>JAZKJV010003011.1:1200000-1800000 GCA_037367405.1 Ottelia alismoides | reverse complement strand
CCCTAATATTATGATATCATAGATTTTTGGAAAATCGATTTATCTAGATCTATTATTGTACGATCGTGGTTGTTCAAGATCAAGTTATAGAGGATTTCTTTCTTGAAACTCTACACGTGTATTCTGATGATCACTCATGAAGATTCTAGGGTTCATGAATAAACCCTAATTCTCCGCAGTTCTCAGTCGCGGAAGGCAAAACACAGATCCCGCGCATCTAGGTGATATTAACTTCAGATCTCGAGCATCCAGACTCACTGGTATTAACTTCAAGCTTCGTGCATCATCGCGCACATCCAGATGATGGGTCCTTATGTTTTACAAGGGAAAAGCCCCCTCAGGCGGAGGCATCGAGCCCTTAGTGGCGAAACAACATGCGATGACAGCTCCCAGGCGGATGCATTGAGCCCTCGGAGCCCCCAATGCGGAGGAATCACATGCGGAAGAAAAAAACTGTGTGTGTTCCTTCGTGACACCCCAGCAGACGGCACACCAACCTCCCGCTTCATCATATTCTTGAAGGCTCAAGGCAGAACCCTCAACGCCATGCGGCCCTAGCGCCATGCAGCGCACCTTCCAGGCAGGTAAGCCCCCTAGCACCTCTATATCTCCAAGTAGAGGGCTCGTCCTTGAACCCACGGCCTCCAGGCGATGCTCCACCTCCCATCGCGGCACAACTCCGATTGCGTGCACCTCCAGTAGTGTCGCACCTCCTCCCAGGCAGCATGGTCGTAAACCTTAATGGTAGAGGCACCTCACCTCCATGTCTAGGCAGCGAAAGCTGATCAAGACCAAGCCCATCAGGGGGCGACGGGTAATAAGCCCCTGCGTTTAAAAAATTCATTGTAAATGCCCATGTGGCCTGTAAGTTGTAAAAAAAGAAGAGGAGAGGTGAGAGCAAGCCCAAGTGGGCTACAGTTGCTATGTTTAAAAAATGAGAGAGGAGGAAAGAACAGCAATGCTGGGCTGCTGCAAATTGGCCTTTTTGGGTCGAGATATTTTTTCAAAAAAAAAAGAAGAAAAAATGTTGAGAAAAGGCTAGTACAAAGAAAAGTCGTACGCAAAAAAATTAAAACAAAAAGAAAAAGACGTAAAAAAATGAAAAAATGAAACGACCTATTTAAAAAAATGATTCAAAAAATGTGAGAAGAAAAGCCGAGAAAAATTTTTGAGATCGGCTTATTCATGCTTTATCCCGATTTCTCTTGTCTTCTCCCAACCTTGTCGATGCATTTGTTTTCCGACAAGTATGGGAGAAATGGGGAGTATTGTGTAGAGTCACAGGTCCAATTCTAGATTCAGATTCTCCAGTCTAGGCCAACCAGATTGTCAGACTATGTTGTTCAGATTCCGAGTCTTCAATCAGATGTGCACATATTTGCCATCATTTGTTGTGGTCTCCATTTTTTTGTCATAGTTTTCATGTGTTCCATAGAGACTCCAAAGTAGAGATCTCGTTCCCTAGAGACTCCAGAGTAGAGATTGGCTTATTCATGCTTTATCCCGATTTCTCTTATCTTCTCCCAACTTTGTCGATGCATTTGTTTTCCAACAAGTATGGGAGAAAAGGGGAGTATTGTGTAGAGTCACAGGTAGAATTCTAGATTCAGATTCTCTAATCCATAGGCCAACCAGATTTTCATACTATGTTGTTCAGATTCCGAGTCTTCAATCAGATGTGCACAGATTTTCCATCATTTGTTGTGGTCTCCATCTTTTATTTTTGGTCATAGTTTTCATGTGTTCCATAGAGACTCTAGAATAGAGATCCCATTCCCTATGCCATGTGGGCTAGGGTTTTCATGTGATTTCATACGGATTCCAGAGTAGAGATCGCATTCTCTGAGCCAGTATGGGAGAGACCTAGTTCTCCGACGAGGAGACTTTTTAGACTTCATTCTCCAGTGAACGTGGACTCCGACGAGGACATCTCCATGGCTTTTTCAGTTTGGTCCTTTCATAGATGGATCAGTTGTCCACTTGTTGTGGCGGGCCAGAGTTCTCTAGGTGGAGACTCTTTCAGTTGTAGGGACTCTGACATGCGCAGTACAAAGCACATGCTCTTCGACAAGGAGATTTAGTTTGATGCGCACTCCATCCCGTTTGTTCCTCCTCACCTGCACGGCATGAGAAGCAACGCCCTCGACAGCAGCCGACAGTTGTGCGCGTTGAGTTGATATTGTCTATAGTGTCTTGTACTATGAGTTGAGATTTCTTTCTGTTTGTCCAAGCTAAGCATTGCATGCTCCATCTAGAGGGGGAGTGTTGGAGTATGTGTTATGCATCACTTATGTTGTAGATGGGTAAATGGATCACTTTAGGATCCATTTACCACATCCAGTTGTTTAGACCCACATCGACCGTCTATGGGATGTGGAAACTCGGTGAGGGCTATATAAGAAGTTCTACACGCTCCGTATTCAATGAGAGTGCAATGCATACATCAGTCCTTTGAAGCGTTCTCCCGTAGTTTCATCCCGCTCCTTAGGGTGTAGGGTTCCACGTTAAAATCCCATGTTCTTAACGGTTTTATCTTTATTTCTCTGATCAAGCTTCTGCATTATATTTTCTAACAATAAATAACAATGACGAATGTGGGATTTTACATGGAACCATACTCCCTAAGGAGTGGGATGAAACCACGGGAGAAGGCCTCAAAGGGCTATATGTTTGATTGAACTTTCTCACTGGATACAGGCGGTATGGGGCTTCTTATATATCATCCACAAACTCTCCAAGTCCCACTACTGGTAGATGTGGGACTAAACTCTAGATGTGGTAAATGGATCCTAGAGTGGTCCATTTACCCATCTACATTATAAGTGATGCATATACTCTACCACTCCTCATCAAGCTGGATCATGCACAGTTCAGCTTGGACAAACAGAAAGAAATATCATAATCACACTACAAGACACTACAAACAATATCAACTCAAAGCGCACAATTATCGGATGTGTTTTATAGGCTCAAAAGAGGGGGAGACACTCGACGGTGATCACCCCAATATATTAAAAAGACGAAAAAACAAAAAATAATTACAGAGAACAGAGAAGCTGTACAACAAAAACCAAACCCGAAAAGGTATCTACAAGAACGAACCCCCAAAACACCACAGAGGTCTACCCCTGGGACCAATCCTCCAGAAGACGCTTAGCGCGCAGAATGATATTCTCCCTGTAGAATCGTTGAGCCGCAAATATCGCCTCGTTTCTCCCCAACCAAATGCTCCACAGTCGTGCGAATGAATCAAGAATGATTTTCCTTTCCCTACCTCTTGAGTTAATCAAGCTCTCGAACAAAGCAGGAAGGGAAACGGTGTTAACCCAAGGAAGATCGTCCCAAAGATTGCGAACATGGCCGCACTCGAAAAAAAGATGAGAAATTGATTCTCGCTCCGCGTCACAGAGACCGCACTGCGGACCAACATTCGAAAAAAAAACTGCGCACCGATCACGAGTCATAAGTCGACCACGACGAAGAAGCCATAAGAATATCCCAATGCGCTCAGGAACTTTGAGCCCCACAAGAATCTACAGTCACGCACCAAGATGTCGTCCTCGGCAGAAATGGACGGAGCGAGAGCGGAATACGCCTTACGCGTAGAGAAAGATCCTTCCTTCCAAACCCAGTGGTCACGCCCGACATTCGGACGATTAGCATCGACAAGCAGCGCCAGTAACGATAGAAGATCATCCAACCTGTGCTCCGATAGGGCCGGAACAATCATGGGAGTCCAGCAACCGTTCTCCCAGCAAGAGGCCACAGACGCCTCCTTATCCTCGACCAAGGCAAAAAAACGCGGAAACAATATGTTAAAAGCCCCCCTTACGGACCAGTCATCTGTCCAGAAGCGAAAGGATCTCCCGTTGCCCACCACTGGCTTAAAAAAAGAGCGATTTTGCGTAAAAATAGTCGTCACTCCACGCCAGAATGGAGAAAGGCGACCAATCGAGTTGCCCCTAAAACCGCCAAGCAAGTCCGCACCCAGCAATTCCCTCAGGACGTTAATCATAAAGTTGTCCTCATTCCCCCATACTCGAAAAGCCCATTTAAGCAGAAGAGCTTTGTTAACCAAATCCAGTTGCCTGACTGCCAAGCCCCCCAACCTCTTGGGCCGAGTCACAACTTCCCACCCCACGAGGTGAATCCCCCTTCTCCCTTCTCCATTGCGTCCCCACAGGAACCCACGCATACACCTCTCCAACCGCAAGCGAATCCCCTTGGGCATACCACGGGTTGGAGTGTTAGTCAAATTATCGGATGTTGTTGAGGATGTTGCTTCTCATGTTATGCAGGTGAGGAAGAACAAACGGGTTGGAGTGTTAGTCAAATTGAATCTCCCCGTCGAAGAGCATGTGCTATGTACTACGTCTATCAGAGTCATTGCAACTGAAAATTAAGTCTCCACCTGGAGAACTCTAGCCTGTCACATCATGTGGACAACTACTACATATCTGAAAGGCCAGAACTGAAAAAGCCATGGAGACATCCCCATCGGAGTCCACTGTCATTGGAAAATGGAGTCTGAAAAGTCTCCTCATCGGAGAACTGGGTCTCTCCTATACTGGCTCAGAGAATAAGATTTCTACTCTGGAGTCCCTATGAAACCACATGAAAACCCTATCCCACAAGGTATAGGGAATGGGATCTCTACTCTGTAGTTCCTATGGATCACATGAAAACTCTGACCAAAATAACAAAAAATGGGGACTACGTAAAAGATCGCACACATGTACGTCTGAAAAGGAGTCTCTCTCTGGCAAACTCGGAGAAAATGGGTCACAGAAATATGGAGTGCCTCGAACTTGGACTCTGAACCAATCCGCAGAGTCTGAACATCTGTAGAGTCTGGAAAATGTGGCATGTCTCTGACTGGAGAATCTGAATCTGAACTGGAATCATCACGGCCGTAGAACTCTACACAATACTCCCCCTTTCTCCCATACTTGTCGGAAAACAATGACATCAACCAAGTTGGGAGAAGACAATAAAATGGGAAAAATTAAACATCAAATAAGTCGATAACATTTTCTCAGCTTTTCTTCTCAAAAACAAATTCCGCAATACATTTTTTCCATACGATTTTTGTGTACAATCGTTTTTTTACGGTGATTTCCTTTCCTTTCTTTTTTTCTCGCAAACGTTTTTTGTGTACGTACCTTTTCTATTTTTTTGAAACATGGACCAACTAGGGCTAAAACTATAGCGATTACTTTTTTTAATGGTGCCCCTGATGGAAAAGAAAAGAGCCCACCCATGTGTTTAGTACCACATGGGGGAGCGGTCACTATTGGGTCTGTCTGTGGGGCTATATAAGGAGCCCCACACCCCCTGTACTCATTGAGAACTTCAATAGAAGAAACGCCCAATTCAGGGGCTTCTCCCGTGGTTTCATCCCGCTCTTTCTGGAGTAGGGTTCCACGTTAAATCTTGTGTTCTTGATGTTTATCTTTCTCTATTTTGATGCTCTGTTAGCATTTCGCTTCTGCTTTCTATCTTTCTACATGGTATCAGAGCGGGTCGATTCTTGAGGATTTTTCTTTATTTTTGTATATTCGAAATCCGAGAGATCTAGGGTTGGTTCTTAAACCCAAAGTTTTATGTGACGGCAAGAATATCTAGCAAGTTTTGATCTTCAAGGCTGTGTTTCAATCTTCAATTTCTTGTACATCAGTACCATCGAGCACTATTCAATATTTGAGTTCTCTCTTGATTACGTGATTCGTTTTCTTCGATAGCGCATCCAAGAGGCACGATCATCTGATCTCGGCATGATCAGATGGCACATGCATCCTTCTTCTAGCAGTTCCTGCAGGACCTCCAGATCTCCTGGCCGAAGCATCAAAACCGCAAACTCCATCAAGAAAGGAGCCACAAGGCTCCACATCTTGCGGCAATTTTCCGACTCCATCTCTCTGCCGCCAACCTCCTGCAGGTGCGCCAACCTCCAATCGAAGGCCAGGCTGTAAAACCAAAAAAAACCCAAGGCGGAGGCCTATGCGCGCAGGTGCTCTTCTCCCAGGTCGCCGCATGGTGCTGGTGACCTCCAGATCTTCACCATCGCGGCACGCGCGGGCGATTCGCATCTTCTCTTCGTCAAGTCCAAGCAACCCATCTCCGCAGACATCTCGGCTCTACGCGCGTTCTTCCTGCGCAATCTCCAGCAAGCCCGCAACCAGATCCAGTCGGGCCCTTATCACAGGCGGCGCCGCTTCGAGCAACACCAGGCGCACTTCGCGCGATGGCGACTTGGCGTCGACAACAGGATGGCGGCATCTCAATCCCGCCGCGCATCATAGCAAGCCCATCGCGCGCATCGGCACCCCCCGTACGCCCCTCCTCGCATACAGGTGTGCAGGCGAGCTTCTTCCTCTGCCCAGATCTGGCGCCAGATCCTCTCCAAATCCCTCGGGCTCCAGTGACGGCGTGCTTCGAACGAGGGGGATTCCCACTGGGAACCCTAAAGCCCCAAGTGGGCTTCTATTGGTTAAAAAAAGTTGTGTCTTGGCCCAGCCGTGTATTGTTTCTAAAAAAAGAAGGAGAACAAGGCCGTATGACGCAAAAAAAAGGAGGAGGTTGTTTCAGAAAAAAAAAAGAAAAGAAAGAGAAAGAGAGAAGGGCCCAAGGGGGCCGTTTGTTAAAAAAAAGGAGATGAAAAGCCGAGGAAGAAAAAAAAGAGAAAGAAAAAGAGGCACGTACAAGAAAAAGCCGTACGTAAATTTTGAAAAAAAAAAAAAGAAAAGCCATACAAAAAAAAGAGGGAACGGCTAAGCAAAAAAAAAGAAAAGGAAAAGGAAAAGAAAATTATGCAACAAAAAAAATGAAGCAAAAAAATGCATGTTTTGATTTCTCCCAACTTGATGTTTCATGATATTTTTTCTATCAAGTTTGGGAGAAAGGGGGAGTAAAAGCATATGCATCCTACATCATTGACTGACAGACCAAACACTCCGGATTTCACAGAATATCAAGCCATCTTCACTGTGCATCGATCTTCGTCGTGGTATCTCTATCCTCGACATCGACTCCGCAATGGTTTTGTTTTCTTCAAGGCACGACGGAGACAAAGTCCGGTGACTCGCAGGCACGACTGAGACAGAGATCCGGTAACCATGCAGGCACGACAGAGACAGTCCGGTGACCTTCCAGGCACGACAGAGATACGTTCCGGTGACCTGATATACCCGTCGGCAAGCGGGTTTGTCTACCAGTTGCGGATACATACGTTTATTGTGGTGATTTCAAATGAAGATGTAATGATGTATATTTTTCTTTATTATTGCAAGTTGCAGCTGTCCCAGCTACCAACTTGAGGGGGAGTGTTGGAAAAGAAAAGAGCCCACCCATGTGTTTAGTACCACATGGGGGAGCGGTCACTATTGGGTCTGTCCGTGGGGCTATATAAGGAGCCTCACACCCCCTGTACTCATTGAGAACTTCAATAGAAGAAACGCCCAATTCAGGGGCTTCTCCCGTGGTTTCATCCCGCTCTTTCTGGAGTAGGGTTCCACGTTAAATCTTGTGTTCTTGATGTTTATCTTTCTCTATTTTGATGCTCTGTTAGCATTTCGCTTCTGCTTTCTATCTTTCTACAGCCCCACTTGAGACCCAAATAATATCTCCCTCCCCTTTCTTTTAAATACATGGTTGTAGAAGAGCGATTTTTTTAATAAAACCGCATACCAGGGCCCCTCTCATTAAAGGGGTCGGATCCAAACGAAACTGTGGAAAGGAACGCATGGTAGATATCCGTAGTCGCCGCGGAGCAACGATCACGGACCTGCTACTACTTGGGGTCGTGCTGGAGGAAATCGAGGGAAGGAGAGGCTCCGAATGGAAGCCTTCTTCGAACTGGAGGTTGATGGCTAGGGTCATCGCCATCTATGGGGACGTGGAACTAGAAGAGGGGCCACCTGTCGCCTTTGCCAATGGAAAGGGGCAGCGATGCCAGGAGGCATCATAAATCTGGAAGAGGGGCCACCTGTATTGCGGGTGCTGCACCGCCTGGAAGATTAGGGCTTCAACATGGAGAGATGAGGAGAGAGATCGCCTCTTCGCCTAGCTGTTGTAGATGTGTGCCACCTGCTAGAGATGAAGAGAGGATCTCTGGGACTTGAAGAGATTGAAGTCTCGACAGGACTGGAGTCTTACGGCTCCCGATGGGGAGTATTGCGACCGCAAAGCAGGAGAAGATGGTTTGGAGATCGCCGCCAAGGAGGATGTCGCCGCCTTAGGGCACGTTGCATGGAGATATATGCATGCACCACTAGGAGCATCGCGTGCGAAGGGCTTCATTGAGCATTGGTTGTGACCTATATATAGGGTTCCAGAAGTCGGTCCCTTGAATTTTCATGTATTTCTAAATTGAACAAGAAAATTGTTGTTTACCGCTAGATCCAGGGTTCCATAGATGGAACGCTAATTTTTCTTTAAACACAACTAGGATTGCAGATCTAGGTTTCGAAAATCCTAGAACTGAATCTCAAATTTCGAACCATATGTGAAAATGAATAATCTTCAAAAAGAATAAAATCAAAATCGAATCTCGAATAAATAATGAAAATAATTCCTCGACAATCGAACCCGCTCTGATACCATGTTAGAAAACTTGAATGCAGAAGCGTATCAGAAATAGGATAAATAGCAATGAGGAACACGGGATTTTACGTAGAACCCTACTCCTTAAGGAGCAGAATGAAACCACAGGAGAAGGCTTCAAAGGGTCATATGTTTCATTGAACTTTCTTACTGAATACAGGAGATCTAGGGCTTCTTATATAGCCTCCACAGACTCTCCAAGTCCCATCACAGGTAGATGTGGGACTAAACTCTAGATATGGTTGTTGGAGTATTTGGTTGTGCATCATATGTATGGGAAATGGGTAAATGGATCTTGGAGAAGATCCATTTATCCCATATAGGGTTTAGTACCATATCTACCACCTATGGGATGTGGAGATTCCGTGGGTGCTCTATATAGAACCCCACATCCCTATAGTCCATTGAGAAAAAGGAATGAAAAATATCCGCCCCTTTGACGGCTTCTCCCGTGGTTTCATCCCGCTCCTCACGGAGTAAGGTTCCACGTTAAATCCCGTTGTTCTTCGTTGTTCTTTATCTTTTTCCATGTTACGCTTCCACATGTTTATTTTCTAACATGGTATCATAGCGGGTTCGATTCTCGAGGATTGTTTAAGTTCTGTAGTTTTTATTCGAGATTCGTTTCGTTGGAGTTCTTGTTATTAAAGATGTGATATTTGAAGATCGCAATGAGTTCCAGTTTTTATGGTTTTCTTGAAACCCTAGCTGTGCTTCAAAGATTTCTATCAGCATCTGCAAGCATCGATCCTCTTCTCAGTTCAAGGTTGTGGTCGTGCAGCCCTTCAAGTAATTTCCAGGCACAGGCACACATCTCCAGGCAATGCTTCCTTCATGCGCGATCTTCATTCGCGATCTGAGACCTCTCGCAGACCCTCTCATCATTACGAAACCCTCTGGTGCAAGGGCTCCAAGCGGCAGGCCACCATCTTCTAACCCTTCAGGCGGAGGCTTCCCAGGCAGCGCCGCCCCCGCAGGCCCACATGCGGCACATCCCATGTGCACGAAGCCGCTCCCAAATCTCCATCGTGGCTTCCTGCCGTGGTTCATAGCAACTCCCTCGCAGCAACCATCCAGACCGCATCGCAAATGGGTGGTGGCAGTCCCTCTCTCATCGCATCCAGTAGTGGTGCCATCCTCAAGGCCTCCAGAACACGCGCGTGCCCTAGTCGATGCCACCCACCATCTGGCGGTGGATCCGCAGATCTGCAGGCAGGCGCCCAGATCTAAAGCCAACTCCACGCGGCACCCATCCTCCCGATGCCGCTTTTCCCAAGCGGCGGCGTAGGAGCCCTCCAGCAGCACCCCCAGTCGAAGCCAAACCGCCAACTCAGGCAGAGCCATCTCCAACTCCATGAACCATTACAACCACCATGCGAGGGCGTAACACCAAAACCAACATCAGGCCGAGCCCCTCGCTCCAGGCCGCAAACTCCGGCGAGGCTCCAGCCTCCTCTCCAGGACGAGTGTCCCAAACATGGGGGTGGCGGCGCATGATACGAAGGGTTCCCATCGTGGGAACCCTAAGGAGGGGTGGCGACATTATTTTTAAAAAAAAGAGGGTGAGAGTCCAATTGGGTTGTTTGGTTTAAAAAAATATTGAAAAGAGGTGCGTACAAAAGAAAAGTCATATGCATTTAAAAAAAATGATGATGAAAAACCGTAAAAAAATGATGGAACGGCTTATGTTAAAAAAAATAGCGACTATTTTAAAAAATTGAAAAGCCGCAAGAAACTATTTGTGAATGTTCTTATTGTTTTCCCCATGTGATTGTCTTCTCCCAACTTTGTCGATGTTCATTTTCCGACAAGTATGGGAGAAAGGGGAAGTATATATAGAGTCACAGGTCTATTCAGATTCAGATTTCAGATTCTCCAGACCATGCAATTTCCAGACTCTACAGTTGGCAGCAAGGTTCGGAAAGCGATATGCGTATGCGTTCGGACTGGTCACCGAATGCTGATTAAGCGGTATGCGGGGGCATGTGCGGGGTATATGCGGTTCTAAGCGGTTTTCTAATTTTTAATTTAAAAATAAAAAAATATCTATGAATAACATTACCACTGAAGTTATGTATCTAAGTGGAGTTAAAGAAGATCTAAAAAGGCGGTTCATGTTAGATGGGTGTGCATATATACTTTTAATTGCCTTATATTTAATCACAAAGAAACATTTACCATAAAAACTTCACATTATATGATTCGTAATAACAAAACTTCAATACATATACATGCACTACATGAGCAAAACCTCAATCGGTATATATAAAAATTATTCGACGATACAATGCATATACTCATGAAAATAATACATGAGAAAAACATAAAACATTGCATATACATAATGGTATAATACATTGTAATTGTATAGAAATGTATGTCATATTCTAACAATTGAATGAAGAGGCAGAGTTACATAATTAAGGACCTGAACGAGAAGATTGAAAAGTTAGAGCTGCTGGAGCAGTATGCGGGGCATATGCGGTCCGCATATGCGGGAAGGGCGCATAATGCACTGATTCAAGTAATCGGTGTGGTCTGCATGCCGCACGGGCATATGCGGCCCGTGCGGCCGATTTAGTGAACACTGGTTGGCAGGTATTCAGACTCGACACTCAGATTGGTCAGAGTCCAAGTTCGAGGCACTCCATGTTGAGAGGCCCATTTTTCGAGTTCTCCAGAGAGAGACTCAGTTTCAGACACGTACATGTACGCGTTCTTCTTTCAGATGTGCACATGTTTGCCATCATTTGTTCATGATCCCCATCATTATTCTTGTTCAGTCGGTCAGAGTTTTCATGTGAGCCATAGGGACTCCAGAGTAGAGGACCATTCCTTATGCCATGTTGGCAAGGGTTTTCATGTGGTATCATAGGGACACCAGAGTAGTGTACCATTCTCTGTACCAGATGGGAGAGACCCAGTTCTCCGACGAGGAGACTTCTTTCAGACTCCATTCTCCAGCGACTGTGGACTCCGACGAGGATTGCACTTCCACGGCCTTTTCAATCCGGCCCTTTTCAGAGATGGAGCAATTGTCCACATGTTGGTGGCGGGCCAGAGTACTCCAACGAGGAGACTCATTTTCAGTTGCAGCGACTCTGACAGGCGCAGTTCAGAGCGCATGCTCTCCGACGAGGAGATTCAGCAGAGACTCACACTCCAGCCCGTTCGTCCTCCTCACCTGCACGGTATGAGAAGCAACGTCCTCGACTGCAGCAGTTGTGCGCGTTGAGTTGATATTGTCCGCAGTGCCATGTAGCGTTGAGTTGAGTTTCTTTCTATTTGTCCAAGATCCATTCACCCCATCCAGGGTTTAGTACCACATCTACCACCTATGGGATGTGGAGACTACGTGGGTGCTATCTATAGAGCCCCACGCCCCCGTAGTCCATTGAGAAAAAAGAATGAAAAATATCCGCCCCCTTGAGGGCTTCTCCCGTGGTTTCATCCCGCTCCTCACGGAGTAGGGTTCGACATTAAATCCCATGTGCTTTGTTGTTCTTTATCCTTTTCCATGTTACGTTTCCGCATGTTTATTTTCTAACAATGATAAATGAATCCTGGAGTGATCCAATTACCCATCTACATGATAAGTGTCGCATATACTCTAACAATTAAAAAAATTGGAAATAAAAATAATTGTATTAGTTGTCTAATTATCACATCTCAACTCCATAATGGCATGTATATATATATCAAAATCTAGATCATAAAGAAATCATAAAGAATAGACTCGGGCCACTTACACCATGCAGATGCTTGTGCCAAATTCAACCATACATTGCAATAAATCTCGTCACAACCTAGGGAAGCGGAAAAGTATCCCATGAGCTCCAACAAGGCACGAAACAAACCAGTCGGTCCTCCTAGTGAAGCACAATTAGAGGCATCCCTAACCTCCAGTTGTGTATCATGGACTACCTCCCTAAACTCAGATAGCCCCGGGTACCGACCCCTGTGGAGATGGGATCTATCTGCGGAGAAAAGGGTTAAATTGGAATCCTTATCAATGACTCAACCTTCAAATAGGGCGATAATTTCTGACCGCTCTCAAATCATCCTAGAAGTGCTGACAAAGGGCATGATCCTTGGGGATATACACGTAGAAAAAGAACGTACGGACCCCAGTCCACTTGTTTATAAGCAAGACGGACACAACATGAGTACCCAACAACTCGGGTTCAAGAGCAAGAAGGTCTATATTCCATTATACGAGGAGATCTCCTGCACTCCCAATGGCTTTGACAATCCTGTAGTCAAAATGATAGGCTCTCCCAATCGAGAACCAGAGCTATCTAGTCTAAGACTGAATTTCCACCACCATATAG
The DNA here is from genome assembly GCA_037367405.1 of Ottelia alismoides. Taxonomy (NCBI): domain Eukaryota; kingdom Viridiplantae; phylum Streptophyta; class Magnoliopsida; order Alismatales; family Hydrocharitaceae; genus Ottelia; species Ottelia alismoides. The sequence continues at coordinate 1,787,068 of JAZKJV010003011.1, read as the reverse complement.
AGCACAACATCCCTATGCCAATTAAATTGCTTCCCATTGACGCTCTCCTTATTTAGGGTTCCCCAGACCCCTAACGTTCCACAAAATGACCTTTATTAAGTAAAAATTGCAAGGCATGTGGTTCGGGCCACTCTAGCATCTCTAACAACACTCCCGCGGAAAAGCTCCTTGGTTGGAAGGGTAAATGCGGACACGATTGTAACTAGATGGGTTACAAACAAGAAGGAGAAGCTCTGGGGCTCACGGTTCTGGACCGCTTGCCGGCATTGCACTTTAGATTAGTAGCCTCATTCACCACAATGGTCGGCATAGGGTGGAAAGGGAGGTTGTTCTTCCTCTTCTTAGGTCATTGCAGCTACAAGATCAAGGCAGCAAAGGGTCTGCGAGGATGTGACCAAGATAATTTCTGACCGCTCTCAAATCATCCTAGAGGTGTTGATAAAGGGCATGATCCTTGGGGCTATACACGTAGAAAAAGAACGTGCGGACCCCAGTCCACTTGTTTATGAGCAACACGGACACAACATGAGTACCCAACAACTCGGGTTCAAGAGCATGAAGGTCCATATTCCATTATACGAGGAGATCTCCTGCACTCCCAATGGCTTTGACAATCATGTAGTCAAAGTGATAGGCTCTCCCAATCGAGAACCAGAGCTATCTAGTCCAAGACTGAATTTCCACCACCATATAGAGCACAGCATCCCTATGCCAATGAAATTGTTTTCTATTTACGCTCTCTTTATTTAGGGTTCCCCAGACCCCCTAACGTTCCACAAAATGACCTTTATTAAGTAACAATTGCAAGGCATGTGGTTCGGGCCACTCTAGCATCTCTAACAACACTCCCGCGGAAAAGCTCCCTGGCTGAAAGGGTAAATGCAGACACGATTGTAACTAGATGGGTTACAAACAAGGAGAAGCTCTGGGGCTGACAGTTCTGGAGCGCTTGCCGACATTGCACTTTAGATTAGTAGCCTCATTCACCACAATGGTCGGCATAGGGTGGAAAGGGAGGTTGTTCTTCCTCTTCTTAGGCCATTGCAACTCCAAGATCAAGGAAGCAAAGGGTCTGCGAGGATGTGACTCAAACCAAGTAACTCCAACCAAGACAGATGGTTGCGGGTCTGCTGGCTTAGCGAGAAAGCTGGAGGAACCTCCAACGACAGATGGTGTGGCTCCGACAAGCACATCGGGAGGGTATCAACCACCTGTGTCCAGCAGAACTCAAACCTTGGACTAATCAGCACAGGGTGATCGAGCGACGTCCTTGTCACCATTGTGAGGATCACGAGGAAGGAGAATTCAGAGAGGAGTCTCGTCGATAGGATCTTCAATTCAAACTTAGCCTCCTGCATTGCCATGTGGGTCATTACGTGATGGACTACATTTTTCAACATAAAAACACTCTGAGCAAAAAATCCATTTATGTCCAACCAGAAGTCCCTAATACCCACATAGGATTGATTCTCTCCACGTTCGGGCGAAAAATGAACTCTCAGAAGAAAGAAAGACTGTTATGATCTACCCAATCTATTTCCAAATTCCAACATCTACCAGAATTCCATCACCATCTCGTACTCCGTAAACAAATGCTCAGATGATTATGTTATCACACTGCAAAGGACGTAAGAGTTGCCCCATAACAAAAACACTATCCCATCCTTCTCAAGTCATTACTCTAACATGCCTCAGAAGCCATAAGAATACTTTAAATGTACGATGAGGTTCTCAGGTCCCCAGATCACTGTGCAGTCCCTAATGAAATTACCTTCTTGTGGCCCACCTCCTCTAAACAAAAGCATGTATGCCTTCCTAACTGAGAAGTATCCCTCTCTCCACACCAAGTGATCTTTATCGGTAGGACCCTCGACTGTGCTCAGAGATCCATCCTCGCCATAAAATCTTGAGGATGTTGATCAGAGAAACCACCAGTGAAAGAGGGTAACCATATCCCATCATCCCAGATATCATAGCATTTTCGTCTTCTGCCAAACCAAATAATCGCATATATCGAGAGGCCATGCAACCAATATTCAACTAGTCATTGTAGAGATATTTCTGGTTATTTTCCTTGTTCTACCTTATCTAATTTACCCATAGGCTTTCTCTATATAAGAGAGCCTAGGGTTCCTTAGAATAAACATCTTCTCATTCTTTTCTTCCAACATGGTATCAGAGCCACCACCCTAAAACCATAGCCGCCACCTTCTCTCCCTCATCTCGCCGGCGCCACCACTCTCCTGTCGCCCCTCCTCCGACGTCACCGCCCTCCCGCCGCCCCTTCAGCATCTCACCGTCGACGCTGCCCCCCCTCCCCCCCCCCCCGCCTCGTACTACCCTCTACCCGACGCCAGTCTCCTCTCTCTCTCATTACTCATGGATTTGAGTGCATAAGTCTACATATGCACTCAAATCTCTGGATGTTTATGTAGATATTTATTACTTGGTCTACAAACTCTAGCTCTTCGTCTCCAGCATCAATGTCAGAAAACAAAGTCGGCATGCCCTCCATCGGCGCTTTCAAAGGTCTAGCGCCCAAAGTCAAGATGGATGGGACGAATTACAAGCTCTGGGCGATGCAGTTCATGAGTTTCATGAAGTCCAATGGTAAGAAGCACATCCTTACCGAAGATGAGCCAACACCAGCAGAGAAGACCGTGGCTTATGCCTCATGGGAGGTTGATAATTCGTATGCCAATATCTGACTTTCAGGCACATTGACGATGGAGATTGCTAATGATGTACTCCATCAGCCCACTGCTAAGGCAATGTGGGACATCCTTGTCGGGATATACTCGCAAATGAGAAATGAGACCAAGATCCTCCAACTTCAGCATGATATATTTATGGTCAAGTAGAATGGTCGGCCTCTGCATTCGTTATATACATCCCTGCGATGGATGTTTGAAAAGCTCTACAGCATCATTCCCCTTACATCGATCCCGAAGCAGCAGAAGACATTCTGCAATGCTACAATGATGGGCATCTTACTAGCGGCGCTTGACCCAGAATATGATGCAGCTCGCTCGCAGATCCTGGAAGATGCTATTATTCCTCCAATGGAGGAAGTATATCGAAGGCTTAGCAGAATCACAGTCCCCTCTACTGCTACTGCTCCACCTCCTTCGGCGATGGCAGCTTCTAGAGGCATAGGAGCCTCTTCTTCTTTCGGTAGTCATGGACCTCGTGGTCGATGTGGCCGCTTTCGTCAACCATGCACCTTCTGTCATTGCCCTGATCATATGGAGGATACATGCTATTCTAAGCATGGCTTTCTTGCATCAGCTTGTGTAACCGAGCATGCTGTGCCGCCCCAGCCATCTACTTCAGATCAGCGGTTTGAGGACCTTATCGCCAGACTCCGTGATATCATGCCTCTTGCCTCTACTGACTCTCCAAGAGGTCACTCGGATATAGTAGCTTCAGCTCCTGTCAGTACGTCAGCCCCAGCTAGGATATCAGGTAGTGCTTATGCCTTTACGTCATGTCATAGTTATGATGTTTCAGAATGGGTTATGGACTTCGGTGCGACACATCATCTTTGTCAAGATAAAGATAAGCTTACATCATACAAGGAGGTTCCACCAAGGCGATCGGTAGTGACAACAGATGGGACTCATTCCCTCGTCATTGGACAGGGGGAGATCAGTTTGGCACCCTCTATGTGTCTACAGAATGTCTTGCATGCTCCAGATTTTCCAATGAACTTGTTATCTATCAGTCAGATTACGAAGGATTTGCATTGTCAAGTTATTTTTGATCCATCGTCTCTTCTTTTTCAAAACATTCTTACGGGTAGGGTGATTGGTTGTGGCCGTTACCAGGATGGTCTCTATCGGTTGGTCCATACTCCCTATGATGGTGTCTCATCTCAGTCCAGTGGAACAGTCTCTCCTTTTGCTTGGCATCTGCGCTTTGGTCATCTCCCTCTTCAGAAGATGCATCACATCTTGCCCCAGATTTCACCGAGTTCTTCTTTTCAGTGTGAAGCATGTCAATAGGGAAAGCATCACAAATCTACTTTCCCTAGTCGTGAGTCTCGAAGCAGTCGCTCCCCTTTCGAACTATTGCATGTTAACATTTGGGGTCCGAGTCGTGCCCCTGATCACCAGGGACACAAGTTTTACCTAGTCACGGTTGATGATTTCTTTAGATTATCATGGGTATTTTTATTGAAGAATAAATCTGAAGCAAGGGATGTAATAAAAAATCTTATAAATGAAGTTCAGAATGTTTTTCTTCTATTGTAAAAATTATGTGTACGGATAATACCTTGGAGTTTTGCACTCGTGCTCTTTCACAATGCTTCTTGTCTCGCGGCATTATCCATCAAACAATTTGTGCTTACACGTCTCAACAAAACGGTGTTGCAGAGAGAAAACACCGTCATCTTCTATATATCACTCAGAATTTATGTGCCATGGCTCGGTTGCTTTCGTTCATCAGCTCATTCCAGGACTTGACAAGCTCTCACCTAGGGATGTCAAGTGTGTGTTTCTTGAGTACTCTCATACTCAAAAAGGTTACAAATGCTATGATCATGTGAACAAAAGATATTACGTCAGTGTCGATGTCACCTTCTTTGAGTCTGTGATGTATTTTTCGCCTACAGGTTGACTTCGTCTACTACTGATGATGAGATTTATGTGCCACCTCCTTTACGTCTGTCTGTTCACATACCAATTCTTACTGCTCCACCACCACACCACCACCGTCACTACCACCACCACCTCCACAACCACCAGTACCACCTTTACCGAGATTTCATACCCGTCATCCGGTCCCTGCTCACAGAAGTCGTCATTCATCCACCATGCCCCAGGTATGTCCAAGTGATATTACTAACGATGGGACTGAAAATGTGCAAGTGCAGGGATCCTTGCAGGAGAATAGCATACCAGTGGGCATTGTTGATGATTTAGATGTACCTACTGCCTTACAGGTTTCATTCCATCGCCTCACTGGTGATTTTTAGAGGTTTGTTGGGGTCTTATCTACAGTGGAGATACCACGGAATTATCAGGACGTCTTGAAGGATAGATGTTGGCGTTTAGCCATGGAGGAGGAAATGGCTGCTCTACAGTCTCGTGGTACATGGAGCTTGGTTGCTGCTCCCCCAGGATTTTCTGTAGTCAGTTGTCAATGGGTATTTACTGTGAAATATCATACGTATGGCAGCCTTGATCATTACAAAGCAAGGCCAGTGTCATGTGGATTCACTCATACCTATGGCGTGGATCATATGGACACTTTTTCTCCAATTACACGTCATTCCACTCCATGTGTCCTTTCAGTCGTTGTGGTACGTGATTGGCCCTTGTTTCAACTTGATGTTAAGAATGCCTTTTTATATGGGGATATGCAAGAAGAAGTCTACATGCAGCAGCCTCCGGGGTTTGCTGCTGAGGGGGAGTGTCAGATGGTGTGTAGACTTCACAAGGCCATATATGGTCTTAAACAAAGCCCACGGGCGTGGTTTCAGAAACTTTCCGACCTAATCCAGAAGCAAGGGTTCAAAAGATCAAATGTTGATCATTCTTTATTTGTCCAGAAGACTCCTAGAGGTATTGTCGTTATCATGGTATATGTTGGTGATATACTTGTTACGGGAGATGATATGCAGAGGATAAAGATGGCAAAAGCATTTCTAGGCCATCTGTTTTTTTTTTGAAACCAAAGCACTTCGGGGGATACACGCCATGGTGATCGCCCCAAATTTTTATTAAAAAGGCGAAGAAGGAAAGGAGGAAGAGAGTTTTACAAACACCTAGGATCGAGTGGATCCCGCAGGAAGCCCCAAAAAAGAAACGCATTACATAAGCAGCCAGTTATTCACAAGCAAAGAGACGTGCGCGATAATATTCTCCTTGTAAAATCTTTGACCCCTGAAAATATTCGCGTTCCGACCAAGCCACAGCGCCCAAATGCACGCGAACGGGCGAAGCAGCTCCCTCCTCGGCCGACCATTACATGAACGCAAAGAGTTCCAAAACGATGAAGCTGAAGAGGCGTTAACCCACGGTACATGGGCGTCCTCCCAAATTGCGGCAGTGCTCGGACAAAGGAAGAAGAGGTGCTCCAAGGTCTCCACACTGCCACCACACAGCGCACAGTCCAAGGAGTCAATCCCCGCAACAAATCTCGCACATCTATCTCGGGTCAACATCCTCCCGCGCCTCAAAAGCCACAGGAAGAACACAACCCTCTCCGGGAGCTTCAGGCGCCACAACCAACAAAGATCCTTGCACAAGATATTTTGCTGTGAGGTCTGCTGCTGCGAGATGGCCCTGAACGCCCGCCTCGTGGAGAAGATGCCATCGCGCCATACCCAATGATCCCTGCCACTCGAAGGCGTGGGCGCAACCCTTAGCTGTTGCAGGAGAGCTAAGAGTTCATCAAACCGCTCGTCCGAGATGTTGCTAGCAAAAGAAGGGAACCACTCGCTCCCACTCCATGAGGAGGCCACCGTCGCACGAGAATCTATAGCCAGCGCGCAAAGGCGAGGGAAAGAATCACCGAGAGAGGTCTCCCCCACCCAAGCGTCGCGCCAGAAAAGTAAGGAGTTGCCATCCCCAAGCAAAGGCTTAAAGAGATGAGAATAACGCCTAACTGTCGAAGTGATCCCCCGCCAGAAAGGTGTTCCAGATCGCCGAGTGCCCACGTCGCGCAGCATCTCCACCCCGAGAGATAGAACAGCCCGTAACATGGAGGGAAAGAAGCTGTTGGCGCTGCCCCAAAGCCTGTTGACCCACTTGAGCATCAACGCGTCATTAACCAAATCCAGTCGTCGTATGCCAAGACCAACCTCGCACTTTCTTTTCGCCACCTCCTCCCAGGCCACCAGATGTAGGCCCCGCGAAGAGGGCCCCTTTCTTCCCCAAAGGAAACTCCGCATGAGGCCCTCGAGATGCCTCCTAATCCCCACCGGGATAATCCAGTTTGAAAGAAAGTAAACAGGGATAGAGGCAAGGACCGATCTAATAAGAACAAGTCGGCCTCCCCGAGAGAGCAACGCCGCACTCCACCCAGCAAGCATCCTTTCCGCCTTGTCCATCACCGTGTTCTAATCATGCAATCTTGGCCTCCTCGCCCCCAGCGGCATCCCCAGATAATCGATTGGGAGAGAGGATGGAATACTTCCCAAAAGCTCGCCACACGCCGCTGCCGAGCCCGCATCCCATGCGAAAGGAATCACTTTGGACTTGGATTGATTGATGAGGAGCCCCGAGAGCTCGCTAAAAATTTTCAACGTCACCGCCATCCCTATGACCTCCTCCAAGCCTCCCTCGATGAAAACAATAGTGTCATCCGCATATTGAAGTGTAGGAACGTTCCGGTAGGCGCACGAGAAACCCAAGGAGAGGCCGCGCGCCACCACCCTAGCCGCCATCCTGGGCAGGACATCCGCCGCAAAAACGAATAGCATGGGTGCCAAAGGGCACCCCTGCCGCACACCCCTCCTTGGTTGAAACGGATTGCCAACGATACGACCATTCAGCATAATAGAGAAAGAGGCAGTAGTAACGCATCGGCGCATCCACGAAATCCACAAATTTGGAAAACCACGAGCCCGCAGCACCCGCCATAGAAAATTCCAGTCCAACGAGTCATATGCTTTTGCGAAGTCCACCTTCCAAAGGATCCCCTGCTTCCCCCTCCTCACCCAGCTGTCCACCATCTCAGAGGCAAGAGCCGTAACATCGGATATTAGGCGACCACGGATGAAAGCCACCTGCGAGGGTTCGATTAAATCATCAAGCAACGGCGCTAACCTCCGCGACATCACCTTTGCCACGATCAAATAACGAGAGGATCTTGGTACCTAACGATATTTTCTGGGGTTGGAATTTGCTAGGAATCCGCAAGGTCTTGTGATGACCCAAAGGAAGTATATTACAGATATGCTTGTTGAGCCGGGCATGATCGACTATCGACCCTTGACTACTCCCATGGATCCTACCATGAAGTTATATGAAGATGATACAGAAGAGGTTGAGAGGAGAAGATATAGAGAAATGATGGGAAAGCTTCTCTATATTACTATAACTAGACCTGACATCGCTTTTGTTGTAAATCGGGTGAGTCAGTTCATGGAACAGCCTAAACAAGTACATATGGACACTATATATATGATACTGAGATATCTAAAGTCGTCTCCAGGTGCAGGACTGGTGTTCAGGAAAGAAACAAATCTCTCTATTTCTGCATGTGCTAATGCGGATTATGTAAGATATCTTAGGGATCGGAAATCTATTTCAGGTTTTGCAGTGTTTGTTGGCAGATCCTTGGTTTCTTGGAAAAACAAGAAACAGACAATGGTAGCTAGATCTAGTGTTGAATCTGAGTACAGGGCCATGGCACAGGAAAGTACGGATGATGTGGGTTCGATTTGTATCAGAAGATCTGCATATTGATGTACCTCTACCCATGCAATTACAATGTGACAAACAAGCAGCATTATTTATTGCTAATAATCCGGCATTTCATGAAAGAACAAAGCATATTGAGGTAGACTGTCACTATACTAGAGACATGATTCAAAAGGGCTTGATTTCTACTTCCCATGTTAGTTCAAGAGAGCAGACTGCATACGTCTTCACCAAGCCATTGCCCAGAGGGCCATTTCAGGATTGTTCTTCCAAGCTGAGCATGATTGATATCTATGCTCCATCTTGAGGGGGTGTAGAGATATTTCTACGGTTTATGTACTTTTCTGTTATGTTTATTTTCCTTATTCCACCTTATGTAATTTACCCATAGGCTTTCTCTATATAAGAGAGCCTAGGGTTCCTTGGAATAAACATCTTCTTATTCTTTTCTTCCATCAGTCATCATTTGCCAAGCAACCAAGCAATCGCATATTCATGAAAATAAAAGAAATGTTGGATATCTTCAAGAAAATCGCCACATAAGCAACAGGTGGGGTCCTCTCCTAGTCTGAAAGTTGTCATGCATACCTTGGTTAGCGTCCTCTCCCAATGATGGATCCACAAGAAAAGTTTAGCTTCATGGGTACTCTAAGACTCCATATAAACTTGCAATCTCGTGCCATGGTACCCCCAAGTTGATTGTTATGCACATCGATGAGGGCGTTGTAAGACTTCTTAACCGATAAGAAACCATCCCTCCAAATCCAATAATCTCACCCTATATATGGTCCCACGAATCCAGAAAAAAATATATCAACTGCATAAATTCCTCAACTCCCTGCTCAGAGAAACTAGAACTAAAAGTCGACGACCACTAATTAACCACCCAAGCCTCTCTAGTTGTATACCTACGATTAGTCGCGAAAACAAAAAACCGTGGAAACTTGGTGTGAGAAGCTCCTTCTCCCGTCCAATTATCTATACAAAATCTAAACAATATTCTATCTCCGAGCACTTGATCAATAAATGAAGAAAAATCATGTGTCACCGCACACACTTCCCTTCAGAAAGTCGGTGCATGACGGGAATTCTTGGGAAGGGATGGGCACATATGAAGGCCATAGATGTCTCTCAATAAGTAGCATACCAAACTCATATCACTGTCCCACAATCCGGCTGCCCACTTGAACAGAAGGGCCTTGTTCATTTCTTCCAACTTGTGAACCCCAAGACCACCTTGCTCACCAAAACATGACACGATTTCCAAATTCACCAAACGAACCCCCTTTTTTATTATCATTCAACGAGCTCCAAAAAGGAACCTTCACATGCAAGCCTCAAGTCATTGATGAATCCCTGTAGAAATAAGGCGGGTGGACATAAAGAACACAAGGATCGTTGTCGTCACTACCGTAAGTAGCATGAGTCTTCCACCTCTAGAGAGGCATGAGGCCTTCCACCCTGCCAGCTTCATCTCTAACCTCTCCACATAACCAATCTGATTGGCGCAACTTCTCGCACAAAAGGGCGGCAACCCCAGATAGCTGAGGGGAAGACACCATGGGTAGTTGCGATTTCCATGCATTCATTAATCTTCGCTTCAGAGAAACCAAAAGGAATAAAAATGGACTTAGATATGTTGATCGCCAATCATGAGATCTTGCCAAAAATATCCAACACTATGCTCGTGCCTCTAACTATATATCATATCATCTACGCACTGTAGTAGCGAGATGGACATATCACTTCCTCCGTAGCCAAATGTTCCACCACACTACGCCATATTCCTTACCATAATCGCCAAAACATACGCTACCAATATGAAAAGTAAAAGGTAAGAGGGCATCTGCATGACACCTCTTTGCAGGAAAAATCCCCTTCAACATAATCGTGGTGGCACATCTCTTCATTCAAGAGATCCACGTATCAGGGAAACCACACTTCATCAAAACCACCGAAAGGAAACGCTAATCCATGCAATTATATGCATGAAAAGTCAATCATGCAAGCCCATGCACACCTCTATGCATCCAGTCTGCCAAGATTTCTGGTCTCATCACGATGTTGTCCATCATCAGCCGATTTAGGATAAAGGCCATCTAAACATCATTAATAAGACCGTCAAGAACCTCTGGTAATCTGTTCGCCAGCACCTTAGCCACCACAAGATATATGGCATTAAACAATGCAATCGGTTTGAAGTCCTGTACTCTCGTACACCTACTTCTTCGAGAGGAAAAAATTGAGTGCGTGATTGAAGATCTCAAACCCACGATTAACTGCCGTAAATTCTTTCATCAAATCCATGACATCTAAGCTCACAATCTAACAAAGCTCCTTAAAAAAAAGGAATTGGAAATACGTTAGGTCCAGGTGCCCCATTCGCATTCAGGTCTTATATTGTTGCTTGCACCTCAGCACGACCAAATTCCTTTGATAATTTCCTAGTCTGCTCTGTCAAAATTCTCGACACACCTCGCACGATCCACCTCCAAGAGCTGCAGGCCCCGCGTACTAGCTCAATGGAAGAAATTCACCATAGTCACCCCCAATCCTTGTTCCCTTCCACCTGCTCATTTACCACAAGAATAGAATAAATGCAATTCAGTTGCCTCCTCCCATTAGCAATGGAGTGGAAGAACTTGGTGTGGCATCACCTCCGCTTACCCAACGATGCCTCAATCGTTGCCTCGATTCAACCACCTGCTTCTTATCCTCCTTTTACATAATTTTCTGGAAATGTGTCTGTTATTCCAACTCGGAATCCTCAAAATTCCAAAAATCTTCTAATTGGTCTAACTAAACTAGCCCCTCTTAGGCCTCCGCACGACGAGCTTATCTCTTTGCCCAGATAGTCCTCTTATATATGCAAAACCCAACTGATGTTTCATAATCATTGATGTGCCTTTGCATAGGAACGAGTTCCAAAAATCACCATCATATCTTTAAAGATTATCTCAAGCAACCACGTCTTCTCAAACTGAAAGAAAGATCAAGATACCAAATGCTCACCCCCGAACCAGAGCAAAGGAGTGTAATCAGGCCTAGAACATGGCAATGAAGATACTCGAACTAAAGGGAAGACAGACAACATCAGAACTGAAACAGAGGAAACGATCCACCTTCGACTTGGAGCCAGAATTCCACCAAGTAAAACAACAATCAGAAGCGTCAAACACCTCTAACTGCAAGCCTTAAATCACCTCCAAAAGCTATGTCGATCCTTGATCTTGACCCCCTCGCAACTACAACGAATGACAGCAAAAAGGGTGATATTGAAGCCACTCCCCACCAACCGAAGAACCGAAGAACAATGTGTGGGTGCTTCTCTCATCTCCTCCAGAAAACTCAGCATATACCTTGCCTCAGTAGGTTCATATACACATGAGAAGGCTCTGATTGACCCCCATCATGTTTGTCTCTCATAAGGACTGATAACATGCAAGCCCCCACAAGTTCTAACACCCATTCAAAATAGACATTGTTCTACCTCAAAAGGCACCCCCCCCCCCCGGCACTACCAACCCCCTCCACAGCTCTAAGCTCTGAGTGTCTTGAGCACTGTTGCAATAAACCGAATATTCTTATTCGATGGGGCGACCGAATAGAATATTGTTATCCGGTCACTATTTGGTCCAACTTGAATATTCGAATTCGGCCAACTATTGCAATAGACTGGTGACTTTTTTATTTTTTTAAAGGTTCTCATTTATCTCGGTATCCATATGTGTAACTTGGTCATTGTTATTTTTGTCTTGGATTATTATTAATTAATGACCACACATGTATACATATATAAGAATATATATTATACATATTTTTTATATTTAAAATAACTAAAAAATGCATAACCGAATAACTCCGAATATTCTCTCGAATACAAAATATTTTTTATTCAATGACCCCTCCGACTGAATACCGAATAATGAATTCTGCAACACTGATCTTGAGCCTCCAACCAATTTCCACAGCTAGGCATAGCAGGATTGGATTTTGGTCTCTAGTAATAGAACGACATCCTCTTACCAATCAGTTAGCATTCTCCTGACAACTCCCTTTTTTATTGGGTCCCCAAGACCTTGGACATTCCAACAAATGGCATTCATGAGGAAACCCTTGTGTTCCTAGAGGTAGTGCACATCTACGTCCTTTGTGATACTCAACTTAAAATTAACATCTTTGACATTGACTCCTAGTGTCCACGAAGCACTGACAACGGGAATGTACCCTCCTTAGTTGCATGTCACCACCCACATGAGCACCTAGAGAACTCACAGATGTTGACCTTGAAGATGAAGAGTCCTCCTCTAACATGAAAGTCGATCATTCCACCATAAATATTTCGGTTTGTACACACTAAAGCCCCCTAAACCATTTCTTTCGAGTTTTGTACCTCTTAGGCCCTTAAAACCATTTCTTCCAAGGTTTGTACCTCTTAAGCTTCTTCTGGCGCGTGTCTTCCACCTCCGCGCATGCAGATGAGTCCACAGCTTGTCTGTTGCCTTCCCACTCAAGGTAATTGGTCTCCTCGTATCCATTAGAAAGAAGATCCAATAGTCCAGCCCCAAGAGCATATGCCCCTTCCAGCAGCATGCAGCTCATTGCAAAATCCATATTAGGCGCCCTATCGTGCTTCAAACCCATATCTTGAAGGCGAAATGTCCAGCTTCTCTTAGTAATCTCACGCATCTCTTTCCTTTTATCTAAAGTCCATCCAAACCCTAGGAACCGGTCAGGTCCACTGTGCACATCCGGTTCCATCGAATCTTCACCTAAACAAGTAGATGGATCCTGACTCACCGAGGAGTGGAACTCCACTTCATGTGTCTTTAAAATGGTGTGTACCAATGCCAAATGCGAAACCCTTGACCCCGTAACCCTAGGTGTGTGGATCAGCCTTGGTGTACACATCTTCCTCAAGTGGAAGATCACAAAATGGATTCCCGAGGTCATAGGATTTGAAATATCCACAAATTATGGGTTCTCCTCCAACAAACTTGTCGTTGGATACTCGATCGTCGCCAGTAAGGCCCGATGGAGTTCAACTTCAGGTGTAGAGGAAGGGGGTTGAAGCCCTACCACCCCTGCGTAAAGCTCGCCCTTCCCACCATGTAGAGAACTCGCAAGGCATGGAGAGGTCCTTCTTCCCCTACAAAGGTAAAGCCTTCTCCCACTATAAGTAAGGTCAACTACATGGATTCTTGCTCAAATCTAGGTTGAAAGATTCGACTATTTTTTACGATGGTTGCCGACTACCTAACATAACCCCCACAAGGAGGGATTTAAACTCCGGTCTTTTGGGTGGTAGGCACACTAAACTACCACCAGACCATTTAAGTGGGTACAAACCAACCGAGCGTCCAACCTCGAAGATAGACCATCTGAAAAGATCTCATGTACCTGCCCCCAAGTCTCGAAGAGTCTCACAACGACTTTGCATTCTTGGAAAGCAAGGGAATGTCTTCCACACAAACTACTCTCTTCTCCACAACAAGTTCCCCATCAGTGAAATGAAGCATCCATCAAGTGTGGCCCTTCCGTGTTGTTTTTGACGACAACAACAGGTGCACCTCCTCCCATATTACATGCGCATGAACCATGTCATCCTCCAGCAAATGTCACTCCTAAACGAGTGGCCCAACAACTCTCCAACATCTGAAGTAATAGAACCCAACTCCACCTTGGCCTCCAAAACCACTCCAATGAGGATGCCCAAACCCTTCATCGCCACAGAATTCCCTTTGACAATCTCTGAGAAACTTCTGTGACCGACCTAAGCAAAAGAAGCAAGAGCCGAACCCTCACCGCTCCTCTATTGCAACTCCCAGAACAAGAGGCCCAACCATAAACAACCATGCCGCAGTCGAAACATCACGACAACTTCATGCACATCCAAGCAAAATATCCACAATCCTCATAGAGAAAGCAGCGTGGACCCTCGCAACCTCGTTTTCGATGACTCATCATCGTCAAACCTTCCTCAGCCTCCTCCTCCCTCGATATAATGGCCCTCGCAAACCCCCTCCAGACTCTGCACTATGTTCCACCCTTTGGCCTCCTCCCTCTCACACTTCGGTCACTTTCTCTCATGGCTCTCATATCTCTGAGGAGAGACTCTAATATATCAGGTAATCCTCGTGAGAGTTGCTGAAAAACTCGAGCAGAGATCTCCAAAAAGTTGTTGTCGCATAACTCGCGAATAACTCCAAAAGGTGTGCAATTGTCTATCCTTCATTATTCTACCATTAATAAAAGCATAGATTGTCTTTTTCTCAATGAAAAATCTCAGTAAAAAAATTGACCGCACGAATTGCTATTAATTTCCAATACATAGTCTCTTTCTTCCCATAACCAGACATAAGAGCTAAATTAACTATTTGACCATTTTAGCAAAAATGTTGGAGAAACAAAATATAAAAAAAATGACGAAGCCTTCTCCCACTTTAAGTGGGGCCGTCTACATGGATTCTTGCTCAAATCCATGGTAAAAGATCGGACTATTTTTTACGCTAGTTGTCAGCTACCTAGCACAACCCCCACATGGAGGGATTTGAACCCTGATCTTTTGTTGTAGGCACAATGCACTACCACCAGACCATTGAAGTGGAGAAACAAAATATAAGTATAAAAATCAGTTAGTATGAAAACAATATATGTTTTGCCATAAAGTCAAAACATCATAGCCCATAAAACAAATACATTGACCAGAATGAGAAAGATTGGGGTAGAAAAATCTGCTGGGATGACTCCAAAAGATAGATGTCAAACATGGCATACATGTAATCTGTTTTTGTTGGTTGATTGCCAAAGACAGTTTTTGCAAATGCCCCTCCTTCCATGAGAGCAACTGGGGTCAAGTTCAATCTGTCAGTTACATCTCCAACAGCCCAAATAGAATCAATTGATGTCTGTGAGTACTCGTTAACCTGAAGGGATTTAGAAAGAACAGAGGGCTGTCATCAAAACAAACCCTTGAAAAAAACACCATAGACATCAAAAATTGCAACCGCCACAGACCTATGTACTTGAATACCATACCTCCACCAAATACTGCCAGTTGTTATTGCTAATAACTTCTTTTTAGAAAACATACTACCTTATGTGACAATGAGGAAATAAACCTACCTTGATTGCACCATTCTTGTCCAAATCCACTCCAACCTGTTCAAGTCCAAGATTCTGCAATATGGGTAAAAATATGATGTATCCATTTTAGAGAAAAATAATAAAAAGGATATATAATGACATCATACCATCGTATTAGGTCTTCTTCCTGTAGCAAACATAATGTGTGAAAAACCATCAACAGTTCCTTTGTTTGTCTTCAGCAAAAGAAGACCTTCTGCTGATTTTGTAATTGCCTGGGGAGACTCTTCTGTGTGGAACTCAATTCCTCTTAGAGACATCTGCTCTGCAACAAAATCTCTAATCTGCATATATAATGGAGATTAAACTTCCTGATCTCAAAAAGAAAACCCATAATGCACCATACTATTCTTGCACACCTCCTCATCAAATCCCCTTAGTACTTTCTTTTGCCTTATAAACACGTGAACTTCACTTTTCAATCCATTAAAAATGCCAGCAAACTCCAAAGCAATGTAACCTCCTCCAACTATAGCAATCTTCTCAGGTTTTGACAGAAGATCCAGAGCAGCATCAGAGTCAATGGCATATTCGCTTCCAGGAATATTGGGAATAAATGGGCGCCCTCCAACGGAAATGAGTATATGTTTTGCAGTGTACAATTTCCCATCCACATCAACAGTATGAGGATCCACTATCTAGATTCATACAAAATAACAGTAAAAAGCTAAAATACAACTGCTGAAAAATGAAAGTATTCAACGGAACACAAAAAGGAATCTAACCTTTCCACGACCCTCAATTAACTGAACACCAGCATTTTTCAATACATTTTTGTAAATGCCTGTAAGGCGTTGCAGTTCTGCATTCTTATTGGCCATCAGAGTGTTCCAATCATGCTTCGGATCTACTTCGTAGTTCCAACCAAAGCCATGACTCTCCTCAAAATCATGAGAATATTTTGATGAATAGACGAGGAGCTTTTTTGGCACGCATCCACGAAGAACACAACTGCAAAGAATCGTATTATTATTCAGCACCCTCATCTTCTAAATCAACCATCAAATCCCCGCCTCTTTACTGATGGATATCAAAAAACTGTATATTTAACTTCCAATTTTCTGCAAATTAAGGTCTTTCGTAATGATATCCTAATTTGTTGGGCTTATATATATACTCATGTTTATATATATATATATATATATATATATATATATATATTGACAGGAGGTTTCTTCATACAGGAAAGACAAATATTTCAAGAGGGATAGTTCAAGAGGGAACGTTTGCATCATTAGCATTATGTTCTTCATATGTATATGACCTACACTAGATGCGTAGCCCAATCATCAAAAAGGTGAAACGAAAAAGGAGTTTAATATGGTAGCCTCGCGAATGAGCCGACGCCCTTGACGGCCCATCCATAGGCTGATGTGTGATTCAAACCCAAACTAGCGGCTTCGAACCTTATTGAATGGCTTCGCCAGTTGAAATGTCACTCAACCAAATGAAAGCATTGTTTCAGCAACAAAAAATACAGTATATAATTATTATCACTTCATCGACCATTGAGCCAGGCTTTAGTATCACCAGAGGCCACCTATTTTTTTGTTCAATTACCAGGTATTGTGTCATTTTTACCTAATACCACTTGAGGGCAATAGAATACATTAAAAAATGTGAAGGTTTATCACCATAAGACACACAATATTAACAGAACGACTGACATTTTCAACTCACTGATTCGGGCAGAGAACATGTGTCTTACATCAGTTGTGCCATTAATGTATCCAATTATTGCATCATAAAAAATCAATGTATCAAATTAGCACAGCAAACCTTACTGTTAAACCCTCATAATATGCATGTACAATTAGTGCAAGGATATATTACAGGTCCATTTGGATTGCTTGAGGTGTACTTTTCCAAAAAAAATATTTCTAATAATTGGATCTTGGATGTAGCTCATTGCACTTTTGATTACATTTCTCCGAAAATGATCTAAGCAGAATGTAGAGAACCCTCTAAAATGATCTGCATACGTTACTAACAATTATAAAGATATTGAAAGATCGTATTCCGCTTCCATTAGGCAACAGATTGATGCAATGCAACTACATTTCAATGGAGGTCCTTCCAATATTAGTAAATCTTAGATTTTGGATTCAACTAAATTTATAATGTAGCTTCAAGATCCAATTAAGCGCAAACTAAGCTTCAGTATCGTTCGTATTGCGTCACTCAAGAATCGCCCTCCGTTATAGTTTAGAGAACATAGTGCTAAAACAAAAAAGTCTTACGTGCCCCCGACGCCTCCAGTTCGCTCCGAAGATATTGTGGCGAACGGGAGCTCGCAGACGGCAACCGAGGCGCCGTAATTGGCAGCAAAGCGAGACGCACGGACACCCCCGCTGCCGGCACCGATGGTGAAAAGGTCGAAATCGAATTTCTGGGGTTCCACGGGAGCGGAGTTGGAGAAGCGGATAGGACGTATGGGAGTAAAGGGGCGGGACGTCCTTCTGAAGTGGGGAGGGGAGGGGCTGGAAGAGTGGTGCTTGGATAGGCGGAGGAAGGAGGAACGGAGCCATCTGCTTTGGGAGAGGGACACAAGGGCGGTGGAGGAGAAGGGTAGTTTGGGCGCTCCCAGGGATGTGGCCGTGGCCGTGGCCGTAGCCATATTTCTCTCTCTGCGCGACGTCCTCCTCTAATCCAAGCTCAGTGGCATATATCAGGGAGACATTTTGGAGAAAAAATCATCACGGTACTAGTGGAAACTTGTTCCCCAGCACCCCTATCTGCCATACTTTATAAAATATAAAAGAGAAATTTATACGTAGTTTCGTAATTACTCTATAAACTCTTCGTAATCACGAAATACATGAGAAACCTCAAATAATTATATCGTCCTTAGGGATGAGCATCGAGCCGGGCCGAACTGGGCCTAACTAAGCTCAACCCAAGCCCAATTCAAATTCACAAGCCTGCGGGCCGGGCGTAGGTCCGTATATTTTCTGAATCTGGTGCCCAAGCCCGAGCCCGGCCCGCAAGTGTATGGAACGAGTCGAGTTGGGTCGGCACGCTACATTAAAAATAAATTTTGCCCTTATTTTTTAATCTCTAATACAATGAATATTTAATTTGAAAATATACAGATTAAATATGTGCTTGTTCAAGACATGAACATAGTCGATGCTTAAACAACTTAATTCGTAAGAATGAATCGATAATTGGAAGCTTTTGCATAGTTTGATAATGTTGTGACTGGTCACCTTTCTTGAATCGAGCAAATGATAATTCTAATATTGGATCAATTAAAGAGACTTTTCCAGATGAGTCAGTTTGCGTTACTGACTCAGCCCCATGGTACTTCGATATAGTGAACTATCTTATCTCCAAAAAGGTTCCCCTAGGTTGGACCAAGAGCAGAATTGATTAATTGAAATCTGATTCGAGAAAATACCATTGGACGATCCATTCCTTTTCTATGGAGTATCGGATTGCGTTTGGCGAAGATGTATTCCTCAGGAGGAATACGGGAGTATCCTTACACACTGTCATTCACTTGAGGCTGGAGGACACCATTCGGGAAAGAGAACCGCGCACAAGGTACTCCAATGTGGATTTTACTGGCTGACCTTATTTAAAGATGCCAATGAATTTGTACGGTCGTGCCCGATTTGTCAAAGAATGAGAGGGATTGTTGGTTATAGAGATGAAATGTCCATGCAACCAATGATTTCCTATGATGTTTTCGATGCATGGGGAATTGATTTTATGGGTCCTTTTCCAAGTAGCCATGGATTTGAGTACATCTTGTTAGCGGTTGATTATTTATCGAGATTGGTGAAGGCTACCCCAACCCAAACCGCATATAGCAAAATTGTCTGTAAGTTTATTAAGGGTAATATCATTGCAAGGTTCGGGGTACCAAAGGTCTTGATTTCAGATGGGGGTAGCCACGTTGTGAATAGAGAAATGAGATCATTAGCTAAGGAATATAATTTTGAGCATAGAATAGCCAATCAATATCACCCCACAATCTAATGGCATGGTAGAGGTTTGTAATAGAGAGGTGAAGGGTATTCTACAGAAATTGGTTCATCCATATATGAAGAATTGGTCTCAACTTTTGGACCTGGTTCTCTGGGCCTATAGGACAACTACAAGACTCCACTCGGTACTTCACCTTTTAGGATGATCTGTGACAAACCATGTCGTTTACCTGCAAAGCTAATTCATAAATCAGAATGGGCAATAAAAAAGCTTAATTGGAGTTGCCACCTTGGTAAATTATGTCGTGACTTAAATCTGAATGAGAGAATTGAAATCCGAAATCAGGCATATTACAATAGTGTGATTTATAAGGACAAGGTCAAGAGATGGCATGACAGACACATTAGGAATAAAACCTTTGTCCTTGGGCAGAAAGCGTGGTTATTCAATGCCTGGTTGAAGATTTTTCACGGGAAACTCAAACCAAAATGTATGGGTCCCTGCATTGTCATCGATGTGCATACCAATGGAAGTATGGATATTGCCGAACTCAAAGATGATGCACAACCTTTTCTCAATGAATGGGCAATTGCTGAAGCCATATGTAGAATCATCCAAAGAGTAGACAACCCAAGTCGAAGGCATCTACTTCATGCAGAGCGAGCACATTGAAGACTCATCAGATCACCTCCCTCATGACCCCATCGGTCTCCTTGTACATCTTCTTCCTCTACTTAGGCCAAGGCCTAAGTATGGGGGGGGGGGGGCGATGCCATATGTATATACCATTCTCCTCATCAAACTCCTTCTCACGAATACTTCATTTCCACCCTTCTTTCATACTTAGGCTGACCGGAGCCTGAGTATAGGGAGAACCGATTCCCACCTGTATATACTCTCCTCATTCCCATCTCCTGACCACCTCATTTTTATCCCTTCTTCTATACTTAGATTGTTAACAACCTACGTATAGGGGGTGGACCGACTTCTATTGTTTCCAATTCTTTTTCACTCTCTTACGCTCAACCCGAGCCATATCTTCTCTACGCTTCTGGTGCTTTGAGGACATAGCACTCACTAAGTATAGGGGTGTATATATACTTTGTATATATTTTACCCATAGCTCGTACTTTTACGTAAGTCTGTATTTATTTACGGGATAGGTAACTATCTTGTAAAATAAAAAAAACATAAAAAACTTTTGCTACTAACACTGACTATGTCCAACCAATAAAATTTTGAAAAAAATGGCTTCTTATTCATTTTTGCATAAAAACAAAAAATAAAAAATATTGCATTAAAAAATCCAAAAAAATCACAAAAGTCAAAAAAATTTGTGTCTACACATGCACTTCATCCAGCATTACATTCATTGCATTTGTGAAAAGCCCTTGGGTTCTGAACCGGGTTATGAGCAGAAACTAAGAGTGGTCTGGACTTGACCTTAATCCACTTAATTTTCAGAGGAACTTCACCGAGAAATAGGATTTTATAAGCTTCATGTCTATGACTTAATTCTTAGAGTTCCGCATGACAATGTGCAGCATTTGACTCTTAGTATCTAACCTGGTATCTTCATTCTGGGTACGACTCTGGAATAGGGTATTAATTTGTACTCTCACACTATGCACTTAGATCAATTCATACGAGGTGTTGGAAGACTGTGTGAGTTTTTTTTCTAGTAGCATGAACATCTAAAGACCGGAGTAAGGGTTGAAATAAAACTTCGGAAAAGGGATGGACGGATGTGCACAATTTTTTCTAAGTCCCCAAAAAATATACGGAAAAAAGATTCCATATCCACAGGGGCACAACAAGATCTAAGCAGAGCAACCAAAAATCCAAACACGAAGAAGCCTACTAACAAATAAATATTTGACCATAAATATCCAAGCTTCAAGAAAACCTACAGATCTTAATGGAGACTCGGCTACACTGGCCAGCTTCACAAGGAGAGGTGACTACACTGGTCACCCTCCAGTGCCTTTCCCCCTCTTCTATTCTTCTCTCCCATTTCGATTGTGAACACAACGCGACGGACCTTAGAAGGAAATACCTGACTCTTCGAGGACGAGTTACTGGAGAGGGGTTTGTGTAGTAGTCCGGCATTCTGGATGGGAAGAGCTAAAATCTTTCACACAAATGAGTCGATTGTTCAATGTTCATGGGGTATGCTTTGGGAGGAGGATCGATCTAAGATGACTTCTGAGCCAAAACTGTGGCAATGATGTGTAGAACTTGAAGGCTATTGACTTTAAAAATTCTTAGTCTCACAGAAGCTCCGTCACACTAATAATCCAAAGGTCGAGTCAAGTTCCATTTTCACCTTCTGCTCATAATCTTGGTATGGAACCCAATCTCATTTCATCTCATGCATTCATTTTGATGCTCAGGGACGAGCACGGTTTAAGTATAAGTGGGATGATGAATCTTGTATTCACCACTGTGCTGAATTAAGCTTAAATCCCTAAAATTCATTGACATTTCTTCATTTATTATGCATTATTAGCATTCATGCATGTTTTGATAAGAATGGCATTTTATCACTTATTATTGCACAAAATAAGAAGCTAAAAATCTTAGCCAAAATGAATTGTAAAATAGCCTAACTTTCCCAATTTTTACTAATTCATACTAACTCCAAATGACCAGAAACCACCTCCATTGTGTACATATCACTAACATGAAAAAAAACACTAACTGAAATAAGTGGACCAAAAATCCAAACCCTAGTTCTAGGATTTCTGGACTAAAACCTTGATATCTTCCTTATCCAGTGTCTATTTTGATCATACTCACTTTCGAACTAATGTACATTTAATTACCTTCAAAACAAGACCAAGTTCAAGTGAATCGGAGCTCATATATGAAAGTTGGGTTTTGGGCATCTTTTATACATTTTGTATTTTAGCAGTTTTTGACCTATTATTTTATATAATTAATCCATTTTATTTTTTTTCATTTATTTTCATTGATAAAAGTTTTATTAAAATGCACAAAAATCTAAAGCTAAAATGAGTTTGAGATCAAAGAAATTAACTGAGTCCGAGTCCTCACTAACAGATTTTTTTACAAAAATTGTCTTTTTGTGGTTTAGTTTATTTCTTTTTTTCTAATTAATAAAAATCCAAAAAATTAGATTAATGTGTAAATATTTATCTTTGATTTTATGATATTTCTTTCCAGATTTTTTATATGGTTTAAAATGACAAAAAGTTAGAAAACCCAAAAAATCAAGGTATTCTATGTACACGGGATACCCGAAAATATCACTTTACACAAATGATCGATTTTCATTTTGATCTCTATAGAAAAGTTGTAGAACTCATCGAGACGAGAAACTTTTGTGAAGAAAACTTTTCGATCCGAGGTCATTTACTATTTTTATGTATTTATTATGGTATTTATTTTCTGATTTTTGTGGAGCTGACACATGGCAACTCCTGGAGCCACCATGTGTCACCCATTTTTGGAGGTTTTAAATTCGTTTTATGAAAAAAGTAATTAAAAAATAAAAAAATAAAATAATAATAATAAAACATGTGGCTTCATCTGGGCCATCCGATCGGACGGCCCAGGAGCCATCCTCCTCCTCCGTCAATCTCTCTCTTCCACTTTCCTCTTTGGGCAGCGCCGCCAACCCTCCTCTGTAATCTCTGTCGCGCCGCCTCCAATTTCTTTAACCCAATCGCATCTCGATTCCTCAATCTTGTATAATCTCCATCGAATCTTTAACACACCAAATCTCCGGCTGCCTTCCACATTCACCCCGCAAGCCCGATCGATGCCGTCGTCAACCTTCCATCTATGGTTACGTCGCCATCCCAATTAGTCTGATAACACCCCAATCTTGCGCACCCGTATTCCCATCTCCCTCAATTTCGCAACACCATCACCTATTCCTCCTTCCATCTCCGTTGATCCTCACCAATCTATTTAACCCATCACCAACGCACTGCCCCCGAGATCCACCGATACTGTCATGACCATGATTCTCGGGCCATTGAATCCTCCCAT
Source organism: Ottelia alismoides (assembly GCA_037367405.1). Lineage (NCBI taxonomy): Eukaryota > Viridiplantae > Streptophyta > Magnoliopsida > Alismatales > Hydrocharitaceae > Ottelia > Ottelia alismoides. The sequence goes on along the minus strand of JAZKJV010003011.1, from coordinate 1,763,600 downwards.
AATAGGATCTGGTTACTCAGCAATAATTTATTCAGTAATCACAAATAACATTCAGAAACATACTGCAAATAAAATATACTCAGAAGGAAGTATTTCAACAATTATCCATTCACAAAATAAAGTTCAGATGATACATTATCCCACTATAACCATTTACATGTACATCAGCTTGAAAGGAAAATACACAAAAAGATTTCTAACTATCTTACAAAGTAAAGCTATTGTGGCTGGATGTCTACTAAGGTCCTTGCGATGGCTCAACGACACCTATTGGGTTTTCCATAAATTTTATGATAACAATTAGCAAATTCTAAGTAACGAAGAAGAGAAAAGTAAACAAATTGTGTAATTTTTTAAAAAGTTGTTATCACAAAAAGCTTCATTCCTTCTTATTAATTTAAGTCCTATTCCTTTCTATTCCACGTCAGGGATTAGTCCAGGAGAACCCTACCGTTCTTGGACTCTAAAGCTGTGGACACTTCGGGATTGGAGATTGCGTTGATCTGATGAGTTTATGCTGCTGCACATCGCCTCAACCAATCCTCCAATACTACCTTGACAATTTCCGTTTCTTTTATTTATCAGGGTCTCCAACCCTCAGTCTGGAAAACAAAGGAGCATACCGTCCTCGAGGACTCAGTTTCTTAGACCTCAGGCTATCATTTAATCACATAACCTAGCGGCTTTAAATATGTGTTATCGTGACACAACCACTATTGAGCCACCTGTGCCTCTACATGGCACGACCACATCTTCCATCATTCAAACCGAATATATTGGCTCCTGGTACCACGCATTGCAAATCATTTGTTTCGTGCACACTTATCATAACAAGGAAACCGTGTACCACCTAGGTAGGGAAACGCCAATACCGGTTCCTTTCGACAAACCTATAGGTTGAATGCCCGATATGTAGTTCTACTTCTAATCATCCTTAACATGACACACGATCCTTTTTAGGATCCAACTCAAACCATATCATTTCCCATGATGTAATTCTTTCGTTAAGTCTTCGATTTGCGCAATCATCAACACTTAGTATAGAATCACATATATATTATTCATATGCATATATACTTGTATTTATGCTTATTTTAACTCCCAAACCCTAATTTTCCAAACCATTGCACTAATTTGATGCTTAAACCTTACTTTAGTGGGAATCACAAAGCAACTTTTCATACTTTCTCAAAAATATCCAAAATTAGGGTTCTTTATAGCAAAGAACATAAATTAGAAAATTCAATGATCTCCTTTGAAAATCCAACAGCAAAAGGAAGAATTTCGTTACCTAATCGAGCTCTCTTGCACGTATACAGTGCTTTATTGTGATTCTTTTTCAAAAAGAAAAATTTCTAGCTCCTGAAATGATCGAATTTCATTTTCGTATCAAAAACAGTAAGAACGTGCCAAGAACACGAAGAACGAACGGAGAACATGAAGAATGCGAAGAACACGCAAAGAACACGAAGAACGTGAAGAACACACGAGGAACACAAAGAATGCGAAGAACATATTTTCTCTTAAAACTTCAGCAGAACTTCCCCCTATATAGGGTGATATTTCTAGGAAAATTTCGGCAGACTTTCCCCTTGTATCGGGACATATTTTTATAAAAATTTCGGTAGAGTTTCCCCTTATTTCAGGATATATTTTAAAAGAAAAAAACGGAAAGAGTTTCCTCTATAAAATCATCGAGGGGAAAACAATAATGAAAATGAAAGAATATATTCAAACAACAAGAGAGGAAGAATAGGTAGACACCACGCATCTTAGGTGAGTGAATGTGTGACGACTCACAGGGTTCACTGACGTGCATAGTCGCCCGCACCTAAGTAGGGTATTGCATAGATTTCTCCTCGAATCACAACAGAAAATGAATCGAAAAGAAAGATGAATCAAGAACAAAGCTTGGAAGAAAAGAGGATGAATTGAAAGCCTAGCTTACGAACCAAACTAAGAGAGGATCATACCTTCCTCCTCCTCGTTCTCCCGACAGCGCTTCGCTAGCGCTCATTCCCCGCCTCCCACTCCTCCTCCCGACCTCTCAACCCTAACCCTTGGGGTGGTGGTGGTAGTGGAAATCGTAGAGAATGGATGGATGGGGGGGTACTTATAGGCTCCAGAAAACCGCTAACCACGGTTAGTACACCATGATTTAGTCCTTAACCGCGGTTAGCGGCCCACAATTTTGGCCCATGGTTTTGGTAAAAAGTTATCCGAAACTTAGGGCTTAAGTTAGAATGTTCTAGAGGATTCTAGATTCTCTAATGACTCTTAATTAATGCTAATCGTGATTAACTTTCACTAATCCCAATTTAACTTTCACTTAGGCTTATCTTTTGCTAACTATTAATTAGTGTTCGCTAATGGTAATTAGTTTCTTTATTCATGTTTAATTAGTCTTAATGATGAGCATTATGGGTTAATGACATCTTAAACCTCTTTACTTCTCTTTCAAAAATCATAACAATTCCAAACGAAGTCCGATTCATACGAACACATCTAGGCTTCAAGTCCGATCAGTGGTGATAACACCAAGCCCTGGCTTTGCCCTCAGGTGCACGGCGAGATCCGAGGTGCTTCGCACCTTGTCGCAGCTCAGCTCCGACGAGACTGCTCCGCTCCGGTCTTTGCACTGTAGAGCTCCATCTTCCAAGTACTCCTCCCTTCTCCATCTTTGTCTCCTCCGCCATTTCGATCAATCTTATTCTCCACTCGGTCTACCTCGTTGAGCATCCACCCGTTCGTCCACCATATATTGTCTAAACATCTTTTGCTCCCCCTCGTATCTATCCACCTTCACCGACGTAATCCTGCACGTGAATCCCTTCGTCAACATCTCTGAGGAGAATCCAGGAGTCGACTACAACAACAAGCCCCACAACTACCGTGTTTTGACTTTGACACACCGCATCGACTTTGTCGTCAACCCTAATGCCTCCAGCCTTCAACTCCAGAGCATCTCCTCCGCCAGCGATATTCGGAAATCAAACAACCAGGGAGATGCCTCCATTCTTCGCCTCACACAGAAGATCATTCTTCACTGGCCATCCGCTCGTGCACCTCTTCACCGATGTAGGTCGTGTGTCAGCCTTCGCCTTCACCGAACAGTATCTCAGCCGCAGTCTTCACCTCCGTTACCCACCGTCGACTGCCCCCCAGCTCCGCCTTCTCTCTGCCAGCTGAAAAGACCAAGGGAGCACGAGCGACGCGCGTGCTTCCTAGGGCATATTACGGAGACATCCCTGAGGGTACCTCATTTCGCCATAAGATCCATCCCACGTAATTAACGCGTGGGGGTGGAAGATTGATAAACCGCAAATTCAGCCCCTTATTAATGTGGAATTAATATTCAATGGTCATTGTAGTCAGACTGAACTAGGTCCATCAAAGACCATCTAACTTGGACATGGCAATGAAATTAGATGGTCATTAATTTATTTTTACTTCGTAAGAAACTAAAGTCGAACTCAGGGACACGAGCCTCTCTCACGATTATCCAGACTCTCATTCATTTTATTAAGTGTTGAGTGAAAGAATTATAGGTCAGCTAATGCACTAAAACAAGATAATGCATCAAACTAACACAAAACATGCATATTTTTTTATTTTTTAATGCAATTAGATGCGATGAAATACAATGTAAAACATGCCCTATGACAGAATTATGAGCAATTTTAAACCTTCGTTAATTTCAGACATGTATCATGAGATAACTTGTTGAATGAATTAGGCAAAGTCTGAATATACAGCATAATGGACACTTAGCAATTTAAAATAACCCATTAAGATCTCAGTATCAAAACATGAAACAAATTGTGCCATTAGAAAGTTCATTAACAAGCTTCGAAATGAAACTGAAATCAACTGAAACAGAGATACGATGCTCAAGATATACATGAAAGAAGACAAGGGCATAAACGCAAGAAAACATGAAAGATAACTACAAACAGGTCCTTGAGAGGGACTAAAATGCAAATACGAGGAAGTTAGGGACCTTCCCTTTAAATAGCCCACACATACAGGCGTATTTTTGCAATTATGAAAACCCGCAAGGGTATAATTGCAAAATATCCATTGTACACGTGGTCAGCACGTGATGTCAGGACATGGTTGCAATATGGAGAAGTAGGAGGGGTCTCCCTACAATTTGCCCAAGTCGCACGTGACTAGCACGTGCAATCCAAGCTCGGATGCTTCTGAGGCTCGAGGGAGGCTTGGGATTGCTTCGGCTAGGCTTGGGTACTGGATCTGGTTCGGTGTAATCTCGGAGGTGCTCGAAGCGTTGATGAGGCTTGGAGCAGGCTCGGGATGTCCAAGCCTGTGGGTCTGGTGCTGCGGCTCGGATATGGTCTGGGTTTGACACGAGGCCGGTCGATAACCGTTAGATCACGAGGATCCAACGGCACCTGAAAGTGGCGATAGTTGGCGACGTGGAAACTCTGAAACCGTTGGATGTGCTCCTGAGAGGAGCATCGAACGGTGTATGCACCTTCATCTCCAGCTGCAGCTGGCGGCGAAGTTCGAGCTCCAGCGAAAGAGCCCAAGCTCTGCCGCTCTCCTCTGATGTTGGTAAAGCTTCCCAGCCGCGCTCAACCACCTGGAGATCTTCCTTGAAGCTTAGTCGAGTAGCTGGGGCGCCTTAAAGTGTTTGGCGAAGCAAGGATGCATGAGGCGAGCTTGGCGAAAGAGCTCCGGCGAAAGCTTCGACTACTAAAGGCTTTGAGTACCTGCATTGTTAATTGAATAGCCGAAGCAAAGGACATGTGTGTGTGAGTGGGATGGGAGCTACTGCGAGTGGAGAATGTGAGAGCACAGAGCTCCTCCGCTGGAAAAGTCGGAGGAGAGGGGTCGGAGGCGATCTGAGGACTGGAGGAAGAAGAGGGTGATCAGGATATAGCGCGTGAAGGGGGAATCTGTGGAGAACCTCGGAGGATGATTAATGGAGGTGGATACGACACATAGGGAGCATAGACAATAGGTGAATTAGAAGGAAAATACAGAGGTAGATCTAGAGATACTTACCTGAGATTAAGGTGGAGCGGGGCCTGGGCTTGAGGTTCCATTGAGCCTCTGGTCATCGTTGAACTCCCCCAGCTACGGGGAGCAGCCTGGCGGGGCGAAGCCACCACAGGGCTAAGCCTACCATGGCTTAGGGTCGACGCCGGGAGCCGCGTCGTCTTCGCACCTCCATCGGACCTTCCCCTGTCACGGGGAGGAGGAGAGGGCTGGGCGAGGCCCCACGTAAAGGCGGACGGTTGTGATGGAGGAGGAGGTGGAGTATTTGAAGAGTTTTAGGTGGCAGTTCCTGTGGTGGCAGGCGTGACTTGTGAGGTTGAGATGGAGCGAGTGGAGAGGCGTCGTGGGATGAGTGGATGGTCGCGAGGATGCCAGATGATGGAGGAACGTCATGAGGGTGTTGGCGAGTGGAGATGGTGGATGGAGACGCGGGGAAAACAAGAAGGGGGAGGTGGTTACACGAGATTAAGAACGTGGGAGAGAAGACAATCGCGAGGTAGAAGATGAAGTACTGGCCGTTGGATCTTGTGATCCAATGGCTGACAGATGAGCGCTAACAAGTGGTTGAGATTAGGTCTAAGGCGTTGGATCGGAGGATGATTGAGCACGCCGCGTGGAGCGTCGTGCGCGCGGCTTAGGTGGGCGGCCCAGATCAGATCAGGATAAAGATCGGAGGGTTGAGGATGATTGCTGGTTTGGATGGTGAAGATTTTAGCTCCAGGAGATGATCGGACGGCGCGCAGAGTGACACGTGGCGGACGGAGGACTCGACGCTGGCGTGCGGCTGTGATGAGACGCCAGTGCTGATCGAATGGCTAAAAATAAGAGGATGCATGGAGTGATTGGAGCCGTTGGATCAAGAAGAGATCCAACGGCCTGGGTTGCAAGCGGGCAGTGCAAAGAGGCCGGGCTACGTGGCTCAATCAGAAAGAGCCACGTGGCCCAATCAGATTATTGCATTAAAGATTTTGATTTTTGAAGGGCTAAATGGCCGAATTTGGAAAAACTCAAAACATGAAAGTTGTAGATCTCGATGAGATCTACAAGTTTTATGTTGACCAAAAATGGGAATGAGGTCATTTGAAGATACAAAATATTTTTTGAGGGTATTTTTAATGCTAAAAATACCACGATTTTTAATTTTTGTCATTTTTTGTGATTTTTTATTTATTCAAGACTTTGATAATTACAGGACTTTATCTGGTTTTCATTGACACATATTTAATCAAGGTGGTTAAAAATGGAGAATTAAGATGATGAAATCGACTTTCATCACCTCCCTATACTTAAACTATGCTCGTCCCCGAGCATCAAAGAGAATGAATAAATTGGATTAACCCTCGTGTGCAGGTGAGTACATGATCCAATCTGTTCAATTCCACTCAACTTTTAGAGGTCCAAAGTTCTAAAGCTCAACCCAACCTTAATCAAGAGGCACCCAATTCCTCTAATTATCCAGACTCTCTCTGATGTACATATAGGCTAAGGGTATGACATTTAGTGTTGACTACGATTCCGAGCGTAGGTCAAAACGTCACCTAAGGTCTTGGTCCAAGAAATTCTCCTAAGGACCCGATCCTCAACACTAGGGAATAAATTGAATCTTGCATCCAGTCCACTGTCTCTTTAGTTGTCAGACTTAGAAATGTAGATGGATGGCCAGTAATGGAGAGCATGGGATTGTGTCATTTCTTCACTCCCTCTCATTGGAACAAGGATTCTCTCTAGTGCCTTTTTACGCAACACATTTTTAGGTGTTGATCAGTACGTTCATCAAGAGAAGTTGGAGCCGTCTGCACTTGTTTTCCTGGGAATACACCAGGGTATGTCTTTTTTGAGTACCTATCGTACCTTCTACACCCAGACTTGTAGCATTTACGATGCATAGCCCTTTTTTGGTGCAAGCCCGACTCCTGGTCCTGATAGCGGTGGTCCAAGTGGACACTTTGAAACGGTTGGGAGCGCTCGCCTTTGGTGGAAGCTCTTTGATATTCGACTTTGTGGAATGAGTGCTTTTCTTTGATATTTCATTGATTTGTAGTGTTTTTGGCTAGCTCCTCTGCTTTTACCAAGAGTTGGCACACATTGATCAACCTTTTTTATTTATTTCACATCCTGACACTTAGGAAAATGTCAAGAGATTAGTATGAGAACCAAGTTCTCATACTGGCTAAAATTGCTGACACTCAGGTTTCATGAAGCCTTCAAAGACTTTATCCCATCCTCGAGCATCATTAGATCGAGTCCAGACTCGGATCCCTCATCCCAATCCCTCAAGTGAAAAGTCAACTCATCTCATCGAAATCGCGGTCGTGCATGTGATGTGTTGATCATATTCTTTTGATCTGAGACTAAGCATGAAATATAGCATGCAAATCTATAGATCTAGGGGAATGCAGATGATTAAGTCTAAGACCCTGATGGATAAGGTTGATTAACCTAAAATCTCAAGTCCTCACAAACTAAGTTTTCTTGAACATTTCAGATCCTGTGTGGAAGTGTAAAAGTAGAGGGTTAATCCAACTCCTTCATTCAAAAACAATTTTTTTGACTTCAAGAGATAATAGGACTGCCTAAACTCAATTAAGTAGATGCATCTGCATTCAGCCAGTATGGGTGTAAGTACATGCCAGAACCTGTTGCTTGAGGACGGGGACTTACGCGATGTCCTCTAAACCACCCAATCTGCTAAGGGCGAACCCTCACTGAACGCGGCTACTTATTTGGGCTTAGTAGTCACTAATGACTCTTAAAGGATTTTTTGAAATTTCTCATTTTTATGGTTTTTAATTAAAGGTTAGAACACTGGTTAGACTCAACTTTCCTTGAAATCAAAAAGAAAATTTCAATACCATGTCACACAAATTAAAATTTTCAAAATATTTTCAAAGGACTTTTCAAAACAAGAGAAACTCATTTTTCAAATCATTTTCGAAAATATTTTTATAAAAATAGTATAACATAATATAGGAAAAGCCATGAAAACATTTGACTCCATTTAGTCCAAAGGATTTTACTTTAGCCAAAAAGTTTTAAATTTTTCAAAATTTTCAGGTTATAGCTAAAGTAAGTATATTGTATACACGGTATACCCCCTATACTTAAACTTTGCTATGTCCTCATAGCACTAAATGATACAAGTCCATAGGTCTATTTAAATATAGAGAAATATACGGGAACCAAGGAGGGCTCCCCCTATACTTAGGTTAGAAATAACATAAGTATAAAGGCAAGGAAAGAAGAGTAGAGAAAATCACAAGGACTCAGGTCCCCCTATACTTAGGCTGAGAGTAGCCTAAGTATAAAGATGGAGATTTGATGTTGGGAGAGACCCGAGGTGAACGAAGAAGAAAGATGGATATACAACTGAGTGGATGAATCTGCGCAGATTAATGGAGTGACTAAGGCTCAGGGGAGGGCTTCGGACAAGAGTCAAGACCCTTCAATTTCACCAACTCACACATGAGACCAACCAAGGTTGGTTTATTATCTTGTCGGTTTTATTGGTGATTAAAATATTTTATCTTTACATGGGAAAAAGTGTTAAATAAAATCAATTGCGTAAACGAGGGTATTGCTCTCCTAAAACAATATTTTACTCTATTTTTAGGTTGACTTGCAATTAACAGTCCCAGTTATTTAAGGTTGTCACTGAATTAAGGTGAGCACAAAAATCAAGCAATCATCGTCTACCGTTCATTCCCATTTTCCATTAACCTAGGTGATCAAGCTAGGAGGGGAAATCGAGAAAAACCATGTATTCGATAAAAAACATGATCCAGGCTAAGCGATAAAACATGCAGTGACTTTGCGAAAATACGTGAATACTTGGACTGTTTTGAAAATCAACATGATATGTATGCAAGTCGATCAAAAAGCCGCACCTAACATGCTTCTATTAGCGGAGAAGAATCTCTTTTAGATTTGGCTAAGTGAGGCGATGCTACGCGCGTCTTTATTTATAGTGTGTCCTACCTACGAACAAGCAGCTAAAAATATGAATGATAAAATAAACTCGAAGAGCCGCATGCCTGGTTCTAAGTCGACACTCAAGTGGGGACGATCCCCACACAACCACATATCGTTCTTTTACGATCGCGAGCCTTCGATTGAAGACCGTTGTAAAGACGATTATTACATGATGCAAAATAACACATTTTTTCTTTCTTTCTTTTTCTACTTTCTCCAAGCATGCTTCTACGACTCCTCACAGCGGGAAACACCATCTCCTCGCCTCCTTTAATTCTCAAGGGCCCTGCCACAGAAACAAAGGTTAGAGATCAAATAAAAAAAGAAAATTTTGTAATGCAAAATAGATGAACAAGTTGACCTATAAAATGAAACACTTAATTAAATAAATAAAAATCCAAATAATACAAGAAATGAGCCGTGTCTCCGCTAACGATGCCATTTGATAAACCGCAAATTCAGCCTCTTAATAATGTGGAATTAATATTCAATGGTCATTGTAGTCGGGTTGAACTAGGTCCATCAAAGACCATCTAACTTGCATATGGTAATGAAATCAGATGGTCGTTAATTTATTTTTACTTGGTAAGAAACCAAGGTCAAACTCAGGGACACGAGCCTCTCTCGTGATTATTCAGACTCTCATTCATTTTATTAAGTGTTGAGTGAAAGAATTATAGGTCAACTAATGCACTAAAACAAGACAATGCATCAAACTAATACAAAACATGCATATTTTTTTATTTTTTAATGCAATTATATGCGATGAAATGCAATGCAAAACTTGCCCTAGGACAGAATTATGAGCAATTTTAAACCTCCGTTAATTTCAGACATGTATCAAGAGATAACTTGTTGAATGAATTAGGCAAAGTCTGAATGTACTGCATAATGGACACTTAGTAATTTAAAATAACCCATTAAGATCTCAGTGTTAAAACAAGAAATAAATTGTGCCATTAGAAAGTTCATTAAACAAGCTTCGAAATGAAACTGAAATCAACTGAAACAGAGATACAATGCTCAAGATATACATGAAAGAAGACAAGGGCATAAATGCAAGAAAACATGAAAGATAACTACAAACAGGTCCCTGAGAGGGATTAAAATGCAAATACGAGGAAGTTAAGGACCTTCCTTTAAATAGCCCACACGCACAGGGGTATTTTTGCAATTATGAAAAACCGCGAGGGTATAATTGCAAAATATCTATTGTACACGTGGTCGGCACATGATATCAGGACCTGGTTGCAATATGGAGAAGTAGGTGGGGTCTCCCTGCAATTTTCCCAAGTCACGCGTGACTAGCACGTGCAATCTAGGCTCAGATGCTTCTGAGGCTCGAGGGAGGCTCGGGATTGCTTCGGCTAGGCTCGGGTACTGTATCTAGTTTGGTGTAGGCCCGGAGGTGCTCGAAACGCTGATGAGGCTCAGAGCAGGCTCCGGATGTCCTAGCCTGCGGGTCTGGTGCTGCGGCTCGGATATGCTCTGGGGTTGACACGTGGCTGGTCGATAACCGTTAGATCAGGAGGATTCAACGACACTTGAAAGTGGCGAGAGTTGGCGACGTGGAAACTCCGGAACCGTTGGATGTGCTCCTGAGAGGAGCATCCAACGGTTTCTGCACCTTCATCTCCAGCTGCACTTGGCGGCGAAGTCCGAGCTCCGGCGAAAGAGCCCAAGCTCCACCGCTCACCTATGATGTCAGTAAAGCTTCCCAGCCGCGCTCAACCACTTGGAGATCATCCTTGAAGCTTGGTCGAGCAGCTGGGGCATCTTGTAGTGTCTGGCGAAGCAAGGATGCATGAGGCGAGCTTGGCGAAAGAGCTCCGACGAAAGCTCCGACTACTGAAGGCTTCGAGTACATGTATTGTTAATTGAATAGCTAAGCAAAGGACGTGTGTGTGTGAGTGGGATGGGAGCTACTGCGAGTGGAGAAGGTGAGAGCTCAGAGCTCCTCCGTTTGAAAAGGCAGAGGAGAGGGGTTGGAGGCGATATGAGGACTGAAGGAAGAAGAGGTTGACCGGGATATAGAGCGTGAAGGGGGAATCTGTGGGGAACCTCGGAGGATGATTAATGGAGGTGGATACGATGCATAGGGAGCGTAGAAAATAGGTAAATTAGAAGGAAAATACAGAGGTAGATCTAGAGATACTTACCTGAGATGAAGGCAGAGCGGGGCCTGGGCTTGAGGTTCCATTGAACTTCTGGTCATCGCTGAACTCCCCTGGCCACGGGGAGCAACTTGGCAACTGATCGCCCGAAAAATCACCCGAACAACTAAGGGTAGGTAAAAATAGAACTAAGGTCGTTGCGACCTCAGTCGCTCGAGCAATCAATCGGATCAATCAAGAAAATAAAGTGCAGACCACCAAACAAGATAAAAATCAATGAAAAACGATAGCGGTCCTGGCTATTGGATTAGCCTGGTATAGCGACCAGGGTCGGACTCAGGGAGAACGTGATGGCCTTGCGGCCTACGAAGTAGTCCAGAAATGAAATAAAATAAAAGAAAGGTATTTTTGGTGGATTTTTAATCTTTTTATATTTTTTGGATCTTTAATGAAATTAAGAAAATAGAAAAGCAATGAGTCAAGCAACTACAAACAATTATTTATCTACTCAAAAAGCATCCAAAAATTCAAACAAAAATGTTTTTATGTTTCTTACTGTTTTTGGGTAATTTTTGGTATTTTTCTAATTTTTATTGGATTTTATAAAAATCAAACAAGGCAGAAAATAAAAGGTACTGTCCAGTCAGGTTTCAAGGGTGAAATTAAAATGCAAATTGGCCCTATTAACACCTGAAGGTAATTTTCCTGTAAAGATCAAAACACAAGGAAAATTTGGGCACCAGAATTATTATTTTTGGATTTTTCTTTTAATTATTAGAATTTTTATGGGTTTTTAGGAGTTTTGTGATTTTTATGAGTTTTATAAATCTAAAAATGACCAAAATTGGTCAAAAAATCAAGCAAGGCAAAACAAGCAATCTTTTGTTTTTTGTGATTTTTAAAGGTGTTTTAATAATTTTTTAGTGATTTTTAAAGTTAGACAGTAAAGAAAATGCGTGTTTTTGAATTTTTAAAAATATCAAAAAGTGTCAAAAACGTCTCCAAAAATTAGAGAAAATTTTATACCATGGTAGGAGCCACGTTTCTAATTTTCATCAAATTTGGAGTTAATTTGCTATTTTATTAAAAATAGAAACAATGGTACAGTGCACAAGGACCTGTACGTAAATAGTAGAAAGTCCAGGGGGTCCGGTGCAATTTCTCCACGAAATCACGCGTGAGGCGCGTGACTTGGGCACTCAGGGACCTATTTGCAAGGAAAATAAAGTTCCTGGACTATTTAGTAACACGTACTAAAAGTCCAGGAGCTTCAGTGTAAAATACCCAATATATCAAGCACATGCACAATTAAACTATTCACAGGGGTATTTATGCAAATACTAAAAAGTTAATTTCATTCAATAACACACTATAACATCAAAGCTATACATGCAATTAACCCACACAATCACGTGTCAAAGCACGTGTTCCACTACAGGCAGGGGTATAAAAGCAAATACCAAAAACGACAGGGTCCACTATGCAATTTACCAAACACAAATAAAATGTCTAAAATATTTACAGGACTACAACAGAACAACTAGGAAACTAAGGGGCTAAGAAGAAATTTACCCTTTATTAAATCGAGGGCCAGATGCGCGCCACGTGTGAGATCGGACGGTCGGGGAAGGGGCACGGCTAAACAAGGGGTCCTCGGCGCTCATCCAACGGCAGGGGACGCGCCACGTGTAGATCCGACGGTCGAGGTGCGCTGGGTCCTCTTCGCTGGATGGAGGGTCGAGAGGAGGCCACGTGGAGATCCGACGGTGGCTACCGGCCTCCTCTTAACCCTGATCGGACGGTCCGGGTATAATCTGGAGTTGGAAGGTCATCGGACGGATCTGGAAGGTCCTCGATGAACTGGACGCCGGCGATCGCCAGACTCGTGTGGATGCTGGAGGCCTCCTCGCGGGCTGCTACTGATCGGAGAAGAGTCGCCTTGGGCTCCCGCGTCGAATGGAATCCTCCGATGACGCGATGGAGCTTCGGAGAGCTCAGGCGACGTCGGCGGAGGCAAAGGTGCTATGCCTGAGTGTCGAGCCCTCAGATGGGCTCCTCTAGTCTTGCAAAATGACGCAACACACTCCTGGGTCGAGGGCAAAATGCCTCGACCCGGTTAGGGGTGGTGAAGGTGATCGGTGCGGCGGGGCGTGCGAGCTCCGGCGGAGCGACGACGAAGGAATTCAATACCCAGTTCCTTTGCGAACTGGGGTGAATGAGTGGGAGGAGAAGGTGCGCGGAGGGAAGGCAGAGATGAAGGGAGATTCCGATGATCGAACGGATGGCTAAGGTGGTCGGAATCGGCGATGAACTGCGTCAGAGCGAATTGGGCGTAAATCAAAATTAAAGAAATAGAGGAAGAACGGGGACTACCTACTGGGCGAAGTCGACTGTGGATGAGCTGGGGTAGCTCTGGGTGCTTGCCTCGAGGACAGTCGGTGTCCGAGTCTCGAGCACCACCTCCAGGCAGCGCACGACGGCGCGTAGCTGCCGGATCAGTGGTCCGGTCTCCCTCTCCTCGCTGCAACACGGTCGGAGCGAGCTGTCACTCTCGCGAAGTCTATGGAGGTCCTGGGGTGAAGAGAGATGAGCCAAAGATGCGTGAGGAAGGAGGCGGAGCTCGAATTAAATATGGGTGCAGGTCTGAGAAGATGAGGTCGGGCAGGGTTCCACGAAGCGCGGATCCCCGCGCGAATAATCAGGCGAGGGTCTCGGATGCACAAGGAAGAAGAAGAACCCGAGGTTTGCGGATTTAGTGGTCGGGTCATGACGCGAAAATTCTAAGAAATCGGGTCGGGCGTCATGGACCCGTGGGAAGTGGTCCAAGGGGGGGAGTTGACCGGGGGGTCAACGTCCCCCGTGGACCAATGGGGGCATGCCACGTCAGAATGATTTGGAAATTAGAAATAAAATAGAAAATGGCCGAATTATTAAAAACTCAAAACATGAAAAATGTTTATTTTATTTTTTTTTCTATTTTTTTGTGATTTTTAATTAATTTTTCGAAATAAAAATAGGGTATGTACACTATAGTGCTATACATAGGTATATATACAATATAGCTTTTTAATTTTTGATTTTTAATTTGCTATTTTTATACATTTTTATTTCCCGTTTATATTTTATTTATTTATAGCATAAAATTAGGAATAAAAAGATATTTTTATTTTATTTTTATTATTTATATACAAGGGGTAAGTAAATAAATATATACATCTATATACATGGTATATGTACAATATAGGTTTTGATTTCTATTTTATTTTCTTTTTATTTTTCCATTTTTATTTTAATTTTGTATTTACAAATATTTACAAATAAATACAATCTATTTTTATTTTTATTTTTAGAGGAAAATATTTTTATTATATTTACAGGTATATTTACACACATGAGCTCCCTATCTCTCTCTACTTTGGCTTTTATGCGGTCAGGCCCATGCTGAGCCCTCCCTTGGGATTAGGTCGCTCAATATTTATTCTAAATATCTCCCTCTTTTTCTTTTGTCTCTTTATTCTTTTATTTTTGCACAAAAAACATGCTAATTATTAGTTTTTACACAATGCATGCTTTTGGTAATTATTTGTATTTACATGAATATACATGTATTTGCAAAGGTTTTTGTAGCTAAAATATAAGAATAAAGAGTGATGAATGGGTATTCATCACCACCCTATACTTAACTTTGCTAGTCCCTTAGCAAACACTTATTTGAAAAAGAAGTGAAAAAGAGAAAGAAAAAGAAAAGGAGGAGAATATACATGGATTAAGGCTGATTATGAAACTCGCCTTCATTAAATTGAAATATGGAGCTCGATCAGATCTTTGGATTATTAATGTGTCGGAACCTTATTTGGACTTAAGCTTAAAACTCAACAGCCTCTAAGTTCCACCAATCTATGGACAAGACTCCTCAATAAACCAGATCAGAACAAGTTTACATACACAAACTCTAATGACCATGAATCTTTCTATGCAGTGTAAGTGGTATGTAGCTCCCCACCTCAGAAGTAACAAAGAAACAACCTCCCCCAACCTGGTAACTCTAATGCCTTGGTCTAGCAACTCTTTCCTCGAGAAGCGGGGTATTCCCTTCTAAGTTCAAGTGCAACCAGCTCAAGAAGAGGGGGAAGAAGATGAAGAATGGACCATGGCCAGTGTAGCCATGTATCCCTGGGAGCCCAACCAGTGTAGCTAAGTCTCCCGCTGCAAGCTTCATGATATGTAACATGGATACCATAAGCTTTTGCTTTATTTGACTATATACACTCCGGTAGGGTTGTTAAATTTTCAATCCGACCCACCACTTTTTTGGAGTTCTTTTTCTTTTTGCACATTTTTTTCATGTGCAACTGTACAACATATCTACATGGTGCAACATATATACAAGGAGTTTTTCCTCTTGAGCCAGTAGACTATCCCTCTTTCGAAGCTTTATTGCAACCCACGGCTTCTGTCTTTAGCCTTCATCATCACTAGACCAAGTTGAGGCGCACTTCCTTCACTAGAAGAAGAAGAGAGGTTCCGCCTAGAAGTACTACCCTCATATGCTACCCCAAGCCAAAGGAAACTGCCTCCTCACCACCTCATCCGTGGAGAGCTATGTGCAAAGTGCTGGTGCAAGTCAAGTCATTGTCTCTAAGAGTCATGCGTGTGTTGTTAAGTGCTCTACTTAGGCTCATCAAGATGACATATGCTCATAGCCTAGTGGACTCAAAGAATTAAGTCCCAATGGACCTGAAAAGCCTTAACCCTAAGCTCTATAAGGTTCCTCTTAGAATTAGGTGGATTAAGATCTTAATCAAGCTCCATTTCCCAATTTAATTCCAGGATAGTTTAAATGTCAACTATAATCCAGGAAAAACTATACAAGTATTTACAAATATGCCATTTACAAATATTTATAATCGTGCAAAATTTTTGAAAAATGTTTTGAAATCATGAATGTATGCATGGATGCAAGTTTTGTAAAATATTTACAAGCATTTACACAAGGTTTTTGCAAACTTTTTATTTTCAAAACATTTTGGAAAAATTTTGTATTATATACATAATTTTGATATGAAAATATTTACAAATCCCTTACACAAATCATTTTACAATCATTTGTACAAAAATAATTTGTATAAATAAATAGGTATATGCAAGATGAATTTTATATACAAGGGAGAAAAATTTTAAATTTTATGGGTTTTTAGCCATTTTTATTTATTCACACACTCACACAAAGTACGAGTTATGGCTAAAGTATATACGAAATATATACACACCCCCTATACTTAGCTCGAACGATGTCCTCAGAGTGATCAAGAGTGATGAAGAAGACATAACTCGTGCTTAGTATAGGGACGTGAAAAGGAATGGCTATATACAGAGATGAATCAAAGAATAGAATGAATAGAAGATCAAGAGAGTCTCAGCTTTTCCCCCTATACTTAGGATCAAGTAATCCTAAGTATAGTAAGATGTACATGAAGGGAAATCCGAGTGAAGGATGTACAGAATCTGCCCCCCCTATACTTAGGGTGAAATATCCCTAAGTATAGGCTGCAAAACAGGGGTAGAAAGGATAAAAAGAATACCCGAAGGTCCTACATCCCCCTATACTTAGGGTAAAGTACATCCTAAGTATAACATAATCATAAGATAAGAAAAAGGGATGTGGGACTAAAGAATAGAGTGATATAGATAACTGGATCTATACAGGTCGGAAGAACAGTGATAAACAGGCGAGAGATGCAATAGATGTGAGTCAAGAGACCACATCTCACGCGAAATGAATAGTGGCAACATCAACGACCCGCGACTCATGATCTAGAAATGGCTTGAGCCGCTGGCCGTTCACTCGAAAGGTACTGTCAAAAGACAACTCAGATATATCAATGCTCCCGTTGTCGTGTACCTTTCTCACAAGATAAGGGCCCTTCCATTTGCTCTGTAGCTTCCCTGGAAATAGACGAAGCCTAGCATCAAACAACCGTACTCTCTGTCCAGGCTCAAAATGCTTGTGGCTGATATGAGAATCGTGCCACTCTTTTACTCTCTCCTTATACTGTAGGCTGTTTGAGAAGGCGGTATCACGAAGCTCCTCCAGAGCTGCTAACTCTACCCTCCTCTGGTCTCCTACACTATCTGGATCCGGAATAATATCTGTGACTGCCCAAAGTGACATGTGCCTCAACTCAACAGGTAGATGGCACGGCTTGCCATAAACGAGGCGAAAGGGAGATGTGCCCAAAGGTATCTTGAAAGACGTCCTATGTGCCCACAAGACCGAGTCCAAAAGTTGTGACCAATCCTTTCGGTCAGGGCGGACGACTTTCTGCAATATAGTCTTGATCTCTCTGTTCGACACTTCGGCGAGACCATTCGTCTGTGGATGGTATGGAGTGGCAACTCGATGGTCTATACCGAACTCGTTAGCAAGGGCCTTTACCTGGTCGTTGATGAAATGAGACCCCCCATCTGATATCAATACTCGAGGTACCCCGAACCGCGTGATGATGTGCTTCCTCAAAACTCTGCAAACTGTCCTGGCATCAGCAGCTCGGGCGGGGATAGCCTCAACCCAACGACTCACATAATCCACGGCCAACAGAATGTACTCGAATCCCTGACTCTTAGGGAATGGACCCATGAAATCGATGCCCCATGCGTTAAAAACCTCACAGAAGTGTATGGGCTGCATCAACATCATATCACACTGTCCACAAGTGCCCATCCTCTGACAGTCAGTACACCTCTTCACGAACTCATCAGAGTCCTTGAAGAGAGTAGGCCACCATAGGCCGGATTGGAGCACTTTCTGTGCCGTTCACCTCCCAGAGTGATGTCCTCCTGCCTCAAGCTTGTGGCAGTAAGTGAGGACGCTATGGTGCTCCTCTTGAGGAATGCACCTACGCCAGACACTATCCCCTCCTTCGTGGTAAAGGATGGGATCCTCCCAATGGTAGGACTTGGCCTTCGTGAGGAAGGTCTGAAGCCTCTGCCTGGGCCAATCTTGTGGAACTTTCTTAGCAACAAGAAAGTTCACAATATCGGCATACCATGGGAGAGAGGCGATAACAAGGATCGCCTCATCTGGGAAGGTCTCACAAATAGGGTCAATAAAGTCAGAATCCTCAAGATGCTCTAATCGGGAGAGATGATCCGCCACCACATTCTTAACTCCAGGATTATCCTTAATCTCTATGTCAAACTCCTGGAGTAGAAGGATCCATCTAGTCAGTCTGGCCTTGGCATCCTTCTTTTCCATGAGGTACCTGATGGCGGTATGATCAGTATACAAGGTCACTCTAGATCCAATAATGTATGATCTGAACTTATCTAGGGCAAAAACTACAGCTAACATCTCGTTCTCTGTGACTGTGTAGTTCCGCTGCACGGAATCCAATGTGCGGCTAGCATAGTGGATAGAGAATGGGACTCCATCCCTCCTCTGTCCCAGCACGGCCCCCACGGCAAAATCGGAGGCATCTGTCATGATCTCAAATGGGAGAGACCAATCAGGCGGCTGGAGAACAGGAGCCTCAACAACACAATGCTTGAGAGTCTCAAACGATGAAAGACACTTGTCATCGACAAGGAACTCGGTGTCCTTCGTCAACAAGTCAGTCAACGATCAGGCAATCCTACTGAAATCATGAATGAATCGCCGGTAGAAACCGACGTGCCCCAGGAATGACCGTAACTGCCGCAAATTGGATGGCGGTGCGAGTTTTCTAATGACATCAACCTTGGCCGGATCAACCTCCATGCCCCTGTTGGAGATGATATGGCCAAGCATCGTCCCCTGAGTCACCATGAAGTGACTCTTCTCCCAAGATAGAACCAAGCGAACCTCTATACATCGCTGAAGTACTCGATCTAGGCAGTCAAGACAGGTATCGAATCCGTCGCCGTAAACCAAGAAATCATCCATGAAGACCTCCAAGCACTCCCCTACCATGTCCGAAAAGATCGACAGCATGCATCTCTGAAAGGTCGCAGGGGCATTGCATAACCCAAATGGCATGCGTCGGAAGGCGTATGTGCTGAAGGGACAGGTAAAGGTTGTCTTGTCTTGGTCCTCGGGAGCAATGGCCACATGGTTGTAGCCCGAGTACCCATCCAGAAAACAATAATGGCTCTTCCCCGCCAGTCTCTCAATGATATGATCTATAAAGGGCAGGGGGAAATGATCGTTCTTGGTGGCCTGATTGAGTCGTCTGTAATCCACGCAGACCCTCTAAGAAGTGGGTACTCGTGTAGCGATCTCCTCTCCGGACTCCGTAACCACTGTAGTGATGCCCGTCTTCTTGGGCACCACATGTAAGGGACTGACCCACTTGGAATCGGAGATGAGATAGATAAAATCGGCACTCCACCACTTCGAAATTTCCTTCATGACAACGTCTCTCAGATTCGGGTTCAGCCGCCGCTGGAACTCACGCGACGGCTTTGCCTTATCTTCGAGATAGATGTGGTGAGAGCACAGAGACGGACTAATCCCCTGGAGATTTGCTACGCTCCATCCTATCGCTTTACGGTTCTTTTCAAGAACCCCCATCAGACGGGATTCTTGCTCTCCAGTCAAATCGGCTGAGATAATGACTGGATACATCTCATGCTCACCCGCGAGGAACCTATACTTCAACGACGCAGGTAGTGGCTTCAGCTCTGGACAAACTGGTGCTGGCAAATCTGGCTTCTGAAGAATCTGAGTGTATGCGGCCAAATCTGCCCGGGAGAATGAGAACTCTCTCTCACAAACTGGATCTAGAGAAGGCTGCTCAACTAAACTGTCTCTGCTCTGTTCGGCATCTACCTCCTCCTCAGCTGTAGGCTCTGTGGAAATCAGGTCTGGCATGTAATCATCACAATCTGCCCGATCAGACTGTGACTCCGAGGGATCTGTGTCATCCAAGGTGGCATCAGCACCACCATCATCACAAGAATCCATCTCACGGTCGAGAACAGGCTCTGCTGCCTCTGAAGTATCCTGGACCAGAAATGTGCTCTCCAAGCTCTCCTCTGCTATCGTCTCTGCATCAGCGGAATCTGAAAATCAGAGGATGGCCTGTGCTGCGGGATCTGCCCAAACTGCCTCATCGTCTGTAATCACAAAGTCGCAGTCCTGGTGGATGTCTAGCCCGGTATCTGTCATATGCTCTGTGTCTGAGGTGGTCTCTGAGCATGATTTGTCTCTGGCTCTACTGTCCTCGACCGTCTCTATTTGTACACTTTTGCCCTCGACGCGAAAGTATACCTTCCCACTATCATGGTCGGTCACTGCCTTGGCTGTGGCCAAGAACGGGCGACTTAGAATGATGGGGGTATGGGTCACTGACTCAGGGATCTCCATGTCCAACACTACGAAGTCCACGGGGAATTGCAGGCCCTGAATCGTGACGACAACGTCTCGCAACAACCCCTTCGGACTCTTGACAGATCGATCAACAAACTGAAGGACTGTCCTGCTCTGTCGAAGAGTGCCCAGCTCGAAGCGGTCGAAAAGGGCTGCTGGAAGTAGGTTGATCGACGATCTGCTATCTAATAGAGTACGGTCGAACCTCTGCTCACTGATATGGCATCTGACATAAGGGGCTCCTGAATCTGGCCTCTTGGCCTGCAGACGATTCTGGATCGTGAAACAAGTGGCTTTCGTCAGCACATGAATCTCTGAGTGGTGGTTCCTCCTCTTCCTCCTGACTGTGGTCCTGTCTCTAAGAGAACGCTGAAGAAGAGGGATGTGCTGCAAAGCCTCCTGAAGAGTCTGCTGTATGTGAAACCGATCTATCATCTGCTGGCTGAACTCTTCCTGCTGCCTCTTTTTCTGATTTTCATTTTTCTTCCCCTTCCCCATCTGAAGGGCTCTAGGGAAGGGGATCACAGGGTCCTTCTCAGATGAAGGACTAGGAAAGGGTCTTGACGGTTCGATGACCGGATCCACACATACATCATGCACCACAGTGGGACCAGAAGAAAATAAACCCTTTCACAGAAATGTTCCGAGATACATCAGAAGTAGGAAAAACTACAGGTCTCTCAA
This sequence comes from Ottelia alismoides, assembly GCA_037367405.1. NCBI lineage: Eukaryota > Viridiplantae > Streptophyta > Magnoliopsida > Alismatales > Hydrocharitaceae > Ottelia > Ottelia alismoides. The sequence continues at coordinate 1,742,465 of JAZKJV010003011.1, read as the reverse complement.
CAGAAGCATGGGTGGCCTCAGTACCACCATCGTCTGGATCGGCTGGAAGACTCGCGGCCTCAGTACTGCGCTCTGGCTCGGTAAAATGGGTGGCCTTAGTACCACCTCCTCGAACTGGTGAATCGGCGGCCTCAGCACCGCCTGTGGAATCAGCATCCTTGGTGGCATCAGTACCATCGTCATCATCTCTAGCGGCCTCAGTACCGCTCTCCTCCTCCTCGTCAGGCGCTCTGGGTGTATCCTCATGATGTAGCTCAGACGAGGCACCGCCTGCTGACATCCTACCGCTCCTAAGTATGACAAAGTCAGTGTCAAAAAGATACGCAGACATATCACCAAAAGTATCACTAGGAGTGGCATACTCAGTACAAACTACCTGCTCAGATTTCCTCTTCAGGCTGTTGGGGTTCGGCTCAATCTGGGCAGGGATGGCGGCCTTCCCTCTCAAGATGTCCCGCATCTCCTGGCGGAACTCATCCATCTCCCGTCGAAAAGTAGCCTGCTGATCTGTGAGAATGCGAGCTATATCATCCAAGACATGGTTCTCATGGGAACCCGACGGGTAGCCTCTCTGGTAGTGAGGCTGCTGGAACTGCTGCTGTGGCTGAGAGGGGTAAGTGTGTGGCTGATGCTGCAGCTGGTGAGGCTGATCACGCCTCCAAGACTGTTCCTACTGATGGGGACGAGGATCATACTGTGACTGCTGCTGTGGTGGATACACTGGGGGCTGCTCTTGGTGATCTCTCTGATGGTCGTACTGGCCACCCAGTGCTGACGGCTGCTGCTGGGGCTGGGCACCTCCGGTCCCCCAACGGAATCCGGGATGGTCTCGTCGGATACTGGCTGGGGGCGGTCATACCAAATCCCGTTGACATCCATCAACGGCTCTATGTCGTACTGGGATGGTGGGAGCACTGCCAGAGGCTGATCCGGCTCGTATACCACCATCTGCATGTCTGGAGACGGTGGTGACTGGTAGGTGGGCTGCGGCTGCTGGTACGGCTCCGCCTGTACAAGATGAACCTGTCTAGGTTGTTGGTGGGAGTTGGAGCGCTGGGACTGGCTGTCGGAGCTACTCGGATCGCCTCGTGCCTGAAGACGGGGCTGGGAAGCCGTCTGTGCCTCCTGGAGACACATGAGATGTGTCTCCAGGTCACTCAGAGTCTGTGCCATCTGCTCCATCTGCGTGATGCCCTGGCACTGCTTCTTCTCGATAATCTCCATCCGGTCTAGCTTCTCGCTGATGATCCCCATGTCTGCGGTAGTGGACTCGGCCTGTGTTGCAGCTACCGCGGATGAACTGGATGGACCGGCGTCGACCCGTGCTATCCTCTGGTACTGCACGGTCTGTGGCTGCTGCGGTCTGCCCTGAGTATACAATCGGGTCTGGGACATCACCATGTAGTTCTCGACCATCTCCTCGTAGATGGCCCAGACCTGGTCGTGATTCTTGGGGAAGTAAGACCCGCCACAAGAAGCGTTCACCAAGCCCTGAAGCTCTGGTGTCAGCCTGCTGAAAATGCTCTGAACAAGGTTCGGCTTGGAAATGTCGTGGTGCGGGCATCTGTCAGTCAGCTCTCTGAACCTCTCCCATGCCTCGTGGAACTGCTCGTTGGGGAGCATGGAGAAGTTGCTGATCAGTGCTCTCGCGACTTAGTCCGCCTGAGTGGATAGTACTTATGCAAGTACTCGGCGCAGAGCTGCTCCCAGGTGTAGACGAACTTCCCCAAGTGCTTCAACCAGGTGGCTGCTCTGTCTGCTAAGGAGAAGGGGAAGGCAATCATCCGTATGGTATCCTGGTCCACCTGACGATCGTGGACAGTACTGCAGATCATCTCAAACTCCTACAGGTGGAGATGGGGCTCCTCAGTAGCCAGCCCATGGAACCGGGGTAGGAGCTGAAGTGTGTTCGGGGGGAACTTGAAGTCCCCCACGATGGCTGGTAGCACCACCCAACGGTGCGTCAAAGTCGATCCGGGATTGTGGTTCTCCGCATCGGTCTCGATGGTCCTGTTGCGGCTGCTGCGGCTGCTGCGGCAGCTGTCGCATCGTCGGGTCCTCCTCTGCGGTTCTCGCGGTCGGCTCTCATCTGCTCAAGCTCTCGCCTCACTCGATCATGAATGCCCCCTGATCCCTCAACTGCTGCTGAACTGAATCTAGTGAGGCGATCAGGGTGGAGTTGATCGCACCCTGGTCCAAGACGAATGTCTGATCTCCTCGTGGACCTCCAATGCGGTCATCAGAACTGGCGGCCATAGTCTCTGCAAAATCAAAACATCCGAACTCAGGTGCCGATAAATCATCTGTCTGTCTCTCCTCTGGCACTGGTATCTCGGTCTCAGAAGAATAAGAAGGGGGGTCGAGGGAAAACAGAGCGGAATCGTACTCGGGTTCGGAGAGTGGGTCAGCTCCCACGAACCGACCTAGATGAGTGGGCTGGAGTGCTAAAAAGCGGTGCAGCCATAGGCTGCCTAAGAGACCTCCTGCCCATCATCGTGATCTGGCGAGTAAGGCGGATGGGATCTGGAAAAACTATGATCACAAGCAAACCCCCGGTTCACCAACACAACAGGAGCTGAAGACCATAAAGGCTCGGTCAATTATCTTGTCAATTTTATTTTGGTGAACAATCAAGATATCAGAGCGATTACGTGACCTGTTGGGATACCCGATACTTTCCCAACCGACTGTCCTGCACAGAAGAGTCGGTAATCAGTTGAGAAGAGTATAGGAGGGCTCTACCTAGTGTTCGGGGTCACTCTCTCGCACAATCAAACCAATCAATGAGGGGGTTGCTCTCCCCAAGACAAATTTTTAAGTCAGGTGTCTTTTAGGGTCAATAGTCTTAGCAGTCCCAATTTTATGAATTTTCTTTTTAGGTATTTTTCAATAAAAGAAAAAACGCCTAACGAATTTTTCGATTCTCCTGGTTATTAAGTCCAAAATAGGGGGAGAAGACGAAAAAGTCGATGCACGAAAATCAATGATGCATGTAGAGTAAGAAATGCGTACCTGACTCCAGCAGTCTACATGCAGGATGATCCGCGCAGAATTGAAAGACAGAAATAAAACTACCTAAATGGTGCAGGCGAAAAACCGAGTCCCTAAACAGCAGTGCTACTCGAAAGAACGGCTAGCCGACCACCAGCCTCCAATCCAGAGAGTCCGGTCTAGACCCACCCCTCCTCTTCTCGACAGGTTGAGTTCAGGAGTAGCGCTTAACGGGGCAGGCTCGCAGCGCGTAGGTTCGGAGGTGATGGAAAAACTATTTTATTATTTTTTTTTATTTTTGGTCCAATTACCGATCTATAGGTGTAGGCAGATATATTAGGGTATTTGGATCCTAATTTTTACGTCACATCCAAGTAGAAAATCCTACGGCTAGGGGCTCGAAAATCCGCGTGAAATCGGAAAAGGCAGGAAAGAAATAAAACCGCAAAAAGTCGCGTAAAAACTGACTAACTAAGGGGTCCCCCGAGCACACCGGTGCTCGGCGAAATAGACCCCGAAAGTCCGAATCTCTGTCTCTGGTCCCTGTATTATTACAACCGTTTAAATATTGCAGGAAATTCTAATCTAATCTAATCTAATCTGTGGCTATTCCGCGGCTCCCACACTTCTACTCGCTCCTTGCGCTCTCCTGCGGCTCTGTAGAGAAGAGAGCCGCCTCCGACTCTCGCGGTTGCGTCGGCTTCCGAAGAAGCCGCCTCGATCCTCGGGCCCTCGCAAGAAAACAAACACAAGTGGTCAGACCAGATTATTTAAACAATTATGTAAATAAATGATATATACAAAATATGCACAAAAAACCACGAAAATAAAACTGCGGGAAAAATCGAAAACCGACGACTAAGCCGTGCTCCCCGGCAACAGCGCCATTCTGATCGCCCGAAAAATCACCCGAACAACTTAGGGTAGGTAAAAATAGAACTAAGGTCGTTGCGACCTCAGTCTCTTGAGCAATCAATCGGATCAATCAAGAAAATAAAGTGCAGACCACCAAACAAGATAAAAATCAATGAAAAACGATAGCGGTCCTGGCTATTCGATTAGCCTGGTATAGCGACCAGGGTCGGACTCAGGGAGCACGTGATGGCCTTGCGGCCTACGAAGTAGTCCAAAAATGAAATAAAATAAAAGAAAGGTATTTTTGGTGGATTTTTAATCTTTTTATATTTTTTTGGATTTTTAATGTAATTAAGAAAATAGAAAAGCAATGAGTTAAGCAACTACAAACAATTATTTATCTATTCAAAAAGCATCCAAAAATTCAAACAAAAATGTTTTTATGTTTTTTTATATTTTTACTGTTTTTGGGTAATTTTTGATATTTTTCTATTTTTTATTGGATTTTATAAAAATCAAACAAGGCAGAAAATAAAAGGTACTGTCCAGTCCGGTTTAAAGGGCCAAATTAAAATGCAAATTGGCTCTATTAACACCTGAAGATAATTTTCCTGTAAAGATCAAAACACAAGGAAAATTTTGGCACCAGAATTATTATTTTTGGATTTTTCTTTTAATTATTAGAATTTTTATGGGTTTTTAGGAGTTTTGTGATTTTTATGAGTTTTATAAACCTAAAAATGACCAAAATTGGTCAGAAAATCAAGCAAGGCAAAAAAAGCAATCTTTAATTTTTTGTGATTTTTAAAGGTGTTTCAATTTTTTTGTGATTTTTAAAGGTAGACAGTAAAGAAAATGCATGTTTTTGAATTTTTAAAATATCAAAAAGTGTCAAAAATGTCTCCAAAAAATAGAGAAAATTTTACACCATGTCAGGAGCCATGTTTCCAATTTTCATTAAATTTGGAGTTAATTTGCTATTTTATTAAAAATAGAAACAATGGTATAGTGCATAGGGACCTGTACGCAAATAGTAGAAAGTCCAGGGGGTCCGGTACAATTTCTCCACGAAATCACGTGCGAGGCACGTGACTTGGGCACTCAGGAACCTATTTGCAAGGAAAATAAAGTTCCTGGACTATTTAGTAACACGTACTAAAAGTTCAGGGATTTCTGTGTAAAATACCCAATATATCAAGCACATGCGCAATTAAACCATTCACAGGGGTATTTATGCAAATACTAAAAAGTTATTTTCATTCAATAACACCCTAGAACATCAAGGCTATACATGCAATTAACCCAGACAATCACGTGTCGAAGCACGTGTTCCACTACAGGCAGGGGTATAAAAGCAAATACCAAAAACGACAGGGTCCACTATGCAATTTACCAAACACAAATAAAATGTCTAAAATATTTACAAGACTACAACAGAACAACTAGGAAACTAAGGGGCTAAGAAGAAATTTACCCTTTATTAAATCGAGGGCCAGATGTGCGCCACGTGTGAGATCGGACGGTCGGGGAAGGGGCGCGGCTAAACAAGGGGTCCTCGGCGCTCATCCAACGGCAGGGGGCACGCCACGTGTGGATCCGACGGTCGAGGTGCACTGGGTTCTCTTCGCTGGATGGAGGGTCGAGAGGAGGCCACGTGGAGATCCGACGGTGGCTACAGGCCTCCTCTTAACCCTGACCGGACGGTCTGGGTATAATCTGGAGCTGGAAGGTCATCGGACGGCTCTGGAAGGTCCTCGATGAACTGTACACCGGCGAGGTTCGCCGGACTCGTGTGGATGCTGGAGGCCTCCTCGCGGGCTGCTACTGATCGGAGAAGAGTCGCTTTGGGCTCCCGCGTTGAATGGAATCCTCCGATGATGCGACGGAGCTTCAGAGAGCTCAGGAGACGTCGGCGGAGACGGAGGTACTGTGCCTGAGTGTCGAGCCCTTAGATGGGCTCCTCTAGTCCTGCAAAATGACGCAACACACTCCTGGGTCGAGGGCAAAATGCCTCGACCCGGTTAGGGGTGGTGAAGGTGGTCGGTGCGGCGGGGCGTGCGAGCTCTGGCGGAGCGACGACGAAGGAACTCGATACCCAGTTCCTTTGCGAACTGGGGTGAATGAGTGGGAGGAGAAGGTGCGCGGAGGGAAGGCGGAGATGAAGGGAGATTCCGATGATCGAACGGATGCTAAGGTGGTCGGAATCGGCGATGAACGGCGTCGGAGCGAATTGGGCGTAAATCAAAATTAAAGAAATAGAGGAAGAACGGGGACTACCTACTAGGCGAAGTCGACTGTGGACGAGCTGGGGTAGCTCTGGGTCCTTGCCTCGAGGACCCTCGATGTCCGAGTCTCGAGCACCACCTCCGGGCGGCGCACGGCGGCGCGTAGCTGCCGGATCAGTGGTCCGGTCTCCCTCTCCTCGCTGCAACACGGCCGGAGCGAGCTGTCACTCTCGTGAAGGCTATGGAGGTCCTAGGGTGAAGAGAGATGAGCCAAAGATGCGTGAGGAAGGAGGCGGAGCTCGGATTAAATATGGGTGCAGGTCCGAGAAGATGAGGTCGGGCAGGGTTCCACGAAGGGCGGATCCCCACGCGAATGATCGGGCGAGGGTCTCGGATGCACAAGGAAGAAGAATAACCCGGGGTTTGCGGATTTAGTGGTCGGGTCATGACGCGAAAATTCTGAGAAATCGGGTCGGGCGTCATGGACCCGTGGGAAGTGGACCAAGGGGGGAGTTGACCGGGGGGTCAACGTCCCCCGTGGACCAATGGGGGCAGGCCACGCTAGAATGATTTGGAAATTAGAAATAAAATAGAAAATGGCCGAATTATTAAAAACTCAAAACATGAAAAATGTTTATTTTATTTTTTTCTATTTTTTGTGATTTTTAATTAATTTTTCGAAATAAAAATAGGGTATGTACACTATAGTGCTATACATAGGTATATATACAATATAGCTTTTTAATTTTTGATTTTTAATTTGCTATTTTTGTATTTTTTATTCCCGTTTATATTTTATTTATTTATAGCATAAAATTAGGAATAAAAAGGTATTTTTATTTTATTTTCATTATTTATATACAAGGGGTAAGTAAATAAATATATATATCTATATACATGGTATATGTACAATATAGGTTTTGATTTCTATTTTATTTTCTTTTTATTTTTCCATTTTTATTTTAATTTTATATTTACAAATATTTACAAATAAATACAATCTATTTTTATTTTTATTTTTAGAGGAAAATATTTTTATTATATTTATAGGTATATTTACACACATGAGCTCCCTATCTCTCTCTACTTTGGCTTTTATGCGGTCAGGCCCATGCTGAGCCCTCCCTTGGGATTAGGTCGCTCAATATTTATTCTAAATATCTCACTCTTTTTCTTTTGTCTCTTTATTCTTTTATTTTTGCACAAAAAACATGCTAATTATTAGTTTTTACACAATGCATGCTTTTGGTAATTATTTGTATTTACATGAATATACATGTATTTGCAAAGGTTTTTGTAGCTAAAATATAAGAATAAAGAGTGATGAATTGGTATTCATCAGCAACGCGAAGCCACTACAAGGCTAAGCCTACCATGGCTTAGGGTCGACGCCGGGAGCCGCGTCGTCTTTGCGCCTCCATCGGACCTCCCCCTGTCACGGGGACGAGGAGAGGGCTGGGCGAGGCTCCACGTAAAGGCGGACGATTGTGAATGGAGGAGGAGGCGGAGTATTTGAAGTGTTTTGGGTGGCATTTCCTGTGGTGGCAAGCGTGACTCGTGAGGTTGAGATGGAGCGAGTGGAGAGGTGTCGTGGGATGAGTGGATGGTCGCGAGGATGCTGGATGATGGAGGAACGTCATGAGGGTGTTGGCGAGTTGAGATGGTGGATGGAGACGCGGAGAAAATAAGAAGGGGGAGGTGGTTACGCGAGATTGAGAACGTGGGAGAGAAGACAATCGTGAGGTAGAAGATGAAGTACTGGCCGTTGGATCTAGTGATCCAATGGCTGACAGATGAGCACTAACAAGTGGTTGAGATTAGGTCTAAGGCGCTGGATCGGAGGGTGATTGAGAACGACACGTGGAGCGTCATGCGCGCGGCTTAGGCGGGCGGCCCAAATCAGATCAGGAGAAAGATCGGAGGGTTGAGGATGATTGCTGGTTTGGATGGTGAAGATTTCAGCTCCAGGAGATGATCGGCGCTGGCGTGCGGCTGTGATGAGATGTTAATGCTGATCGAATGGCTGAAAATAAGAGGATGCGTGGAGTGATTGGAGCCGTTGGATTAAGAAGAGATCCAATGGCCAGGGTCGCAAGCGGACAGTGCAAAGAGGCCAGGCCACGTGGCTCAACCAAAAAGAGCCACGTGGCCCAATCAGATTATTGCATTAAAGATTTTGATTTTTAAAGGGTTAAGCGGTCAAATTTGGAAAAACTCAAAACATGAAAGTTGTAGATCTCGATGAGATCTACAAGTTTCATGTTGACCAAAAACAGGAATGAGGTCATTTGAAGACACAAAATATTTTTTAAGGGTATTTTTAAGGCTAAAAATACCACGATTTTTAATTTTGTCATTTTTGTGATTTTTTATTTATTCGAGACTTTGATAATTACATGACTTTTATCTTGTTTTTATTGACACATATTTAAGCAAGTGGGTTAAAAATGGAGAATTAAGATGATGAAATCGAGTTTCATCAAAGATTTGCAGCATGGGCCCCTGAGAAGCAAGATTATTTACAGACAGTCCCCGCACTCAAGGGTCACATGCTACACACGTGACCACTTGGATTTTTTTATAGAAAACCCCTCCGGGTGTAGGTAATTTCCATTTAGCCCCCTTGTTCTGCATTTTCTTCATTATTTGTTATAGTTTTGCAGTGATACCCATGTGTTCCCCCTCCACTTTGAACTGCTTCTTTGCATCTTTTTATTATTTAAATGTTGCATGATGTTTCTAAACTAACTCTCTACATTGTGACATATGCTTGATATTTTATTCGTTACGGTTATTTAATAATTAATATTTTTATGGAAAATTTTATATTTTACCCATTATGTGCTTGGAAATTCATATTAAATTAGCCATTGCTCTAAAAATTGCTAAAAACCCAAATCATAGAATTAGTTGTTCTGAACATTGTGCCCAAAAAGAATTGAATTTGCATGCATATTTTGCCTGATAAAAATCATTTTGCACATTTCAATCTTTAATTTTTAGGGATTTTATCACTTGTGCCCCTCCGAGATATCGCAATTTCAGTTATGCCTCTATCTTTTTGGTAATATCAGTTGTGCCCCTTAATTCTTGCTAATTTATCACTTGTGCCCCTCGAGTTAGTTTCCGTCCATCCACAGTGCAAACGGCCGTTAACCTTGAGGACAAAAGCGGAATTAGTTTAAATTTTTTAGATTATATCGTCTTTTTACATCCTCTTCTTCCTCCTCTTTTCCCATCTTCTTCCTCCTCCTCCAACCTCCTCCTCCCCAGCCCGCACCTCCTTCCAGCTCCGCCCCCTCCCACACGGCGCCGCCCCTGCTCCCCTCTCCCTTCCCCGCCTGCTCCCCCTCCTCCTGCCCCGCACGGTGCCGCCCCCTGCCCCGCACCGCCCCCTCCCGCACGACGCCGCCCCCTGCGCCCCCTCCCCCTTCCCCTTCCCCGCCTGCTCCCCCTCCAGCACGGCGCCGCCCCCTCCTCCCCCTCCCGCTTCCCCGCCTACACCCCTCCCCCTTCCCCCCATCCCCTTGTGCGTGGAGGTTACGCTGCCGCGGCGGAGGATCGCCGCCCACGAGGCGTTACATGCGCGGGAGGTCGGGTGCGACCTAAGGAAGCTCGGGGCAACGCGGTTCGAAGGGGGGCTGCTGCGTCGGTGGGCGTCGCGGCAGCGCACGCGCGGCTGTATGAGGCAGCGGGTAGGGGCTGAGCGGTGGCGCGGGGAGTTGGAGAGAGGGAGCTGGAGGGAATGGGGCAGATGCGCCGTAGTCTGGAGGGGGTGCGTGGCTATGGAGTTGGGCAGGGACCTCGCGTGCTCGGCTGGCGGCGCAACGCCACCTGCCCCTGCTACACCCGCAAGCGCCTGCAACCCCGTGCCTCCCCCTTACCCCGCCGACCAGCCCCGACGCCACCGCCCCAGGTCTCCCCTCTGCCCCCCCGCATCGTCGTCGTAAGACGGTCGATTTGAAGTCAGGGCGGAGGGAGGTTGGGGCGGAGCTCGGAGCAGGGGGTCGGAGGAGGAGTTCCGGGCGGAGAGGGAGGAGGTTGGAGGAGGAAGAAGGGGGAAGAGGAGGAAGAAGAGGAGTCTGGACAATAATACCCCTCTTTACCGCACCAAGGTTTGAAAAAACCATGGTTAAGTCAACTCATTGACGGTCAATCTGACGGAAGGGCACAAGTGATAATTTAGCAAGAATTGAGGGGCACAACTGATATTACCAAAAAGATAGGGGCATAACTGATATTGCGATATCTCGGAGGGGCACAAGTGATAAAATCCCTAATTTTTAATAGGTATTAAATCTAATATTTTTAATATTTAAGATTTTTCTGAGATCGATCACCTAGTGATAGATCTTAGATAATTTTATCTTTTGAAAATAAATAGGTTTAATATTTATTATAATTAATAATTGAAATTCATTGTGCTTGCATTCATAAATTCATAAAATATCCATCTTGCATCTAAAAATTCCAAAAAATTACAGTGCACTCATTTCATAATATACATCTCGGCCAAGTTTCATATTTTTCGAACATCGTTTGATCGATCTTTACATTTTAGTCCCTAAAAGTGGCCTCATTTACATTTGCATCCCAAAGTGCATTAAAAAATACCAAAAATATACCAACTCAAAAACCATGTACGAACTTTGATAGATATTATTCTAAGTTGTTCCTTTCCTCCTTGAGTTCGACCTTGGGACTTGTCCAAGCAAAATAAACATTAAACAACTTCGAATAAAATTGAATAAAATTTTGTGGTTATTTCTTGACCGGTTCCGATAGCCCGACAACGACAAACTCAACATTAATTTAAATGCTTGATAATTCCTCATAATTAACGTAGGCAATTACGGACTCATCACTCACCCTACCTTGGTTTCATATTGAAAAATAATGAAGAAAAGCTCTAGTTGTTGTGAGCGACAGGGATAAATTCTCATGTAATTTTATCACTCATTGTCCCTTTGTTTGTTTGGTTGACTGCATGCTACACATGACTACTGAAGATGGTGATGGGTAAGGGTGGACCCACGTATATGTGAGCCTTGGAACTGGCCCCTTCCCTCTTCAAATTCGATGTATTCCATTTATTTTTAATGTCGATATCAATTAAAGTACCCCATCTATGTGCCCCTCATAATTCTCTTCTAGTTTAAGTTAGTTTGCTCCAGTTACTCCACCGGTCTCCGTATCTCATTCCGCCATCAATTAATCCTTAGTGACATCTAACTAATTCCCTCCTTATTTCCAAACAGTTCATGCTTGTAATTGTGACTATATCTCAATTTATACCCCGATCAATTGATTTTGTGGCACTAAAATTTTAATTGCAGGCAGTAGTATTTAATGTGAAAATGACGAGACCATTTCCAATTGAATCATTTACCTAATCCCTTTACAATCCTATCCTACATTAATTCCTTCCTATTATTCCCTCTCTCAAGTTACTCTCTTCACCGAACATCCTATTATTTCCCTCCGACCCTTTGTTCTTAATTAGTTTCATTTCTGTATCATATCAGATGCTGAAGTTTTCAATGATGCATCTTTGATCGGAGTTTTGAGCACCACCAAATGATTGTAAGTATAACTTCTTTACGAGTTATTTTGATATTATCTCAATAAATTTCAATTTTTAACTCAACTTACAAATATCTAACATTGTATGGATTTCTTTATTAAAAGTAGATATAGTATTTTTAAAATATTTACATCTCTTTATATGATTATAATTGCATACAGTCAACTTTCCACACACTTGCTGCGACAACTATGATTGTCTTATGTATCTAAATTTAATTATATCAAATTTATGTAGTTATGATCTAGACCAAAAAATTCTAAATGACAAGATTTATGTTTTTAATTTACAATATATTTTGAATTTTGAGATTCTTACTTTAAAAGCTTTTCCCCAATAACAAAATGGTGTAGAATTCATCGTTATATTGACATGGATGCCCCACCTGTCGTAAAATCTCGGGACCGCCACTGATGATGGGTCTGATCGCTATTGAAGTTCGTGGTGTTCACACAGGTGTGGGAGTTCGGACGTTCATCTCCCTTGAGTGGGCATGGAGTCATTATGTCGGTTGCGCCTTGGATCTCCAGATCAAGGTGTTGAGCTCTCATTGTTTGTTGCGCCCAAGTGGATGCAGAGCTCTTAGCATGAATAAGAAGAAGAATCATGTGTGAAAATTGGGTGGAGCATTGGGTCTTATCAGCTCGGACCCGACCCGCAAAAGTTTGAATCTGGCTTGAACCAGATGTACATTTGGAACGGACCCAAACCTGCATATTACAAAAATTTCAAGCTCGAGTAGGGCCCAACCTGAACCCATCGTGGCCCGAGTTAGCCTGACCTGGCCTAACCTCACCCACGTTGGTTCTACATGCAGCATTTCCTGCACCTACAAGCCCTCATTGCCAACTTCGAGTTGACTACAACATCTTCCTGACGCGGCTATGTGTATTATAATATATCTGTATTACTATGATTTATGCTTAAAAATGTGTATATGTCATCTGTGTATATAATATCAACCACATGTAATTTGTATTAAATAAAGGGGTGATTTCTTTCGAGGATTTTGGATGTTGGATTAGGATATAGTGATTGCAGTCAAGTATTTTGACTTCAGGTCGTGTATGTGCAATTTATTATCTAGGAATATATAATCCATGCGGTATATCTTGGCACTTTATAAACAGTCATCTTTAATTAGTTTAGACATGTTTAACATATAGCTTACAGTTTTTTACATAAAGTGTATCAAGAGATACAATACAGTATATTGGAACCAAATTGAGGACCTGAATTTATCATAAAATTTCTCACACTTCATAAATGTCGGGAGTAATGAGAAATTATGGGGCCGGACCGAGCTCGGTCCAAAACCAGACATGACCTTGCGAGCCTTGGGTTGGGCCCGGATTTTTGATTTAACAAAAAATGTAGGCCTTGATCCGGCTTAAGGCCCAAAAAAATTGGAGGGATCGGTCCAAACTTTCTTGTATTGGGTCAGGTCAAGTTCAATGCTCGAGCCTACTGCTTCATTGTTGTTGTTAGCTATAATTCGAGTCAGTTGTGTCAACACACTAGTGCCCACATTGCTACATGTGGTGTTGTTGCATTAGGGCTTCGTATAGAGCCTTCTTTAGTGATAGCCTGATAGGGTTGGGCTTTTCTTTCCTTGTTGTTAGTAATATGCCAAGTAGGGCTAGAAACCCATGTGCACCCATTCTTTCTCGGATGCGATTGGACTAGAGCTTCGACTCTGCTATGATCGACGTTTTCAAATCCCGTAGGCTTCGTTTGGTTGCAGGGTTGGGCAGGGTTAGGTTGGGTACACCGGTGTGCCCCTCCTTCCAACCCTCCCAAACCTCCTCACAGTTTACTATTCACATGGTTACCCCAACCCAACCCAGCTCAACCTAGCAACCAAACGAACCCGTAAGGTTGTTGTGCTCTCTTGTGTTAGGCTACAAGGGCTGCTACTGATGCTTCTTGTTGGGATGCAAGGGATGCTACTGATGCTTGTCATTGGGTTACACTAAAGGCTCGTTTGGAAAGAGGGTTATCCTTGAGGTAACTCGGTTTATCTCCCTTTTTTCTAGGTCATGCTTGGGTGGATTTCCATCACAAATCAATGCAACATCACATCACATTCCTTATTCTAACCATCTACCAACCCTCATAACCATCCAAACAGCTACTATTCACATGAAGCTACCTCAACCCACATCAACCCTCTTTCCAAACGAGCCCTAAGGATGCAAGTTGAGTTGCACTATGGTTGTAAGTTGGGTTGCTCGTTGGTTCTCTTGTTGGTTTTTTTGCTACTATTTGCATGTGTTATTGGTTGCCAATTGCTTGAATTGCTATTGGCATGTGTTGTTCCTTTGCAAATGGAGTGCTTGATATTGGGGTCCTTATTTGTCTATTTGTTGGTTGTTCGGTCCTTGTTAACTCAACTGTGGTGACTAGAGATTGGTTCTATTGAGATCAAAAAAATTGTGTTGGTGTGTTCCCTCCTTTAAGGCAAGTTTATCCAAAACTCGAATGTATAATTGATAATGGTTCCACTTACCATCATATGGGTAATCTAAAACCCTTTAGATAAAATAAATAGCATATGGAAACATGTCTCTGATTCCTTTTTCTGTTAGCGGAATAACAAAAGAATTAAACCTTGAACATTTCATTTTTGTCTGATTATCATATGTTGCGAGTCTTAGTGACAAGGAGGAGAATTGCAATTGGTTTAGTTTCTGAATGTCGGTATTAAAATATTATTTTAAATAATGAGATTCGAGGAAGAAAAAACAAGAATGATTGCCGTATACAGTGGCACACAAATCTTGGTCATCTTTCATTCGATTATATGAAAGAGTTGTTTCATGTATCATTTGAAAATTTGAGATCTGCGAACTTAGTGTGTCATGCTTGTTTGAAGGAAAAGCACATTTGTGCAACTTATTTTGTTTCGGAGAATAAGGTAAATGAGGTATCTGAAATAATTTACTCTAGGAATATTTATACCCATAACATTGAGTAGTTTTGTAATTACACCAAGAATCCTTTATAATTATAAATTACACGAGAAAACTTGAATAGTCGCTCCGTCTCACACCCCATAAACGTCTATTAATTTAACCCATTAACTCAACCACTACGTCGAGTTAATCTAACCCACCCTCAATCCAATAGCTATGATGTAAACTAAAAAATAAAAGAGAAAAAAACCTCCCCCTTTCTCATCCATCCCCTCCTCATTCTCCTCCATCTCCATCCCCCTCCACCGACACACCCTCTTCCGCCGACCACCTCCCCCCACTTTCACTCCCCCCAACGCCTTCTGCCCCCTCCGACGCCCTTCTCCAACACCCTCGCCCCCATCCTTTGCCCCCTCCATCCCCCTCCTCCAACACCTTCGAACTGTGGTGGTGATGAGACCGAGTGCAATCAAGAATCGACGACTGCACTACCTCAGATGGATATTGGGGATAGCTGCCATGATCCAATGGTGGTTGTTGTTTTTTTTGGTTGTGCGGATAAGATCAAATCTTGAGGGTCTTCTAAGGTTGGTTTTTATTCTCAACCATGACTACCTGCCTTAGGTGTCTTCCGTGCAAAGGAGGACATTATTCGGAGGTAGCTCGTGATGATCCTATTGAGGTCTATAGTAATCTAGTGGAGGTAATCTAGTGTTAAATAGCATAATCGCATGATGGAGGTCACGTGAATGTGAGATCCAGTTGTGAAGGTGCACGCTCAGCTCTATTATTCGTTGATTCATAGCTCAAATGCCTCACGATGATGGTTTCCGTTCTGAGCAAAACTGCAAGGATGAAGGTGGCTAGAACCTTGACGCTCGACCGAAGACAGAAGAAGGAGGTCTGCTTGAGCTGAGGTGGGGGGAGAACAATAGTGTAAGTCTGTTAGCCATGTGAGGCTAATTTAAACTATTCCTACAATAAATGTTATTGTAACGTTTAATACAACAATAAAAGTTATTGGTTTATTTCACTCCATATCTGAGATTAAATGAATGAATGCACTATAAGGCCCCTTAGTACAATTAGGTTATGTACCATGCCTTTCTTAATAATCATACAGTTGTTGATTCAATTGTTGAATCATAGAAGTTGTGCTTGGATGAATATCTAAAGAGCCAGATTGAGGACTCACCAAGCACCGTCAAATGATTATTAAGAGATGATCTCATGTCTGAGTAAGATATGGTAATCCTTTCTCTGTTGGTTGATATCTAACCAACCTCTTGATGTATGTCCTCTGCATAGGAATAGAGATTCAGAGGTGTCAGATTAGTTAGGTCAAAGATTTGACTTAACGAGATCTAGGAAACTAAGTCCTATGTCGTATACTGTCACGATATAGGCATGCATCCTATGATCGTGTCTACGTATGAATATTTTACAGATTAATAGGTTGATAGCCTAATCAATGTCTATACACCGTCAAGCTGGTGCACATACAAGGGCATATAAGTAATACAGTCTCTCAAAGGTATCAGGTACATTCACTTGTGAATCAGAAGATACGAGCTTACACATGAGGTATTGGAATCAATCAAATTTCATGCATGGTTGTCTTGCTTTGGAAGCATGACAAGAACTTGTAGGTATGATATATGCTTTTGGAAATAATACGATTGATACCAGCTCCCAATGATCGAATGATAAACTTAATGATAAAATCCTAAAGATGACAGTGTAAATTGATCTATATCTTTAGGCTTAATCTAGGTCTTCTAGTATGCAGGATGTACAGGGATTAGGAATACCTTAGGGTGATGTGATCATAAACGATTGTATAATCATGACACTTCTATTCCGAATGAGTAATGAAACAAGTACGGATTTAGCGAATCCTCTCAGTAGAGAAGTGATCTATTGTTAGTCTAGCTGTTGGACATTGATCTAAATGTGATTCATATAAAATGAGAAGATTAGATATACACCATTGATTTAATCAAGCATCTATGAGAGGTCCCCGAGATCTGAATTTGAGATATGATTCAATATCCAAGTCACTATACATGGAGCGTACAATCGCATGTCCTTATCCCCAACATTCCGCGGAGAAAGTGCATTATTCTTGAAAGAGTTCAAGAATAATTCCATTTGATAAATATTATCTAAGCATTGAGAAATGGATATGTAAATGTGATTTAATTATCATGAATAATGTGAATTTGATTCATATTATTTTGATGCATGAGAATGATAGTCCAACATAATTATGTGTGATTTAATTATTAAGGATATGAATAATGTGGATAGAATTATCCATATTATTCATATATATATTATAAATGTGATTTATAATATATACGTTAGAGCTGTTGTAAATAAAATTTAAAATTTTCTTATTGATGGGAATTGGATTCACACTGGACAACTAATTGAAAATGTAATTTACATTTTATTTTAGATTGTGAATGTGATTCACAAATTTCAAATGGTACGATTGATATTTCACAAAATAGTTTGGAATTATATTTAAGAAATAATTTAGAACAAATTTTGTAAAATTATGGAGAAATTAATGGGATGTGTAATTTCATATAATAGGAGAAGGGAGCCACCTTTCTTTTAGGAGAGGGTGGACGACCACCAAGTCCTAATTGGAATTGGTGGTCGTCTGATGAATCTCGTATTCATCATGCTAAAAGCCACTTATTAAAATCCCTGCTTAAACAAGCCAATAAAAATACCCTCTAATTCTTTGTTTTTATCATGTACTATATTGTGTATAAATTACCATTATTTTATTGTATTTAATTTCCCTTATTTTTTTGTATCTATTTTATCACTCAAAAACCCCTAAAAATTAGGTAGATAACTTGTCTATAAATCACTGACCCTTAAAAAGATAAAAAAAATACAAAAAAAATCTCAAAACCACAATCTTGGTGTTTTTATCCCCTTAAAAATACCCCCAAAAATCCTTTTTGTACAGATGACCTCTTTTGGCGTTTTGACCAACATGAAAGTTGTAGATCTCATCGAGACGAGCAACTTTCATGTTTTGACTTTTTCCAAATTCGGCCTCTAACTATTTCTTTTCTAATTTTCTTTTTTTTTATTTTTAAATTACTCTGATTGGGCCACGTGGCGCCCTCTGGGCCGCCCACGTGGCCCGCTTCATCTCTCGCCACCCGGCCCTCTCCTGGGCCGTTGGAATACGCCATCCCCACCTCCATCCTCACCGTCCCTCCACGCCTTGCTCACAGCCATCAGATCTAACTCTCAGATCTGATCCTAACCGCACACATCCGCCCCAACCTCAGCCATCCGATCCTTCCATCATCCAACGCCTATCCTCATGCCACGTCTCCCTTCTACCTCCACCGTCCGATCACGCGCCCATCCTACGCCTACGTAAGTGCCACATCACCCATTCACTCCGCGCCGTTAGATCTCACCCAAGCTTCCATCGGAGCCGCTCATCAGCGCCCAACTTCCTGCCGTTGGATCTAAACATATGATCTAATCGGAGTCCTTCACCTGCGCCCCTATCCCAACCTTTGGATCGCAAGATCCAACGGTCCGCCTTCATCTTCTACCTCCGTAACCCCCCTTCCCCAGCCGTTACGCCTCTCCGACTCGCCACCCCCTTCCATTTCTAGCTGACGCCTCAACCACCATCTCCTCGTCGTAACGCCACCAAAGCCTTCTCCATTCGACCAACATCCCCGCGACACCTTCATCACTCGCCTCCATCACTCCCATCGCCATTAAAACCCGCTCAAAAACGTCTCGCTAACTTCATAACCCCCGACTCCCTCCGCATATTTAAGCCGATCCCCGTCACCTACAGCCCTCATCCACCAATTTGGGGCTTCGGCCCAGCCCTTGGCCCTCCGGTGACAGCGGAGAGGCCCTTGCAAGGGGGCGATAACGGCCGAAGCCCCGGTGAGATCCATGGCACCTCCGCCATGAAATCTCCACCTCTCCGGTGGTAGCTAAGCTCCCTGGACCCGTCGTCCAGGTCGAGCCATGACCCGAGCACCCCCGGTGCTCAGCCTAGACCACCTCCTCCTCCAGGATTCCCCTCTCCGCCGAGGTCCTCCCTCTTTCTCTTTTTCTTGCATTTCCGCCTATTTATCCCTCCGCCTGCAAACATCCTCATCTCCTCGTCGTAACGCCACCAAAGCCTGCTCCCGAGCCTGGGTCCTCACGTGCACCGCACGTGAGGCTTGGGTAAAATGCAGGATAGACCCTAGAGAAATTGGTATTTGCATTCAGGTCCCCGGGCACGTGCCTCACGTGCGTGCCTGGGTATTTTACAGGGAGCCCCTCTGAGGTTTTCAAAATTGCATAAAGGCCCCGGCGCGCTATTGGAGAAATTGTACTTAGGCCCAGGCGATTTTTGGAAATTGCATTTAGGTCCTTCCAGAGACCTAAATGCAATATTTATCCCTTTATTTTATTGCATTTTTATTACAATTATGCCCTTGCACTGTTTTTAGCATAACTTGAGCATCGTAGGTCCAAATAGCATGATTTTAGTGTCGTTTTGATCCTTGTTTTGTCCTTTACATTTTAGCATGCTTACTTGTTTCATTTGACACTGTTTTAATTTAAGTGATTTTTTTGTGAAAAATGGGACCATGCTCTACTTGTCTTGCTTGATTTGATGATCGATTTTTAATGATGTGTTCAAATTGACTCTAATTTCATTTCTATTACGTTGCTCGCATTTTATAATTCTGACATTCTATTCATCATGCATATTCTCTTGCATTATTTGCCCATACATCACTTTAACTTGCATAAAAACAAAATAAAAAATGCATATAGCATAGCATCGCTTTGTATTTTTGTATAATTTGCATGTGGACCTGAAATTGAGATTATATCACATTGAGCTTCATGTTTCAAAATTAAATACTCTGATTAGGCAGCTATGTCCCTGTGTTCGACCTTGGTACACTTGCCAAGTATAAATATTCCATAGCATTCAAAGTCTGCGGTTTTTGCTGAACCGAATCCGTCTCCTATACTACGACTTATTTATCTATATTAAAGAGGCAAATTTGACGTTCATCAAATGGCGCCGTTGCCGGGGATACAGCTTTGCTTAATTTTTGAATTTTGTTTTTTTTTTTTAAATTATTTCAAAAACAAAGAGGTCTTCATCTCATGCATCAATTCTTTGCATATTATTTGCTGATTTAATTTCTCTGAGTTTCTAACTTCTCTCTTTTGTGGCAGGGCCCATGAAAATCAGGGACGCCTAATCGTCATGGAGGCGCGAAGTCGGGAGCTTCCGCTGAAGAGGCCGCAAAAGAAGCCGTGAAGAACTTCTAGGATTTTTTATCAGTCAAATTGCATTGCATGTTGTAAAAAAAACATTGCATCTGTATATTTATTCTCAGTCTTGCATATTGTACTAAAAAAAATCCCCCCCACACACACCTACACTGCACATGCACATACTCACCCCCACCCTCCCCCTGTATATTTCATTCTCTCTCTATCTATTTCTATCTCTCGCTCTGTGTATCTATTTCTCACGAACTCCCTCTCCCTCACCCTTGTATCATAGACCACCCTCCCCCTAATTCAGACCTTACTTAGGCTAATTGTAGCCTAAGTATAGAGGGGACCTGCCTGCTCATCCCTCCCTCGTTCTGTCTTCTTGTGCTTAGGCCGATTTTGGCCTAAGTATAGGGGGACCCTCCTCCTCAGTTCCGCTATATCACCCTATACTTGAACTGAGCCGTGGCTTCATGGCACTTGTGCTATGAGGACATAACAAACTTTAAGTATAGGGGGGTATACCGTATATTATTGTATATTTACTTTAGCCTTTGCTCGCGTTTTTAAAACTTTTTAAAATTTATTTTCGGGCTGGGTTTTTGTAACCTTGGGAACTGAGTAAAAACCTGTAAAAAAATTAAAATTGAGGGATTAATTTTTGTAAATATTCCTTTTCAAAAAAAAACTTTAAAACCCATAAAAATCTTCAAAAATCAAAAATCACACAAAAAATCACTAACCTAAGGAGTTGGTATATTCATGACACATTCACATTCACTCAAGGCTTGAGGATTTTGAGGACACTAGATTTCTGTGATCTTGAGAGTCTGAGTTAACATGCCATAGTCATTAGGGTTTCTAAGACTTAAATATCCACACTCCTCTGGTTTGAAAGATTTGAGTGCTATATTGCACTCTTCATCTCTATCTTCAAGAAAATATGATCAGCACAATCACCTCCACAACTGCATGATTGATGAGATGAGTTGAGTTATCACTTGAGGAGCTAGGACTAGAGATTTGAGTTTAGACCCGATCTGATGATATTCGAGGATGGGATAAAGTTAATGAAGGCTTCAGAAAACCCGAGTGTCAGCAAAAACCCTAGCCAGTATGTGAACAAGATTCATATGCTATCTCTTGATATTTACCTAAAAACGCCAGGGTGTGATGAAATTTAAAGGAATTTGTTGATCAGTGTGCGCCAATCTCTTGGTAAAAGCAGTGGAGCTAGCCAACAAAAGAAATGAAATGTCAAAGAAAAGCTCTAAATCCAAAGTCAAATTCCAAATGAGCTTCCACCAATGGCGAACGCTCCCAAACATTTTCAAAGTGTCCACTTGGACCAAGCGCTAATTAGGACCAGGAGTCGGGCTGACACCGAAAAAGGGCTCTGCATCGTAAATGCTACAAGTCTGGATGTCGAAGGTATCTTGGATACTCAAAAGAGACACACCCCGGTGTATTCCCAGAAAAACAAGTGCAGATGACTCCAACTCTCTTGACGGACACATTGATCAACAAAATAATAATTTACATGTGTTGAGTAAAGGCACATGAGAGGCCCCTTGTTCCAATGTGAGGGTGAGAAAAATAGACACAATCCCATGTCCCTCCATCGTCTGGCCGTCCATCTACACTTTCAAGTCTGACGAACTAATGAGACGGTTGACTGAAGCAAGAATAGACTTATTCCACAGTATTGAGGAATAGGTCTAGAGGAGAATTTTTGGGACCGGAACTTTGGGTGATGCCTCGACTTGACTCTCATGAAATGCAGTACACTAAATGTCATATCCTTATATTATATGTACAAAAAGAGAGTCTGATAATCAGAGAAGTTGGATTCCTTCTGACTAAGGCTTGGATAAACCCGGAATTTTAGGATCACTTAGGTCAAGGGTCTTCGAAAGATCAAGCCTTGTAAATTTCACGCGCACTGTCAGGAATTAATCCTACTCCTTCATTCTTTAGATGCTCGAGGACGAGCATGGTTTAAGTATAGGGGTATGACGAATCTCGTATTCATCATGCTAAAAGCCACTTATTAAAATCCCTGCTTAAACAAGCCAATAAAAAATATCTCTAATTCTTTGTTTTTATCATGTACTATATTGTGTATAAATTACCATTAATTTATTGTATTTAATTTCCCTTGTTTTTCTGTATCTATTTTATCACTCAAAAACCCCTAAAAATTAGGTAGATAACTTGTCTATAAATCACTGACCCTTAAAAAGATAAAAAATACAAAAAATCTCAAAACCACAATCTTGGTGTTTTTATCCCCTTAAAAATACCCCCAAAAATCCTTTTTGTACAGAGGACCTCTTTTGGCTTTTTGACCAACATGAAAGTTGTAGATCTCATCGAGACGAGCAACTTTCATGTTTTGACTTTTTCCAAATTCGACCTCTAACTATTTCTTTTCTAATTTTCTTTATTTTTATTTTTAAATTACTCTGATTGGGCCACGTGGCGCCCTCTGGGTCGCCCACGTGGCCCGCTTCATCTCTCGCCACCCGGCCCTCTCCTGGGCCGTTGGATTACGCCATCCCCGCCTCCATCCTCACCGTCCCTCCACGCCTTGCTCACAGCCATCAGATCTAACTCTCAGATCTGATCCTAACCGCACACATCCGCCCCAACCTCAGCCATCCGTTCCTTCCATCATCCAATGCCTATCCTCACGCCACGTCTCCCTTCTACCTCCACCGTCCGATCACGCGCCCATCCTACGCCTACTTATGTGCCACGTCACCCATTCACCCCGCGTCGTTAGATCTCACCCAAGCTTCCATCTGAGCCGCTCATCAGCGCCCAACTTCCTGCCGTTGGATCTAAACATATGATCTAATCGGAGTCCTTCACCTACGCCCCTATCCCAACCGTTGGATCGCAAGATCCAACGGTCCGCCTTCATCTTCTACCTCCGTAACCCCCCTTCCCCAGCCGTTACGCCTCTCCGACTCGCCGCCCCCTTCCATTTCTAGCCGACGCCTCAGCCACCATCTCCTCGTTGTAACGCCACCAAAGCCTTCTCCATTCGACCAACATCCCCGCGACACCTTCATCACTCGCCTCCATCACTCCCATCGCCATTAAAACCCGCTCAAAAACGTCTCGCTAACTTCATAACCCCCGACTCCCTCCGCCTATTTAAGCCGATCCCCGTCACCTTTAGCCCTCATCCACCAATTTGGGGCTTCGACCCAGCCCTTGGTCCTCCGGTGACAACAGAGAGGCCCTTGCAAGGGGGCGATAACGACCGAAGCCCCGGTGAGATCCATGGCACCATCGCCATGAAATCTCCACCTCTCTGGTGGTAGCTAAGCTCCCTGGACTTGTCGTCCAGGTCGAGCCATGACCCGAGCACTCCCGGTGCTCATCCTAGACCACCTCCTCCGCCAGGATTCCCCTCTCCGCCGAGGTCCTCCCTCTTTCTCTTTTTCTTGCATTTCTGCCTATTTATCCCTCCGCCTGCAAACATCCTCATCTCCTCGTCGTAACGCCACCAAAGCCTGCTCCCGAGCCTGGGTCCTCACGTGCACTGCATGTGAGGCTTGGGTAAATTGCAGGATAGACCCTGGAGAAATTGGTATTTGCATTCAGGTCCCCGGGCACGTGCCTCACGTGCGTGCCTGGGTATTTTACCGGGAGACCCTATGAGGTTTTCAAAATTGCATAAAGGCCCCCGCGCACTATTGGAGAAATTGTACTTAGGCCCAGGCGGTTTTTGGAAATTGCATTTAGGTCCTTCCAGGGACCTAAATGCAATATTTATCCCTTTATTTTATTGCATTTTATTACAATTATGCCCTTGCACTGTTTTTAGCCTAACTTGAGCATCGTAGGTCCAAATAGCATGATTTTAGTGTCGTTTTTATCCTTGTTTTGTCCTCTACATTTTAGCATGCTTACTTGTTTCATTTGACACTGTTTTAATTTAAGTGATTTTTTTGTGAAAAATGGGACCGTGCTCTACTTGTCTTTCTTGATTTGATGACCGATTTTTAATGATGTGTTCAAATTGACTCTAATTTCATTTTCTATTGCGTTGCTCGCATTTTAGGGTATAATTCTGGCATTCTATTCATCATGCATATTCTCTTGCATTATTTGCCCATACATCACTTTAACTTGCATAAAAACAAAATAAAAAATGCATATAGCATAGCATCGCTTTGTATTTTTGTATAATTTGCATGTGGACCTGAAATTGAGATTATATCACATTGAGCTTCATGTTTCAAAATTCAATACTCTGATTAGGCAGCTGTGTCCCTGTGTTCGACCTTAGTACACTTGCCAAGTATAAATATTCCACAGCATTCAAAGTCTGTGGTTTTTGCTGAACCGAATTCGTCTCCTATACTACGACTTATTTATTTATATTAAAGAGGCGAAATTGACGTTCATCAAATGGCGCCGTTGCCGGGGATACGACTTTGCTTAATTTTTGAATTTTGATTTTTTTTAAAATTATTTCAAAAACAAAGAGGTCCTCATCTCATGCATCAATTCTTTGCATAATATTTGCTGATTTAATTTCTCCGAGTTTCTAACTTCTCTCTTTTGTGGCAGGGCCCATAAAAATCAGGGATGCCTAATCGTCATGGAGGCGCGAAGTCGGGAGCTTCCGCTGAAGAGGCTGTAAAAGAAGCCGTGAAGAACTTCTAGGATTTTTTATTAGTCAAATTGCATTGCATGTTGTTAAAAAAACATTGCATCTGCATATTTATTTTAAGTCTTCATATTGTACTCAAAAAAATCCCCCCCCCTCACACACACACACACACACACCTACACTGCACATGCACATACTCACCCCACCCTCCCCCTGTATATTTCATTCTCTCTCTCTCTCTCTATCTATCTCTATCTCTCGCTCTGTGTATCTATTTCTCACGAACCCCCTCTCCCTCACCCTTGTATCATAGACCACCCTCCCCCCTAATTCAGACCTTACTTAGGCTAATTGTAGCCTAAGTATAGGGGGGACCTGCCTGCTCATCCCTCCCTCGTTCTGTCTTCTTGTGCTTAGGCCGATTTTGTCCTAAGTATAGGGGGACCCTCCTCCTCAGTTCCGCTATATAACCCTATACTTGAACCGAGCCTTGGCTTCATGGAACTTGTGCTATGAGGACATAGCAAACTTTAAGTATAGGGATGTATACCATATATTATTGTATATTTACTTTAGCCTTTGCTCAAGTTTTTAAAACTTTTTAAAATTTTATTTTCAGGATGGGTTTTGGTAACCTTGGGAACTGAGTAAAAAACTGTAAAAAAATTAAAATTGAGGGATTAATTTTTGTAAATATTCCTTTTCAAAAAAAACTTTAAAACCCATAAAAATCTGCAAAAATCTAAAATCACACAAAAATTCACTAACCTAAGGAGTTGGTGTATTCCTGACACATTCACATTCACTCAAGGCTTGAGGATTTTGAGGACACTGGATTTCTATGATCTTGAGAGTCTGAGTTAACATGCCATAGTCATTAGGGTTTTTAAGACTTAAATATCCACACTCCTCTGGTTTGAAAGATTTGAGTGCTATATTGCACTCTTCATCTCTATCTTCAAGAAAATATGATCAGCACAATCACCTCCACAACTGCATGATTGATGAGATGAGTTGAGTTATCACTTGAGGAGCTAGGACTAGAGATTTGAGTTTAGACCCGATCTGATGATATTCGAGGATGGGATAAAGTTAATGAAGGCTTCAGAAAACTCGAGTGTCAGCAAAAACCCTAGCCAGTATGTGAACAAGATTCATATGCTATCTCTTGATATTTACCTAAAAGTGACAGGGTGTGATGAAATTTAAAGGAATTTGTTGATCAGTGTGCGTCAATCTCTTGGTAAAAGCAGTGGAGCTAGCCAACAAAAGAAATGAAATGTCAAATAAAAGCTCTAAATCCAAAGTCAAATTCCAAATGAGCTTCCACCAATGGCGAGCGCTCCCAAACATTTTCAAAGTGTCCACTTGGACCAAGCACTAATTAGGACCAGGAGTCGGGCTGACACCGAAAAAGGGCTCTGCATCATAAATGCTACAAGTCTGGATGTCGAAGGTATCTTAGATACTCAAAAGAGACACACCCCGGTGTATTCCCAGAAAAACAAGTGTAGATGACTCCAACTCTCTTGACGGACACATTGATCAACAAAATAATAATTTACATGTGTTAAGTAAAGGCACATGAGAGGCCCCTTGTTCCAATGTGAGGGTGAGAAAAATAGACACAATCCCATGTCCCTTCATCGTTTGGCCGTCCATCTACACTTTCAAGTCTGACGAACTAATGAGACGGTTGACTGAAGCAAGAATAGACTTATTCCCTAGTATTGAGGATTAGGTCTAGAGGAGAATTTTTGGGACCGGAACTTTGGGTGATGCCTCGACTTGACTCTCATGAAATGCAGTACACAAAATGTCATATCCTTATATTATATATACAAAAAGAGAGTCTGATAATCAGAGAAGTTGGATTCCTTCTGACTAAGGCTTGGACAAACCCAGAATTTTAGGATCACTTAGGTCAAGGGTCTTCGAAAGATCAAGCCTTGTAAATTTCAAGCGCACTGTCAGGAATTAATCCTACTCCTTCATTCTTTAGATGCTCGAGGACGAGCATGGTTTAAGTATAGGGGTATGATGAATCTCTATTCATCATGCTAAAAGCCACTTATTAAAATCCCTGCTTAAACAAGCCAATAAAAATACCCTCTAATTCTTTGTTTTTATCATGTACTATATTGTGTATAAATTACCATTAATTTATTGTATTTAATTTACCTTATTTTTCTGTATCTATTTTATCACTCAAAAACCCCTAAAAATTAGGTAGATAACTTGTCTATAAATCACTGACCCTTAAAAAGATAAAAAAATACAAAAAATCTCAAAACCACAATCTTGGTGTTTTTATCCCCATAAAAATACCCCCAAAAATCCTTTTTATACAGATGACCTCTTTTGGCTTTTTGACCAACATGAAAGTTGTAGATCTCATCGAGACGAGCAACTTTCATGTTTTAACTTTTTCCAAATTCGGTCTCTAACTATTTCTTTTCTAATTTTCTTTGTTTTTATTTTTAAATTACTCTGATTGGGCCACGTGGCGCCCTCTGGGTCGCCCACGTGGCCCGCTTCATCTCTCGCCACCCGGCCCTCTCCTGGGCCGTTGGATTATGCCATCCCCGCCTCCATCCTCACCGTCCCTCCACGCCTTGCTCACAGCCATCAGATCTAACTCTCAGATCTGATCCTAACCGCACACATCCGCCCCAACCTCAGCCATCCGATCCTTCCATCATCCAACGCCTATCCTCACGCCACGTCTCCCTTCTACCTCCACCGTCCGATCACGCGCCCATCCTACGCCTACTTAAGTGCCACGTCACCCATTCACCCCGCGTCGTTAGATCTCACCCAAGCTTCCATCTGAGCCGCTCATCAGCGCCCAACTTCCTGCCGTTGGATCTAAACATATGATCTAATCAGAGTCCTTCACCTGCGCCCCTATCCCAACCGTTGGATCGCAAGATCCAACGGTCCACCTTCATCTTCTACCTCTGTAACCCCCCTTCCCCAGTCGTTACGCCTCTCCGACTCGCCGCCCCCTTCCATTTCTAGCCGACGCCTCAGCCACCATCTCCTCGTCGTAACGCCACCAAAGCCTTCTCCATTCGACTAACATCCCCGCGACACCTTCATCACTCGCCTCCATCACCCCCATCGCCATTAAAACCCGCTCAAAAACATCTCGCTAACTTCATAACCCCCGACTCCCTCCGCCTATTTAAGCCGATCCCCGTCACCTTCAGCCCTCATCCACCAATTTGGGGCTTCGGCCCAGCCCTTGGCCCTCCAGTGACAGCGGAGAGGCCCTTGCAAGGGGGCGATAACGGTCGAAGCCCCGGTGAGATCCATGGCACCTCCGCCATGAAAGCTCCACCTCTCCGGTGGTAGCTAAGCTGCCTGGACCGGTCGTCCAGGTCGAGCCATGACCCGAGCGCCCCCGGTGCTCAGCCTAGACCACCTCCTCCGCCAGGATTCCCCTCTCCGCCGAGGTCCTCCCTCTTTCTCTTTTTCTTGCATTTCCGCCTATTCATCCCTCCGCATGCAAACATCCTCATCTCCTCGTCGTAACGCCACCAAAGCCTGCTCCCGATCCTGGGTCCTCACGTGCACCGCACGTGAGACTTGGGTAAATTGCATGATAGACCCTGGAGAAATTAATATATTTGCATTCAGGTCCCCGGGCACGTGCCTCACGTGCGTGCCTGGGTATTTTACAGGGAGCCTCTCAGAGGTTTTCAAAATTGCATAAAGGCCCCCGCGTGCTATTGGAGAAATTGTACTTAGGCCCATGCAATTTTTGGAAATTGCTTTTAGGCCCTTCCAGGGACCTAAATGCAATATTTATCCCTTTATTTTATTGCATTTTTATTACAATTATGCCCTTGCACTGTTTTTAGCATAACTTGAGCATCGTAGGTCCAAATAGCATGATTTTAATGTCGTTTTGATCCTTGTTTTGTCCTCTACATTTTAGCATGCTTACTTGTTTCATTTGACATTGTTTTAATTTAAGTGATTTTTTTGTGAAAAATGGGACCATGCTCTACTTGTCTTGCTTGATTTGATGACCGATTTTTAATGATGTGTTCAAATTGACTCTAATTTCATTTTCTATTGCGTTGCTCGCATTTTAGGGTATAATTCTGACATTCTATTCATCATGCATATTCTCTTGCATTATTTGCCCATACATCACTTTAACTTGCATAAAAACAAAATAAAATGCATATAGCATAGCATCGCTTTGTATTTTTGTATAATTTGCATGTGGACCTGAAATTGAGATTATATCACATTGAGCTTCATGTTTCAAAATTCAATACTCTGATTAGGCAGATGTGTCCCTGTGTTCGACCTTGGTACACTTGCCAAGTATAAATATTCCACAGCATTCAAAGTCTGTGGTTTTTGCTGAACCGAATTCGTCTCCTATACTACGACTTATTTATATATTAAAGAGGCAAATTTGACGTTCATCATCGTCCACCCCCACTATGGAAGGAGTCTTGACCCTTTCCAATTTCTCCAAGGTAGATTGATTTAATTGAAATTAATTTTATTGATTATTATTCAATATATATTTAATTTAATCTAATTAATTGTTTTTTAGTTTTACAACAAAATCATTACCATTGAAAGAAACTCAAATCGATCTCAACCTTTGGATTTGTGTTGTCCATGTATTGAGATCCATGACTCTAAAAATATTATGAAAAAAGGGGAAACCCTAGATCTTTATTTTACATACAACTGTAAGTTCTCTTTCTCTTATTCTTGTATGTATGCCCCTTCTCTCCTACAAGAGTGGTCATCCACCTCTTGCCTTAGAGAAGACCACCATCGTCACCTCGTCATTGCACCGCTGCTTCAACCGCTCATGAATCTCCGTCTCATTTGGTGCATCTCATTGTAAAGAAGATGGTGGATTTCATGTGATGAGATCAGGAGATTCACCACTTGGATTATCAACTTGTATTGCGAGGATCACATGTTTCATCAATGTTCTCGCAAGCGTCTCCTCCATCAGATCGGACTTGAGAGAGGAGATATCTTGCTTTAGAGACATGATCGCAACCACTCTTCAAGCGATATTTATACATATTATTTGTGGTTTGGATGAAAATATCCAAGAATTTTTCTAGGAACATGCGATTTCATCACTTAAATTTTTTTAATTCTGCTGCACCGAGCAACTAGTGCGACTAGTCGCTCTGATCGCATGTGATACGATCTTCATGCTTCCATGAAGCACTTAAGGATCTTTCCATATCCTTTCTAGTGGTATCAGAGCCCTGGATGAGGCCTTGTATATGATCCGAAATCCTAAGCAATCAAGGTTCACGTTTCAGATGCAAGTGAATCAATGTTTTGCATTAGATGCAAAATTCGAATCAGTTTTTGCTTAATTAAAAGCCTACTATTTATGAACTATTTGGATTTATTTTTATTATTAAAATTTATTTATAATGTCTAAATATATCCCTAAAATAATAACCTAATGTCTATACTAAAAATCCATGAAAATGATTCGAAGAGTTACCGACACAAAAATTATTTTTGCATGTATAATTATAACACTATT
Organism: Ottelia alismoides; assembly: GCA_037367405.1. Lineage (NCBI taxonomy): Eukaryota > Viridiplantae > Streptophyta > Magnoliopsida > Alismatales > Hydrocharitaceae > Ottelia > Ottelia alismoides. Next base: position 1,712,422 of record JAZKJV010003011.1, on the reverse strand, counting down.
TACATCTTATAATTATAATACTATTTACATCTTATACTACTTAGTAACTGACGAGTTGCTAAATAAGTGATAAAATTTATATTCATTGTAATACGTATACTTAGTGAATCAATTAGAACCGAGAAAAGATTTTCGTGAAGAGTATCTCGGCTTAATTTATATCCTGGGCAAGTCCGGGATTGAACACAGGGAGGCAAAGGAACAACTTTGGAGTTAATTCAAAATTAAAATGTAGATTTCCAATGTGGATTTTTTTATATTTTTTATGCAAAAAGAAATGCGAAATGCCATATGCGGCTGAATTAAGACACTAAGAAAACACACAACATGGCCAAATTAATTTTAATGTCAAATCACTTCAATTCAGCCAAATTATATTTTTCCTAGAATCATAATCCAGAGATGAATGCAAAATATATTTTTTTAGAATTTTAAGGGTTGAAATGCAACAATTAAAAATGCAAATTTTTATGGGTATTTTTGCAATTTTTTACACAAACAGTAAGCAAAAATTATGAAAATTTTACTGGAATACAAAAAATGATGCAAGGAAGCTACAATTATATTTTTGGATTTTTTTTGGCAAAATATGAATTTTTTATGTATTTTTTTATTGAAAACAGAGTGACAGTGAGTAATTATCAAATTAGCTAGAGTGCGAATTATATCAAAAAGATATTTTCGTATGCAATCCAAGAGACTTTAAATTCTGTGAAAAAGATGTATGTTAATTTAATTAAAAATCAAATACGAAAATCACTCCACAATTTATTTCTGGCACAGGAAAACTCTATTTTGAATGAAATTTGGATAATAATTCAATCACATATCAAGGCAACATATCTACCTTTTGTGGAATTTTTAGAGCAATAGTGAGTGAGATATGAATTTAAATGCTCAAAATGGGTAAAATGTGTAATATTTCAGTTAAGTATTTTTAATTAATAACCCAAAGACCACAAAAATACAAGAAAATATTCAGATGGCAATTTGTTGATCAACATCATACTATTTTTTATTGAATAAAACGATACATAAATGAGGTCCAAATTAATACGCGAACATAGGATTGTCTTTGCAAATTCAGAAAACAATATTTACAACAAAAACATGTATAGGGGTCATGTAATTATAGAAACTAACAAGGGAAAACATGCAATTTTTACAAAATAAAAAAAAATCAAAAAAGACCTTTCTTCTTCCTTGGGTGGATGGCTAGATGTCATCCAAAAGGGACGACGGAGGCGGAGCGCCGCTGCACGCGCGGAGGAGGGCGGAGGACCGCCGCTCGCCGGCGTCGGGCCGCGCGGCTGGGGAAACCGGGCACACGTGAGGGCGTGGGGAGGCGGTGATGAAGGCACCGCGCACGGTGCGCGTAGGCGGAGTGGGTCGGCTGAGGAAGGGCGGAGGCTGGCGCGCGGTTGGGAACGCATGCGGGGGGTGGCGCCGCCGCACGGCTGTGGCAGGAGAACGGAGGGCGAAAAGTGACACCTCGTTGCGCGTGTGGGCGGCGGTAAAGAGCGATGGAAGAGGGAGGGGGCAGCGGGCGGCGCCGACTGTCTCCTTCCGTGTTTTTTTTACTTTTTTTGTTAATTTGTTGCTGTATTAATTATTTTTAGATTTTTTAATTTTTTTTCAATAGGATGGAAATATGTTTATATGGAAGAGAGAGATAGAGAGAGAAAATGGAAATTGAGAATGATGATGAAGATGATGGAAATGGGGTAATGAAGATGGTAAATGATGGAGATGGTGTGGTGACGTGATATAAAAATGATGGTGACGCAACAAAGGGAACAAGATATTAAATAAGATAAAATAATGAGAGAAATGAGGAGGAATACTTACCTGAGTTTCGCCGTATTTACGGAGCAGGTACGCTGGACTCCTGTCGTCGCTTCGATCAGATTGGATGAAAAATCGGAGAAGCTACGCGAGCTCGATGGGGAACTCGTGACGCGGAGCGGATCTCCGCGGATCTCGCCTGAAGGAGGTCGTCGCTTGAGGAAGACGCTTCGCCGATGTCACCAACAAAACACTCCAAGCTCTCTCCTTTTTCTATTAGAATGACGGATAGGGAAAAATGTGAATGAGGAGATGAATATAAAGAGATGAGGAAGGGAGGTTAGAATGGTGGTGGTGTTGAATGGGAAGTTGTATTATTGGTGGAGTTGAATGGGATGTTGGATGAAGAATATGGAGTGGAATGGAGATTATTAAAAATGGTGGAGTTGAATGGGAGGTTGGTGGTAGAAGAGAAGTTATTGTAGAGAATAAAAAATAAATAAAATAATAAATAATGTAGACTACTAAAATACAATAAAAATAAAGATAATAAAAAGAGTGGAGAATTAGAAAAGAAGACATATAACATGTACATTTTTGTTTGCTTTTCTATTTCATATTTTTTTGTCTTTTTAATAGTAGCTATGTACAACAAGAAAATACAATAAAATACTACAATCAAAATACAACACCACCATGATTTCTTTTGTATTTTTAGTAATTAAGAAAATAAAATAAAAAATAAAGAATGAATGAATATATATATATAATATACAATGTACATCTAGTCCCAAACCCAACTTTTGCAAATGATCTGCAATTTTAATGAAACCACTTCCGTTGGATATATAATTTTCTAACTTGAACTTTAAAAGTGAGTTTTGTGAATTTGGAATTCATACGGAGCGGGAATTTAGCCTGGAAGTTGGACTTTACGGCTTTTTCTTTTTGGGATCTAGGAGCAATTATTTGAGGTAAATTTTGTTTTGTATTTTTGTATTTTTATATACATTTTTATGAATAAGTTAGACAAAGAATTAGCACAAAAGGAGTTGAAATAAAATTATTAAAAATACATGAAGTTTTTGGCTATTTACAGGTTAAAAACTCCTTTAATTTGCGGATTTTTTATTGTTAATTTATTTTGTACAATATAATCTATACTAATTAATGCATTTTATCTACAAGAGTTATTTTGTTAATTTATTTATTTTATATACATTTATTTGAGAATTTTCTTAGAGATTTTGCTGAGATCAAGATATTGTGATGATGAATCGCGGATTCATCACCCCCCTATACTTAAACTTTGCTAGTCCTCGAGCAATAAAGAATGAATAAGTTGGATTGACCCCTAACTGTGCATATGAATACAAGACTTGATACGTTCTAGAACTCTCGGTTTTAGAGATCCTAAAATTCTAAGATAAACCAAGCTCTAGTCAAAAGGTATCCAATTTTCCTAATCATCAGACTCTCTTTGTATACATATATAGTAGGGATACGACTTAAGTGTTGACTGCAGTTACAAGAGTAGGGTCACAACATCACCCAAGGTTTCAGTCCAAGAGACTCTCCTAAGAACCCGATCCTCAACACTAGGGAATAAACCATTTCTTCCATCCAATCAACCGTCTCTTTAGTTCTCAGAAAAAGTATAGATGGAAGGCCAGTTGATGAAGGGCATAGAATCGTGTCATTTCTTTTCTCCCTCTCATTAGAACAAGGATCCTCTTAAGTGCCTTATTACGCAATGCACATTTTTGGTGTTGATCAGTGCGCCCGTCAAGAGAAGTTGGAGTCGTCTGCACTTGTTTTCCTGGGAGTACACCGGGGTGTGCCTTTTTGAGTATCTATTATACCTTCTACACCCAGACTTGTAGCATTTACGATGCAGAACCCTTTTTTGGTGCAAACCCGACTCCTGATCCTAATAGCGGTGGTCCAAGTGGACACTTTGAAATGGTTGGGAGCGCTCGCCTTTGGTGGAAGCTCTTGTTGAAATTTAACTTTGTATGGAATGGGCTTTTCTTTGGCATTTCATTGCTTGTAGTATTTTTGGCTAGCTCCACTGCTTTTACTAAAAGTTGGTGCACACTGATCAAAATTTTTATTTATTTCACGTCCTGACACTTAGTTCAATGTCAAGAGATTAGTATAAGAACCAAGTTCTCATACTGACTAAAGATGCTGACACTCAGGTTTCATGAAGCCATCATTGATTTTATCCCATCCTCGAGCATCATCAAATCAAGTCCAAACTCAAACCCCTCATCCCAGTTCCTCAAGTGAAATTTCAACTCATTTCATCATAACTGCAGTCGTGTATGTGAGGTGATTATCACCTTCTTAAGGTAGAGATTAAGCATCTAATATAGCACACAAATCTTTCAAACTAGGGAAATGTGAATAATTAAGTCAAGGATCCTAATGACTAAGGCTGCTTAACTCAAAATCTCAAGACCTCATAAACCAAGTGTTCTTGATCATCACAAGTCTTGTGTGAAAGTGTAAGTGTCAGGGACTAAACCAACTTATTAGTTAGTTTTTTTAGAAAAAAAGTTTTTTTCAATTTTTTTTGAAAAACAAAGGAAAAGAAGAAAGTTTTTTAGAAAAAAATTGTTTTTTTTCAAGAAATCTTTTTTTGAAAAGGTTTTTTTTGAAAAAGATTGGTAGATAAGAAAGTACATATGTTTTTTTGAAAAAGTTTTTTTAAAGCAAATAAGGAAAGAAAAAAATCAAGTTTTTTCAAAACAACTTTTTAAGAGATTTTTTTGAAAAAGATTTTTTACCCAATCCATAATTATTGTATAATATATACAAAAATACTTGAAAGTACGAGCTATGGGTAAAGTATATATGTAATATATACACTCCCCCTATACTTAGCATGTGTTATGTCCTCATGGCACTAGATGACAAAAACACCATAGCTCGTACTAAGTATAAGTGGGTGAAAATAATATAAGAATGTGGGAGAATACACAACGAGCATCGCCCCCCCTATACTTAGGCTATGGACAGCCTAAGTATTGGATAGAACACAAGATTGGGGAACCAATGAGAGTGGAAAAGAATATACAAGAAGAAATGGAGCAACTCGGTTCACTCACCCCCTATACTTAGGATCTAGTCATCCTAAGTATAGCCACAAAATGAAAACGATATGGAACTGGGGTGAGTGATGCGAATCACGGGGGAGGGAGGGGAATAAAGGGAGGAAAAGTCTATACAAGGAGGAGAGAGAATATACAAGGATCAAGAAGGTTTCTGATCGACCTTCTTACGGGTGTGAGGGGGTGGGTAGTATACACCTGTGTCGCTGTCAGAATCATCCTCCGAAGAATAATAGTGAGGTGTAGGGAACGTCCAACGAGGGTCGACACACGGCTGCTTGCTCAAATATGGCTTCAGAACAGCCGAACTGAGCTCACTCATATAGATCACCTCATCCGGACCTGATGAGGACTCCTCAGAAAGTTCCTTCTCTTGTACGTCGAAGGTAACTTTCTTAGCCGATTTTTTAGAACCTGAAGCATCAAGAGGAAGAGGAGAGTGATACGTTTGTAGGAGTTCAGGGGAACACCTCGAGGAATCAGTACTCTTCTTCTTACCAAATGATCGACTAGAGGACGGAACAACCAATTATCAAGATTGGTCAATTTGGTCCCAGTTGTCTCTTTTGGTGTAGGTAGTGGATGTAGTGAGGTTCTCACTAGAGGTTCATCATCAGATGAGTCACCATATGCATTGTAATACTCCTGTAGGGTCAACACACGTCTCTGGTAAGGTATAGTGTTCTCAGTTGGCTTGGCATTGACTGCCTCATGAGTCAGATCATCTAAGAAGTCAAGGAAATCAGAAATGATTGTGTCCTACTCAAGGACAACTTCTGGTTGTGAGTCCTCTCTAGAAGTCGTCACAGTGGTGGGGATGCAAGCAGTGGGTGATGTGGAGGTGTAGGGAATCTCTGAATAATTGATCGTCTGGACAGTTGGTATATCAGGTGTAATAGAGAGATGGGACTCACCTGTCTCTCGAAGATCACAACTGTCTGCGACTTTACGGGTTACCTTGGAATATCGTGTGTCCTCAAAGATCTGGTGAGGTCGGAGTGCTCCCAATGTAGAGAAATCGATCTCCCGAGTCTCGCAATCTATAGTTGTCTTAGCCAAGGCTAAGAACGGCTTCCCGAGAATGATCGGAGACTGGGTGAACTCTCCTCGGTGATCATGAGAGAAGTCTGCTCAGTTGGAGGATACTGCTGAGAACTCGGGCTCTTATACTCAACACACCTTGACTCTGGCGTGTAATGCTGGGTTGAGTATGGCCCATCTGTGTGGCAGATGCTTGTCGGAGCCTCATAAGGTAAAGTCAGTAGGCAAGGGGACTGTAGATCGGTCTCACGAGTCCAATCCCATGTATATGTCGTCTCTCTGAATGGATGATATGAAGGTTTGTTAATGTTGTCTTGATCACTCAGGTCAATCAAGTCAGGAAGATCGTATGGTGTAGGCCTCTCCATTCAATTGATTTGGTTAACCATATTGTACCCAAAGGTCAAGTCGGGATGTGTACAGGTCAATGGTTGCCCAATCCTAGCTCGAGGTGAGAATGAGGTATGCGAGGTCAACTGATTCTACCAATCATTCATCTCAACAATGGTTTGCTCTTTGGTTTGTTCCTTAATTCCAGAAAACAGACGAGAATATGGTGAGTCAATCCAGGGTGGTTTTGGGTCAGGGGTGTAAGAATGTGGGGTAGGTGAGAAGGACGAAGAAGTGGAGAAATTAGTCGGAATTCTGACTTCGCAGTCGAGGTGTAGGAATGAAGAGGAATAAGAAGGTGGAGATGGTCGAAATATGGTCGAAGAAGAATGACATGGATATGGTGACCAATATTCTGACATCGTGGAAGGGAGATGTGAGAATGAAGCGGATCGAGGAAGAAAGAGTGCAAGTGCACCGAATAACACACAAACAAACAAACACAAGAACAAACCCCGATTTCACCTACTCAACAGAGTCAACACGGTGATGGTCGTAAAAGTCTGACTGTTTATCTTTTCAATTTTAATTAGGTGATAAATCAAGATATAAGTCCAATTACGCAAGGCTTAAAAGTAGGTTTTGGGCACTATCCTAGGAATGCGTCCTCACCTCTCAACAATCACAATTAGCCAAGCATACAATGTGGGTTTCGCTCTCCCAAAATAAGTGTTAGTTTTAGTCAGTTTTTTTGGTCAACTCTAATTAGTAGTCCCGAATTTAAGTTTGGTTATAACTTGATTAGTCCACCAAATAAGCACGCCTAACGATCAGTACCGATTTCCTTTTAACCTAAGTTTCAGAAACCAAGGGGGAGGGAATCGAGAAAAATCGATGCAAATAGTGAAATCAATGATGTATGCCAAGTTCAGAAGATTTACAGTGATCCTTGCAATCTACATGCGGGATGCAAGGCAGAATTGAATTTTATACTAAATGAGATGCAAACGAGAAAACCGTTCCTAGACAGGCAAGTGATGAACAAGTTAAATTTAACTAATAGCCTTACGGTCTAAGTGCGTCTCGTTAAATGTGATGTGTGATCCTAAAAAATTACGAGCACAAGAAATAAAGATATTATACTAAAAATGCTCTAAGAGTTGCGAGTGCAAGCCCTATTCTACGTCAATCAACCACACGACCACGAGAGGGTCAAATGTCCAGTCCTGATACAAGTGTGAGCTCTCAAACAAGAGATGTTGTGAAGGGTGAATTACCTAAATAATTACAACACGGTAATTACGAAAATTCTCTCGAAAATAAATTAAATATCATCGCTCTTTAGCAGTCGGCGGGCGTCACATCCGTCGACCTATGATGCACTCCAAGTCCACCGAGCCCTCGCAAGGAAAATGAAATTTATAAAGAGAGATCGAAAATAAAATATATAAAAAAATGAGCAAAAAAATATTTGCAAAAAATAGAGTAATTACAAGTGGCTCGAGGGTCAGACTACCCGAGTAAATGAAAATCTAAATCCAATTTTTTAAAAGTTAATCCCTAAGCCATTTTCCTTCCCGGCAATGGCACCATCTGACGAGTCGCTAAATACGTGATATAATTTATATTCGTTGTAATACGTGTACTTAGTGAATCAATCAGAACTGAGAAAAGATCTCCGTGAAGAGTGTCTCGGCTTAATGTATATCCCGGGCAAGTCTGGGGTCGAACACAGGGAGGCAAATGAACAACTTTGGAGTTAATTTATAAATTAAGATGTAGATTTCCAATGTGGATTTTTTTATATTTTTTTATGCAAAAAGAAATGCAAAATGCGATATGCGGCTGAATTAAGACACTAAGAAAACACACAACAAGGACAAATTAATTTTAATGTCAAATCAATTCAATTCAGCTAAATATATTTTTTCTAGATCATAATCCAGAGATGAATGTAAAACATATTTTTTAGATATTTAATTGTTGAAATGCAATAACTAAAAATGCAAACTTTTATGGGTATCTTCGCAATTTTTCACAGAAACAGTAAGCAAAAAGTATGAAAATTTTAATGAAATATAAACATGATGCAAGGAAGCTACAGTAATATTTTTGGAATTTTTTTGGCAAAATATGATTTTTTATGTCTTTTTTACTGAAAACAGAGTGACAGTGAGTAACTAAATCCTAATAAATCCACGTTATCAAATTAGCCAGAGTGCGAATTATATCAAAAAGGTATTTTCATATGCAATCTAGGAGAATTCAAATTTTGTGAAAAAAGATGTATGTGGATTTAATAAAAAAAATACGAAAATCACTCCATAATTTATTTCAGACGCAGAACAACTGTATTTTGGATGAAATTTGGATAGTAATTCAATCACATATCAAAACACCATATCTAATTTTTGTGTAATTTTTAGAGCAACAGTGAGTGAGATATGAATTTAAGTGCTCAAAATGAGTAAAATATGTAATATTTCAGTTAAGTATTTTTAATTAATTATCCAAAGACCACAAAAATACAAGGAAATATTCAGATCGTAGAAAATTTGTTGCTCAACATCACACTATTTTTTATTGAATAAAACGATACATAAATGAGGTCCAATTAAAATGCGAACATAGGGTTATCTTTGCAAATTCAAAAAACAATATTTACAATAAAAACATGCACAGGGACATTTTTGTAATTATAGAAACTAACATGGGAAAACATGTAATTTTTACACAATAAAAAAGTGAGAAAGACCTTTCTTCTTCCTTGGGCGGACGGCTAGGTTGCACCTAAAAGGGACGAGGGAGGCGGGGCGCCGCTGCATGCACGGAGGAGGGTGGAGGACCGTCGCTCGCCGGCGATGGGCCGCGCGTGGTGCGGCTGGGGAAACCGAGCACATGCGGGGGCGTGGAGAGGCGGTGACGGCGGCACCGCGCGCGGTGCGAGTAGGCGGAGTGGGTCGGTTGAAGAAGGGGCGGAGGCTGGCGCGCGGTTGGGAACACGTGCGGTGGGTGGCACCGCAGCTCGACTGCGACAGGAGAACGGAGGGCAGAAAGCGGCGCCGCCTTGCGCGGTTGGGGCGGCGACAAAGATCGGCTGAAGAGGGATGGGAAGCGGGCGGCGCCAGCGGCCTCCTTCTGTGTTTTTTTTTTATTTTTTTTGACTTTTTTGTTAATTTGCTGTTGTATTAATTTTTTTAGATTTTTTTTAATTTTTTTTCAACGGGATGGAAAGATGTTTATATACAAAAGAGAGAAAAAATGGAAAAAGAGAATGATGATGAAGATGATGGAAATGGGATAATGAAGATGGTAAATGGTGGAGATGGTGTGGTGGAGTGATATAAAAATGATGGTGACACAACAAAGGGAACAAGATATTAGATAAGATTAAGTAACGAGAGAAATGAGGAGGAATACTTACCTGAGGTTCGTCGGATTTGCGGAGCAGGTACGCTAGACTCTTGTCGTCGCTTCGATCCGATTGGTGAAAAAATCGAATTAGCTACGCGAGCTCGATGGGGAACTCGTGACGCGGAGCGGATCTCCGTGGATCTCACCTGAAGGAGGTCGTCGCTTGAGGAAGACGGTTCGTCGCTGTCACCAACAAAACACTCCAGGCTCTCTCCTTTTTCTATTAGAATGACAGCTGGGAAAAATGTGAATGAGGAGATGAATATAAAGAGAAGAGGTAGGGAGGTTAGAATGGTGGTGGTGGTGTTGAATGGAAAGTTGTATTATTGGTGGAGTTGAGTGGGAGGTTGGATGAAGAATATGGAGTGCAATGGAGGTTATTAAAAACGGTGGAGTTGAATGGGAGGTTGGTGGTAGAAGAGTAGTTATTGCAGAGAATAGGAAATAAATAAAAAAATAAATCATGTAAGCTACTAAAATACAATAAAAATAAAGCTAAGAAAAAGAGTGGAGAATTTACAAAAGAAAACATACAACATGTACATTTTTTGTTTGCTTTTCTATTTTACAGTTTTTTTTGTCTTTTTAATAGTATCTATGTACAACAGAAAAATAGAATAAAATACTACAATCAAAATACAACACCACCATGATTTTTTTGTATTTTTAGTAATTAAAAAAGATAAAATAAAAAATGAAGAAAGAATGAATATATACATAATATGCAATATACATCTAAGTCGCAAAACCAAACTTTTGTAAATGAGCTTCGATTTTAATGAAACCACTTCCATTGGATAGATAATTTTCTAACATGAACTTTAAAAGTAAGTTTGGTGAATTTAGAGTTCATGCTGAGCGGGAATTTGGCCTGGAAGTTGGACTTTACGGCCTTTTCTCTTTGGGATCTAGGAGTTTATTTGAGGTAAATTTTGTTTTGTATTTTTTTATTTTTATATATATTTTTATGAACAAGTTAGAGAAAGAATTAACCAAAAAACGAGTTGAACTAAAATTATTAAAAATACATGAAGTTTTGGGCTATTTACAGGTGAAAAACTCCTTTAATTTTGCGGCTTTTTTATTTTTAATTTATTTTGTATAATATAATCTATACTAATTAATGTGGTTTATTTACAAGAGTAATTTTGTTAATTTATTTATTTTATATACATTTATTTGAGAATTTGCTCAGGGATTTTTCTAAGATCAAGATATTTTGATGATGAATCGTGGATTCATCAGTAACTTATACTACTATATAAATAATATATACAATTATCCTATCTAATTATCTGATGAGGTATCATATGACCGGTATTCCTATTACATTGCTCGCGCATCCAACCAATAAAAAATGAATTAGAAGAAATGACGTGTTAAGTTAATTCTAAACTACGTTTTTTTGTAATGATTTAATTTGGAATAAAAATTAATTTGTAATGTGGAGAAGTATAAAACAAAAAGCAGATTCGGACCTTGCATACTATATGTAATTATAGTTCCATTCGCGAGAAAGTAAGGCCATTCCATTTCAATGAAAGACCCATACCCAAGTTTGCGTCCGCGACACCGATCATGATTTTTCTACCCTCAGAGGTAAAGGTCCTTCCCTTTTGGACCGGTTGTGGGCGAGGAGGGATTCGAACCCCCGACACCATGGTTCGTAGTTACATGCTATAATCCTCTGAGCTATATGCCCCACCCCGTCTCCACCGGATCTATTTCGGGAGTACCCTCAAAACAAAAGGGAACCTTTCCTCTTCTCAACCATTTCGGGTTAAGAAGATGTGAAATAGAAAATTCTAGTAATTCATTAGTATAAGGTTTCTATTACTGACTCCATAATAGAAAGTAATGATTTTTTGAAAGTATGAATCGATGGATTCTATTCTACTATTCCAATAGAACAATTCATATAAAATTTTTATCATATTCATGCAATTCAATTAGACGTGAAATCCATAAAATTAATTCTTTTTCATTGTTAAAAATTATTGTGCTCTAATACTCTCTTTCATTTCAAGTAATTGATTGGTCCTACAATACAATGAATGTACTACTATAATACAATAGTAAATAATAATTGATGAAAGAAAGAGAACGGATCTGTAAGAAAACTATTCTTTCTTGCTGCTTTTTTTCTTCATGAAATATGAAATAAATACTTGAATTATGTAGAGAATCAAACTAGCAAATTTCTCAACTTTAGATCACACGATTCTGACTCCTTTTCCCCTAGATATTCCATATTTAGTAGAGATGAGTCGGAAGATAATTAGACCATCAAATCTCTTTGCTTATTGTGTTTATAATTCACTGGAAATCATGGAAATTATGAATTTACCTTGGTTAACTATGACGTCTAATAATTTGAAAATAATTAATTAATCATCATAGGCCATTGAATGTATATTTCATGAAAATCCTAGTTTATCCTACAATAGTTGTAGGACAATCTCGACATGCACGACATTGTTATTTGAATAGGATTGGGAATTTATTTAGCAAATCTTCTTATAATATTGATCAAATGATTTTGATAAATATTATATGGTATAACGTCGGTTTTAATGACTGAATAAAATCTCAAATGCAAAAATGATTAAATCACAGTATCCTAACCTGAGGCGGATATGGTGTCTAGTCAAGTTTCGTTGAGGTAGCAAGTTTCTCCGTGAGTAGTCTGTCCCACATCTTGTGTGTACCGTGCATGACAACGGATAAGGAAAGGATAATTCTTGAAGAGATCATGATGTATTGTTCTAATTATTAAAATTTGAATAATTTTTATTTTGAGATTATATCATCCTTTCAAGTAAACCAAGATTGTTTCTTTGTTGATTGAATTAGATTGATAATTGATTTAATATGATTAAATTAATTACATCCAATTAAAACACGCTATTATGAATAGAGTAGTATTTCCCTTGGAATAATTAATTATGTGAATGATATTCATAATAATTAATTAGACGAACATGATATGGAGGATTACATAAGTGACATCCATGATCTCCCATTAAGAAGAAGGGTTCTGTCGCCATGGATTGCATGTAGGATATGCATGTCTGAAGTGACATCTCATGCATACAAGCATGCATGGATCGGGCACTTTGCTTCTCGAAAGAGTAAGGTTGTATGCGTAGTGACCTCAATATTGGTTTCTCATATTATTGGGGTGATGTTGGGTTACGTATATCAAGTTGTATTCCAGTTGACGGTTGGTTCAATTAACAATGGGTCAACATCGCCTTAGGGGTGGTGGGCTCGAGTGTTAAAGATCGAACAGGGAATGAGAGCTACACTTGCAAGGTGAAATGTTTCCCGCTTCTTTTTAACCGGAGTTACAATTTCTCATATTATTGGGATGTAACTAAGGTAGAAAAGGAGATCTCAACTCTTGCTAGAGATATAGCGGTATATATATCTCTTACTTTAAAAGTGATTAAGAGAATAAACTTTCAAAGTTGATAACCCAAGACTAAATTGATTAAGAATCTTTAATCAAAGAATTTAATATTGAATATATAACTATTTATATGTTCTAATATAGTGCATTCCTGATTTCAGACAATGAAGTCCATGAACCCACTCAGTAGGCTCCTGGAGGTCATCCAACTGACCGGACTGAATTACTCAGATTAGATCCATAACTTGGATATTTTCCTTTCCACATATTGCATATCTAATGTATTATCTAAGGACAAGATTGCAAACCCTAAGATATCAAAAGATATTAAATACAATTAAAAATATGACGAAGATCGTACATTAGACAGATGTCATATTCCTGGATCTCTCTCTAGTGTGCTTCAGAGGAAACTTGTGGATATGGATAATTGCCAGGATATAATGTTGAATCTCAAGGAGACGTTCGGTGATGTCAACAACACTCAACGTTATAATGTTATGAAATAACTTGTTCGCTACAAAATATAGGAAGGAACTTCAGTTAGATAACCAGTAATCAAAATATTTGGGTACCTCTCAGAACTGGAAACTTTCAAAGCTCAGATGGATGCAGATAGTCGGACTTCATTCTGTTATCTCTGCTCAAGTCTGAATAATTTTGCAGTATCATTCCACATGAACAAGATGAATTGGTATAATGATGAGTTCATGGCTTCATTAAAGTCTATAGAACATGTAATGAAGAAAGATAATCCCTCTATCAGTGCAATGGTTGCATAGGTCAAAGGGAAGCGTGGTTGGAAGCAAGGATCTCAGAAGGGTCTGGCCTAAAAGAGAAAGAAGAAGATTCAAGGAGTTGGCTCATCTTCTAATGCTTTTGCTCTTATGGCATCAAAGAAGACCAATGTGTGTCATTATTGCAAGAAGTCGGTCACAAGAATCGTAACTGCCCATAATACCTCAAATCTACGGATAAAGGTAAAACCCATGCATGTATAAATTCTACTCTTATCATTAAAATTGATTTTCTCGTAGGGTGAGAAGGTAGTTGGGCCATCGATTTTAGTGCTTCTGTTCATGTAAGCAACTTATTCCATCTATTTCAGGAAACTAGGAATCATGATGAAGGGGAGACAGTCATCTATATGGGATCTGATGCAATCGTTGCTGTAGTCGTCATCGGGACTTGTAGACTATCATTATCTAGTGGAAGATTTTAGTACTTAAAGAATGTCTTTATGTTCCAGATGTCATAAGGAACCTTATATCTACATCTAAATTAGTTAGATATAGATATTCGTTTATGTTCTATAATAAACTTATCATAAGTCATTATGATAAATATTGCGGATGGTATTCTGACTTTTGGTAGATTCTATGAATTGTTCATTGATGAAAATGTCATGAATATTATTGCCACTAATAAAACCCTAAAAGAATCAGGGAGGATGGAAATTATTCTAACATATAGGCATTAAAGGCTTGATGATTTATGTGTTGATAGGATCAATAGTTGATAAGGGATAGACCCTTAGATTTTCTACAGGTCCAATCTTTCCTACATGCGAACATTGTATTCGAGGTAAAATGACTAGGACGCCTTTTCATAACAAGGTTACAAGTGGCGAAGATATTCTTGACCTAATACATACTGATGTATGCGGTCCCTACCGCGATTTGAAATGGATATCGATATTATTTAACATTTATTGATGACCATTCACTATACGGGTTTATTTTCATAATATGTCATAAATCTGGAACCTTTGAAAAGCTCAAAGAGTTCATGGCTTTGATTGAGAACCAAACTGATAGGAAGATTAAACGGATTCGATCCGACCGAGGTAGCAAATATCTCTCCGATGAATTCAAGGAATACCTTAAAGAGAGAGGAATTGACTCAAACTCACTCCGCCTGGAACTCCCCAACTTATTGGTGTTGCTGAAACACGCAATAGATCATCATGGATACGATCCGTTCAACGATGAGTAAAGCATATTTACCACTTAGTTTCTGGGGATATGCGGTAGAGACTGCAGTATATATCCTGAATAAGATTCCTAGCAAATATGTGCCTAAAACTCCTCATGAGCTTGGGTAAGAACCAAATCTAGTGTTAGACACTTAAGGATTTGGGGTTACTTGTCCATGCGAAGAACATGGACGCAAGTAAGCTAGAATCTCGCACTCGTGGGTGCTACATCATTGGGTATGTTAAGGATGGTATTAGATACTAGCTTTATGACCCTGAGACTCAGAAGGTCTTCATCTCTAGAGATGTAAAATTTCTGGAGAATGACTTTCTTAAGAGTCAAGACAAAAATGAAGTAAAGGAGCTCATTGAAACTCCTTAGGATTCTGAGCATCTTGAACTAGAAACCAAAGAAGTAAATGAATATGTAACACATGTACCTCTTCGAAGGACTTGAAACCTAGTTCCACAACCTGAAAGGTACGGATTCCATGTATCAGGTGAAACTGAAAATGATCCAGCTTCATTTGATTAAGTACTCGCGGATCATGGCATGGATAGATAGATGCTAAAAATGAAGTCTGAGATAGACTTCTTGCATAAAATGGTTTATGGACCCTAGAGGATCCACCTAGAGAGGTAAAACCTATTGGGTGTAAATGGATCTTCAAGAGAAAAAGGGGACCTGATGGGAAGGTAGAGACCTTCAAGGCATGACGTGTAATCAAGTGTGTAGCACAGAGGGAAGGCATCAACTACGATGAGACATTCTCTCATGTGTCTATGATTTAACTCCATCAGGGCACTGCTAGTTATTGTTGCATATCTTGATTACGACATCTAGCATATGGACATCAAGACGACATTCCTCAATGGATACCTCGAGGAGGATATCTATATGGAGAAGCCCAAGGCTTCATAACCGAGGAAGGTAAAGTATGCAAGTTAAAGAAATCCATGTATGGGCTCAAACAAGCTTCTCGTAGATGGAACATCAGATTCGACGAAGCCATAAAGAGTTATGATTTTGTGTAGAATCCCGATGAATCGTGTGTATATACGAAGATTAGTGGGAGTTCCATTGTATTCATCGTGCTTTACATAGATGACATTCTTATTATTGGGATGATTCAGGGATGATGACCAATGTTAAGATTTGGTGTCCCATACGTTAGAGATGAAGATCTTGGAGAATACTCTTATATCTTAGGTCTGAAGCTGTTCAAAAGTAGAGAAAAGAGGATTTGAGGATTAGCACAATATGGGTACATTAAAAAGATCTTGGAACATTTCTATATGGAGGAATCCAAGAAAGACTTCCTTTACTTAAGCCATGGTATCCACTTATCTAAAGGGTGGCTCCTCAAAGCGTTGAGAATAAGAAAACCATGGATGGATGCCACTATGCGTCAGCTGTAAGAAGCTTAATGTATGCCATGATGTGCACAAGGCAGATATCTGCCATGCAGTGGGAGTGGCAAGATGTTACCAATCCTGCTATGAGAGCAACACTGGAAAGCAGTGAAGAACATATTCAAGTATTTAAGACGGACGCAAGATTACATCTTGGTTTATGGAGATGGTGATCTCCAAGTTTTATGATACACAGATTCTGACTTCTAGTATGATATTGATGATTGAAAGTCGACATTAGGGTTTGTGTTCTTGTTGAACTATTGATGTGATCTGAAGAAGCAAGAAGCAGAATATTACAGCCGATTTAACAACAAAAGTCGATTACATTGCCGCATTGGATGTTGCAAAGAAGGTGGAGTGGTTGCACAAGTTCATCCTGGAGATTGGTATAGTTTCCATTATTACTCATATCCTATTATGCTATGATAACATGGGAGCCATAGCTCAGGTGAAGGAACCTAGATATCATCAAAAGAGTAATCATGTGGAAAGGAAATACGACATCATTTGGGAGATACAACAGAGTGGTGACATCGTCATCACCAAGGTGGCCTTTGCTGACAACGTTAATGATCTTCTTACCAAACCTTTGACACAAAGGTTTTCGACCATCATGTAATGATTATGTGTTTAAGGATTGTACCTGAATGGTTCTGAGGGGTAGTGGGAGATTGTTAGCCATGTGAGCCCGAGACGAACCATTCCTACAATAAATGTTATTATAATGTTTAATATATCAATAAAATTATTGGTTTATTTCACTCCACGATTGATATTAAATGAGTGAATGTATTATAAGGTACCTTAGTACAATTAGGGTTATGTACCATGGCCTTATTCAAGGTTTTAAAAACCGAACCGAACCGGCCGGTTGAACCGGTTAAACCAAGAACCGGAAGAAAATTGGTCCAACCATCCGGTTTTTATTCAGAAAATAAAAACCCGTCAATCTAGGGTCCCGCGAACCTTCTCTGACCTCTCCTCCCCCGCTGCCCCCTTCGCTTTGGTGGATCGAAGTCTTTGACGAGATTCAATGGTAGAACCTAGTGAAAGAGGCGTACTACGGAAATTGAGGTTGTTCTTCTGATGCTGACTATATAATCGGCGGTTATATCAGACGGAGGGCTATGCCTTCGAGCTAGGAATCGCAGAAAGACAGCAGAGACGATAGATGGTGCCTCAGCTTCCGACAGCCTCGGAGCCTCGGAGCATCAAGAAATTAGAGTAGTGGTAGGCCCACAAGGGAAGGACGTGGAGAGCAAGCAAACCTTAAACACGGAACTGGAGCCTGAAGAACTACTAATGCATCCATCTTTTGAAGAATCAACTATGAGATTATCAAAAAGCCTCTGACACTCCTACTAAAATATATTGGGGCATCCCTCCTTCGCCTTGAAAGACCATCCTGGATGGTCTATACTCTTCCCTACAAGAAGGAGGATTCCCCGAATACCTAAAATAGAAATGATCATCGAAAATGTCAAATATTTATGGGGATCCGTTTCGGGAACGTGGAATGTCAGTCAGAGAATTTCAAAAGTGCTGACTTCGCCTAGTAGCTCGACGCCCTCTGTCGAAGCCAATAGCAAAGGTAGGATCCTCGTCTCTGTCGGGTACTTTCGACAGGGCCCTTCATACGCTTTGCATTCTCGAGAGCATCTTTGCCCAGAAAAAGAGGATGAACAAGACCCATGCCGCTCATCAGGATAGATAGAGTCAGGAGTGTTCGACGAAAGGAGAAGGGAGAGGAAGCTGCCTTAGATATCGCGACTTGAAAGGGCATTTTTGAGAGGCTTGAGAGAATTTCCTTTTTTCGATAATTGATAAAATGTAAACTTTAAAAACTATTCATATCCTCACATTCTAACCCAGAATATAGTACTCATTTATCTCTTCTCCCTCCACATGTGTCAATGATCCATTATCACCTCCTCCTTCCTGTCATATAAGCAGTGCCTCTCTTCTCACATATTACATGAGTTTGTCTACTTCAAACAACAACAAAGGAAGAATACATTGTCATACTAATACTACGAGAAGTAATACATTAAAAACACTTGTTATTAGTTAAAGTTTAAATAGTTTTAAAATTGTTAATTTTATACATCACGCACATATGAACTTTACAAAATAGTGCCCTTATTGAATTTTTCTAATAAATTTATACCCTAACATTTAGCAATGTCTTTTGCGCTCCTATATTCTTAAAAAATCCACAATATTATCCTTACGTTGGTATAATATAGGAGCACACATGTGCTAATAAAATGTCACTACTATCCGTTTGTAAAAATATAGGGGGCGCACAATTGTAAAAATAGGGAGTATAAGTGTTATTGGAAAAACTTGGAAGGACACGAGTATATAGATCCTCTAAAGATATGATGTAGCATTTTTCCTATTTATTTGTATGATACTACCGGTCTAACTCGGTTCGATCCGGTTAAACCATATGAACCAAACCAATAGTACAACGGTTCGGTCTTTTCCGATTTTTATGAACTATCGATGTCATCACCGGTTCGACCGGTCGATCCCATTGGTCCGATCATAAAAACTAAAAACTGATACTTGCCCGGTTCGATGTCCGATTTGGTTTTTAAAACCTTGGCCTTATTAATGATCATACAGTTGTTGATTCAATTGTTGAATCATAAAGGTTGGTGATTGGATGAGTATCTAAAGAGTTAGATTGAGGACTCATTAAGTACTAACAAATGATTATTAAGAGATGATCTCAAGCTAGAGTAGGAGATGTCAATCGTTTCTCTATTGGCTGATATCTGACCAACCTCTTGATGCAGGTTCTCTGCGTAGGAATTGAGATTTAGAGGTGTCATATTAGTTAAGTCAAAGAGTTGACCTAATGAGATCAAGAAAACCAATTCCTATGTCGTATACTATCAAGATATAGGCATGCATCCTCTGATCAAAGACTGATGTATTACTATATGTCTAAGTATGTACATTTGGCAGATCGATAGGTTGATGGACTAATCAAGATCTGTACATCAGTGAGTTGGTGTGCATACAAGGGCATATGAGTAATACTATCTCTAAAATGGATTACACAGATTCACCCTTGAATCGGAAGACATGTGCTCACTCATGAGGTATTGGGATCGATCAAATTCCATGCTTGGTCATCTTTCTTTGGAAGCATGACAAGAATTTGTTGGAATCATATATGTTTTTGGAAAGCATATAATCAATACCAACTCCCATTGACCGAATGATAAACTTAATGATAAAACCCTAAAGACGACAGTGGAAATTGATTTATATCTTCAGGTTTAATCTAGGTCTTCCGGTATGCATGATGTACATGTATTAGAAATATCTGAGGGTGATGTGATCATAAACGATTGTATAACCATGATGCTTCCATTCTGATGGAGTGATGAAATGGATCTGGATTTTAGTGACCCCTCTCGGTAAATCCTTTTTAGCACCCGAGACATCATTATAGGGAAAATAGTGGGAAATTCAGCATTTGATCACATTTTGCCGAAAGACGGACTAGAAAAGAAGGAGCTCCAGAGAAGTGATCTATTCTTAGTCCAAATGTTGGATATTGATCTGAATGTGATTCAGATGCAATGAGAAGATTAGATCTACATCCATGAATTAATCAAGTATCTATGAGAGGTCCTCGAGATCTGGATTTGAGATGTGATCTTAATATCCAAGTCACTATACATGAAACGGACAACCGCCATGTCTTTATCTCAAAGCATCCACTAAGAAAGCACATTATTCTTGAAAAAGTTCAATAATAATTACATTTGATTAATATGTATCCAAGCATAGAGAAATGGATAACTAAATGTGTTTTAATTATCATGAATAATGTGAATTTGATTCATATTATTTTGATGCGTGAGAATGATAATCCAACACAATTAAATGTGATTTAATTATTATGGATATGAATAATGTGGATAGCATTATCCATATTATTCATGTATATTATAAATGTGGTTTATAATATATATGAGAGAGTTATTTGTAAATAACATTTACAATTTACATGTTGATGTGAATTGGATTCACATTGGACAATTAATTGAAAATGTAATTTACAGTTTATTTTAGGTTGTGAATGCGATTCATAAATTTTCAGTGGCATGATTGATATTTCACACGATAATTTAGAATTATTTTTGTGAAATAATTTACAACAAATATTATTGTAAAATTATGAAGAAATTAATGGTATGTGTAATCTCATATAATAGGAGAAGGGAGTCATCTTCCTTTTAGGAGAGGGTGTACTGCCACCAAGTCCTAATTAGAATTGATGGTCGTCCACCCCCCATATGGAAGGAGGCTTTCCTCCTTATTTCTTCAAGGTAGATTGATTTAATTGAAATTAATTTATATTTATTATTATTCAATATATATTTAATTAAATTAATTATTATTTTACTTTTACAACAAAATCATGGACATTGAAAAAATACAAATCAATCTCAACCATTGGATTTATGTTGTCCATGGATTGAGATCCATGGACTCCTAAAATATTATAAAAGAAGAGGCAACCCTAGATCTTTATTTTATATGCAATTGCAAGTGGTCTCTCTCTCTCTCTCTTATTCTCATACACATGCCCCTTCCTTCCCACAAGAGTGCCCGTCCACCTCTTACCCTAGAGAAGATCGTCATCATCGCCACATCGTTGTGTCGTCGCTTCAACCGCTCATGAATCTCCATCTCCTTTCGTGCATCTCGCTCACTAAGAAGATGGTGGATCTCATGTGACGAGATCAGTAGATTCGTTGCTTTGATTATCAACTTGGATTGCGAGGACATGCATTTCATCAACACACTCGCAAGTGTCTCTTCCTTCGGATCGAACTTGAGATAGGACGGTCTCTTGCTTTAGAGACAACATCGCAACCACACTTAAAGAGTATTCCAACATCTTATTTGTGGGTTGGATGAAAGGATCCGAGAAGTATCCTAGGATCATGTGCTTTCATCATTCTTTTTTTTTAAATTATGCTGCATCGAGCAACTAGTGTGTTCTGTCACTCTAATCTCATATGACGTGGTCTTCATGCTTTTGTGATGCGCTTAAGGATCTTCTCATATCCTTTCTGGGTCGTGTGCATGGAATTGAGGATTGGAGGCCCCAAGAAGGTGGTCCTTGCATGAGTGAGCAAGGCACCAGAAGAAAAGCAGTGAGCGGAGGCTCACTTGAGTTGGCTTTGTTGCATATGGCTGTGGTGCAGATGATGTGCTCGACGGAGGTTTTTTGTTAGTCAATCAGGAGGATTTGGGAGGATTTGTTCTCTGTAGCTTCGATTCCCCATTCATAGATTCTCCGGGCTTGTTTTATGATAAAAAGTGCTAGAGGCTCGAGGAAGGAGAAACGATGATGGTGTGATTAGTGGAAAAACAAAAAGGTTGTGTTAAGGTAGCAACGAGTACATGAATGATGAACGACTGACGTGGAGATTCAGCTCCTCCTCCATTCTTCCTCCTTTATTTGGTGCAACACAAAAAGGAGCATAAGCTCCAACCTCTTCTTGTGACTGGCCAAAGGGTGAATTGGGAGAAGTGAAAAGATGGAAGAGAAGAAGGATTAGCAGATGACCGGAGTAAAGCAGGAGAAATAAGGAGGAGGAGGAAATGGGCTAGGTTGAGGTGGGGCATCTTTTAGAAATTTTCGTGTAAGGGGAAAAGTTATCATAAATTGATGGATTTCATCCAAGTTAACAGAGGAAATGGATGGAACTAAACATAGAGTTATGTCATGTATGGGTTAAGCATTATTCGGGGTTCTGGGTGTAATTCGTGATTATCGATATTTCTTGGTGTAATTATGAAACTACTCAAGGTTATGGGTGTAAATATCCCTTTACTCTAATATTTGAGGTCCCTCTAAAGTTCCTACTAATAATGGGTACAAGTACTTCATTACGTTAATTGATTATTATTTTAGAAGCACATTTCTTCATTTACTTCACGATCATGGAGAAGTTATTAGCATAGTCAACAAGTTTTTCAATCTTCTTAAGATGCAATATGGGAAACTGATAAAACAGTTTAGAGCTAATAATGCTCATGAATGTTAGCTTAGGGAATTGCAAGAATTGTTAATGCTAAAGGAATTATTCACAGGACTTCTTGAAGCTATACCCCTCAGTAGTGTAGCATAGCATAAGAACATTCGTCTTCTTGAAGTTATCATAGTGATATTATTTCAAAGAAACCTCACTAAAAGATGATGGGCAGAGATTGTTCTCACTAGTGCCTTACTTATAAATAGGATGCCATCAAGACGGTTGAACATGATTACTGCTTTTTCTATTGTTCAATCTGAGAGTAAACTATTTTGTTGTTTCTTTGAAGACTTGTAGTTCTGTTTGATATTTTCATAATTCTGCACATTATGCAGATAAACTAGATATATGTGCATTAAAAGGTGTTTTTTGGGATATTCTCTTTTTTAGAAAGGTTATTTAAATGCTTACATCCTAACAATGAGAATTAAAGATGTCTCCTTTATTGAGCATGAATGTAACTTTCATGAATATTCCATTCAATTAGAGAATGGAAGTAATTATAAATGGAACGTTCAAGAAGGTCTTCTCCCGGATGCTTATGATGACTCTTTTTCTATTGGCAACTCCATTCAAATTGATGCGGAGGCAGAGGGCTAAAAATTTCACAAAGGTTGTCCAAAAGAAAGGAGGGTAGCAAAGGATTT
Organism: Ottelia alismoides; assembly: GCA_037367405.1. NCBI lineage: Eukaryota > Viridiplantae > Streptophyta > Magnoliopsida > Alismatales > Hydrocharitaceae > Ottelia > Ottelia alismoides. Next base: position 1,689,215 of record JAZKJV010003011.1, on the reverse strand, counting down.
TCTCATTGGCATGAAAAAGCTTATATCAAGAAAGATCAGTAAGGAACTTTGATGCAAACTTGGGAAAGAGAAACCAATCTCGATCATATTCAATCTCGGGATGATCCAAGTCCTTCAACTACAATTGAGGATTTAAACTCTAATCTGAATAGTTACCAAGAAAAGGATATCTAATAACATTGGTGAAAATGTGGATGCTAATGTGTTGATCATCTTTAAAGGAGATTCAATCACATAGAGACGTGGATGAAAGAAGATAAAGTGCCTTTCGAAATATACAGAATGTACCAGATACTCTATCAATAGATATAAAGTCTTTTTCCACATTAAGTAGGGTCGGCTACATGGATTCTTTGAATTTATTCATATTTATCTTACGTAATTCTCTGGCTTTGATCCAAATAACTAATATCCCTTCAGATGATTTCCTTCCAATACTTCTTGAGCCTTTCTCGCCCTCTCTTATCTTGCTCAACAATTCAGATCTCACATCTTCTAACTGATGCATCAACCATCCTCCTTTGCAAATGACTAGACCATCTTAAGCAATTTTCTCCCATCTTATCGTCTATCGGAGCAAAATGTATAAATGCTTTATTACTTCACTTTCTACTTATGTGATACCCTGGAATGTGGGTGAAGCCGATGTTGATCCTAAATGAGTTCGAGCTATGCACAAGGAAATGGAGACCTAGGACATGGTGGATATTCCAGAGGGGTACATCTGATTGGTTCTAAGAGGGTTACACCATAAAATACAAGCTAAATGGAAGTAGAAAGATACAAGATCGGACTTATTTCAAAGGTCTTAATCGAAACATGATATTGACTATTTATAGACCTTTTCTCTTGTGGTAAAATGGATATAATGTAAATTTTTTTCTCTTTTATCATTCTCATGAATTCCAAGCTTCATCAGTTAAATGTGAAAAATATTTTTTCAATGGAGATCTTCTAGAAGGTGTTTATATCTATTATGCCATCTAGCTATGAGAAGACAATAAAATGCTTCAAATTGAAGAAAACTTATATGAAACGAAACATTCTACTAAATTCTAGTTCGAGAGACTTAAAGTGGTGATAGTCTTAATGGGTTATCACTAAGGCAATGGTGATTACACTCTATTTGTCAAGAGGAAGAAAGTAAAATGGCTCTTCTTTTTATTTATGTTGATGACATGATTATCATAATGGATTAGGAGGAGGAGGAGATAGCTCATCTAAAAAGAGAGCTTGTTGCGGTCTTTGACTTAAGAATATTAGAAGTCTAAAGTACTTCCCAAGCATTGAATTGACTAGGTCGAATGAAATCTACTGCTTTGCCAAAGGAAATATACTCCAGATCCTCTTGAAGAAACTGGAAAGGTGGGATGTAAACCTACTCGTATGTCTATTGAGGGGGTCGCAAGTTGAGAATCAAAGATGGAAAGAAACTTGATGGAGACTTCAAGGGGTCAGTACAAGAGACTTGTGGGGAAGTTGATTTGTCTTACTCTACTCATACTCAACATTACTTATGTTATATATGTGGTAAGCCAATTCATGCATACACCTAATGGGTATTCACATGAAGGATGTAGAGCATATCCCATATTATGCAAAAAAAGGCAATGAAAAAAGACTCTTACCAAAAATGCAAAGATTGAGATCTCATGATACACCCATGCAGATTGAGTTGGACGCATTGATATGAGGAGATCCACAATTGGATATTGCATATGTGCTAAGTCTAGTGATGAAGCTAAATATGTGGACATCGCTACGCGTGTTGCCGAGACGTTGTAGCTTAAGATTGTTTTGACAAATTTCAAAATAAATCTTGAATTGCTATAGAGCTATTTTGTGACAACAAGGTTGCTACGAGTCTTTCCATCAGTCATGTCCTACATGGTAGAATCAAGCACGTGTAGATTGATTATCACTTTATACGAGAGAGAGAGAGAGAATTAACTCTAAGAAGCACGTTTCCCCGTGCATAGAAATTGAATATCAAGTGGTTGATGTTTTCACTTAGGGGCTTCCCACACTAGTTTTAAGAAGAATGTGGGCAAGTTGGACATGTACAATCTCTAGCCCAACTTGAAGAAGAGTTTTGAGTTGCTTGTAGTATAGATAAATGGATAATGAGTTAGGATCCATTTATCCACTTGGGAACTATACATGTAACTCGCCCTACCATGGTTTCGTATAGAAAAAGAATGAAGAAAAGCCCTAGTTGCTATGAGCATCGGGGTTAATTTCTCCCATTATTTTCCCCTTCCAATGTGAAGAGTTTTCATCTCACCCCCTCTCTTTCTCTCCCTAGTTGGTTGGTTGACCTATAGATGAAAACTATATTTCAAATTCGCTAATAGTGGGTGCCGCCTTAGTCAAGGTGGATGATACAACGGTGAAGGTGTCCACTATCTCTCAAAATAAGTCAACAACTTCAACTTTTACATGTATGTGCCACTATTCTTTATGTATCCAGCACATACTCCACATTTACATGGTGCGCCACCGTAACGATGCTATCCATTCGTCGTTTTTCTCCTCTACCATGGCGAATCAATTGATTGGAGGTGGGCATCGCTCTTTCCTTTGTCTTCTCTCCTGCACCCCACCTTCGCCCACCCCTCCCCCCTGAAAGCCCCTACCCTTCATTCTACTATATATATTAACAGTCCCTCATCAATTTATTCCACGTCCCACTTTTCCCCTAGTTCCGACATCGCGGATTATTTGATTGGGGGTTCAGGGGCCTAGGGGGGACCTCTAGCCTTTCCTCCAAAGCCTTCGCTAGAATGAATTCTATACCGGATTTGCCACAAAATTCAATTTTTTTAAAGAATATATGTACCTTCCACTGTCACAACCGCTGTCCCCCATCAACTAACTCCATCATTAAAACCTCTCCCAATGTAATTCTGCGCATTCAAGTAGTTGCACCGCTGCCTGCAGACCAACGCTTGACAAGCAACCATTGCTGCAAAACATATAATATACTGTTGTCTTTCTTTAGTTATGATAACTTAAGGAAGAAGCACAAGCTTGCGGAAGAGGTTGGTGATGGTAATGGAATCATTGTAGTAGAATGCATAAAACGGTAATAGCAATAAGAGGATGTGGGATTTGATTTAAAGGAGGGCACAAGGAATGTGGTGGTGGAGAATGGCTTGGGTGGCCCGGGGAAAGAACGCGATGGTTATGAGGGAGAAGGGGTGGTGAGAGAAGGTGGAAGAAATGGATGGACGAGTAGACATGAAGGTGGCAAAAGAAAGTGATCATTTCATCGATCAAATGGAAAGGGTAATGAGTTGAGAAGATGAAAGCTGAGATTGAGTGGATGAGCACTATTTTGGGAAGAGGGAGAGAAGTGTGGTGGGATAACAAGAGACATAATGGGATCGATGGAGACGTTAGATTCAAAATCGAGAGTTCAACGGGATAGAAGAGTCGGATGTGTGTGTGTGCGCGGGGGGAGGGGGGGGGGAACATATAAGATCTGTTTGGTTGCCAGACTACCTCAAGGTACTCTGGCATACCCCCAACTCTACTCATGCATTCATGGGTTGGGAATACTTATGTGGACCTTGCAATTTCTTTGGTAATAATATTTTTTAACCATATTTAAATAAAAAGGTAACATAAAATATGTATTATAATCATTGAAGTTAATATAACACCTAACACATCACATTTATCATTCCAACTCCCTCCTAACCATCCAAACAGCTACTATTCACGGGAGGTTACTCCAACCCAACTCAATTACCAAACATGCCCATAGACGAGTCTGACCGGTAGGGGTGGAGATGTATTGTGGGACCAACATGTAAAGCAACACAAGTTTGTTGGAGCACCCACAATTTTTCGAAAACTTGAGGTACACACGTGATATCAAAAGAATGGTGGGGGTATATATGCAATACTGCTAGTAATTTTATGCCGCTAACTGCTCCTTGGATTCCACTTTAGAATATTCATTAGTAGGCATTCGGCACTCTTTACGATCAGTAAAAAAAATTATACGTTACATCAGTCAGCCATAAATATCAATTGAACATAGTTCCTTTACAAACTTGGTGTGCTTTCTGCGCAAACAAAACATAAAATGTCACATCTCCCATTTTCCAGAGTAACTTCACATGAACTACTCCTTAGGTGGAACTACTTGTAAGTCAATCGGCATTCAGGATTTACCAGAAAATCTTTTACTAGGCATGCTGCTCTACGGCGTGCTTGCTCCCCCCAGGCATGACGCTGTTCATATATACAATGAACCTGATATGCTGAAAATCTCCATCTTTCCCTCAAGTCCACGTTACCTTGTATATACGAGAAGACGGACATCAGAAACCCCCATTTCTCTCCACTATAAAACAAGCCACCACAATCAAATAAAGAAGGGGAAGGAAAAGAACAAAACCCCCGAATATCATATGGGGATAATGAATAACAAATAAGCACATATTGCTCCTTTTCGTCAGCCCTGAACAGCCAGCTCCTGCAAATGCTCTATGAAGACTTGCAGGCTTGCATCATCTGTGAAAATGATATCAGTGCCATCACCTGATGTGTTTTTCTGGGTGATTGATGGGTTCAGCTTTGCAAGTAAAAACCTTGCTTGGCTCCCATATTGGTCACACTTTATAAGCTTTGGCGGTGGAATGCGCTCAGCCACCAACGCTTCTGCATCCAGCTCTGGTGCCTCTAATAGCTTTCTTAGATTCTCATGATTCGGGTCCTTGTCATAGCCAAGTTTTCTCCACTGTGCTATATTTGATCCGTAATGGATAACTACATAAAAGTAAGAATCAAAGAGTAGGATAACTCCAGGCGACACTGAACTGATATCCAGAAGCACAGGGATAGGTGGGCCATCGAATGAGTATTGAAACAGGGTTGGCTGGATCATAATTAGTGAGCCAACAACTCCTTCACGGTTCAGCATTAAGCGGAAGAATGCGGTCTCATCGGGACTGCTGTTGAAAACGTCAATGAACTGTGACCTCCTCAAATAGTACATGAATTGCGGATAAAGGGAAAAATTTGATGTAAGCCTAAAGGAAGAAGGATCCTCGGGGATGTATTCCCCAAATTTGGAACAGAAATGGATAAGCATTTTATCCAACCATCTTATTACATCCCGGGCAAAATATTCCTCAGCTCTGTGCACTGCAAGTCTGGCCATAATAGCAGCTGCAGCTTCTTGGTCAAATCCAGCAGAAATTTCAGGGGACTTCTTCCTAACCCATCTTCTTGCTGCAGTAGTCACCCGAAGCCTTGTTCCACCATCCCCATGACGGTAGCGTGTAATGAACTGAACAAAAAACACAGGGCTTGGTTGGGCTTCCCGAATGCTTCCAACTTGGAAGAAAAAGGCAATGCATGTTTTTTTGGATAGCGTAGCCATCTTCCATGAAGTAGTTCCACCCTGACCAATTTCCTTATTGCTCACTAGATCATTCTTCTTCCTAAGTGATAGGCAAGGGCCAAGAGCCCCACATACTTTGACTTCCTTCGAGGTCACTATTTCAATTGTCGAATCGAAGTTCATGTCAAAGCGGCCATCAGCCTCAACCTTAAAGATGCGCCTGATACATTTTCTGAATTGCTCAGATGCAAATGACTCGGCAAGAACAAGATATCCACCTGAACTCTCCACTGGAAGTCTCATTTCAGCAGCTCCAACCTGATCAAGAGAACACGCAAACAAATCAAGTACAATAGATTTGTCGCACAACCTTTGTGCTAATTGCTTGTAGAAGTTGCAAGCCTTTCTATAAAAGGGAGCTTGACCATTAATAAGATCGCGATGGGTGCGGATTGCCTTGCTAAGGTCAGCCTCTACTATCATTCCAGGACCAGTTGTTGCAGGTCCAGATGTAAAAACCATGACTCGAGCTCCACAACTGGGAGCACAACTCTCTAGAATTGAGACCGCTGCAGAAATAGCAACTCCAGTGGCCCTACCCGGTCTATAATCAGGTCTACAATGGGATGACGCAATTTCTTCAATCACTGTTGTAATGTTGAATTCACATTCACTGACTGGTAAAAGAAAGCCTTGCCTTCTTACTGAAGCTGAGCTACCAAATCTAAGCAGAGACATGCTAGAAATGCCCAAATGGTCAAGAATCTGAAAGACAAAATAGCGTATAAAATTAGATCAGGACAATATAACAAGTACAGCTGTTAGCATAGCACGATAAAAAATTGGTCTCATACTTTGAAAGTGATGTAGGAAACATTTTATGCTCATTCTACGTATAAGTACAAAACATAATATTCTAACTAAAAAATGTCATGGGCATGCCAACGCCCTTTTTGAAACTTGGTAGATGTAAGAACTCCTTTATTTTTTTAATATTTTTTGGATGGGCCTCTAATGGACGTTCATCCCTCCTTTTCTCAAAAAAATCATTGCTGCACAATGGCATAATGGTCCCCACTTCCTAAACATGATGGAACCCTGAAAGTGAGTGTGGTCTAACGTGATTACTAATTGAAAATATACTTATATTTGTTGATATGCCTTAGAATCTTAATACATCAGTTGCAGAGATGTTCAATTTCCTCCATCAGATTTAGGAAGTTGACGTCTTCCGTCCCTCAGGCTACTTTTCTTCTTTCCACATAGTGAAGATTGATAGTGCCGCCCAAGAACGTAGTGTAAGTACAAGTAAACCCTGTAAATCCATGTGTTCACATCATTCCTTTGGGTGATTATTATCCACAATGATATATAAATGGCAAAGCCTTCTCCCACTATAAGTAGGGTCGGCTACATGGATTCTTGCTCAAATCCATGATGATAGATTCTACTGTTTTTTACACTGGTTGTCGACTACCTAACGCAACCTCCACAAGGGGGACTTGGTTATCCACAATGATATCTGAAAAGAAAATGGTACCGAAAAAAAGCTTGGTTGAACCCCATGGCATCGTCAGTGCTCTACAAAAGTATAAACCCTGTAAGTTAAATTGTAAGTAGATGACACGCTGCACTCACATAGGATTCCAAGCAGGTTTAGAAGCGGTAAGTTAAGCAGGAACCAAAGTTTGCAATAGACTTGTTTAAGTTCCAGCTGGTGGCCTAAGGGATGGGAAAGTACCAAATGATGCTTTGAATCATGTTAAGGTGAGGATTAAAATTTGCTAATACAGATCAGTGAAGCAAATGCATTGAAAGTTGAGGTCAAAAACTGATATCTACGTGCCCTTGTAAAGATGTGATTACTATAGTAACAAGCGAAAAAAGCTCATGAGAAAGAAACTTACTGTTAGAGTCCCAGTAGTTTAATTGTACCCGTTGCAAGGGCTTGCGGAAACAAAACTCCGCTACTTAAGTTTCTTTTTAAAAAAACGAAATGGGGTGTAGACTCGAGATGACTCACACAAGCGAGAACGATAAATTATCTCGAAAAGAGTAATTGCAAAGACCAGGCAGTAAAAAGTGCCCCCAGCATTACACTCTCTACATAGAAGTGCTCTCCCCCGAAAGAACTTAGTTTCTAGAAAGCCATATTGCCTGAAGTACAACAAAGGGATATGGACCAAATCAGGATGCAGAGACTGCTGCCCTATGGATGCCCAAAATCCTACGAATCGGTATTTGCCAGCCAGTCAAAAGTAACCTGTCTCCTTGATGAAACCAGAACTGTGATTTGTATTTTATTAGTGACACATATAGAATAATTCCATCCTACCATGAAAAATGATGAAAGATGTGATTTGTTCTTGAAATGGCAGAACTTTCTTCTCTTTTGCTACATTTACATTTCCTTCTTTTAAAAGCACATTTGCATATCCTTATATAACTGGATACCATTAATAGGCTCTACCTACAAATTTTCTAGCTAATACAATCATAACTATATAATATAAGTCGCATCTGTAATATTATGAAAAAGAAAAAGTGGATCACTTTTTATTTGAAGCAACAAAGAATGCTTTCTTGATTGGAAGGGGCACCAAAGGCCTCTGCCCTCCCTCTCTATAAGGGGATGGAACGGCAAAGCTTTTTTTTTTATTATTTCATGTTGTTAAACATATCAACCGGTGTTCTGTCTTGCAAATAGGGATATCTTGTCTTGGCAAAATTTTGGAAATAATAACCTTATTTCTAGGTATTCCAACTACTTTATCACCCACTTTGATTGCACGTTTTTGTGAAATATACATATGAATCGTTTCAGGATTATAGCTAGAACCCCCTTACTCAGTATCCATCTTAAATCAATAACCCGACCCCTTCCACCTATAGGTAATCTTAGGGAAGTTTCTTTCGCAGTGGATTCATGAAAGACAAGTATGGCTCGTAATAATCTATCCTATGGAGCATAGGCTGATTTATTCGTTGCCTGGGGCGCTAATTTACCCATTAAAATATCACATATTTCCTCCCAAGCTCCCAACATCACAACTCCATTTCTATCTAAATTGCGGACCCCGTCACATTAAACCTTTATTGGAGGGCAGTCAGTTTACGCCATAAGGCAATATCTACTTACTCATTGGTTCTCTACTTGAAAGAAGATGTTTATAGAGAGCAGGGCCAGGGAAGAGCATGTGGATGACCCATCAGTAAATGGAAGGTAAGGCTCATAAGGCTCAGGTCTGAAGGCCCCAAATAATGGGTTTTCTTCTAAAATCCAGAGGATAGCTACTAGGGAATATAATAATGGTAGGAGGGACTAACAACCAGATCTTAGCAGGGTTTGAGGGTTGTGACTCAAATGCATCATGCCGGGATCCACCAATCTCATCATAAATTTCAATTGTCGCATTTAGGTTTGACCAGGATTGGAGGTTGAGCGGGCCAGGTTGCTTCAAAATTGAGGGGGGCTTAGCCAGATCTTGGAGACACTGTAAACGGGGGCATTTGAGAAGGCTGCCCCCGATGGCTTCTGCTGCGTATGCCCAATGGTGTGAGGTTGCTGGAGCTCTTTCTTCAGGACGAAGGTCAACAAGTTAGATAGCGAGATTGCATACATGGGAAACATATGTGATATTATTGCTACGTGGGAAACAGATGGGAAATTATTTCACATGGCATGAGCCAGTATAGGTAAACCAATCATATTCAAAGACTACCAGCGGATGATGTGGACAGGCATGCCGGGCAGTAAGTGTGGAAGTTCTTATGCATAATTAGAGGAGCCCTGCATCAGTAAGGCATCCCAACCGCTGACACTTGTCGACTTTAGAACATAAATCAATATGCAGCAGATAAACAAGAATCTACTGTAAGAGGATATCCAAAAGGCAATAGCAGATCTCAAGCAAAGAAGTAATCACGTCTATATGGCTTCCCAGTTATTCCATCACTAATGTCTGGAATCTAGTGGAGGATGAAGTCCTTGCAGTTTTAAAGTTCATACAGGATTAACTTTTTTTTTTTGAAAACTCAAAAAAAGGGGGTCACTCGATGGTGATCGCCCCAATATATTAAAAGACAAAGGTATATACAAAGGAGAAAGAAGAAAATAAAGACAAAGCAAACTTTACAACGCCGGCCCGCGGAGACGCAGGACACAAAAAAAACGCCCCAAAAACCAACAAAGGATTATCCCGTGTCCCAATCCTGTAAAAAACGCTTGGCACGAATAGTGATATTTTCAATGTAAAACCGTTGCCTTGAAAAAATGGCCTCGTTCCTCCCAAGCCAGATACTCCAAATCCGAGCGAGAGGGTCCAGAATAGACCGCCTGTCCCTGCCCCCAGAAGAAATCAGTGAGTCGCAAAAAGCAGCAAAGGATATAGTATTGATCCAAGGTAGGTCCTCCCAAATCAAACGCACATGGCCGCATTCGAAGAAAAGGTGAGAAGTTGATTCCTGTTCCGCCCCACAAAGACCACATAAAGGGTCGATATTTGGGAAGAAGATCGCGCAACGCTTGCGCGTCATCAGCCGCTCACGACGAAGGAGCCATAGAAAAACCCCAATGCGTTCCAGAAGCTTTAGACCCCATAAGAAACGACAATGACGCAGCAGAGTCTCATCATCAGCAATGGGCGAGGCGGAGATAGCAAAATAGGCCTTACGAGCGGAGAAGGGCCCGTCCTTCCAAGCCCAATGGTCCCGCATAGCAGACGGACGAGGAGAGTCGCCAAGGATAGCCAGTAAGGAAATGAAATCGTGCGCCAGCTGATCAGACAAGGAATCCGAAATGATGGGATTCCAGTTTCCATCGGTCCAACAAGAGGCCACCGAGGCATGTTTGTCCTGAACCAAAGCAAAGAGCCTCGGAAATAATCTGTCAAAAGCCCCCTTACCCGACCAGTCATCCGTCCAAAATCTGAAACAACATCCATCGCCCAGCACCGGGGAGAAAAAAGAGCGAAAATCCCTGAAGGCGGCCGACACGCCACGCCAGAAGGGAGAGAGGGAACTAGAGGAATTCCCAGAGAAGCCCAAAAGAAAATCGACGCCAAGCAGAGCGCGCAAGACCTTCAGCATAAAATTTTCGTCCGGGCCCCAAATCCTAGCAGCCCACTTGAGAAGGAGAGCCTCATTAGCCAAATGTAGATGCCTCACACCCAAGCCCCCCTGATATTTGGGCCGAGCCACGTCGCTCCAGCCGACAAGATGAACCCCGCGGCGTCCCTCCCCCTTGCCGCCCCACAGGAAGCCACGCATAATCCTCTCAAGCCTAAGGCGAATCCCCTTAGGCATGCCACGAACCGAGAAGGAGTATATAGGAATAGAGGAAAGGACGGCCTTCAAGAGAACCAACCGCCCTCCCCGAGACAGCATCACAGCACGTCATCCCGCGAGGCGCCCCTCCATCTTCTCCAAGATACCCTTCCAATCACGAAGCCGAGGCCGCCCAACCGCCAGCGGTAAGCCCAGATAGTCAAAGGGAAGCGAGGAGGGGCCGAAGCCAAGGAGATGCAAGCAAGCCATAGTCTCCGCATCAGACATACCAAAAGGCACCATTTTGGATTTAGCCACATTAATACCCAGGCCCGAAACCTCACTGAACAATTCAAGAGTAGTGGCCATACCAGCAACAAGATCAGGCCCCCCCTCCACGAAGCACAAGGTGTCGTCAGCGAACTGGATGCAAGGAACATGGAGGTCCCCAATATAACATCCCCGGGTCAAGCCCGCAGAAGCAACCCCCTCAATCAAACGAGGCAGGACGTCAACCGCCAAAACAAAAAGAAGAGGGGCCAAAGGACAGCCCTGCCGAATACCCCGCCTTGGCTGGAAGAAGCCCCCAAAAAGACCCCCGTTGAGCAATAAAGAGAAGGAGGCTGTGGTGACACACCGACGCATCCAAGCAATCCACAACGGGGGGAAGCCCCGCCGCCGCAAAACAGACCACATGAAGCTCCAATCCAGGCAATCGTATGCCTTTACAAAGTCAATCTTCCATAATAGCCCCTTGGAACCGCACCTACGCCATGCGGAAATAAGCTCGGAAGCCACGGCAAAGCAATCGGAGATGTGACGTCCACGAATAAAAGCCGCCTGAGTGGGGGAGACAAGGGACGGCAACAGGGGAGCAAGACGCCTAGCCAAGAGTTTAACAATAATTAAATAGATACCGTTAAAGATAGAAATCGGCCTGAAATCCCCAATGTGATTAGCCGGGTGAACCTTAGGGATCAAAACGAGCAGGGATTTGTTAATCTTATCAAACCCATGGTTGCCATCATAAAACTCGTGCGCCACCGCCAAGACATCAGTGCCCACGAGGTCCCAGAAATCACGATAAAAAGCGATGGAAAACCCATCCGGCCCCGGTGCCGCATCCATATTAAGGTCCCACAAAGCTGCTTTAAGCTCATCCAAAGAGAAAGGACGTAGAAGATTGGAGTAATCCGAAGCAGAAACGGAAGGGGCCCCCCGGCCCAGCCACCGCCAACGGCGAGGCCCCTTAGTCCCAAAGGCGAGCTTGAAGTGATGAATAAAAGCATAACCTACATCCCGATCCCCCGAGATGGAGGAGCCACCAACGAAGATAGACCGAATGAAATTACGATGACGCCTCCCACTGGCGACCCGATGGAAATAGGCCATATTGGCGTCCCCCTCCTTGAGCCAACGCAAACGAGACCGTTGCCGCCATTCAACAACCCTCTTCTTGTCCTCCGCTTTGACAATATCAAGACAATTAGCACGTTCCAAAAGCTCCTCCTCCGATAAATCATGCACATCCTCCACGCGGTCCAGGCGCGAAATGGTGGCCTCCGCAGCCCGCCTAGCCTCCACGCGCGCAATGCGAGAATCTTTCTTGAACGCTGCCAGCGACGACTGAAGCGACGATAGTTTCTCAACCAAACGATCAGCAGCAGAACCGACGGAGGTGGGCTGACGCCAAATAGAATACACCAGGTCCTTAAAACCCGGCTCCAATAACCAGCAGCGCTCATAACGGAAAATACCACGGCGCAGAAGAGCCTCACCGGAATCCCAGATAATAGGATTATGGTCCGATAATGAGCGAGGGCGCGAGGCCACCCCGCATAAAGGAAAAAGCTCCATCAATTTACCATTAGCCAAGAATCTGTCAATTCTCGAACGAGAAGAACGATTCCGCCAAGTATAAGCAATGTCGGACGGCACGAGCCCCTCCAGAGCCAAATCAGAGATTAATGATATGAAATCAGCAGATCCAGGGTCCTAGCCGCCACGACCACGCGGGCGATCCGAAGAAAGAGCAGTAACGTTGAAGTCCCCGCCCAAGAGCCATGGGGTATCTGCAAGACCAGAGGCCAACCCGCGCAAGTCATCCCAAAGTTCCCTCCGGAGCAAGTGACATGAAGGAGCGTATATGGCAGAGAAGGCAATGTTAACATTAGAGTCCACGCGCGACAAAACCACAGTGAGAGAGTGCCTCCCCACATGCATGTAGGAGAAATTGAAAGTCCCAGAGCGCCAACCAATAATGATTCCACCCGAGGCGCCAGTAGCATGAAGAAAGCGAAAATCGTCAATCGCAAGGCCACCGAAAGATCGCCAAAAGGTGTCGTCAACACCCGAAAGCTTAGTTTCTTGAATAAGCACAACATCACATTCCCAATCAATGAAGCGCATCCCCAGGGCCCGACGTTTGTCAGGATCCCCGAGGCCCCGAATATTCCAAGATAGAATCTTCATTAACAACCACTGGATTGTCCCCCAATAGGAGCCAGGCCAGCTGCCCCGGCCACCGCATCCCGCAAGGTTGCGCACGAAGAGACCACAGAGGAGAGAATGCGAGAACGAGGTCTCCTGCTGAAACAAATCCCGAACCTGGAAGAAGAAGAGACCATAGGCCCAGAGAGGGCCTCCCCAAGGCCAGGATCGATAGCGACATCGACAGAGAAGGGTTCCTCCAAAGAAGGGAGGAGGGGATCCCTGAGGAGGGAGATAGCCGAGGAAGACCAAAGTGGAGGAGGTATCGGAGGCTGAGCGAGGATCGGCGAAGAATCGAGCTCCTCCAAAAAAATCCGCCGAGGCCGAACCGGAGACCCGCCTTGCCCGAGCAACGCATCCGCGAGAGAAGCAGGATCCAACAGCTGATGACGCGAACCCGATAACCGAGGTCCAGATCCGGACTGAGAAGGGGCACAAGGGATAGAGTCCGCAGAACCGCCTCGCCCGATAATCACAGCCGCCGAAGGCTCCGAATAAATAGTACAAGTGCCATGAAAGCTCAAACTCGGTGACCTCGAATTGGGCTTAGCTCATCAATGACTCAATATGTTTAATGAGTCGAGTTCCAGACACAAATTTGGCTTGGTAGGCATAATGAGTTCAGCTTAACATGACAAACACATAGGAGACATGTGGGAAGAAGTGAGGGAGGGTGGGGATAGGGTGAGGGAGCGTGGACAGTGGTGAGACGTCACAATCCGTTGTCAGGTATTGGGAGAAAAAGGCTACAAGGCAAGGAGAGGGTACGAGGAGGGTCTTTCGATAATGACTTACGCTGTTGAAGGTCCCAGTAGGAGAGGCGGTCTCTTAGTTTGCTTCGCCTTTTGGCAGAGGATGTTTCCACTGCGGCACGCTAGACCACTAGCAAGTCAATGCCGGGAACCAATCCGGTGTCACTTGTGTTGTGCTTTTGGTCACCGAAGCAAGCTTTGCAAGCTACAGCAGAGGAAAATGGCAGGACACATAGTGGACAGCCCATACAGGAGCATCCTGCTTGGGATAGATGGACATGACGCTCTATTTCTTGCGACTTCGGATGTGGGTGTTGTGACGTCCTTTGTGTTTCTCGGAGACATGCTAATTGACATGGACCTTGTGTTGGCACGTGGTCTCCAACAGCATGAGATACAAAATCTTTTGAAGCTTTCACGTGAAAACCAGTCTTTCCTGAGATGGAGAGACCTCTGTGCTAGTGATGGTGCAATTGAAGCTACGCATATTTATCGTACATAGGTTAGGGGACTGTTGTTTATTCTACGTTCACATGAGGAGGTTAAAAGGACTTTGTCGGGGATTGCGAAGGTGGACAAGATCGAGAATAGTGCATGTCAGGCAGGCAAGGCGGCAGACTTGATTCTCCGTGTTCGTGACTTCAACTCGAAGCAGATGGGTTGGTGTCAGGTATGGGCAAGCGATTACAACATAAGTTTAGAAATCTCCTCCGTTGAGGAGATTCTGAAGATGAGGCCGATGATTCACACAACTGAGGTTGAGAAGAAAGGCGATGAGTGCCCAAAGCAACGGCTTGTGCCACCAGTGGCGACGGTCAAGTGAGGTTCAAATTCAAACGAGAAGGGCAGGAGACAGCAGAATCTGCAGCATTAATTAGATTCGGGACGTTCAATCGCGCGGGTCAGAGATCGAAGGAGGAGGGGTCGGTGATTGATATCCCGAAAAAAGTGGCACTTGAAATCCACGAAGTTGTGGCAATGGTGAGTACGCATGAGACTCCTGGGATGACGGCAGATTTTGACACAATGGACGAAGCGGTTTCTAATCATGTGGAGTTGAAGGGACTGACAACGGTTGAATTACCCAAGTTTATGGCATCTGACGGTCCATGTAAAAAATTGCACATCTCAAAATATCTAGAAAACTCTATCGGTACTCGAGAAATGCCCCTCTGGGTGTTCAGGTTCTGACCCGTTTTTTGATCCACTTAATGCCAACCCGTATCGGGCAGGATCTCTGTATACGAGCTCTATGATGGATAAACCCAACAAGAGTAACATGATATCCATTCAGGCTAGTGGCGCCTTTTGCCTGGTGGATCTAAATGGATCTTGTGCGTTGCATTTGAGCTCTACAGCTAAACTTGGAGGATTGAACCTGAGATTAACCAGGGCGGAGGGTATGCCTTCGTCCTGTGAAAATAGGAGTGCAGTTGTCGGTGGGTTTACAGAGCCCACTAGAGGATGGGCGGAATGCGAAACATCCGGAGTTGCGAGGGATGCCGTCTGAACACCACATGTCGGCGGTGGAGCTGGCAGGAGTGCCCCCGACTAGCTCTGGGACAAAGTCTACTTATACGCAGCAGATGGAGGAGTTGGGCCCAGATCTCGTGAACGGAAGGGTCGTCTTTGCTGCTGGCGACAACACTTCTTCTAGGTCTGCTACTCATGAAATGAAAAGAAAAAAGTGGAAAAGAATGCGGAGAAGGATGGAGGTGATGGACTTGGAGGAACCGAAGTTTGAATCCTCCTTGCTCGAGAGTAGATTGAATCGTTGGTGGGTCAACCGAGTCTCTTTGTCATCCTGGACAGAAGCTTCGCGGAATGCATTGTGGTGATACCGTTGCACAAGAAGAGAGTTGAGGTGCCCAAATGAAGGTCATTTCTTGGAATGCTCGGGGGTTAGGCCAACTCGAAAAAAGGCTGGGTGTTAAAAAACTAATTTTTGAAGCAAATGTTGATGTTGTACTTTTACAAGACATGAAGATTTCGGTCGAGGGAGAGCGTGTCTGGAAGGATGTGGGGGGACTGATTTTGCTGACTTCGTGAAGATGAGGGCTCAGGGGTCGACAGGGGGAATTCTGACAAGCTGGAAGAAGGATGTGTCTAAGAAGTTGGGGGAATGGCGATCTCTGTTCTCTCTATCAGTATGCTTGAAAAGGAAATGGGATGGGATGACCTTTACTGTCAAATGTGTATGGTTCCACTGGAAATGTTAGGGGCTCTTTGGCTGATGATCTTGAACAGGCAAACTTGAGCAGAACTGATGGTGTGTGTCTTATTGGGGGAGATTTCAACCTAACCATGTTGCTCGACGACTAGCCGCTTCAGGGTGGTGGTCGTGATACTGGCACAGAATATATGGTGACCCTCATCCACAGCCTTGGGTTGATGTTGGTGGATACAGCAGGGTGCTCCTATACATGACGTAACTCAAGATCTAGATCCACGCTAGATAGATTTTTTCTCTCGCCTGAAAGTGTGGACTGCTTTCCTCTCTCACGTGCTTGGGCGCTTCCTAGAGCGCATTCGGATCACACTCCGATCCCGTGGGCGTCTGACAAGGAGATGAAAACCCGATTTTTCTTCAGATTTGAAGGGGCTTGATTGTTGGAGGAGGGCTTTAAAATGCGGTGTCTGTGCGGTGGAATTAATGTCAGGTTCGTGGATCTGCAATGGTGCATCTTGCTACAAAGCTGGTAGATTTATGATGCTTTCTCATAGAGTTTGGGAGAGTTGTGAGGGGGGCAGATGTAAACTACGCATGAGAGGCACAAGAGGAGGTGGTCTGATTGGATGGCCTTGATGATCAGCGTGGTATGGAAGAAGAGGTTGACGAAAGAGCGAGACTACTAAAAGAGATTTTGTTGGAGGACAAAAAAAGAGGAAGTGGAATGACGACAAAGATCAAGACAGAAGTGGCTGAAAGAAGGAGATGAAAACACTAGATTCTTTCACGACATGGCCTCGGGGCAAAGAAAGAAGAACTTTATACATGACGTTGAAATCAGGGGGGTGAGATTCTCAGGTGATTCGCATATGGGGGAGAGCACTGCGTGGCATTTTATAGAGGCATTGAGGAGAAAGCAAAGGGAGGCGTGGGGACGGGGTGCCTTTTTCTGTTGAGGAAGTGAGGGATGCAGTCTAAGGACTTAATGCAGATGGGGCTCCGGGTCCTAATGGCTTTTCTGTAGGTGTTTATCGTGAATTCTGGGACATGTTACATGGGGAGGTCATGGAGGTGGTCAATGAATTTAGAGATGGCAATAGGGGTTTTAAGAAGATCAATATGGCTTTTTTCTTTCTTCTGTAGGGTAGAGGACTACCGACCCATTGCTCTGTCAAATGCGATCTATCTCATTGTTGCAAAGGTGTTAGCAAATAGGTTGAGAGTGGTGTTGGATTACATTATTTCTCAGGAACAATATGCGTTTATACCAGGACGTCAGATGGTTGATGGTTTGCTGATGGTGGCTGAGATGTGCCTTGAGTAGCGAAGACGTGAAAAGAAAGGTGTAATGTGGAAGATCGACTTCTCGACGGCTTATGGTTGTGTAGATTGGCAGTTTCTGTGGGCTTCTCTTCAGCGGCATGGATTTCCTGAGTTGTGAATCTCTTGGATGAAGAGGTATGTCACCACCTCATATTTAGACCGGAGTGGGGCTATTTTCAGCCACAGAGGAGGGTTAGACATGGGTGTCCCCTAGCTCCATTGTTGTTTGTGATTGTGGTTGATGATTTGGCAGTAATAATCAAGAGGGTGGTAGACGTCGGTTGGTGCGAAGGCTTTCGATGTGGGAATATCTCCATTCCTATGTTACAGTATGCGGATGACACAATGCTCTTCCTGGGTGGGGATGAGGAGAAGATCCACTACGCAGCGCAGTTGCTGGACATCTTTAGCAATCTCTCTGGTCTTGAGATTAACAAGTTGAAATATGTAGTGGTGCTATTCTTGATGTCGGATGCTGAAGGTAGGCATCTTGCGATGATGCTGAATTGCCTGGTGGGGGAATTATCGAGTCGATCTCGTACCTTGATCTGCATTTGGTTAGGGGAAAACTAAGAAAGGCGGATTGGGACTTGGTGATTCACCGAATGGAGCAGTGATTGGTCGGGTGGAAGGCTGTGACCTACTCAAGGAGAGGAAAATTAATTCTGTTAAAGCATGTTCTATCGCTATCACACTATTTTCTACTTTACGAGACTGCTACCTGTGAGGGTGAGAAAGAAGATTAAAACCTTGATGAGAAAATTATTCTGGTTGGATGGGAGATAACAAGGGGATGGATTGCATTCGGTTGATTGGGAGTCCATTACTAGGTCGCTTACAAATGGTGGTTTGGGAATCCTGGATGTCGAATGCATGAATAAGGTCTTATTGGCGAAGTGGGTGGTGCATATCTGGGGTGAGTCTGATAGATTGTTGTACAGGATCTTGCATGAGATTTATGGGGTGAGGGGATCTATCACGGCTGAGCGGATCCATTTTGCGTCACTATTGTGGGATGGGATTAGAAAGGTGTTGTCAGAGGTGTTACTGAGGTTGAGTCCAGTGCTCGAAAATAAGAACACTTTCGGTTCTAGTTGGATGATTGGAGAAGGGATGGGGCTCTTTCCACCCGGTTCCCGAGACTTCTTGCCAAGGCTTCGGCATGGAGTTGTTCGGTTTGCAGGTTGGTACCTCTAGGACCTGGATGCCAGAGTTTGCTGCGGATTTATCTGACCAGCATCTAGCAGAGCTCCTGAGAATGCAATCTGAGCTTCCGGCACCCGATGGCTTCACGCAGAGTAGGGACCATTTCGTCTGGAAAGTGGGGATTCTCGAGGAAGAAGGCATACCTTGAGTTTCGAGTATCTAGGGAGGAATATGATGTTGACTTCCGCTGTGATTTGACGACTATATGGAGCGGGAAGATCCCGTGCAGAGTAAAGGTGTTCCTGTGGTGCCTTAGAAGAGGGTGGTTGTGCGATAAGGGCAGGAGGGGAAGGATCTTTGGTGTGTCATACATACTTTTGTGATGGATGCGATGTGGACATCGAGGATTCTGACCACCTCTTCGCCACTTGCTCATCCTCGACGAAGGTGTGGAGGGATGCTGGTATAGCGTGGCTACATGCTGGCAGGACGTCAGAATTCTGGGAGTCGGTGAGGACTATTGCGGGAAGCTCTATTGATTATTGCTCCCTACCTTTCGTTGTTCTTTGAGCGATGTGGGGCGGGCAAAATGATCTCATTTTTAAGAACCAAAGATTCTATTTTGAGAATGTTGTAGCTCACTGTAAGGCACTCCAAAAATTATGGTCCTCCAACTGATGTATAGTTCTTCCTTTTTATAATGCAATCGTGGTGAATCCCATCTCGGGATTTCACCCCCCTTTCTAATAAAAAAACATGACAAACATATATATGTGTAGAGATATTTCTATGATCCTATGTACCGTTTCAGTTATTTTATTTTCTTATTACTATCTTATGTAATTTACCCATAGGTCTCTCCTCTATATAAGAGAGCCTAGGGTTCCTGAAATAAACAGATTATCTTTTCTCCCAACATGGTACCAGAGCGGCGATCCTAGACCAGAGCTCTTATGCCCTAACCCTAACCCTAGTCCCACCTCTAAGCCCCGACTCTTGCGCGCCTCCCTCGTGTGCCCAACGGCCCAACCTTGTGCCGCCGACTCTTGTGCGCCTCCCTCGCGTGCCTAGCGGCCCACCTGCGTGCATCCCTCGTGCACCCATCAACCCCCTTACATGCCTCCGTCGCGTGTTACCTACGTAGTGTACCCCTGGTGATCGGGCACCTAGTCGGCTCTGTCCGCTAGCGCGCACTGCCACCTGTGTGCTCTAGCCCATCTCAAAGTGCGTGGTTGCGTGCTCCGAACAGTTTGACCCCATCCGACGTCACGTGACTTTGCATCTTCCCCCACGAGCACTTCGCCTCATTGATGGGGTTGGTTGCAGTTTGAGTCTACACGTGCAACCAAATCCCCATATGTCTATGTAGACAATTATCTTCGCAAGTCTTCATTCCTCAATCTTCTTTCATCGGCATCATGTTAGAAAGTAAAGTTGATGTTCCCTCTATCGGCGCATTCAGAGGTCCAGCACCTATTGTCAAAATAGATGGAACAAACTATGAGCTATGGGCTATGCACTTCATGAGCCTTATGAAGTCGAGTGGTAAGAAGCATATTTTTACCGAGGAGGAGCCGTTGGAGAAGAGTAGAGTAAACGCCTCATGGGAGGCAGATGACGTCTATGCCAAAGTTTGGCTCTCTGGTACATTGATGACTGAGATCGCCAATGACGTGTTACATCTGCCTTCTGCTAAGGCGATGTGGGATATGCTCGCAGCAACATATTTTCAAGCGAGGAATGAGACGAAGATCTTCCAACTCCAACATGACATATTCATAGTAAAGTAGAACGGACGTCCTCTGCATTCTTTATATACATCCTTACGTGGGATGTTTAAGAAGCTTCATAGTTTTATGCCTCTAACGGCGACTCCAGAGCAGCAGAAGACATACAGGAATGCTACCATGGTCGGTCTATTCCTAGCAGCCTTTGATCCGGAGTATGATGTGTCCAATGGTCTATCTGTGCAGGGTTCTTTACAGGGGACAGACGTGAAGGTTGTTGATTTGGACTTACCTATTGCACTTAGAAAACAGAAGCGTAGTTGTATGTCATATCCTCTAGCATCTATGGTCTCCTTTGATTGCTTCACTGGCGATTTCAGGAACTTTGCAGTTGCATTACTAGTCGTGGCCATTCCACGGAATTATCAGGAGGCTTTGAAGGACGGTCGATGGTGATTAGCTATGGAAGAAGAAATGGATGCCCTTCAGTCGAGAGGTACTTGGAGTCTTGTCCAAGATCCCATGGGAGTGTCTATAGTAAGCTTGTAAATGGGTATTTACAGTGAAGCAAAATGCAGATGGTAGCATCGATAGGTACAAGCCACAAGTGGTTGCAAGAGGGTTTACTCAGACATACGAGGTGGATTATCTTGATACGTTCTCATCAGTTGCTCGCCATTCTACCTTACGGATTCTTCTCTCTATTGTCGTGGTTCAAGATTGTCCCTTGTTTCAGTTGGATGTCAAGAATGCATTTATGTACGGTGATCTTCAGGAGGAAGTCTACATGCAACAATCATCGAGGTTTGGTGTTGAGGGGGGAGTGTTCACAAGTGTATATACTTCATAAGGCAATCTATGGCCTTAAGCAAAGTCTTAAAAAGTGGTTCCAAAAGCTCTCAGATTTGGTTAAGAAATAGGGGTTCAATGCAGATCAATCTCGTTTTATACAGAGAAGATTCATAGATATAACTGCTATTATGGTGTATGTTGATGATATACTTATTACAGGAAATGGTATGTAGGGAATAAAGAAGGCGAAAGAATTTCTGGGTCATGAATTTGTTCCAAGGATATAGGAGCTCTTAGATACTTTCTGGGATTAGAGTTTGCCAAAAATCAACATAGGCTTGTGATGACTCAGAGAAAATATGTAGTTGCCCTGTTAAGTGACACGAGTATGCTTGGATGTCGACCTACGACTACACCCATGGATCCAAGCATGAAGCTCTATGATGATGATACTGATGAGGTTGACAGGAGAAGATACATGGAGCTGATTGGAAAGCTTCTTTATGTTATCATTACCATACCCGATATTTCGTTTACAGTCAGTCGGGTGAGACAATTCATGGAACACTCTCGTCAGGTTCATATGAATGCAATACAAATGATATTAAGGTATCTTAAATCATCCCCAGGTGCAGGGCTGCTCTTTAAAAATGATAGGTCTATTACTATTTCAGCATGCGCAGATGCAGACTATGTAGGGTGCCCCAAGGACAGGAAGTCTACATCTGGATTTGTTATATATTTTGGACTCACTGGTCTCATGGAAAAGTATGAAGCAAACTGTTGTTGCTAGATCTAGTGTTGAATCTGAGTATAGAGCTATGGCACAAGCATGTACATAGGATGTGGGTTCGAGCAGTCCTAACAGATCTACATATAGATGTACCTCTTCCCATGTCATTGGAATGTGACAATCAGGTTGCCTTATTCATTGCTAATAATCCAGCATTACACAAGAGCACAAAGCACATTGAGGTTGATTGCCATTATATAGTGACATGATCCAGAAGGGCTTCATTGCTACATCGTCTGCTCAAGGAACCAAACGGCAGACATTTTCACTAAAGCCCTACTTACAGGGTCCTTCCAGAAGTGTTCTTCCAAATTGAGCCTGATAGATATATATGCTCCATCTTGAGGTGGAGTGTAGAGATATATTTCATATTTATGTATCGTTTATATATATATTTTTCTGTTCTTCTATCCACTTTATGTATTTTGCCCATAGACATTTCCTTATATAAGAGAGCCTACGGCTCAAGGAATAAACAACTCTTTCTATTTTCCCAACAATTACAGTAGGTCATCTTGGGTCTATCTTTCAAAAGAACATTCGGAGATTAATAATATTGTCAAAATTTTCTTTCATTATGTTAAGAATATTTTTTCCTCTAGTATACAAATTTTCCAAATTGATAATGCATTGGAATTCACCCAACATGACCTAGCAAACTTATTTGCCTCTCAAGGTACCATACATCAAACCTCGTGCCCATATACATCTCAACAAAACGGGATAGCAGAAAGAAAACTCGGACATCTCTTAAATATTGCCCGCTCACTTTTTTTTAGTAAAATAACGGGGGAGCCCTCCCGAGGCGGGAGTCACCACACCAAAGCATTCATTAATAAAGCATAGGGTACATCAGTTTGATAACCAGAAATTGTACAAAGCATTATAGTGGGCTATAACATTTTCAGAGTAAAACCGCTGCCCCTTGAAAATTGTATCATTCCTACCAAGCCAAATAGCCCACAGAGCGGCAAGAGGCTAGGAGGCATCATCGGAAGACCCAAGGCCGACCCCACGAATCGACCTCCAAAACTGATCAGCATCAAATGCCCGGACCCACGTAAGCCCCAACGACTCCCAAACCTTTGCCGATGACCTGCAACCAAAGAAGATGTGGTCCACATCCTCAAACTCGTCCTCGCATCTGTCACACTTTAGATCCATCCCACCCAGCAGTCTGCCTCTTCTCACTTTGTCA
Source organism: Ottelia alismoides (assembly GCA_037367405.1). Lineage (NCBI taxonomy): Eukaryota > Viridiplantae > Streptophyta > Magnoliopsida > Alismatales > Hydrocharitaceae > Ottelia > Ottelia alismoides. The sequence continues at coordinate 1,666,203 of JAZKJV010003011.1, read as the reverse complement.
CAAATACGACCTCTCCTCATACACCAAAGGAAGATCTTAACCCGGGCAGGAATCTTAGCTGCCCAAATCACCTTCACGTCAGCACACAGATCTTCATCACGCTCCACCAAAGCCGCAGTAACCTTCCGATAGGCCGCCTTCACCGAGAACTTACCACCAGTCCACTCAAAACGGCTATTTTCACTATCCATATGTCGCTTTCAACTTCCGGAGTGGAAAGCTGTGTTGGTGAGGCGTCAGTCGGTCCTAGAAATGGCGGCTGCCCGCCTACCTCCGACCTTTAGGGAATGCATTGACGGAGGGCCATCAGGTAGTTCTCTTTCCCCAAGGCTCAGTTAGAGAGAAGGGAGGAAGTCTTCTTCCCGCCCGCTTAGCTTCCGTGCCCAGATAGACTTTGACTATAAAAGAGAGCTAGATGATCTGTTATCAAGTGAGAAGAAAGGAAGGTCCGGAATGCCTAGGCCTGAGGCCCTTACCTAGAGGAATACTCAGATTCGTCGGAGGATAATAGGTCACCTATACTACAGGACTAGAAAATGAAGGGGCTCACAAGGAAAGGTCTTGTTTGATTATTTCTTCGGGTCCGGGCGTTCGCAGAAGTCAGTAGGACCTTCCCGAAGACGAACTTCTCAGATCAGGCCTCTCCAGCTCCGCAGGGCTAAGGGGCCCCGGATGCTCCCGTGATCGGCACCTCCGGGGAGTGGTTGCCAGGCTTGATCGGGTGGAGAAGCATTGGGAACCCCAATTTCTTCTTTTTTCCCTTCGCTACTAGTATATAAGACTGAAAAAGGTGAAGGGGGTCTGAGGGGGCTGGGCGCGGAAGGTTTTGATCCCTTTGTTCCTGGGGGAATAGCTTCTCATCATATTGCCGCGGGGCATATTAGCGGGCCTATTCCATCTTAGTGTCCGTCCGCCGAAACCTTTATACAAAGGATGACATATGGGAAATATTGAAACCGTACTTTCCAGTAGTCTCGCAGCTATCTTTTTTGCAGCTTTCGTTGTTGTTGGAACTACGTGGTATGGTTCGAAGGAAGGAAGGTCAATCTACAATCTCGAGAGACCTTCGTCACTAAGTTGATTCATTATATTATAGCATTTTGGAATGCCTCTGGTTTAGGCGGGCAGCCGAGCAAATAGACATCCACACAGGACTCCGCTTATGCCCGAACGTATAGGAATCGTGAATGAACATCCCTCCTGTACAGTGGAGACCGACCCCGGGCTAGAAGCCAACTATCAAGCCCTAAGCCCCCCCACCCACAGGGGAGGGGAAAGATGTCGAGTTCAGGCATTTGTGTTTTTCTTTAGAAAAAGAAGGAGCCATTATATAATCTGTTTCCAAATCTTTCATCTTATTATATTAAGTTGTTCAACTCCGGTCGGCTTGCCTAGGACCGGAGGAAAAAAATCTTCTTGGTGGATGCAGGACTTGGTACTCCCAGAATTAGTATGCAAGATGAGCCTACAGGAGTGCCAATCAACCGAGCCACCAGGCTCCGGGTCTCCCGACATCTCCCCGGCAGGGGGAATCTCAGACAAAATCCGCAAAAACTCCTCCAACCTCTGATCCGAGAGATCCGCAAGGAATCTAGGAGCCCACGTCCCAGCTTCGACGACCTCCGCCACTCCGCCCGCCCCCCATCTACGGCCAACGCCATCAATCGAGGGAAGCGAAAGGCCAAGGCCCCATCCCCCGTCCAGTCATCCCGCCAAAAAACGGAATCGGAGACCATCCCCAAAATCGGCCTAAGAAGCGGCCGGAGCCCCGGAAGCACGGCACGGATCCCACTCCACAAGGAAGACTCATGACGCTTCCTCACTGCCACCAACTCCCAGTAACACCATATATCTTTCTCAGCAGCTGCAAGATCGACGAGTGGGACGAACCCCAAATGCGCACCACTCACTTGGCTAACAAAGCTTTGTTCATAGATTCCACGTCCCTAACGCCAAGGCCCCCCTCTGCAACAGGTACAGCCAGATCCTTCCAAGCTACCAGGTACACCCCCCTCTTTGTCTGTCTTCCATCAGACCAGAAAAAAGATCTCATCAAGGTCTCAACCTTCCTTCTAACACCAACAGGCATTAATCTCGTCGAGAAGAAAAAAGTCGGGATGGCCGAAAGAACATGCTTCAACAGTGTAAGCTTCCCACCCTTGGACAGAGTAACAACCTTCCAACCTTCCAACCGCTCCTCCATTCTGCGCAGAACACAATCCCAATCGGACTTCCTCACCCTGCCCTCAACCAGAGGCAATCCCAGATAGGTTATCGGCAGTCTCCCCGGGGGCATCCTGCCCACTCCGCCAGCCCGATGCTCTCCTCGCCACCCAATCCCATTGGAACCAGGACCGACTTCTGCCTGTTAATCTGCAATCCAAAGAGGCACCCAAAAACATCCACCAGCACAGCTGATTTGTTCTGCTCCTCCGTCCCTCCCAGGAATATCAGCGTGTCATCCGCATATTGCAACACCGGGACTGAGATGTCCCCCATTCGGAAGCCCTCGCACCAGTTTTCTTCCACTGCCCGCTCAAACAAAACTGCAAGACAATCTGCAACCAACACAAAAAGCAGGGGAGCAAGGGGGCAGCCCTGACGCACCCCTCTGCGATTGGAATCATCCCCCCTCAGGCCTCCCATTTACCAACACCGAGCAGGAGCTGGTGGTGACGCATCTCTTAACCCAAGCAATCCAATCTTCGGGAAACCCCTTTTCTGCAGAGTTAACCAAAGGAATCTCCAACTGACACAGTCATAGGCCTTGGCGTAGTCAATCTTCCAAACTGCCCCTTTTTTTGAGACCTCTTCCACTCACGACATATCTCCGAAGTGGTCACGATTCCATCCGCCATACACCGACCCGGAATGAAGGCGGATTGGGCCGGCAAGACCACAGAGGACAAGACCCCTCTAAGTCTGCTCGCCAACACCTTGGCGGCAATAAGATAAATGCCATTGGAAATAGAAATCGGCTTGTAGTCCCCCACCCCAACTGGGGTGTCTTCTTCGGCAGCAAAAAAATCAAAGCCATGTTAGCTTTCTCAAAACCCATGTTGCCCCCCCTGAACTCAGTCAGAACCTCCAAGATGTCCCCTTCAGCAGAACCCAGAACTCTCTGTAGAATGATATGGAGAAGCCATCCGGTCCCGAAGCTCCGTCCGCATTCAGCTCCCAAACCGCCCTGCGTACCTCATCCTCCGTGAATTCGACCACTAACGAATCAGCCTGTGCTCCACTCAAGGACCTCGCCCCCCGACCCGACCAACCCCAGCCATCTTCCACCGGCACCCTCCTCGAAGCACTCACAAAATGGCCTCGCAAGGCGACCCCAATATCCCTCTCGCCTAAAACTCTTTGGCCCCCTACCTCCATCTCATGCAAGAAGCTCCTTCTCCCCCTCCCGGATGCCACAGAATGAAAGAACCGCGTGTTGGCGTCCCCTTCCCTTAGCCACTTCTGGCCCTCTGCCGCCAATGAACCTCCTCTTTTATGTCCTCTCGAAGCACAACCTCTAGCCACGCTGCCCTCTCCTCCATCTCCTCCGGAGACAACCCCTGATCATCATCAAGCCCGTCTAACCTGCTGATCCCAGCCTCTGCCTCTGCCTTGACGGCCCGTCGCCTCCTGACGACATCCTTCCCATAACTCAACAGCAACCGCCTCAGGGACTCGAGCTTGGCCGCAAACCGCGACACTGCCGAGCCCGCCACCGCTACATTCGCCATGTTCGTGCACCATGTCCCGGAAACCATCCTCCAGCAACCACTTCTTCTCAAAGCGAAAGGAGAACCGAGCCAAGCGCTCCTCACCAGAGAATCATAGAACAGGAGTGTGATCAGATAGAGTCCTCGGAAGAGCCCAAGCCCTCGCCAAAGGGAAAACCTCCCCCTGCCTCAACCTACATCAGGAACCTGTCGAGTCTGGACCTCGCTCTCGCGTTCCTCCAAGTGTACTTGCACCAGCCACATCCACAACAGACAATCCCAGAAACCGAACCACCTGCCTCATATCTGCGCCAGGATCAGTACCTCCGCTCCCCCCCGGCCTGTCGTCCGGTAACAACGTGACATTGAAGTCGCCACAGATGATCCAAATACCATCGCCAACCTCAGGCACAACACTCTCCATATCCGCAGCCAAGCTACCATCCTGCCGCCGACACGGGCCATAGACATTGGTAACGCACAGACAGATCCCATCCGCCCTCCGCCGCAACCGAACAGACAAAGTGAACTGGGAGGCGGAAATCCCAGCAGATCGAACGAATCAGATCGCCAACCGAAAAGCAACCCCCCTGAAGCCCCTGCTGCCTCCTTGTCAACCATCAAGAACCCCCTCCCCCCCTACTCATCTCCCGCCGCAACTGGTCATCCAAAGAATGGAACTTAGTCTCTTGAAGCAAGAAAAAATCTGCACCAGTCTCTCTCAACAGATTCTGCATCCCGAGCCTCTTTTCGGGCCGGAAGCAAGAAAAAATCTGCACCAGTCTCTCTCAACAGATTCTGCATCCCGAGCCTCTTTTCGGGCCGGCCCAGGCCCCTCACATTCAATGATAGCAGCTTCATTTGGCAACCAAAGCTTCCCTCTTCCTTGGGGGAATAACCTCCAAGCGTCGTGCCATGTCCCTGTCGAGAGCAGCAAAACGGTTCGCACCACTAGCGGGCTGGCCACCCTCACACTCACAACCTCAGCAGCCGCCCCCGATGCCAAAGATGCCCTCAGAGTAGCCTCGCCTCCTTTTCAACCCTCCTCCACTCCCTCTCCCCCTTTCATACGCCATACCAAAACGCCGCGGCACCTCCCCGCCCAAAAGCGGCAAAGACCCTCCCATCTGCCCCACCCCAGTCGGATCGGCCCCACCCCCAACTGAGACCTCCCCACCCAACGCACACTCAGACGTACCAGCCACCCCTCCCAGCTGTAAATCTCGGCCCCCCTGAACAGCAGCCCACTCCCCCATAGATGCCTCCACCCGCGGAGAGGTCGCAGCTCCCCCCTCTCCGAACCGGCACCCAAAGCAACTCCCCCCACACCTCGGGCCAAAACCCCCTCCTCAACCTCCTCCACCGGACAAGCAGCCGATGCAGAACGAGCCCCACCCCCTCCCAGAGCCTCCCCTCCGCCAACAGACCGCGCCGAAACGCCTCCCACGCCATCCGCAAGAAGCCAAGGCAGAGGAACAACCGCCAACCTCGAAAAATCCACCACCAAAATGGAACCGAACCGAAGACCCTCCTCCAAGGCGCGCGCCACACTCGGAAGCCCCCCCCCCCCCACCGAATGTCGCCCCTCCTCTGGTCGCCGAGCCCCATGCTCACTACGAGGTAATTGAGAGGATAGTTGTAGCGCTTTTGCTATAATGTTTAACAAGCCGCTGAGAAGACCTATTTCCTTCCCCTTCAGCTCCGCTCTCTAACTCGCTCAGGCTCGGACCTTTCTGAGGCGCCAGAGGTTAGAAGATCAAGTAGTCATGTTATATCGGAAAGTCATCCACGAATTCTTTTGGCCACAGACTGTTAAGAAATAGAAAGCGGAAGCGTAAACATGGAAAAAGAATAAACATCAAAGAAGAACGGGATTTTAACGTGGAATCCTACTCCGTAAGGAGCGGGATGAAACCACGAGAGAAGCCTTCAAAGGGGCATATGCTTCATTGCTTTTTTCTCAATGGATACAGGAGGTCTGGGGCTCCTTATATAGCCTTCACAGAGCCTCCAAGTCCCACCACTAGACGATGTGGGACTAAACACATGGAAGGGGTAAATGGATCTTCTCCAGGATCCATTTACCCTGTTACAATTCAATGGGCGCACATAACAGTACTCCAACACTCCCCCTCAAGCTGGAGCATGCAATGCTCAGCTTGGACAAACAGAAAGAAACTCAACTCAACGCTACAAGACACTACGGACAATATCAACCCAACGCGCACATTGTTGCAGTCGAGGACGTTGCTTCTCATGTCGTGCAGGTGAGGAGGACGAACGGGCTGGAGTGTGAGTCTGCTGAATCTCCTCGTCGGAGAGCATGCGGTCTGAACTGCGCCTGTCAGAGTCGCTGCAACTGGAAATGAGTCTCCTCGTCGGAGTCCTCTGGCCCGCCACAATAATGTGGACAACTGCTCCATCTCTAAAAAGGGCCGAACTGAAAAGGTTGTGGCTGTGCAATCCTCGTCGGAGACCACGGTCGCTGAAGAATGGAGTCTGAAATAAGTCCTCATCTTCGGAGAACTAGGTCTCTCCCATCTGGCTCAGAGAATGGTGCACTGCTCCGGTGTACCTATGATACCACATGAAAACCCTTGCCCTCAATGGCATAGGGAATGGTCCTCTGCTCTGGAGTCCCTATGGCTCACATGAAAACTCTGGCCGAACAACACAAAAATAATGATGGGGACCACGAACAAATGATGGCAACATATGCTCATCTGAAAATGACCGTAAACTCGTGCATGTCTGAAACTGGAGTCTCTTTCTAGAGAACTCGAAAAATGGGTCACTCATCATGGAGTGCCTCGAACTTGGACTCTGACCAAACTGTCGAGTCTGAATAACTGCGCATCAAACTGAGACTCGGAATCTGAACGTCGAGTCTGAAATTGCGCATGGAGAATCTTCATCTGAAAAGTGTAGAGTCTGAACATCTGGTTGGCCTGCAATCTGACATCTGAATCTGGATCATGGAACATACCTGTGACTCTACATAATACTCCCCCTTACTCCCATACTTGTCGGAATATGAATATCGACAAAGTTGGGAAAAGACAAGATAAAATGGGGACAAAACATCACTTAAACTTCTTGCGGCTTTTCATCTTTTTTTTAAGCCGTCACTCTTCTTCTTCTTTTTTGAAACAAAATTTTTTTAAGCCGTCGAACTCTTTTTTTATACGGCTTTTGCAACTCTTTTTTTTGAATATTTTGCGTACTGGTTTTTTTACGTGCCTTTTAGCATGAGCCATAGGGACTGGGATGCGCATGTACCTCGGTTTCTGGTGTCCGAGGCTCGCGCGCCTGGGCCTCTCGAGGATGCGTCGCCGCATGGAATGGTGAAGGACTTCATCGCGCGGAGGCGCAATCGCCGCCTGGGGTTTTGAGAGCCGCCGTGTCATGCCGCATGCGGTGCGCTCTAGAGCTTCGCTGCTCGCGTGGCTGAGAGGGGGCTCGCCGCGAGGGTCAGGACTAGACCGTCGATGCCGAGATGTGCGGGGAGCACCGCGATGGGTCTCTGTTCATGAAAGCGGTTCATGCGGCCGCATATGCGCTCGCATAAGCCTAAGTGGCCTCCTCAACGCACCGATTACCTGAAGCCCCTCTTTACGCGCCCTGAGCGCATATATGACATGCATATGCAGGTTGTGCGGACGCATATGCGCTCCGTGCACCCGCTTAAGGTCCAGTTGGGTAATCGAATCCGGATCTTAAGATCCAGATCTTGTATTATTTTGATATATATTAAATTAGATTATGTAATATTATCTTTGATGATTTTGATATTTAGTTGTACTATTGTGAGCTCTACATAAAAATCATTTTTCTTAGATCTTCTGTTGGACCACATTTATTCATAAATCCAGTTTAGTTGTAGTCACTTTTGTCGATATTTATTTATTTTTAAATAAAAAATAGAAAACCGCGTAGAACCGCATATACCTAGCATATGCCCCCGCATATCGCTTAATCGCTATTCAGTGACTTGTCCGAACGCATACGCATACCGCTTTCCTGAACCATGCGATGGGTGATGTTGTATTGCCGGTGAAGAGGTGAACAACACTGATGAAGGGATGCGCTGATGAAGGGGTGCGCCTGAATCTGGAAATCCAGAGGCCTTGGCTGAATCTGATCTGGACGGAGCCCTACCTGGTGCGGTGCACCAAGGGTCTCGAGATGTTCCTGGCAGCGCCGCCTGGAGCAGGGCTAGAAGGGGGCGGTGCCGCCAGAGCCTCTATGAAGAAGAGCAGCCGCCCGCGAGAAGAAGAAAACAGTGCGCATGGGGGCTTTGAAAGGCTTGTTGGATCTGCGATGCTTGCGGTGACAAATAATAAGATCGGTAGGAAATGAACGGTGCCGACGATGAACAAAAAACTAGTGTTCCAAAAATGTAGGCCTTAGCCTGGAGAATAATCTAGGGTTTTATAAAAAACCTAGAACTGGAACTTGAATCTCCTTAAAACTGATCTTCAAGACCGAACACCAATCGAATCTCGAATATGAAATAAATCTTCAAATACAAATCCGAGAATCAAACCCGCTCTAATACCATGTTAAGAAATAGAAAGCGGAAGCGTAAACATGGAAAAAGAATAAACATCAAAGAAGAACGGGATTTTAACGTGGAACCCTACTCCGTAAGGAGCGGGATGAAACCACGGGAGAAGCCCTCAAAGGGGCATATGCTTCATTTATTGCTTTTTTCTCAATGGATACAGGAGATCTGGGGCTCCTTATATAGCCTTCCCAGAGCCTCCAAGTCCCACCACTAGACGATGTGGGACTAAACACATGGAAGGGGTAAATGGATCTTCTCCAGGATCCATTTACCCTGTTACAACTCAATGGGCGCACATAACAATACTCCAACACAGACCAACCAAAGAATGTCCTTCTGATGGACTTGGAGATTTGTAGATGGGCTGGCGCAACACTACGAGGACTAGACGCTCGACTCCTGCTTTAACTCGCTCAACTCCTCCTTCCAGCCGAAAGGCGCTAGCTATTTCATTCAAAAGGGCTATCTACTATACTATGAATGATGGATGACTTAGACAAAAGTTCCAAAAAGTTGTTCTGACCACCGTCCATCTTATCAACAGAATTCCATCTCCAACCCTGAATGGATCCACTCCCTTCCCTCTACTTTACCCAACTGAGTCACCCTTTCCTCTTCCATTGCGAATTTTTGGTTGTGTGTCTTTTTCATAATTTTCACACTGCAGACAAACTTTCTCCTCGTGCAATCAAATTTCTATTCCTTGGTTACTCTCGTACTCAAAAAGGTTACAGGTGTTACGATCCAACTGGACATCACTATTATATCTCTATAGATGTAACCTTTTTTTAGCAGACCAGTTTCTTCCATCATTCTGTTCATAGATGTCGGCGCACGCCTAGGTGTGCCTAGGCGGCAGCCTAGGTACCCAGGCACCTCAGGTCGTGCGTCTAGAAAGAACGCCTTACTTTTATAGAAAATGTCACACGCCTTGGGTCACCTGGGTGCCAAGGTGCGCCCGGATGCCTAGGCGACTATCTTTTTTATGTGTAATACACATATATCGCATTTTGAAAATGTGATATACATAGCGCATTTACAAAATGCGATATACGTATCTCCAAACTGCAACATGCGCTTAAAAAAATAAAAAAAATGATCTCGCATTTGAGACATGTGGCATCCATTTGTTTTAAATAACTATATGTCGCATGTCTCAAATGAAATACATAGGACATGCTTTCAAAAACGTCTAGGTGATGAATGTCAAATTTGAATCTTTAATAAAGTCGTCTTATCGTAGTACATGATGCAAATTTGGTTCAGCAAAGAACACACCTTCGAATATGTGGACATTATTTTACTTGGTAAGTGTACCAAGGTCGAACTCAAGAACATGAGCCTCTTCATCTATTTGTCAATTTCTGTTGTTTAATTGATGTGTGATTATTTCGAAGTCTTTAGATCTCTAAGCATAATGATATGCAATGCTGAGAAAACAAAAGTGTATGCGTGCAATTTTTTTTGTTTGATTTTATGCAAGTTAAAAGTGATGCATGTATGCGATGCAGAAACATGTAGATACGACAAAAACATACAAAGATGCCCTAATATAATCATACCAATGAGCAGTAGAATGAAGATTCATTTCAGAGTCAAACTAAGCATGAATAGCATTTAAACAAAGAGTATGAGACACTGTGGATCATTAAAATTCATCACATTTAAATTAGCGTCAAACCTTGAAATTAATAATGTCATTCATCAACATGACACTGAAATCATGTAAATTGGACTCAAAATGATATGCAATGCTCAAGATATGAAAGAAGCTATGTGTATATAAAATGATTTATATACTTCAAATAATAAAAATACAAAACCATCTAAGGCAGACTAGATCCTTTTAGTTGGCCCAACTATAGATTAATCCTTAGTCACCGACCTGATCGATCGAGTACAGAGTATCGACTTTTGTAACCATGGTTTCGATACCAATTATCACATTTGATCTATCAAGACAAGTTACTATTTGAAAGTGATCAATCACTCATACATATATAATCACCTAGATTATAAACCTTTTTTAAAAAAATCAAAAAAATAACAATAACAATAGAAGTAAGTGATCAATCATTCAGCCAAGGCTTGATCGATAACCCTCAGATTTTTGACAAGGTCATATTCGTCAAGCGATAGATCACATTTTTTATGTCGGCCGATTACCCGACCTCTATCAAAAATAGATTGATCACATGAGTAATCAAATTGATTAATCGATTAGGGTGATCAATCACCCAGTTTCGCATGCCATAAAATGGATAGTACAATGTAAGACTTCGGAAATATTAACATAGAAATGAAATTTATTTTCATTACTCCGTAAAAGGATTTTGAAATCAAATTAAATTTCTTTTTTCATTGGAATAAGTAAAATACATGAACATCATCCATGTTAACTATTTAGAAGTGTGATAATGTGTACGTTACATATCAAACTTCATAACCAATGACTAGAGTTTGATTGACACTATTTTGGGGATGCATGTCCCACGACATATTCATGTGGATGTGGTTTCCACATAGGCCATTGTAGAGGATGTGTTTCCCACAATGCTTTGGTAGACAAAGTTAGAGTCGCAAGGGATTGTACATGCATCCTTTGATCCCAAGCTAGATACATAGGAAAGCTCGACCCTAAATTATGTATTGGATGAAGTACAATGCATTGATTGCCCTGCTCTGGTTCTTAAGGCATTTGCTCAATGGAGCCCTTTATCAGGTGGTATAATTGGTAGTCTAAACATTATATTTGGGCACAAAGTTAGTGTTTGAATTGGCATTAGGCATAGTCATGCCAGGTTGCACTTTGAATGGTTGAATCATGTAAGTTGTTCCCGTATTTGGTTCGTGAAGGAGGAGATATCATGATTTAGGCCCTATTCCGAAGCCGCATCAAGTGTCAATAGTGGTTTACGTACATGGTTTAAAAAAAGTGCCTCAAGGCGCATGAGGTGTACGCCTCGAGGCGATGCGGCCCAAAAATGCCTCGGAATGATCGCATTAGCTGGCTTACGAGAGGCGATCGCCTCACCTGGCTTACGAGAGGCGGTCGAGACGGTTATTGGTAATTTTAGGTGCTTATAAAGGTCTAGTTGTCGGTGACTATCGCATTCATCGAGGGGGGTTTGGATGAGGTCAGAGGGATGGCGGTGACTATGTCCATCTTTTCGGAGCTGTCGGGGCTCCGGATTAACCAATCCAAATCAAAGACGATCCCTTTCGCATGGGATGATCAGTCTGCGGCGGCGTGCAGCGTGCTTCTGGGATGCCCCCCGTCTTCTCTCCCAATTGATTATCTGGGTCTGCCGCTGGGTGCGAGAAGGTCGAGATTGACGCATTGGAAAGGGGTGATGGACAAGGCGGAGAGAAGGCTTGCTGGTTGGAGCGCGGCCATGCTTTCCCGTGGAGGCCGACTAGTGCTTATTAGGTCGGTCCTGGCCTCTATTCCCATCTATTTTCTCTCAAACTGGGCTTTGCCGGTGGGGATCAAAAGGAGGCTGGAGGGCCTTATGCGGAGGTTTCGTTGGGGGAAGAGGGGTCCCGAGTCGCGGGGCCTTCATCTTGTGGCTTGGAAGGAGGTGGCGAAAAGGAAGTGCGATGGGGGGCTCGGCATTCGGAGGCTGGATCTTGTCAACGACGCACTGATGCTTAAATGGGTCAACAAGCTTTGGGGTAACGACGGCGGGTTCTTTCCCTCCATGCTGCGGGAGGTTCTTTCGATTGGGGTGGACATGCTGCGGGACGCTATCTCTCTGCGCTATGGAACCCCTTTTTGGAAGGGGATTGCATCGGCGGTTAGGCGATTCTCTCATCTGTTCCAGCCGACATTGGGGGATGGCACCTCTTTTCTGTTTTGGCGCGACGCCTGGGCGGGAGATACCACCCTCGGTAGCTCTTTTCCTCGGCTCTGTGCGTTGGCTTCAGATTCTAGTGCGTCGGTGGCTTCGGCCTGGAGCGGGGAGGACTGGTTCCCTTCCTTTGCTGGAAATCTTTCTGACGAGCGTTTTGAAGATCTGTTGAACCTTTGGCGGCGGCTTAGGGAGGCGCCGAAGCCATCCACGGGCAGGGACCACTGGGTATGGCGCGACGGCGCCTTCTCTTCGAGACGGGTGTTCAAGTTGCTCTCGCAACAACGCACCCCTGTACGAGACATCCTTTGCAAAGATCTTGGCTGGCTGTGGCGCATAAAGTTGTCGGAGAAGGTGATCTTCTTCCTTTGGCTTCTGAGGCGTGGGAGGATCCTCACGCGAGATAGATGTGCGAGATTTCTCTCGGGGGTTGACTCCCTGGTCTGTGTTTTGTGTGATGGCGAGGGGGAGACTTTGCAGCACCTCTTCTTCTGTTGTCCGTGTTCTGCCTCGATCTGGGAGGACGTCGGCGTGGCTTGGGTTAACGCTTCCTCGGCAGACTCGTTTTGGGACTCTTTGCGCTCAAATGTTGATCGACCAAGGAGGGAGTTGCTTCGCCCATTCGCTTGCATTTGGGCGCTTTGGCTCGCCAGGAACGCGAAGATTTTCAAAGGTCAAAGGTTCTACAAGGAGAATGTCTTAGCACATGTGGATATGCTTTTGATTGACTGGCTCCTCTTGTAGTGCTACGGCCATGTGATGTTCGTCTTTTGGTTTGGGGATGGGATCCTCTCGATCCTTGGTGTTTGTATTCCTTCTCTTTCTCTTCCTCCTCCTCTTCTTCGCTGCTTTTTAATAAAATTTGGGGCGAACACCATGGTGTGCTTCCCCCGAAACGTTTTTGGTTTCAAAAAAAATAAAGGTCTAGTTGTTCAGTGTATAATTATACAAGATGGATGCTTAAATTTAGCTATTTTCGTGTTCACATTTACCATTGAACTTATCCAATTATGTCAGTAAACTCTTTTCACTATACCCTTAAACATACAAATCCGCAAATATCATAGAAAAATTACCCTTAAACTTATTTTTAAGTAACTGGAGTGAGCACCTATGCGTGATTCCCCCTTTTTTGGTCTCAAAAAAACTTATTTTTAAGTAGTGATCACATAATGAGCTATGCAATACACGTAGGACAAACATGATATAATTCAAGAGTACACAAAACTCTATATATCCAAGTAGAAATAAAACCCTTAAAAAAATTCATCACGGGCGTTGCCCCCACACCCCCGTAGGGGGGGAGCGCATCTGCTCCCCCCCTAACACACCCAAGCTCGCTGACCGAGCAGCGAGACCCTCGTCTTGATGGGGTATGGTATGGTAGGAGGGGGTTCACACAATTGTTCTTCAACCGGGATTAGACGGTTAGAATTCATGGGAGTATCAACAGACTCATTCTTTGATTGAATGGAAATTCAGTAAAAAAGCATATGCATTTGTATGTCTTTTCTTTCGATGTTCATATCTTTATAATTTCATCATATATTATAGTGATATATATCATATGTTAGTCAGAAAATATATAATTTCACTATTATATATTTTATAGTAGTTATAGGTAATTATCCTTATAAATTGAGGCTTACGCCACGACCACCTCGATGCTACGTCTTGCCTCGATGTCAGGGAAACCACCTCGTTCCGTTTCTAATTTTTTCAAACCTTGTTTACATATCTTTGTATCCTATAATGTTGTTTGATATGCAAAATAAGTAGAGACTTTATATCAAAACAGCTAAATTTGAATAAACAAATAGAAGATTTAAAGAATCAATTCAGATGTTTCCAAGCGTAAGCTTTACTGCGGCTATGTCAAGGTTCCCTCATGAGTACATAAACATATGAGTTAAATGGCATAGGTGTCTGAGTCGAGTTCACCCCACTTGTTCCCATTACAACTAGTGTAAGTGTTACACTAGTTGTTTACCTTTGTTACATAAAATTCACTACATATTGTGGTGAAACTCAACATGTGTAGCAGAAGAACTGAAATAGAGGTGGAAATGTATTCAAGACAAGCTTATGCAAGTCACCATATAAGGTATCGTTTTTAAATAGTCCGTAGTTTCCGCGATTTCTTTTCTTAATTTTCTATCGCATTATTCTTGTATTTACATTTAAGAGACATGCTATTAGTGAAATCATTTTGTGATCTTCCAAATATTCCATTATTGTTGGACAATTTTATGTAGACATCTATTTATATTGATATTATTATGAATGGAGATTTTTTTCATATATTGTTCTCCTTTAATTTATGAATGTTAATTACATGCAAAGATGGTTTGTTGAATATAGAAGATCATTGGAAGTTGTGAGGTATTCCAAGCATCCCGTCATCGGAATAGAACGTCGCACTTTTCTAACAAGCTAAATCTATTAAGCCATGTTAAGGAAGCATACGAGGTGTGTATTAAGTTATATGGGTGATTGGACGTCTTTAAGAGCAATTTAATCTCCTTGTTTAATCCATTATTGTCTAATGTTGGAAGTTGTGTGGATTGGGATATATAAGTAAACTCACATACTACTAGGAGTCCGTGAGAAGAATATTATGAAGGTTTGACCCATTGGATCCCATTCCAATGAGGGTTGTCATCCGACCATTCAAACCATTTGAATTATGGTGTTATATTTTTTATGGCATAAAATGATTCAACAAAATTCATCTCAACCACTGAAATGATTCACTGTAAAAAAAATATAAAATACAATGTGCCAACATTTGATTATGCAAAAATGATATTTACCTTGTAAATTAAAAATAGGGTTTTATCAGTTATGACCTCCTTAAATATTGCAATATCAGTTATGCCCCTTCATTTTTTGAAATATTAATTGCACCCCTAACTTATTATTGTTATATCACTAACGAGGTTCAGGAAAGCGGTATGTGTATGTGTTCGTACAGGCCATCGAATACTGAATAAGCAGTATGCAGAGGCAAATGCGGGTGTGTATGCGATTCTACACAGTTTTCTAATTTTTAAGTTAAAATATATATAACATTACTACTGAATTTATTTATCTAAGTGGAGTTAAAGAAGATACTCTTCATGTTAGATGGTTCAGTAAATGCTTTTAATTGCATAACATTTAATCACAAAAAACATTTAGCCATAAAAACTTCACGCATTTGATGATTCATAATAACAAAACTTCATTACACATACATGCACTACATGAGCAAAACCTCAATCGGCATATATTAAAATATTTGACGATACATTGCAAATACTTATGAAAATAATACACGAGATAAACATAAAATATTGCACATATATAATGGTATAATGCATTGCAGTTGTATACAAATGCATGTCAATTCTTACAATTGAATGGAGGAAGAGGCAGATCTACGAAATTAAGCACCTGAATGAGAGGATTGGGAAGATGGAGATGAAGTAGTATACGGGGCATATGCGGATTGCATATGCGGGGATGGCGCATAATGCGCCGATTCATGAAATCGGTTTGGTCTGCCTGCTGCGCAGGCATATGCGGCTGATTTCATGAACATTGATCAGTAGTGCCCTTCCGTTGGTTTAGCAGTCAATGAGTTGAACTTAACCATAGTTTTTTCAAGCCATGTTGTGATTGAAAGGGGCATAACTGTCCAAACATCCCCCCTTCCCCCATCCTCCTCTGAATTAGGCACATATGGTATCTTACACCACTTGCTTGGGTGGCTCAAATTGGTCCAAACCAGATCTCATCCGTCGAAGGATCTAGATCAGACAGATACTATTGCGCATGAAAAGCAACAGAGAAGGCAGTACTGAATGACCTCAGATCAGTCCTATCTCCGTCAATTTTGTTCAGATCAACCTCAGACCGATTCCAAATGATTAGCTTGGACATTCCGCCAAGGTTGCAGAAAGTGGTGGTAGGTACGCGGTCGGTGGGTCATTAACTAAGGATTAATCGACAGTCAGGAAACTAATCGGATTTAGTCGGTCATTAGTCTGTTTTGAATTTTTTATTATTTCAAATATATAAATCATTTTTATACATATTATATATATATTAACATAGATTTGTACATTTTCTATACTATCATAATAAAACAAAAGAAGCAATTTACTTTAAATATAACATTAAGCATATAAGTATAAGTGTAAATAACATTAAACATTTTCTATAACATTAAGCATACTTATAACATTAAGTACAAGTGTGTACTTTAAATATAGCATTTATAGAAAAGTATCAATACCTCATCTTTAAGATCTGAAGTTTCCCGATTATTTTCAGTTTCTTGTGAGCTCCTGCCATCATCCATATAAAATTTGCAGCAATATTCCTAAAAATGTTTTAGTTATAAATTCCATAATGTATCTTTTTTAAAAGCAACGATTGTGGACTGCACAAAGCAATTCCAAGACATGCAAGTCTCCTTCGCACTAAACAAACAATGACTTGTTTAAAATCCATAGCTGGTTTAACATTTAGACAAGAGACAAACTCCTACACCTGTGGGTACAACAGGATGCAATTTCCTAGCATGTTAGTACTTTAAAAAAAAAGATTGATGTAAAAGTAAGCCGATTAGGCCGACTAGTCGGTCCAGTTTGTCTAGTTAACCGACTAATGGCTGACTAGACCTAGTCGTCGAGTCGACCACCCCTCCCCCCCCCCCTGGACCTAGTCGGCTGACTTTTACAAGCTTGTGTTCTGCATCGATCAAGTGTGATCTCATCCCCTATCATGAAGTTTAGCATGATATGGAGAGAGAGAGAGAGAGGGCGGATGAGGAGGGCCTGAAGAGAGAGGGGCGAAGGAGAAGGGGTGATGGAAGACGAGGGCCTGGAGGGGGAGAGGCGAAGGAGGAGCCCTCCCCCACATCCTCCTCTGAATTAGGCACATATGATATCTTGCACCGCATACTTAGGTGGCTCAAATCAGTCCAAACCAGATCTCATCCGTCGAAGGATCTAGACCGCATGGATACTGCTGCACATGAAGACCAACAGAGAAGGCATAACTGGTTGACATTTGATCGGTCCTATCTCCGCCAATTCAGCTTGGATTAACCATGTACCGGTTCCAAATGATTAGCCTAGATGTTCTGCATCGATCAAGCATGATCTCATCCTCTATCGTGAAGTTTAGCATGATATGGAGAGGGAGGGGTGACAGAGGAGGGCCTGGAGGGGGAGGTGCGATGTAGGAGGAGGGCCTGGAGAGGGAGATACGGAGGGGGAGGAGAAGCTGGAAAGGGAAGGGCAGAGGATGAGGGCGGAGGAGGGGTTGGAGGGGGAGGAGCGGAAGAGGGGCTGGAGGGAGAGGGCAGAGGAGGAGGTGGTCAGAAGATGAGGAAGGTCTAGAGAGAGAGGAGGGAGGAAGAGTGGAAGGAAGAAGAAGAAAAGAGGAAGAAAAAGATATTTCCGTCCTCCATTTTTTATCTAATTACTCTTGTATCACCAAAGTTAACGTCCGTTTGGGATGGTGATGCAAACAGGCTTTCGCGGCGTCGCTTAAAAATAATAATATAATTTTTGGTGGATTTTTGGCAGAAGAAGAGAAGGTTGAGAAGAGAAAGTAGAGGGGTTGAGGAGAGAAAACTCGTCGGGAATGCGAGAGGTTGAAGGAGGAGAACCGCGGAGATCGCGTGGAGGGAGAAGAGAAGGAGAGGGGATAAAATGAGATCAACTCAAATTTCAATTCATAATGGACTGACTAAAACTGATGGACTACCCTCTCTTTATATAGGAGAGAGGGTTTACAAAAAATAGTAAACAAATCAAATTAACAACTAATTTCATCCTAATTGACCTCTAATTATTCTAATTAGACTCTAATTAATTAATGGACTCAAAATTGCAATTAAAGTCTACGAAATAAACGTTGAGATCACAGGCGATCTCAATTATTTAATTAGACCAATATGACCGCTAAAAACGTAAATAAAATTGATAATTATTTAATTAAATAAATGTGGCCCCATAATTTGGGGTCACGCTGCATCAACTCTCCACCGCTTTCAAAAATTCGGCTCCTGACGAATTGCGTGAACTCCAAGCCTGGAGGATGACTCGGCGACGTCAAGGGTCTTCTGGAAGAACATGTGGGGCGCGAACGGTGGAGTCCATGCGCGGGCGGGAGGGGCGCGGCTGCCGTGGTTGAAGAACAGGTGCGGTGCGTACGGCGGCGGCGTCTCGGCTGTTGACTGCTTCCCATGACGCTCAAAAAATTGGTGGGGCATGGAGAAGATGGCCCTTGAATAATCCATGATGAAATAATAGCACAAAGAGAGGAGAAGGGGAGATGTGTCTAAGAATTGGAGCCATGGGGTTCTTATATAGGGAAAAATCAAAGCCCTAGTCCTATTTGGATTAGGAAAATCCCCATAATCCTGATTCTCAGCCCTCTTCTTTAAAAAAATTTGCCACCAGGGGTAGGGGTGCAATTTTCGTACCCCTTCCTTTTGCTCTTTTTTCTTACTGCTGTGGACCCCTCCGTAAATAGACGGATGTGGGGATTTAATGTCGCAATTTTCCCCACTCAATAGCCGATCCCCCAATTCCAGGGGTTTTGGTCCCTTCAATCTCGGTGCTCTTGTTAGGGCACGGCTTTCTTGCGGCGTTAAAATCGCGGGGTGGTGGTCGAGGACCACGCGGAAGCGGCGCGATGGCCCCGCGAGGGCGCGATGGGGTTGGCTGTTTCGCTGGCGGGCTGGGGCGATGGGGAGGCCGCGATGGCCTGCGATGTCGCGCGGGCTGGTGCTGCGGAACCGGGTCTTGGCGGCGCTGGGAGGTGAGGCCGAAGTCGAGGGAGGGGCCGTGCGGTGGTGGGGAGGGAGAGGTGAGACGACGAAGGTGCGTATGCGGCGCTGGGGGGGAAGGTGGTGATGCTGCTGGGGGGCGGGGGAAGGTGGGGCGAGGCGGTGGGGGCGTTGCGTGGCTGGCGGGGGTTGGTAGCAGTGTGGGTGGGCGAGGGGTTCGCGCAGCGCGGCACAGTGGGGTCGCAGGCGGAGGGCGGTGGGATGGCAGGTGATCGGCGGGCGCGGTTGATGGAGACAGGGCGGAAGGAGCGGTTGGCGGAGGGCGGTCGGGAGAGAGAAAGAAGAGAAGGAGGCGGCGGCGTTGGTGCGGCAGGCGCGGGTCGAGTTTGGGAGGGCGCACGGGAAGCGATAGGTTATCGGGGAGAGGGAGAGAGGGTAGGGGGGGAGACGCTGGGCGTGGTTGGGAAGAAGAGATGGGAGGGGAGGCGTTACCTGGGGTAGTTTGGGTAACGTCGGGACAGCCGGAGGAGCCGGGGGAAGCGAGTCCGGCGGCGAACATGATTCGGGAAGGCGCTGGACAGCAACATCCTCTGCACAGATTTCGAGGTTTTCGTCTACCTCGTCCGCGGGATCTTCATCGAATAAGGGCCCTTGGTCCTCCTTTTCTTCTAGCACGATAGTTGTATCAAGTAGATCCTCCCCTGGGCTGAAAATGCCTTCGTTGTCGGCTTCGAAATCGTCTTGAACGGCGGTTGCATAGATCTGATTTTGGTTGTTGGTGGAGGAATCGTCGTCGATTTGTGTGCTCAACCATTCGTGCACCTTAATGCGTGCGATAAGACGTTGATAGAACTTTTTTGAGCGACGCGAACCACGAGATGGGCGGCGGAGACCGAACTTCGCACACCAATAGTCGATCGGATCGTCGAATCGTAGGTACGATTCGAAATCCATGCTCTGATACCAATTGATGCAAACAGGCTTTCGCGGCGTCGCTTAAAAATAATAATATAATTTTTGGTGGATTTTTGGCAGAAGAAGAGAAGGTTGAGAAGAGAAAGTAGAGGGGTTGAGGAGAGAAAACTCGCCGGGAATGCGAGAGGTTGAAGGAGGAGAACCGCGGAGATCGCGTGGAGGGAGAAGAGAAGGAGAGGGGATAAAATGAGATCAACTCAAATTTCAATTCATAATGGACTGACTAAAACTGATGGACTACCCTCTCTTTATATAGGAGAGAGGGTTTACAAAAAATAGTAAACAAATCAAATTAACAACTAATTTCATCCTAATTGACCTCTAATTATTCTAATTAGACTCTAATTAATTAATGGACTCAAAATTGCAATTAAAGTCTACGAAATAAACGTTGAGATCACAGGCGATCTCAATTATTTAATTAGACCAATATGACCGCTAAAAACGTAAATAAAATTGATAATTATTTAATTAAATAAATGTGGCCCCATAATTTGGGGTCACGCTGCATCAGATGGGGATAGATGGCAACTAACCCGAGAGGAACAATGTGATCGTTGTGGAAGAATCGAAGAAATCGAGGGAAAAATTGATATTCAAAAAAAGGAAGGGGCATAATTGATATTCCAATATCTAAGGAGGGCACAACTAATAAAAAACCTAAAAGATATATGTAGTTTGAAAGAAAGTAAGGCATGTTTGAGATCAGATATGATATAGATACAAAAAAATTATGCTTAAGCCTTCGTATAACTGATTGAAAAACTCGTAATAAAATGCTTATAAAAAACAATGTGGCTCTAGGGAAATTAAAAAACTACCCATTAGAAATCAATGATATTCTAAAAATCAAGTTATACTATATGACTTGCCTATACATATACGAGAATGTTAATATGTCTTAATTAAGTTATAAATATGATGTGTAAGTAGCATACATATATCTATAACATCGTAAATAAGAATCATCACAGAAATCATATGTATTCGACTCTCAATACATACATATATTACGAACTTATACAATTATAATATAACAATATAGAAGCTACTCCATATGTCATTAACATATATGATGATAATGGCAACTGACTAGTCATATAATATATCTACATATAGTATAAACTTCTAGTATGTCATCAATCAGTGGCATATGTATCATCAACAGCAGCATATGTAATAAGTAATATATTCTTTTTGAAAGAAAAAAGGGCCTCCACTGTATAGGTGTATGCCCAAAAAACTTCACCATTTATCACCATAAAGTATTACGATCATGTTACATGTACAGTATAACGAAACTTATGAGTTCCGACTCCCATTCAATGCTTAGCATGCGCCACCATATTTTCATTACAGAAACAATCCTGACGAAAAATCACTCTATTTTTAGCCAACCACAGCACCCATATCATTGCCACGCACCATGATCTCTCCCTACCTATGTCGGTCCAATCCGCTCCAATGGAACTATAGAAACTAGAGGCATTATCGATGCACACCGCATGATTCCCAAACAAGATCCACGCCCTCGTAGAACTCCCGCAAGTGAAGAATAGGTGCTCGGCATCCTCCACATCCACCAAACACCTTTGACATACTAGGTTTGCCGCCTAAATGAAGCACATGAATCTGTCTGTTGTCAGCATTATACCCCTCCTGAATAACCAAAGGAATACCTTCATGCGAGTTGGAATCTTACACTGCCATATCTGCATGTAGTCCACCGTGCAGCCCCTGA
Organism: Ottelia alismoides; assembly: GCA_037367405.1. Classification (NCBI taxonomy): domain Eukaryota; kingdom Viridiplantae; phylum Streptophyta; class Magnoliopsida; order Alismatales; family Hydrocharitaceae; genus Ottelia; species Ottelia alismoides. Next base: position 1,644,572 of record JAZKJV010003011.1, on the reverse strand, counting down.
GTCAAAGGTCATAGGACCCTTCAAGGCTCTTAGGCCTTCCCAAACGAAAAGGAACCATCGCACCAAATCCAGTTGTCATGTCCATCACTGGGCCCAGCCACATTCTCCAGGTCCTCGAGTAATATCATAAGCTCCTCCAATTGTTGATCTGAGAGATCAGAGCTAAACTGCAAAAAAAAGTAATGCCCGTCCCAAGCCTCCGCAACCGAGCAGTTCTAGTTTTCCACCAACGCCTTTAATCGCAGGAACATCACCTGCAAAGTCCCACCACATCTCCAATCATTCGCTTAGAATCGAAAACATATGTCGTCCCCAATGACAGATCTCAGGAACAGGCGAATCTCCTATGCCACACTAAAATGCCTCTCCAGAATTAGGAAGATGTAAAACCTAGATCACCGAGACCACGAAAAGAAAAACCCAAACCATAGATCTTTTGGATCAGGCTGCAGACCAAACTGTTGCAGTCACCCCGGATGTGGGCGACCCACTTGCTGAGTAATGCCTTATTCATCTCCTCTAGGCTACGAACTCCAAGTACCCCATCCTCCTTTGTGTATGATAGCATCTTCCAATCCACTAAAGGAAACCCAGTTAATCACCCAGATGACGATCAGAAGAAACGTCACATGATGGTCTCCAGCCTCTTTCGCACCTCCGTCGTCATTAACCTAAAGACGACAAGAAGAGTATAGGCATCGCAAATAGAATCGAACGCAGCACCGGTCTACCACCTTTGGATAAACAAACAGACTTTCAACCCGCCAGTCTCTGTTCCAGCTTCTCAATCACAGGTAGCCAATCAGCGGCTCGCATCCTCCCTGCTACCAATGACACCCCAAGGCAACACAGCGGCAGATCCTTGTGCAGCGAGCGCAGTAAGCCAGCACACAAGTCTATCTATGTATGTCCCAGACCAAACGGAATGAAAAGTGACATTTCTCTATTAAGTCGCAACCTGGTACTGTATCGAAAATGTCTAGAACCACTGACAACCCCCTGCAACTGGTTGTGCCACCCTCCGCAAAAAGTATCATGTCATCTACATACTGGAATATGGGAACAAAAATTTCATCCTTTGAGTATCCCCTACAAAAACCTCCAAAAGCGACACGATCAACCATGATTACTAAGGCATCAGTAGCAAAGACGAAAAGCAGGAGCGCCAAAGGACAACCCTCGTGCACCCCATGCTGTGATTGGAACAACCCCCCCCCTTCAATTTCTCATTCACGAGAAAAGCACATGATACTGTTGATACACACCTTTTCATCCATGAAATCCATCTGTCCGAAAAGTCACGTAAGTACAAAGAAGCCCAAATAAAGCGACGGTCAATACAATCGTAGACCTTCGAGAAATCCACCTTCCACGGAACACCCTTAACTTTCCTCCTCCGCCGGTTCCCTACGATCTTAGATGCCATAATCACAATGCCCATGAGTTGTCTGCCAGGTAAAAAAGCACTCTAAGCTGGCAATATGATCTCGTTCAACACACTACTTAAATGATTGTCCGACAACTTTTCTAGAATCAAATAAATAGCGTTGGATAGCGCAATCTATCTATAGTCCTCAGTTCTTGATGCAACATCCTTTTGTGGAGCAAAAAAGATAAGGGATCGATTGACAAGGTCAAAATCAAAGTTCCCCTTAGTGAACTCAGCCACCACCTCCATCACCTCCTCAGCCATCAGATCCCAGATTTCCCTGAAAAGAAAACATAAAAGCCATCGGGCTCATGGCAGTCGTCCAGATTCAACCCAAATAAGTCCTCGCAAACCTCAAGCAACCCAAGCATCCTAATCAATGCCATCATGTCTTGGTTAAAAATGTGGTCGACCCCCTCCCCCAACCACACGAACTACGATGTGGTAGGCGCATGCTCATGCCCTTGAAATAATATGCCATCGTCATCGCTACCTCCATGTCCTCCAACAAATCCAACCTCGCAGACTCATCCTATGCCTGCTTTCTCCTGAGCCCCCACTCATTGCGAGAGTCCCTCCTGAAAACCGATAACCTTTGCCGCAACGCAGTCGCTTCAATGTGAATCTCACCGTAGTCGAGCCCACAACCTCCAAGGCCGACCAAAAAGCTCCCACCATGTCACAAAAGCCTTCCTCCAGAATCCAGGACCAATCAAATCAGAAATAAGATGATGAAGCTCTGCAACTGCAAAATCAAAACATAGTGGGGTGTGATCCGGTCTTAACCTATATAGTAAAGAAATGATAGTCAGGTTAAACATCTCCAAAGCTTCTACAAAGAGTAGAAAGCGACCTATCCACGATCGAGATGACGAGCTCCTCCAAGTATAACAATAGTTTGTCGCATCTAGAACCTCCAAAGCAAGATCCTCCACCACTTCCGTAAAAAGGCTAGAACGAGGATCTTGTGCCCCTCTCCCACCTGATCTATCCTCTGAATAAAGCATGGCATTGAAGTCACCGCCTACCAGCCACGTCATCTCCAAAAATATGTGCCTAATCTCCTACAGCTCATCCCACAATGCCGCATTTGTGGACGTCCCCGCAACACTATAAATCGAGGTAACCACAAATCACGAAAGATATGCCTTGCTCACAAAGACCACTGAGACCGATTGCAGCATGATCATTTCATCCACCCAATCAAACAAGCCCCTGTTCCATGCAACAACGATCCCTATTGAGCTCATAACTGCTAGTACCCCTCTGGAATCAGTGAGATGGGAACAAGAAGTGGAGATTCATCTTACAGATTCTCATGAATCCATTTTAGACTCCTATAGGCATGTCACGTCAATCTTCCATGTAGCCATCATGGAACCCACCGCCAACCGCTTCTTCCATTGACCCAAGCTCCGCATATTCCGTGATAATAGCTTCACTGAGCAATAGAGGGGAGAATTCCCACCACCTTTACCCCCACTCTCTTTCGCAACCGACAACTCAAATGGCCCATCCGTGCCATTCTCTTCATTTTCGTAGTTGTGTCTGCCAGCCTCACCTTTGCCCATCCTCACAGAACACCTGCATCCCCACTCCTTCACCTTCTTCCTAAGTCATGAGATGCCCCTCCTCCAGTCCACCCCCAACAGCATGCCCCTCCTTTACGAAATGCCCCTTCTCCAATCCTTCATTAATAAGTAACTTATTAATGAGGCAATAAGCTTGGATGCCCATCCAGGCAATCAATCACCACCTTGCACGTTCGCCTCATTACCACCGGCAGTGGCAACTCGGTAGTTTTGCAAAAACCATCGTATCAGTGGGCACTCTGCATATTACAGAGGAATGCGAATGGATTGACAAGTTGAGTGCCTTAATTTATAGAGGTGTTATGGCAGCATTCACTAGGGATATACACTTATTTTATTACGGATAGGATGGAGAATGGATAAAGATGCAAAATTCTTCTGGTAATTTGATGGCTAGTCAGGTAAGGATGAACTGCGAGAGGTTCCCTCTTTTTGTTATCTCTGCGCCTTGAACAGTCGAAAGAGTAGCTCTAATTGATGGATCTACTACAGGGCTTCTTAGTCGGGTCGCCGTGCATCCATGTTTGGCTTTGTGAGGAAGGGAGTTTCAGTGTCTTTCAGCAATTAGCTATTGCAAGCCCCTGTCAGATAATCAATTGCCTAGTAAGAAGCACGTTGTCCTGCTAAAATGGACTACTAAGGAGCATAATATCCAAGTCCATCATCAATGCTTCTTAAATTACCAGTCTGCGTGTACAACAGTACATTGTTGAAAAGGATTTTCTTGAGCAACCAGAACTCCAAGAACAAACAAACAATTTCTATAATAATGGAAACCCCGCAATCACCATTCTCAACAAGGTCCAACATAGATGAGTATAATGATATGTGGACATTGGACGAGGCCATCTGAGAGATGTATACCAGACTAGGTCATAGGGGCCAACGAAAATGAAGCAATCGCTAGAGTTATGGGGTTCTCGTAAGAATCCTCAACTAGGAAAATAGATGAAAAAAAGAAAATGACATTAATAGGGACATCTTAGGCAGTACGTTGGTGTTCATCTACTACACTATAGTTTATCGGTATCGCGAGATCTCATCGTATGACCATGGGATGATGCACCAAAAATGAAATTGACACGAAACGTTCCTCGAAAACACGATATGAAATAAAAGGAAGCACAACTAATTGAAATACTGACCTTATCGGGGGCCAGCTCCCGTTCGCCGTGCAACACGATAGCGCGCGAGCAATCCACGAATCCAAGATCGTGCACGAGGACCATCTCCCCGAAGGACACCAGTCCTACGAACGAGTTCTCCGGCAGCTGGGCCAGCACGTGCAGCACCTCGCTCTTGAGCGCGCGGAGCTCCCCGCCTTCCACGGGTGTGGCCGAGTCGAGGACGAAGACGAAGGCAGGGCCTGCGGGGCCCGTGTCCATCCCAGAGAGGGACGAGGACGAGAAGGAGCGACCCGAGGACGGTATGGAGGGCTGGAACGCGGCAGGCGCGGGGTGGGGGGTGCGGTGGGAGAGAGCGTACTCGACGGTGCTGTAGGTGGGGAAGAGCTCGGCGGGGAGGTTGCTGTCGTGGAAGGCGATCGAGGAGTAGGAACGAGGGAAGGGGTTCTTGGAGTGGCAGAGAGGGCAGTGCCAGAGAGAGGAAGGTTGGTCCACGCGGGCGTAAGGATTGAGGGCCGCCCGGCACGAGGCGCACCGGAGGGGCTCGTAGGGGAGGACGGGGAGATCCGGGAGAGGCATCAGTGGCGTGCACATCACGCTCAGCGGTACCACCAGGTCCGACTCCACCCACGAGTTCCAGGCCCACCGGAGACCCTCCACTGCCTCCAGTTCCGCAAAGTCCATTCCCCCAGCCAAGATCGACAGAATCGATCGACCTTCTTCCCCCAGGAAGCGAGAAGATGCTCCTCTTTTGCTTCGTATCGTTCTGGTAGCAGTGTTTCTCTAGGGTTTGGAAGCTAATCAACCAGGGAATCGTCTTGCTTTTCCAAAATGCAGGTTCGCCAAATTTTTTGTTCTGTTGTTTCTTACACAGGGAAGGTGTTTGCTCATTGATCTTACAGAGTATTAATTTCCACCATGATATATTTCAACCCGTCGACAAAATATAACCATAGGGGCGAATGAATTCGTCGACAGTCAATCACATGCTCTGGAGGGATGTGTAACAATTGGATGATGAAATTGATTACGCGGGATTATCAACAGATATGTGTGCTAGTAATCAGAGAAAGTGTAACAATTTCATTTAACCCCTTTGGATTAAAAAGTCACATTGAAAATCAATCAGCCATTTATATCAACTTTATAATTTCTTCATTAATGAGTGCTCATTGATCTTATAAAGGACTATTATACATCCTAACATTTTTCAAATGATCTAAATACTTAAATCCATCGAAATGAGTTTGAGGATTGTCAAATATATATCGCAAACAACAAAAGCATTCAATTAAATGCCTTCTGGATTATCAACCATATACTATATGGAGTGAACTTAATAGACCTCGAATTTATCAAATAAGTTTCAAGATTGTCATCATATATGTAAAAGGTCCTGCAATATACATGTGGCTCTTAAAAAAAGTAACAATTCGATCTCTAATCCTTTTGATTTTGATCTTCAAAAATCACTGATGTTATAGATCGATCATTTATGTCAACTTTTAAATTTCTTCATTAATGAACTTAATGCAATTGTTTCCTTATTTGATAGGAATGCATCTTTATTGTATTAAAAAAGGAATCAATGTCTTTACTCCGTGCACATGTTTTTGATACTATCATATTTGATTTTTATTCTTGATGGAGAGAAGAGAAAACATAGGTTAATCGCTTGCAATGTTGCAACTAAAGATTTAGCTACACGCTTCAAACTCATAATAACATGTGATTGGAATTGCAGGTTTGGTGGGAGCAAACCATGGAAAATACTACATGTGCTACCTAAGTTATAGAGTTGGTGAAGTGATTACATCAAGTTGGCTTCGCAATTTGTTGTTATAAGATGCATAGGGCTATAGTAGATATAATTTATCAAATGATGTTAATCATGCATGTACTATTTGCCAGTATTAGCATTTTTTATAAGTCTTGTATTGTTTTTACAAAATAGATGTGTACTATTTACAAGTGTGATTTTTACATTTATGCCCCTCTTAGTTGCTGCAATATTGATTGTGCCCTCCCTTTTTGTAATATTAATTGTGTCGCTATCTTCCTATATATTTATCACTTGTGGAAGATACAACTTGTTAAATGATGTTAATAATGCATGTATTATTTGCTAATATTAGCATTTTTACCAATCTTGTATTTGTTTTTACAAAATGGATGTATATTATATACAAGAAGAGTTTTTACATTTATGTCCCCTTTAGATGTTGCAACATTCATTATGCCCCTCCCTATTTCGGAATATTAGTTGCGCCCTTATCTTCTTCTAGTTCTATCAATTGTGCCCCTCAAATTACTTGTCGTTCATCCCCTTCCAAAATGGACAGTAACTTTTGGACACAAGGATAATTAGAATTAAATACCCAAGATGGATGCATCATCATCTTTGAGTTAATGGATCGTGATACCATTAAGGAGGTTGAATAGTGGTTCAAGGTAGTTTTATAAAGCTTTTGCAGAATATTCAACTAACACATATGGAATCAACCAAGCAATCCACGTTGCACGATATTTTAGCATGGAAAAAACACATGGATAAAAATCACGACCAGAGTCTTCCTGATTCAAGATTTCTCGATTAGTCGAGATAATCGACCACTTCACTAAAGAACGAGATATTTACGTAGATCTCTCAATCATTTACAAAGATGACGCTTCACAATCTTGGATCAACCACCAAGATCAAACTACAAATCAAAAATAATATCCCAAGTAGAAGAACATGTGAACTTCAACTTCTAAAGAATATTATCGTCATAAATATCAATAAATAACTCTCCAATCAAGAACAGTGATATCTAGAGTTAAATCGACAGAATATAAATTGCACCAAGATTCGAAAATAGTAGGACGACAACTATGTCACAGATATAGCACAAACGAATAATCAATATTAGACAAATAATAAATCTCACCTCCATTGAAATGGATGTCAAAAGTATTTTGACTCCAATCAGAAGAACTTGAGAGAAGGTGAGCGATCAAAATCTTTTGAACTGAAAACAACTTTGCTTCACAACTTTCAACCGAAAATATTCTTCTCGAAAGATTGACAAAATCTATGAACATGAGAAAGAATATTGAGGAAATCACTCAAAGAGAGCTTCTCACTTTTCTGGAGAATGTAGGAGTGCTTACTCGAGTTGTATTTCTTCCAACAATGGGTGTGGAGTCCCTTATATAGGCACCCATGAGAATATGGTCGTACAAAAAAATTAGTAAGAAATTAAAGGTAATTTCTTGATATGATCGATCATGATAATAAGTATGATCGATAAACTACATATGATCGGTTAAGTCAAAGTATATGATCGATAAATGGATGACCGTTAGAAGGGAATTCAAAATATGATTAATAAGGTTGACCATCCCAAATTACACAAAATTGATAACGTAAAGTTGTAGTAGTTGGGTAATTAGAGACCAATCGAAAATCACTTAAAAAGAGAATCTCTGGTTCAAGTTCAAGTGATGTGATTTTTTACTTGGGCAAGCCTAAGGTCAAATAAAAGGAAGCAAGTATGGATTAAATTTAATTTAGAATGCTTAATGTACAATTTTCAAGGGAATTTTTTTGGTGTTTTTTATGCAAAAGAAAGATGCAAATGTGAAATGTAAAAGGCATGCAAAATGACAATTTCAAGGTCAATTTAGCCTACCTCCAAAAATCAAAATTAGTATACAATTGAGCTTAATTTTTTAGAAGGCTATTTTTTCTTACTAATTTAATGACAAAACTAGAACATATTTTTATGAAATTTTTAGAGTGAATATGCAGCATGGACAATTAACACTTTTTAAGATTTCTTGTAATATTAAGCACAAACAATATGTAAAATTAATGAAATTTGGTAGTAACTAAATTACGATGAAATTAAATTAACTATTTTAGAATTTTTCAAGACTATTTGAAATTTTTATTAATTTTCTTCTGAAACCGAGTGGTTGTTAGCAATTAATTTCCAATTAATCCATAATATTAATTCATTTCATACCAAAATTATTCCAAGTCATCATTTAAGTGAAATCAAAGAAAGTTGAATTTTGATAAAAGTTAATTTGTGGAGCAAATTAAAAATCCATTTCATATACCACTCTACATTTTATTAGAAGAACATGAGAATTGAACTTGTAAAAAAATTGGATATGAAATAAAACACAATCAAATATACATTTTTAGAATTTTTGAGAATTTTCGGAGCAAGAGTTGGATCAAAATGAATTTTAGAGGAGTGAATGGGTAAAATATCAATGATTTTCAATCTTATATTTTTAGTAAATCACCCCAAATTTGGGGAAATCAATTTAAATCCAAAATTATGGAGCACTATTTGATGAACATCATGTTATTTTTCTTTCGGAGAAATGATAAAGCTTTGATATCCAAAATAAAACAGAAATAGAGGTGTGTATTTGTAAATATTAAATAAAAATCATATTAAGAAAAGCAATGCATATAATGCTTCCTTAATTACCAAAATTGCAGGTATACGAGCAAAATGTTTCTAGGTGGAGTGTGAGAGGCACATGAGGCGTTGGAACCTTTCTTCTTCTCTCTAATGCGATCGAGATACACACGAATCACCTCCTGACTTTGGTGAATGGTATCAGACTGCAACCGAATGGTGATGGACCTCGATGACTGTGATGCTCGTGGAGGAGATAGTGGACGTACAACCGGAGCTTGTGAGTGATATGACTGGAGATCGATGGTTTGCAGTTGTGTATTGCTGCAAAGGAAGGGAGTGAGTCTGATGATGGGAGCTTGGTTGATCTATATGATGATATGCTTTGGCTCCGATAAGGGGGCGAGCTACTCGTTGTTGTGGCCGATGATGAATCAAATGGACGAGGCGCTTGGGTATGCAAAAGTAGATGGACTTGTGTTGGTTGGTTCTCGTCTTCTTCCTTAGTTATTGAGATGATGATATATCGCGTGTGTGGATGAGAATCCTCATGAGATGATGCAAAACAATCCACAAAGGAGGAGTTACTGGTGGTGGCTCGCTAACGCGTCGTTCTCTCCTTACCTTCTCTGATAAACTCAAGCAGTGAATGGTGGTCTATTGTATCTCTTGACGCAATCGACCATGTGGCTTCGATGGCTGGATAGAGGCCTTAGTCAGATCAGATGGCTCCTTTAAAAGCCCCCTCTCTTCCTCTATCTAGGTTGATGTACGCCAGTAGAGGATGTTTCTCGAGTTGTTTGCTTGTGCATGAAGGGTGTACAGGATTTCCTCCTACGAATGTAGGGTAATGTGATGGGTCTCCTTGCTGTTGAGAAGGGGACCTCGAATGGTTGGTGGTGATTGATGAATATGTGATCCACCACTCTAAAAGATGAAAATAGAGCTCTGTTCCCAAGTAGTTATTTGCATTTCTCCATCTAATTTGCATTATTATCATTCATGTACTTGTAAATAAATATTCACATATTAGCATTCATAATTGCATTAAATAAGAAGCTCAAAAACCTTGTCAACTATCATATTTATATAACCCTTTTTTTCTTGATTTTTAATTTTTTCACTAACTCAAAATCAAATAAAATCAAATATATAGTGTACATTTGCTAACATTAATAAAAGAAAAATACTAAAAATACTAACATGTAAAATTGCCTAATAAAACCTAAACTCTAGTTCGGGACTAAAAGCCGTAAAAGCGAACATCTCTCTCATGCAGTCTTCTATGGATCCCTACTTACTTTTGAATTAATGTGTGTTCAATTACCTACAAATAAATATGAAATTCAAAAGAACTGGAGTTTGTATGTGAAACTTGGGTTTCGGAACCTCTTTATATATTGTACATATTGCCTAATTTGATATTATTATTTTATGTATAAAAATAATAGTTTTTGATGATTTTCTTTCTCATTTATTTTATTTGATTTATGTTTTAATAAAGTGTGCAAAATCCAAATAAAAATTGAGGCAAAAATCAAAGAAAATAAATCAATATGAGTTTGTACATAGAGCACATACATATGTCCCCCTTTATTTTATTTCTTTATTTCGTAATCCTTCACAAAATTGTATATCTCGTCGAGATGAGAAACTTTCATGTAGATCACTTTTTTATTTGAATTTATTTGATATTTTTATTTTTTTAATTTATTTTTTAAATTTTCTAAAAGCGACACGTGGCAGCTCCTAGAGCCACTACATGTCACCCACATTTTTATTTCTCTTTTATATTAATATTATTATTTTTCTTTTCTTTCTTTATTTATTTATAATTGTTATTTATTTTATTTTATTTACTGTTATTATTTTAGTTTAGTTTTTTCACCATGTGGTCACCTCCTCTTGTACCACGAGGCTATTCTCCTCCTTTTGCTCTCTTCCCCGCAACCGTCGCTCCGCCATCTGCTTTGTGGTGCCTTTGCCTCCCTCTCTCACCTCACTGCACAACTTCCTCCTACATTTCTCAGTCGCCCAACTGCCTCCACGCGATGCACCTCCGTGACCTTTCCCTATTCTCTCTCTCCCTGATCTCCATCACCACCTCTACAACCGCCATGCACCCGTCAGTCTTCACCACTCGGACAATCGATGCAACTACTGACCCCTATACATACACCCCTGCGTCGACCTCCCCTCGGACCGCAACCTTCGCAAGACCCGCTCGCCATTACCCTCTCTCTCTCTCATCTCACCATAACCCCCACCTCCATCGATCTCGTCCTATCTCCAACCACCCATAAAGGGTCGACGGCTACCTCTAGCGGCCCCTTATTCGCCAACTTGGGAGAAGTTGCTCCTTCCCTCAGCTGGTTCATGGTGACATCGTGACCCTCTGTAACTGATTGAGTGACAATGAGCATACCTCTAGGAAAGGTCCAACATGTTCTTGAATACTTCATTGCTGCAACCCCTATTGCAGTAGAGCTTCGCGGTGCTCCGTCGCACCGCTCGAGGTGAAGACAAGCCAAAGATCCCTTGATCTTAGCTACCTTCTCAAGACATGGAACAACTCCAGGTAGACTTCTTTCTCCCTCTCTTCCTCCCTCTTCCTTCTTCCTCTCTCTCTATTTCTTCTTCTCGTGCTCCTTTTCTCTTTTTCTTTGATGTCACTTGCTCCACCATCATTCACTGGCCCGATATCTACCTTCATTGTCCGTCTTCCATCGCTCATCGTCGCCCCCACCCTTTGCTACCCTTCCAGTTGTCCTCATCGATTGTAGATCTGCCTTGCATTGCTAGAGCGGGCTACTTGGACAGTATGCCATTAGCCGCCTCATGCTCCGGCCTCGCCCAACCTCACCCTACAACATGATCACAACGCTCATTGGCCGAGCACCTCAGCCCTCATTGGTTCTTAGCCTCGACTTCCAACACTTTTACCCTTGAGCAACAACAACTTCAAATGATCCCCTCCTTCTGCTCCTTCATGTGTCGATGAGCGAGGGCCCTCCCGCACTCCGATCTTCACCGTCGATCGAGGCGACCACCTCATCCTCCAAGCCCACCGATGATAGTCCTCTACCTCGGGTTGACATCGACATCACACATCCTCCGCAATATCACCCGCTCCTCGACCATCGGCTCACCACCCTTGCTAGATGTGCTCCGCCATCGACTCAACCACCTCGAGCTCAAAACCCATCCACGCCAGAGGTTCAAGCAAGCAAAGCCACCGTTTACGCTCAGAGTTGCCGCCACATGGTGCCTCAGCCAGCCGAAGCTTAGCCACTGATCACAACCTCCTAGCATATGCGACCTGCATGTGTACGGGAGGAACAAATTGCACCAAGGCCCCTCGTGCTTCAGCAAATTGCAAAAGACACCCCCTCGCTTGGAGAACATGTGGACAACATGTGCCTGTGGGAAAATTTGTAGAATATCCCTATGGAGTTTGGATTGCATTTCGATCCAATCAACATATTTGTTTAATTATCAATTTTATTTTACGTATTGCATTCATACCCCTTTATTTCTGCTTTAATTCGAACATCATTTTATCATCATATTTTCTTTCAAAATAGAACCTTATAGAACAATTTATTCTCTATCAAGTGGATATTTAATGGTAATTTTACGAGCTGTGGTAAACTTAATATAACTAGTTTGGTGGAAAGTTGCATATTTTGCCTAATATGTGCTCTTAAATTCATATTAAATTGATTATTGCTTCAAAAATTCTCAAAAAATCACGTTAAGTAGAATTAAATGTGTTTCGACTGTGCCAAAAAATCATGTCCTTTACAAGTATATCGAAACTATAATAAAGTAAGTGGTGATTTTAGTAATTAATTCCTAATAGGCTGTAGACCCGATATTTTTAGGATCTATTGATTTTCTCGGATACCTCTTAAATATATCTATCTAGGACAATTTTATTTCCAAGAAATAAATAGGGTTGCTATTTATTAATATTACTTTATGAAAAATCCACCTGTACACATATGTAATTCATAATAAATTAATTTCACATCAGAAAATTCCAAAATAATATAGATAATTAATTTCATTATTTTTCACATTGCATCCATTTTTTAGGATTTTTAGACTTCGTTTGACTGAAAACTGCATTTTAGTCTGTAAACATGCCTAAAATTGCATTTCATAATTAATTGCGTTAAAAAAATATAAAAATATTTATACAAAAATCTATCATCTAGATCAACCTAAGGAGACAATGGTCTCTCCAAGTTCGACCTTGAGCTTGCCCGAGTAAAAAATCTGACTGTTCGCTTTAATTGCAAAATTAATTTTAGCGGTCTGTCTGATTGATCCTAAGTGCCTGACTACTACAATGAACAAATTAAAATGTTAATTTACCTAAACTAGCAAGGGCATTTCAGGGTTCATCAGTGATGTTGCTCGAGGTCGGAGATGGCGAAGCATAGGGGAATCCTCGATGTCCTACTCTGTTGAGGCATTACTGGTTTGTTCAACCAAGATTTTCATCAAAAGTAGGGTCATGGAGCTTTCTTCCCCACCTCATGCTCCTTTACATGCAAGGTCGACTATGGGCTTATTTGCGTTGGGCTTTCCGATCAGAGAAAGTGGACAAGTGGGCTCCCATGTGTGCGTGAAGGGAAGGGAGCAAAGCTTCGGTGATGCTTCAGCCAGAGAGGGTAGGTTCGGTAGAAGAAGAGTGGGAAGGTGATGAGGTCTGTAGGTGAGGATGAATCAGTAGATGGGTTTCAGATCGAGGAATAGGAAGAAAAAGAAGAAGAAGAGAGAAAGAGAGAGAATATGTTTAGGTGTGGGGTTGAACAAAGGATCACCGATGAATCTCATATTCATCATGCTAAAAGCCACAAATTAAACCCCTAACTTAATCAATCCAATAAAAATCACCATTAATTCTGTATTATTATCTTCTAATATATTGTGTATAATTAACCATTAATTAATTGTATTTAATTGCCTTTATTTTCTTTGTATTTGTTATCAAAAATCCCTAAATCTTATGTAGATCAATTGTCCATAACATCACTAACCCTTAAAAAGACTAAAAATGCAAAAACAACTCAAAAAGATAGAAATCAGTGCTTTTATCCTCTTAAAAATACTTCCAAAATACTTTTTGTACAAATGACCTCTTTGGCTTTTCGTCCAACATGAAACTTGTAGACCTCATCAAGACAAACAAACTTCATGTTTTGACTTTTCTTAATTTTGCCTCTAACTATTTCTTTTGTATTTTTCTTTGTATTTACATTTTTGAATTTTCTTTGGGCCACGTGGCACCCTCTGGGCTGCCCACATGGCCCGTCCTCCTTCCTCCACCCGTCACCGCTCCTGACCGTCGGATCTTCTCCATCCGCCTCCATCTCAGCCCTCCATTGCCGCTTCATTCCAAGCCGTTGGATCTAGCGCCCAGATCATATCACCGCCACTCATCTGCACCTCAACCTCAGCCGCCCGATCGTCATAAACATCCAACGCTCCTCCTTGTGCCACGTCGCCCTTCAAGCTCATCCGCTCGATTGCATCTCATCCTACGCCTCTCAAGCCTACACATCATCCCATCCTCTCCCACCGTTGGATCTCCCCCATCTCCCAATCTCATCCGCTCCTTCGCACCTTAACCTCAGCCACTTGATCAGATCCTTGATCTAATCATAACCCTCCAACGACGCAAGCCCCTGGGCCATTGGATCGTGAGATCCAACGACCGGAAGATCATCCTCAACCTCCATCTCACCCGACTCCAGGCGTTACACATCGTCGTCCCGCCCCCCTTCCTATTTTGGGAAGAACCTCCGATCTCCTCTCCTTCTAGTAACGCCTCCTCTATGCAGCCTTATCATCAGCCATCCCCGCACCAGCTTCACTACCCCTGCCATCACTCCTCCATTAAACCCTAGGCTGTCGAAACCTCCCCCATCACTACATGTAACGCTCCGTCCTCCACCTATAAAACCTCGCCCACCACCTCTGTTCACCCCGATCCACCATTCAGGGGGCCTCAGCCTAGCTTCTAGACCTTCGGTGAGAATGGAGGAGACTTATCTCGAGGTGATGATGGTCGAGACACCTTGGTGTGATCCATCACCGTCCAGTCCATGTCGCGGCACCTCCGGTGATCGCTGAGCTTCGTGCAACGGCCAGGCACGTTAGGCGACGACCCCGAGCTCTGACGGAGCTCAACCACAGGCCAATTCCCCCGCCAAATACCTGGCTCCGGCCAGGTACCCGCCACATCATTTTTCTTCGAATTTTCCCAACCTACTCACTTGCCGCCTCTATCATCCGACCACCCCACAAGCTTCACTGCTCCGTCCTCATCTTCACGCTACCCTCCGACCTCACCACCCCCTTCTCCACACCTTAACCACCCTTCATCACCTCCTCCTCTGCTCCGTCGAAGGAGGAGCACAGGGCCAACACTCCGATCGCCCCCACGACCCCCATTCACCCACGACTCACTCACCGTTCACCGTACGCTTCGGCTATCTAACAGTTGCAGGTGCTCAAAGCTTCAATGGCCAGAGTTTGCATCGGTGCTCCTTTGAGCTTTTCTTCTCCGGTGAAGCTTCATTGACCTTCACCTTCGACCAGCTCTGGAGCTTCGCCGCTCCTCCAGGATCCTCGCCAGTCGTCCAACGATCTTCACCGACCTTCAGGCGAGCGTGAGGTGCACGGAGGAGCTTCAACGAGCCTGTCGGAGCATAGCCTTCCCCGGTGGGATACGGAGGAGCCAGACATAGGTGCCGTCCGATCATATGGATCGGACGGTAGTGATGAAGACACGTGGACGACCCAAGCCTTAATCCGAACCAGCAGGCTCGGGTCCACCGAACCGTCTCTCGAGATGGCATCTCATGCCACGTATCCCGAACTTGGGACGCCTCCCGAGCCTAAGTCCCTCACGTGCACCACACGTGAAGGCTTGGGTAAATTGCATGAAAGACCCTGGATGTTTTGGGTATTTACACTTTGGTCCCCAAGCACGTGCCTCATCTGCCTGGGTACTTAATAGGGAGGCCCTCACGGGTTTGAGAAATTACAAAAAGGTCCCTACGTGCATGGAAAATTACTATGGGGCCCAGGCTATTTTTGGTATTTACATTTAGGTCCCTCTGGGGACCTAAATGTAATATTTATCCTTTTATTTCTTGCATTTTTATTACAATTATGCCCCTGCATTGTTTTCTTCATAACATGAGCATCGTAGGTCCAAATTGCATGATTTTATTGTCGTTTTGATCCTTGATTCATCATCTATATTATGGCATATTTAATTTTCTCATCTGACATCATTTGAAATGAAGTGAATTTTTATATTAGACGAGATTCTGTGCTCCATATAGGTGTGCCCTGATTGGATGATTGCTCTTATTCTTATTTTCAATTTGACTCTAATATTAACCCGTATTATGTTGCTCATTTATGTAACCCTTCTTCGGTATAATTGTTTGCATTCTCAGCCTTGCATCATTGTTCATGCATCATTTTACAAATCACATAAAAATTAACCAAAAATTACATGCATCATTTTATTACATTGTAATCTGCATAGTGTATCATGCACTTTCATGGAAACTTGTAATCAAGGAATAGTTCACACTTGATCTTCATTAATAAAAATTTTATAAATAGATAGAGTAGCTCATGTCCCTGTGTTCGACCTTGGTAGACTTGCCAAGTAAAAATATTCCACAACATTTAAAGTGTGTGGTTTTTGCTGAACCGAATTTGCCTCTTATACTACGACAATTCCTGATTATTAAAGAGGCAGATTTCACGTTCATCAAATGGCGTCGTTGCCAGGGACACGACTTAACTTAATTTATTTGTTGAATTTTGACTTATCTTGTTGAACATTTTTAAGATTTACAGATCTTCATTTCATGCATTATTTCCTGCATCATGTATGCCGACTAATTTCCTCATTATTTTTCTAACTTTTCTTTTTTGTGGCATTACCCATAAATATCAAGGACGCTTGATCTTCATGGAGGCGTGAAGTCGGGAGCTTCCGCTGAAGAGGTCGCGAAAGAATTGGCAAAGGAATTTTAGGATCTTTTATCAGTCCGCCTGCATTTGCATACTGTATAAAAATGTTGCATGTTCATAGTTATTTTAATAGCCCCCATTAGTGGGCTTGCATGTTGTAAAAAAAAGAAAAAGAAGTAGATCACTTGATGATCTACCCCCCTCCACACACACACTTGCACATATACTCTGACCCCCTTCTCTCTGTATATTTCACAATCACTCACTCTCTCTCTCTCTCGCTCTCTCTGATCGTCACCGTTTGTAAAAACAACCCCACACCCTTGTATCATAGTGTAATTCCTCCAACCACAATAACCCCCCTCCAACTCAGATCTGATACTTAGGCTATTTGTAGCCTAAGTATAGGGGGGCCCGCCTAGTCATCCATCCCTCGTGTTGTCTTCTTAATACTTAGGTCAAATTTTGGCCTATGTATAGGGGACCCTCCTCCTCAGTTTCGCTATATCACTCTATATTTAATTTAGCCATGGCTTCATGACACTTGTGCTATGAGGACATAACAAAATTTAAGTATAGGGGGATATACCGTATATGACTATATATTTACTTTAGCCATAGCTCGTATTTTTAAAACTTTTTGAAAATTCCTTCTCGGGCTTGGTTTTAGTATACCTGTGAAATGAGTTTTGTAAAAACCTTGTAAAAATGTTTTCTTCAAAAATTGAGGGATTAATTTGTGTAAATAACCCCTTTTAAAAAAATTATAAAATTGAAAACCTTTCTTTGAATTAGACTTTGACTACTAGGCCTAGTAGATACTTTCAGTGAGGGAATTTCGGTCTCCCTTAGCAGAGTGGGTGGTTTAGAGGACACTGCGAAAGGCTCTATCCTTAAGGAACACGGGTCCGTCTAACAGCCCGTACTTATACCCATACTGGCTGAGAGTAGATACTTTTATTCATTTGAGCCTGGGACAGTCATTGTCTCTCCATAGAATTCAAAAAAAATCCATAAAAATATGCAAAAACAAAAAATTACACAAAAATCACTAACTAAGGAGTTGGTGTATTCCTGACACATCATATTCACTCAAGGCTTGAGGATTTTAAGGACATTTGATTTCTGTGATCTTGAGTCTGAGTTAACATGTCGTAGTCATTAGGGTTTTGAGCTTAATTATCTATACTTCCATAGTTTGAAAGATTTGAGCGCTATATTGCACTCTTCATCTCTACCTTCAAAAGAATATGATCAGCACAAACACTTCCACAACTGCATGATTGATGAGATGAGTTGAGATATCACTTAAGGAACTAGGACTAGAGGTTTGAGTTTAGACCTGATCTAATGATATTCGAGGATGGGATAAAGTTAATGAAGGCTTCATAATACCTGAGTGTCAGCAAAACCCTAGCCAGTATGTGAACAAGATTCATATGCTATCTCTTTGATATCTACCTATGTGCCACAGTGTGATGAAACTTAATGATAATTGTTGATCAATGTGCGCCAACTTTTGGTAAAAACAGTGGAGCTAGCCAAAAAAACAAAGAATGTGAAAGTAAAAGCTCTATCATCCAAAGTCAAATTATAAATGAGCTTCCACCAATGGCGAGCACTTCAAAACATTTTTCAAAAGTGTCCACTTGGACCAAGCGCTAATTAGGTCCAAGGAGTCGAGCTGACACCAAAAAAGGGCTCTTCATCGTAAATGCTATACGTCTGGGTGTCGAAGGTATCTTAGATACTCAAAAGAGACACACCCCGATGTACTCCCAGAAAAATAAGTACATACGACTCCAAATCTCTTGACAGACACATTGATCGGCAATCTAAAAATTTACATGTGTTTAGTAAAAAGGCCCTCGAGAGGCCCCATGTTCCAATGTGAGGGAGAGAAAAATAGACATAATCATATGTCATTTATCATCTGTCTGTCCATCTACACTTTCAGTCTGACAAACTAATGAGACGGTTGACTGAAGCAAGAATAGACTTATTCCCTAGTGTTGAGGATTAGGTCTAGTGGAGAGTCTCTTGGATTGGAACTTTGGGTGATGCCTCGACTCGACTCTCATGAAATGCAGTACACTTAATTTCATATCCTTATATTATATGTATAAAAAGAGAGTCTGATAATTAGAGAAGTTGGATTCCTTCTGACTAGAGCTTGGATAAGCCCAGAATTTTGGGATCACTTAAATTAAGGGTCTTTGAAAGATTGAGCCTTGAAATCTTCACTTGCATGGTCAGGAATTAATCCGACTCCTTCATTTTTTTGATGCTCGAGGGCGAGCATAGTTTAAGTATAGGGGTATGATGAATCTCGTATTCATCATGCGAAAAGCCACAAATTAAACCCCTAACTTAATAGATCCAATAAAAATCACCATTACTTCTTTATTACTATCTTGTAATATATTGTGTATAATTAACCCTTAATTAATTATATTTAATTGACTTTTTTTGTATTTATTATCAAAAATCCCTAAAAATTAGGTAGATCAATTGTCCACAACATCATTAACCCTCAAAAAGACTAAAAATGCAAAAACAACTCAAAAGATAAAAATCGGTGTTTTTACCCTCTTAAAATACTCCCAAAAATAATTTTTGTATAAATGACCTCTTTTGGCTTTTAGTACAACATGAAACTTGTAGATCATATCGAGACGAACAACTTTTTGTTTTGACTTTTTCCTAGTTTTGCCTGAAACTATTTCTTTTGTATTTCTCTTTGTATTTACATTTTCGAATTTTCTGATTGGGCCACGTGGCGCCCTTTGGGCCGCCCACGTGGCCCGTCCTCCTTCCTCCACCCATCATCGCTCTTGACCGTCGGATCTGCTCCATCCGCCTCCATCTCAACCCTCCATTACCGCTTCATTCCCAGCTGTTGGATCTAGCGCCCAGATCATATCACCGCCGCTCATCTGCGCCTCAACCTCAGCCGCCCGATCGTCATAACATCCAACGCTCCTCCTTGTGCCACGTCTCCCCTCAACCTTAGCCGCTCGATCGCATCTCATGCTACGCCTCTCAAGCCTACACGTCATCCCATCCTTTCCCACCGTTGGATCTCCCCCATCTCCCAATCTCATCTGCTCCTTCACCCCTTAACCTCAACCGCTTGATCAGATCCTTGATCTAATCATAACCCTCCAACCACGGAAACTCCCAGGCCTTTCGATCATGAGATACAACGACCGAAAGATCGTCCTCAACCTCCAGCTCACCTGACTCCAGGCGTTACACATTAATGTTCCATCCCCCCTTCCTATTTTGGGAAGAACCTCCGATCACCTCTCCCTCTAGTAACGCCTCCTCCATGCAGCCTTATCATCAGTCATCCCCGCGCCAGCTTCGCTTTCCCTGCCATTACTCCTCCATTAAACCCTCAGCTGTCGAAACCTCCCACATCACTACATGTAACGCTCCGACCTCCACCTATAAAACCTCGTCCACCACCTCTGTTCACCCCGATCCACCAATCAGGGGGCCCCGACCTAGCTTCTGGCCCTCTGGTGACAGCGGAGGAGCCTTATCTCGAGGTAACGAAAGTCGAGACACCTCGATGTGATCCATGGCCGTCCAGTCCATGTCGCGGCACCTCCAGTGACCGCTGAGCTCCGTGCAATGGTCGGGCACGCTCGGCAATGACCCCGAGCTCCGATGAAGCTCAACCACAGGCCAATTCCCCCACCGAATACCTAGCTCCGGCCAGCTACCCACCACTTCATTTTTCTTTGAATTTTCCCGACCTACTCACTCGCCGCCCCTATCATCCGACCACTCCACAAGCTTCACTGCTCTGTCCTCATCTTCGCGCTACCCTCCGACCTCACCACTCCCTTCTCCACAACCTGACCATCCCGATGCCCCCTCCTCCTCTGCTCCGTCGGAGGAGGAGCACAGGGCCAACGCTCCGGTCACCCCCACGACCCCCATTCACCCATGACTCACTCACCGTTCACCGCACGCTTTGGCTATCTAACAGTTGTAGGTGCTCAAAGCTTCAATGGCCGGAGTTTGCATTAGCGCTCCTTTGAGCTTTTCTCCTCCCATGAAGCTTCATCGACCTTCACCTTCGACCAACTCCGGAGCTTTGCCGCTCCTCCAGGATCCCCGCCAGTCGTCCTGCAATCTTCACCGACCTTCAGGCGAGCGTGAGGCCCACAAAGGAGCTTTAACGAGCCCGCTAGAGCACAACCTTCCCCGGTGGGCTGCGGAGGAGCCAGAGGACACAGGTGTCGTCCGATCATATTGATCGGACGACAATGATGAAGACACGTGGATGACCCGAGCCTTAATCCGAACCAGCAGGCTCGGGTCCACCGAACCATCTCTCGAGATGCCATCTCATGCCACATGTCTGAAAAACGAGAAAAGCGAGAGCCTCTAAGTAATGGTCTGACAGATCAGACTCACTATCGTTGAAGCGACTACTTAGGCCTTCACGTTGATCAACAATTAACCCACACAATCAATCAAGCAATCACGATCAAGGATTAAAATTTATTATAACCTACTAAGAATGTATAATGGCAAGCAAGCAGGGGTCGAACATAGGAAGCAAAGGAGTAAAGTAGACTAAATAATAGTCGAATGCCTTATGTCTTGTAAGCTACTTAGCCAATGGGGATTTTTGTGTGTTTTTTATCTTATATTTTTATTTATTTTTTGATTTTATATTTTTGTATTTTAATTTTTAATTTACTGATTTTTGTATTTTCTTTTTATATTTTATATTTTTATATTTTTTTACAACCTCCTAACTACCACCCACGTATGCCATCTCTAACCAACCACTCTGTCCAACAAAAATCAAACCCTAATGATGAATCTGTGATTCATCACTCTTAAAGTTGAAAATAGAGCTTTGTTCCTGGGTATTTAGCATCATATTTCTCTTTATCTTGCATAAATAGCATTCATGCATCAATCCACAAAACTTGCATTTTAGCATCTATCTTTGCATTTAAATAAGAAGCCAATCCTTTTGTAAAATCCACTTGGAAAACATCCACCCAGTTACTTGTATTTTATCCCCTCTAAAATAAAATAACACCTTCCTTATAATATGTACACCTTTAGTTAATAATATAGGGAAGAAGGCCAGAGATCCCTTTTGTAAAATACCCAATAAAGCCCTAAATCCCCCAGACCTTAGAATACCCATATCTCTCTCTTACCAACCTCGAATTAGGTCTACTTACCTTCAGATGAATACACATTCAGAGACCTTTAAAATGAGACTAATTTCACTCAATTCGGAGCTCGTAGGCAAAAGTTGGGTTTTTGGGCCTCCTTGTATACTCTACATATGTATATTTGTATCCTTGTATTTTTGTATCATATTTGACTACATCTCCGTTTTTGGTCAACATGAAAATTGTAGATCTCATCGAGATCTACAACTTTCATGTTTTGAGTTTTTCTAAATTCGGCCTCCTTCTCCCTCTAAACTCATCTCTCCTTTCAGCCACTCACAACTGGCCACGTGGCGCCCTCTGATTGCGCCACGAGGCCCGCTCCCTTTGACTCATCCGCCCTCATTGCCAGCCATCAGATCCTTTCTTGATCCAACGGTTTGAGGGTCTCCACGTATGCCTTAACTCACCGCCGTCAGATCAACCCCTGGACTTCATCTACGCCGCACGTTCTCGCCTTTATCTCCTTCCGCCACGTGGCACGTTAATTGCCATTCGATTTCGCCTGAGAGCTTTAATCCTAACGGCTCAATTCACTCGATGCTCTCAACCATCCGATCGCCTCTAACAAAGTCATCCTCACCGCCCGCTGATGCTACGTCCTCATCACGACACGTGGCATCCGCCACGACCATCTGATCACATCGCCTTGGATCATATCAGAGCCGCTCCTTAGCGCCATCTTCCCAACCATTGGATCGCAAGATCCAACGGTCGAGACCTCGTCTCCTACTTCCAGACGATCTCTCTACCACGTTCTCAATCTCACGCAGCACCCTCCCCCTTTCTATTTTTGACTCCACGACGACCACCTTCTCCGACCTCTGACACCACCACGATGAAGCCCACTCATCCCTTATCCTCGCCAGTACCCTCGATCCCCATGACAACCCTCGAAGTCGCTCCACGACCTCCACTTCCTAGCTAGCCCTGCCATACCCCTCATCCTATAAATCAGCCACCTCCGACCACTTTCATCCCGATCTGCCACTACGAGAGGAATCCTGGAGCTCAGAGCCACCCATTGGCGACAGCAATTGAGTGTGAAATCGAGTGAAGATAGGCCTCCACCTCCGACGAGATCCTCGATGTCACCACGCCGTGCTGCAGCTTCTCCGACGAGCTGCTTGAGCTCGGGCCCCCTACCGTCCCTCGAGCGACGATCATGAGCACTTCATTGAGCTCCATTCCCCAGGTAGACTCCTTCATAGCCCTCTCGATCTTCCTCTCCTGTTCTTTGATTTATCTCCGAATTTATTCGCCATCCACACACCACTTCACGCTCCGCCGGCCATCCTCCGAGCATCGCCTTGGAGCTGGCACCTTCGCACACCATTCCTTTAGCCCCGACGACACATTCCACCTTACGTCGATGCGAGCTCCACCATCTTGGCGAAGCACTATCACTGGATCACCTCATCGCATCTCTGGCCTCTCCCCGCATTCACAAGCAGCCCTCGAGCACATCTGCAAGCCTTGGTTTCTCCACTGATCCCTGCAGGTGCGTCAACTTGGATTGGTCAGAACCTCAATGGAGATCCATTCAAGCTTCTCCGACGCTGTTCCCCAGAGACGTTTAGCAACACCTAAGACCATCGGAGGATTCCCGACGCTCCCACGATCCTTTCCAACCACTTGGGAGTCACCGGCGACCCCCAACGACATCCAGAGGAGGAGGCGGAGCCAGACCTCCTTCGTCGGAGCACATCCCTCTCCGTCGCAGGAGGCGGTGGATCAGTTGAGGAAGAATAGCAGCAGCCGTCTGATCGGACGATCCGGAGCAAGCCACGTCACCCACATCCCGCGACCGTCGGATCAGGAGAATCATACGGACCTGGTCGCGCCACGTTGCCAATCGCCAGAGCTCCAAGTAACCGTTTGATTAATCTTGATCTAACGGCTCGCCGCCTTCACGTGCCGGCCACTAGCGGCCATTGGATCATCTTTGATCCCACGGTCCAGATCCACCCACGTCGCCCGATCCGAGCCTCCTCCCCGACCATTAGGCTCGGATCATCCGAAGCTTCTCCGAACCAGATCCGAACCTCCAGAGCTGCGCGAGACTCGCTCCGAGCCTCCGAAGTCCTCCGAGCCTAGGACCCCCCACGTGATCCGCACGTATGGCCTGGGTAAATTGTATCGAGGCACCTGAAGGTTTCCAATATTACATTTCAGTCCCTGCCAGGCGACCCCCACGTGAGGAGCACGTGTCTTGTAGAGAAATTGCATTTACCCCCCTGCACTATAGGTAATTGCATATTAGTCCCTGTCAGCATGTTTTATTTTCAGTAATTTTAATTCTTGTAATTGCATTTATACCCTTGTCTTTGCACGCATAATTAGGCATTCATATTAATTCATTTTTCAGTTTGGAAAATTGCATGGTGTAGCTTATATTGTCCTCTTCATTATGTGATACTTGGCATATTTTTGTAATATCAGTGGATTTTTCTATTAACTAATTGGTTCAATCTTGCTATATTTTGCCCAATTTCACCTTTTAATTGGTAGTAATTTCTCTGTGACTCCAAAAATGCCTCAAAAATCACATTAGATTTAAGATAATTAGCTTTACTTTGCACAAAAATTTCATCTCAATTGCACGCATCCTGAGGCCTAATAATTCATTTGGTGAATTTCTTAATTAATTTTTAATAGGTTCATTTCACATTAAAATTAAGGTTTGATAATTTTCCTGGATTCCTCACCTTCAAAATTATCTAGGATAATTTTTATTCCCAAAAATATTGTGATTTGATATTTATTAAAATTAATTTAGTCGAAGTCACCTTGCACTCATTTTTAATTCACAGTAATTTAAATTAGTGTCAGAAAATTCCAAAAAAATTATGTAGCTTAATTTCATCATATTTCATCATCTGGCCAAGTTTCATAATTTTTGGAATTAATTTGACCATTTTTCTGAGTTAACTTGTAAATTGGCCTGATTTTGCATGTGTCTTGCATAAAATATACTAAAAAGACCAAAAATATCATCCCCTGGAAATCAAACTTCGGAACTTGCTAAAAATCTACCTAAGGAGACATCTGCCTCCCTGAGTTCGACCTTGGGCTTGCCCAAGTAAAAAATTTTGCCGCTCGAAATTAAGTTTCCTATAATTGAAAGTGGTTTTTGATCTGCCCTTATTATCCGACTACCACTACGACAATTCATTAATTTGACCATTAATTTGATCGAATTAACAAGGGTAGTGGGAGGCATTTCAAAATGGCACCGTTTCCAGGGAGGCACGGCTTAGGTTAATTTGCAGTCATTTCTGAGTGTTTGATTTTCTATCCCCGGGTAGTCTGACCCCCAGTTTTTTTGTGAATATTTTCTGTCCTTTAATTTTTGTACTTTTTGATTCGTTCTCTATCTGACCTCAACTTAATTTTTGTGCGAGGAACGCAAGGAGTCGAAGATACTTCGAGGAACCTGCATTTTAATTTGTTTGAGAGATTTGAGAGGATTTGTATTTCTCATTTTTTTTAATTTGGCATTATTTCCAACGGTTCCCGTTTGGGTCCTCGCGAGTGTAAACATAGTGAAACTGTGTCCCCGACTGCTGTGTGGTTTGAATTTTTAGAATAGGCTTGCACTAGCGACTCCTTGAGCCACTCTAAGGTTTGCTTGTATTCGTAATCTTTAGGACCACACAGCCACTTAAAAGACGCACCTAGATCACAGAGCTAGTCAAATCAACCTGTGCTTCACTCGCTAATAGAACTGCTTGTCTAGGAACAGATTTTGTCGCTTGCAACTGCATGTAGTGTAAAGATTTCAATTCTGTTTTGCATCCTGCATAAAAGAGAAGGGATCACCGTAAGTCTTCTTCACTCAGCATAAGCATAATCATTTTTCGTGCATCGGCTTTTCTCGATTTCCCCCTCTATTTTTCAAACTTAAATTAAACAGAAATTGGGACTAGACGATGGGTGTGCTGTGTGGTTGGACTAACAAGTGAGAACTTAACTTAAAACCGGGACTACTACATTATTGACCAAAAAATCAATAAAATTGGAAACTCTGTTTGCGGGAGACTAAACCCCGACCTTGTTTTCAGCCTGAGTGAGGGTACTTGAGTGTGTGAACACCTTAAGGCAGAGCCCAAATCCCCGCCTTCCATATCACATGCCAACTGATCCTAGGAAATATCACGAGTTGAATATTTTTAGATTCACTGACTAGTACCAAGTAGCCTCCGCCTGCTCGTGGGTAGTCAGGGGTGAACCAGCAGTACTTCGCGACAAGTTGCTAGTAACCCTTCGGGGCAAAGTTCCGGCCTTGTCAACCTCCGCCTGCTTGCAGGTAGACAGGGGCATGGTCTTTGAGTCCATCAACTTGGGATAGGAGCGAAGAAAGGAAGGACCGACGGTGTCTTAGGCGACAGGTTAAACAGGGAAGACGCATCCGACTCTGAGTCGACTTCCCTATAGGCTGCGTAAATCCTTGCTATCTTGCTTGAAAAATCACACTTAAAATTAACAAGATTAATTGGACTCAGTTTTGAGTCCTTCACTGTGTTGAGTGTGAACCCAGGGTCTTGGATTGTATTGCTTGCTTCAGGTAGGAGTAAAATCCTAACTTTACTTAGAACTCCCGACTCTTCTCGCCAATTCAAGATGACTGACTGGAGGAATATCGACGCATTATTCGCCAATCTCTCTTTGAGTCCCCCACGAAAATCATCTTCACCGGACCAAGCGCAACTTGGACCACCCAGAGCTCATGACCCTCTTGAGTTTTGGATCCCTCACACCCAGGGTGGTTACTCTCAAACCAACCCTTTCCTCTCCTCTGAGCTTACCGAGGAAGACCATCGCCTCGCCAAGAATCCTTTCCTTGATATATCCTCTAATCCAGATCATTTCCATTTCACAGGACTAGAGGACAAGATGCCACCAAAGCGACCCCCAGATGAGGGAGAACCCCAAGATGACCCACTCCAGCAAGTCTTGGCTCGCCTCGCTCAAGCCGAACAACAGAATGCGGATCTTACAGCAAGAATGGGACAGATCATTGCGGTAGGAGGAATCGACCGACCAATGGTTGATGTCTATAACCCAGCAGAGAATGAGATACAAAGTTCGTTAGCACCAGCAGTACCTCCCGAAGCATTTGAGCTCAAGCCCCACTTCCTTAGCCTGCTACCGAAGTTCAACGGAAATGCCCATGAAGAACCATATGCCTTCCTCCTAGACTTCGAGCTGGTTTGCAACAACCTTAGTCATCCTAGGGTTGGGAAAGATTACATTTGACTGAAGGCCAACCCTTTCACCTTAGGAGATAAGGCAACACATTGGCTGAAGAACCTAGGAGTGAGATGTAAAACCTGGATGCAGTTCGAGGACCTATTCCTGAAGAAGTTCTACCCCCTCAGTAGGACTAACCAAATGAGAACAGAGATCGCTAGTTTCTCCCAGGGACCCAGTGAACCATTCCATGACACCTAGGATAGGTTTAATGACCTAATTCAGAAATGTCCCTGCCATGGCATTTCTAAGGCGATCTTAGTCCAGACCTTGTTCTGTGGTTTGACTCCGGAGATGCAGGGGTTAGTAAGTGCCGCCCGTGGAGGAAGCTATCTGAATAAGAATGAGAATACTGTATCGAAGATACTAGAGCAGATGGCAGAAATAGGCAGGTCACAGGCCACCAGGACCTATCAGTTGTCTCCCTCAATCATATCCAACGAGACAACCCGGAGGACTGTAGCGGATCTGACAAAGGACCTCATTCCCAGCATGGGGATGATTACCGATAAGTTAACCATGGTCGAGCTGATCCACAAGAGGGTCACTGACCTTGTGTCTCTCTCACGTCTGCCGAAGCAAGTGGAGGAACTTACTAAGAAGGTAGTTAAGATGAAGCTAGCTGCCCCTTATGCACCACCTGTACCTGTACATCGGGTCCATCTTGTACAAGAGCAGGCACCGGGGCCTCAGAGTGGCTGGGTAGAGGATCAGACTTACACTTAGCAGGACCAACATGCACCCCACAAGTGGAGACCGGATACGAGGAGCCTCCGCAGGTGTTTAAGATCAACGGGCTGTAGTACAGCTGTGACCCCATCGGTAGACAGTCGAGGATGGGGAACGGTCAGCCTCACCGACCTTCCCCAGCTTACCAGGAAACCAATCCCATACCTGCACCGTGCTTTGTTCAGTCCAGGCCCGAACGAGGGTACCAGCCTCAGCAGCAGTAGCGCACATTCCACCCAGGCTAGCAGGGCCAGGCACCGTCCTATCAACAGCAACAATATCAGCATGGCCAGCAGGGCCAGTACAGAACCTCATCCGCAAGTCAACATCAACAAGCACAACCCACCGAATTGGAGCCCCTCACCTTGGCGATCCAGACCCTGTCTGATAGGGTCCAACAGATCCAGAATGACTATCTGGATATGAGAACCTATCTGAATCGTGTTTCTCATACCCAGGATCAACATATGGCACCAAGGACCCCAATTCCCGCCCAAGTTCAGGCTAACCCGAACAACCTAAATCAAGGCCAGAACCGACCTCGTGATCAGATATACTATTCAGATAAGTCTTTATATGAACATGAGATCCTTTCGTACAATAATGTAAATCATATGTTCCTCAGGAGCGGAAGGATCGTGATCGTACCTGATCGGGTACGGGCACCGAAGGAAGGAGTCGCCATGTCTCTACCTGAGGAGAACTTGGAGGAAGAAGAGGAGTCGCACCACCATCACCACCACCAGCAGAAGAAGAGGACTTCTGAGTCCTCGAAGCAGCAAACCCGCACCAGCAGAGAGTCCGACGAAACTGACGAAGAGACCGTACCTCCATATGAGGAGCACCGTCCAGAAGTCACGGAAGACGCATCACCGGTTTCGCCACAACATTTTCCTTTTAGTCAGAGTCAGAGTTCGAGTATGTTTCAGAGTCTGAGTCTTGTACAGAACTCAGTTCCAGCTTTCAATGAAAACATTTCAGTTTCAGAACATGAGTTAGAGTCAATAATCCCTTTCCCCCGAGCTCTTACATGTGGAAAGAAGAAAAACAAAAAAATCCAAAAAGATGACCCTGAGATGGCAGAGTTCTGCAACAAGTATATCAAGGTCACAATCCCCTTTGACAAGTACATGGAAATGACTCCTGCATTTCAGAAGTACATGAAGGTGAGATGCACACCTACTAGGGTTAGCAGGAAGACCAAAAGCTGTGTTGAGAAACGCGTTCTGTCAGTAGCCACGACGTGTGCAATAAAGAACTCGTTTCCAAGGAAATGAAGAGACATGGGTGCGCATTGTGTAGTGAGTCATGTCGATGACATTGTGTTTGCACGCACTCTCCTAGACAATGGATCCTCAATTAACTTAATGCCTACAACCTTCTATGAGCGGCTTAATCTCAGACCTCTTGGGAAATCCAGAGCCCTCCTGCAGTTCGCTGATAAATCAACCAAGAGGTCCCAAGGAGAATTGAGGAATTTTGTAATCAAAGTCGAGGGACAAGAATACATGGTGGACTTTACTGTCTTAGATATGGAAACCCCTCGTAATTGGAGAGATTCCCAGATCATCTTAGGTAGGCCCTTCCTCAGGACAGCAGGGCCTTGTTTGATTACAAGATTGGGAAGATCCAGTTCCAAACTCCAGGCGGAGATGAGGAACTTGAGATGAAGCAAACCAGATGGCAGAGACCGGATCCAGAATCTAGCATCGAGCACTCTTCATCCGAAGCAGACCACGACCATGTAGACACAGTTGGGCCATGGAGACATAACCCAGCCAGCATCGATGAGTCCCTCCCCTCCGGAGATGATACAGTGCATGAGTTAGTTTGCGAGGTCCTTAAAAACGAGTACAGGTTAGAACCTGCATCTCCCTACATCTTCGATGACTTAGAGGCCCAGCTAGGCCTGTTAGTCCTTCCCTCTTTAGGACAATCGGAAGATGAGGACGACGAGTCGGACGTGGCTTTTGCTGATTGCATGAAGACCTTTGACGATCTGACTCCAGAGCCAAATAACTTGGTGGCAGCAATTACAGAGAAAGATCCAGCCACTTCCAACATTGAGCCAGATTCGATTGAGCCAGATTTCCTAGACGATCACACCTTACCTGAGCTCAAATTGTTACCCACAACACTGAAATACGCCTTCCTTGCGGGTCAGGAGAAGAAATATCCGGTCATCATCAGTCCGCGATTGACCGAGGAGCAGGAATCTCGCTTGCTAGAGATCTTGGAGAAAAATCGCAAGGCGATAGGCTGGAGCATTTCTGATCTCCACGGGATAAATCCCGCTTTGTGTTCGCACCATATCTACTTGGAGAATGAAGCCAAACCCTCTCGTGAGTTCCAACATCGTTTGAATCCAAATTTACGAGAGGTAGTGAAGAAGGAGATAGAGAAATGGTGCAATGCGGGTTTAATTTATCCCATCTCCGACTCAAAATGGGTGGCCCCAATCCATGTGGTCCTGAAAAAGTTGGGAATTCAGACGACCACCAACGATGATGGAGAGGAGATTGTGACGCGAGTGCCCACGTCGTGGCGCATCTGTGTGGATTACAGACGCTTGAATGCCGCGACAAAGAAGGATCATTTCCCCCCTACCATTCATTGATCAGATCCTAGAGAGACTAGCGGGGAAAGAATTCTTCTGTTTCTTGGATGGATTCTCGGGCTACAATCAAGTAGCCATACCTCTGGAGGACCAGGACAAGACCACGTTCACATGCCCCTATGGTACCTATGTTTTCAGGCGCATGCCCTTTGGGTTATGCAATGCTCCGAGTACTTTTCAAAGGTGCATGTCGACGAATTCCTGGAAGTCTTCGTGGACAACTTCTCGGTCCATGGCGATTTCTTCGATTCTTGTCTTAGCAATCTGGACTGAGTCCTCAAACGCTATTGTGAGGTTAATCTGGTGCTCTCCTGGGAGAAAAGTCACTTCATGGTGACGGAGGGCATTGTATTGGGGCACGTCATCTCCAAGAGAGGAATGGAGGTTGACCCTGCCAAGATGGATGTGATCAGACGACTCCATCCACCAACCAACGTCAAGCAGTTGCTGTCATTCCTCGGGCATGTTGGATTTTATCAGAGATTCATCAAGGATTTTTCTATGATTGTCCGACCGTTAACTGAGCTTTTAGGCAAAGACATGGAGTTTGTTGTTGATCACAAATGTCTTGAGGTCTTTAAGCTATTACATGGAACGATCATGGACGCACCCATCCTACAAGCCCCAGATTGGTCTCTACATTTTGAGATCATGACGGACGCATCAGATTTCGTTGTTGGGGCTGTGTTTGGACAAAGGAGAGATGGCGTCCCGTTTGCAATCCACTACGCAAGCAAAGTGCTTGATACCGCTCAATGTAACTATATAGTTACAGAAAAGGAGATGCTTGCGGTAGTGTTTGCCTTGGACAAGTTCAGATCTCACTTAATTGGATCCAAGGTAATTGTGTTCACTGACCATACGACGCTACGATACTTGATGGAGAAGAAGGACGCGAAGGCGTGTCTTCTTCAGTGGATTTTGCTTATCCAGGAGTTTGATTTGGACATTCGTGATAAATCTGGAAAGAAGAACGTAGTAGCCGATCATCTCTCTCATCTTGAAGATATCAATACTTCCGAGGATTCACCAATTCGAGACTCCTTCCCTGACGACTCGATTTTTGTTATCGACTCACTCCCATGGTATGCCATCATCGTGAACTATCTTGTCTCCAAGAAGGTTCCCGAAGGTTGGCCCAAGAGCCACATCGACCGACTGAAGTCGGATGCTAGACACTACTATTGGGAGGATTCAATCCTTATCTTTGAAGGATCGGATTGTGTCTGGAGACGGTGTATTCCTCAGGAGGAATACCAAAGTGTCCTTTCTTTATGCCACAGCTTGGAGGCAGGAGGACACCGTTATGAGAAGAGGACCACATGGAAGGTACTTCAATGCGGCTTATACTGGCCGACTCTGTTTTGCGATGCCATCATCTTTGCGAAGTCGTGCCCAGTATGCCAGAGATTGGGAGGAACCATTGGTTCCAAGGATGAGATGCCTATGCTGAAGGATATGGTTAGATCCTCAAGCGCATCACGGAAGCTTGAGCATCGTATCGTATACGACGAAGAACGACTAGTCGCACTCATTGTTCTATGCAGTGGAAATTAAAATTTTTTTATGTGACGAAACCACATGATCCAAGAAGACTTCTCGGATCATTTCTTCTAAACCACAAACAAGTAATAGGATTACCTCTTGAAGCGTGGTTGCGATCGAGTCTCTAAACAAAGAGACCTCCTGCCTCAAGTTCGATCCGACGGAGGAGACACTTGCGAGCGCGGGGATGAACCGTGTGCTTCTCGCAATCCATGTTGATGATCCAAGCAGTAGGATCTCCTGATCTCAACACACGAGATCCGACGTCTTCTTCACGAGCGGGGCGCACCGAAGGAGACGGAGGTCCACGAGCAAACCATCGGGTAGCATAACGATGATGTCGCGGCGATGGAGAACCTCTCAAGGGCATCCATGGTGGACGGCCATGAGAGGGAGAGAGAGAGAGAAAGAGAGAGATTTGCTTCTCAAGCATTGTGTGTTAAAGAAGAGCAATTGGTGCTTCTCCTTTTATAGGGTTTTGGGATCCATGGATCTCAATCCATGGGACAACACAAATCCAATGGTCCTCACTGATAGTGTTTCTTTCAATGTCTTAGATTTTGTTGGAAAAAATCCAACAACAATTAATTTAATAAAAATCAAATATATAATAAATATAATTTGATTTATATCAAATCAATCTCTATTGGAGAAATAGGAAGGAGGCAAGCCTCCTTCCATAAAGGGGATTGGACGGCCATGAGTCCTATAAGGACTTGGTGGCCGTCCCCTCTCCTTTATCAGGAAGGGAGCCTCCTTTCTATATTACATGAGATTGCATTATCTCATGATTCTCTCCAAAATTTATTGCAAATTTTCACAAAAAATAAATCCAATTTATTTTGTGAACATTGCAATCATGCCATTGGAAATTTGTGAATCACATTTACAACCCAAAATAAAATGTAAACTACATTTTCAATTTAATGTCCAATGTGAATCCAATTCACATTAACATTTAATTAACAAATGTGAATTACAAATATCTCTCTTTTATATATTATAAATCACATTTATAATATATATAACTAATATGGATATTTCTATCCACATTATTTATATCCATGTTAATTAAATCGTATTTAATTACCTTGGATCTCATTTCTTTTATTCTCAAATAATATGAATCACATTCATATTACTTACATCTTTGATAATTATATCACATTTTATTATCTCATATAACTCTCTTTATAATATGAATCAAATTTATATTACTCATGATAATTAAATCTCATTTAATTATCCATTTTCTCAATGCTTGGATACATATATCAACAATAGAATTATCCATGAACTCCTTCAAGGATAATGCACTTTCTCCGCGGATAGTTGGAGATAAGGACAGGGCGATTGTATTGTTCCATGTATAATGATTTGGATATTGAGATCATATCTCAAAAAACCAGATCGCGTGCCTCCCATAGATGCTTGATTAAATCAAGATCGTAAATCTAATCGTCTCATTGCATCTGAGTCATATTTAGATCAATGTCCAACATTTGTACTATGATCAGATTACTTTTCTACTGAGAGGAGTCACTAAAATCCAGACCCGTTTCATCACTCCCTAGGAATGGAAGCGTCATGGTTATACAATCGTTTATGATCACATCACCCTCGGGTATTCCCAATACCTGTACATCCTGCATACTGGAAGATTCAGATTAAACCTGAAGTATTTGATCAACTTTATACTGTCTACTTCATGGTTTTATCAGTAAGTTTCTCATTCGATCATTGGGAGTCGGTATCGATCATATACTTTCCAAAAGCATATATCATACCTAGGTCTTGATCATATACTTTCCAAAAGTATATATCAAACCTACAAATTCAATCAAGCTTCCAAAGAGAGACGACCGTGCACGGAATTTGATTCTTCCCAATATCTCATGAGTGAGCTCATGTCTTCCGGTTCAGTAAATGAACCTGTATGATCCCTTTGAGAGATCGTATTACTCATATGCCCTTATATGCACACCATCGCGCCGGTGTATAGACCTTGGTTTGGTCATCAACCTATTGGTCGGCCAAATGTACATACTCAAACACATAGTAACACATCTATCTCCGATCAGAGGATGTGTGCCTATATCATAACAACATACGATATAGGACTTCGGTTATCTCGATCTCGTTAAGTCAACTCCTTGACCTAACTAATCTGACACCTCCGAATCTCTATTCCTATGCAGTGGACCTGCATCAAGAGGTCGGTCAGATATCAGCCTTTAGAGATAAGGATTGCCATCTCCTACTCAGTCTGGAGATCATCTCTTAATAATCATTTGACGGTGCTTGATGAGTCATCATTCTAACCCTTTAGATATTCATCCAAGCACCAGCCTCTATGATTCAATAGTTGAATCAACAGATGTAAGATTATTAAGATGGCCATGGTACATAACCCTAATTGTACTAAGGGACCTATTATGCAAATTATTCATTCTTCATTTCAGATCAGGGAATGATATTTGCGATAACATTTATTGCATAATGGCTCGCCGTGGGATCGCATGTCCAACAATCTCCCACTAGCCCAAAGAGCCATTAATGGGCTAATCATTTAAACCCGCACTCATGTGACAATCATAGGCTATTTAGAAAATAGCTAGGTAAGCTGATCTGTCAATCTGTTCCTGCGAGACTACACCAAGTCCTTTTACAGCACTTGCATATCCCCAGTAATAGTGCTCGCATCTAATGCGAATGTTGCATTTCATGCAACCAATACTCAATCTTGTTAAAGCCATTATAGTGTTCTTGACACTATAGCTTAATAATTGTTATAACCAGTATTTCCATAATCCTTATCAGAGTACCCTTATTCCTGGAGATCTCTATCTCCAAAGGTATCCAAAGTTAAGACCTTTTAGATCATTATCTATATAGTCTTAATTTATTAAAGATAAGACTTTGAGATCTCTATCTCAAAAATCTTGTCTTCTTTGAAGATAATGCTATTTCTGCAATCAAGTGTTTTATCTCCATAGTAGAATTAGTAACACTTTACTACTCCCACTGTATGGCAGATATCTGGCTTCTGTACACATCTAGCACACACTCAGCTTCTCGTAACTAATGCATAAGTGCAAATAGTTCTAGCATTCACTTCCTCAACTCTTCGAGGTGCTATCCCTTTAGACAGATCAGAACCATATCTTAAGGGATGGAAGCCTTTCTTGAAATTTTCCAAAAATAGAATATGTCCAAGGTGTACCATTAATGTGGCATTCCCAATACCCTCTTCTCTATGCTTCTGATCACCTTCAGAACTAAGATCCAAGAGGTATCCTTGAGATCATATCTCAAGTTATGGAACAACCAGATTAGAAAACACTTATCATTATCCTTATATCATTTTAAATGATTAGGATATCATCTACATTTAGCACGATGAACACAAAAAACACTCCCACTAAGCTTCACATGGCTCATCAAGATTCTATCTGAAATCATAACATTTATAATTTCATCAAATCTTATGTTCCAACTTCAAGAAGCTTATTTGAGTCCATAGATGGATTCCTTAGCTTGCACACCTTGCTTTCCATAGCCATGAAGCCATGGGGCTACTTCATGTGAATATCCTCAGATATGTATTCATAGAGGAATGCAGTCTTGACTTACATCTTGAAGATGCAATAGTCAAGTTGTGTAGCTAAGGTTAGCAATATTCTGATGGTTTTAAGCATGGTCACCGAAGAGCAAGTCTCATCGCACGCAATGTCTTCTCTTTCGTGTGTAGCTCATGGCTACGAATCGTGCTTTGAAGGTCTCTACCTTCTCATCAGGTTCCCTTTCTCTTGAAGATCCATTTACATCTTTACAAGTCTTACCCATATAGGTGGATCCTCGAGGGTCCATATACAACACTTGTATATGAAGTCTACATTAGACTTGCTAACATCCATCTATCCATGCTATGATCTTCAGAAGCTTCATCACATGAAGTTCGATCATTGTCAGAAATCTGTGACACATGGAATCCATCCTCAAACTTATTTGAAGAGGTTTTAGTGTTTCATCTTTAATTGTCCTTTTAGTTTCCAATTTCAGGAGCCTTATTATCTTTTCAAGATTAAATGAGTTCCTACACTTCATTTTCATCTTGATTCTCAGGAGTCTCAACCTCTAAGAATCACATTCTCAGAGATGAGATATTTTAAGAATCTCAAGGTCATAAAGTAGGTATCCAATACCATCCTTTATTTTCTTAATGAAGCAGCGCTCTCAAGTGCTAGATTCCAGCATGCATGGAACCTTATTAAGTATATACATTGTAGTCTCTACTACACATATATACCTGGAAACTAAGGGATAATTATGCTAAAATTCATCATTGATAAGATCATATCACACATGATCCAATTATATCTCCATATAACTCTATTGAGTTAAGGTGTCTTAGGAGGATTAAGACAGAAATGATATTCATATCTTCATAAGGTATCCTTTGAATTCATCTAATAGGTACATGCTACCTAGATTAGATCAAATTCATTTTATCTTCCTTCAAACTTTGGTTGTAAACCAAAATTGTGAAATATTTGAACATTTCAAAGGTTTCTAAGTGAAGAGAAGAAAACTCATATCATACATAATCATCAATAGATATCACATATCCATAATGTTTACTATGATATAGATGATCCGCATACATCAATATGTATGAGATCTTGAATACCTTGACATCTTACACCATTCCCAAAGAAGGGTGTATTGGACATTTTTCTTTGAATACAATATTCATAAGTATGTAAGTTTTGAAATTTTAGACATTCTAAAGTTTCATCTCTTACTAGTCTATTGATCAAATCAATAAACAAATGTCCAAGGCTTGATGCTAGATCATTGTCAAATGATCTTCATCCTTCCATTGATCTAAAGGTTCAATTTCAGTATTTAGAAATGTTAATGAACCATTCATCAATTTTCTAATTTAGTGGAGTCCACTAGATTTTAGATTACTATCTGAAATATCTCCATCATAACTCTTTATGATAGATTTATTACAGAATTCATGTTTATTTCCAACATTTAGAAACAAACAATGAGTGTATTCTTATATCTAGGTCGTAGAGACATTCTCTAAGACTAAGGGCTCTCCCACTGAAATTAACAAGTCTGTCAATCCAACAGAGATTGTTGCAATAATTGCATCAATATCCATGTGGATAACTATATAGCTTAAGATCAAATTTTCCAGTCTTCTAAAACATATGCAACCCATTGCAAGTGTTGTAGAAGATAGAGATACAATTACAAGACTTTAAGCAAGTCAATTTCAATGATTTATATGTTGATTATTCTGATGTACTATCTGATTCCTTCTCTAAGGATTCTAGACAGACTTGATAGTCATACTATCAACACATCAACTCATTGCAGTATTGGCATTCATCCAACTCTTCGGATGACATATGGAAGTCATAGATGTACAGTAAACTCTTTGACCATACTTCTTACTCGGGTTCAACCCATGCTTCCACTGCGCTCCCTTTATCTATAAACAACCATTGCTTAAGACTAAGGATCTTTTACGTTAAATTCAAAAGAATTCAATGTAAGAGTGTTTTAACATTTATACATGCTTCATTAAATTCATACAATATGAATATTATGAAGCTTCATGAATGACTAGAGTATAGACAGTAAAATGATGACACTCATCATGTCTACATCCATCTAGACTCTTGAAACATTGGTTCAGGTAGGTATTCAAACATTTTGAATACATCATCTCTTATGGAGCTACCATTCTACATGATGCAGAGAACCACGCCACTCATGATTAAATGTCAAGAGCACATATGTATGCTAGAATATCTTCATTGATTTTATAAGGATTATTTGACAATTGCGATCATCATCGACATGTCACTTCCAAAGTACATTCGATGAGAGATCAAGACTTTAGAGACATACAAACCCTAGGCTTGTAGTCCTATTATCTATTTAATTGTCATTCCTCAATATTATGAAGAAACTTGCACATTGCAACCACATACATTATGTGTCCAACTGCAAGTCAATATCTGGATCATGAGTCCAATCCATGATATTTTACTGGTTATTATTGAGTATATTATTGAGTGGGTTTAATGAAGGATTATCTGAAATAAGAAATTTGCATACATATATAAATATATATTTTACTTTAATTTAGGAACTTTGATGTCAAAGTTGTCTTGCCTTGTCAACATTGAAAGTTCATTCCCTTAATCACTTTCAATGTAAGAGATATACTCACCAACACATCTCAGCAAGATCTGGGATCTCCTTCCTTATCTTTATTACATCCCAATAATATGAGAATCTGTAACTCCGATAAAAAGAAGCGGGAACACATTCCGCCTTGCAAGTCCAACTTGCATCTCCCAATTCGGTCTTTAACATCCGGGCCCACCACCCCTAAGGCGATGTTGACCCATCACTAATTGAACCAACCATCAACAGGAATAGTACTCGCTATACACAATCTAATATCGCCCCAATAATATGAGGATCCGACATTGGGGTCACTACGTATACGACCTTACTCTTTCGAGAAGCAAAGAGCCCGATCCAGATGCGCTTGCATACAGGAGCTGTCACTTCGGACAGGCATCTCCCACATGCAATCCCTGGCGACGGAACTCTTTGCCTTGACGGGAGACCATGGATGTCACTTATGTGATCCTCCATCTCATATTCAAATTTTAATTAATTATTATGAATCACATTCATATAATTAATTCTTCCAAGGGAAATAATAACTCTATTCATAATAGAGTGTCTCAATTGGATATAATCAATTTAATCATATTAAATTAATTATCAATCCAATTCAATCAACAAACTTGATCATTTTTACTTGAATATATATATGGTAATATCTCAAAATACGTATTAATTCAAATTTTAATAATTAGAAAATACATCTTAATTTTCTCTGGCATTATACAGTCCCTACCCGTTGTCATGGCCAGTACCGACGAGAGTGGGACGAAGCACATACATTGCAACCCGCAACCCCAATGCTCTCCGACTAGACACCATATCCACCTCGGGAAAGCATAATGCCAGATTTATCAATTTGTACTTGAGATGATCTTCGGTTTTTCAACCGAAATTATACCATATAGTAATAATCAAAACATTTTTGATTATAAGGAAATTTGCTACACAAATTCCCAATCATATTCAAGCATCAAGTTTGATGATTGTGTTTCCAATTAAGATTTAGATCATATCTAATCAATTAATTGATTGAGGCCAAGTCAATTAAGTAAATAATCATCTTCCAATATTTCACAAATATTTTTCATGATTATTCCACGAAATTAACAATTAATTTCACTAATTGACAATCACTTGGTTCTAGATTAGGACTGCAATTTTAGTAGTGACCCCTACTCACTAAAATTAACATATCTCAATCAATTTAAATACAAATTAGACAAACTCAATTTTCAAAGATTGCTAACTTGATTTAGGACAGAACTCAAGTGATGTTTCATGCATTTCGAGACGGATCAAAACAGTAACTAACTCTTTAATCATGTTAAGATCCGCAGTTCCCGCAACAATGCATACATGTTCATTAAAACAACCATATCTCGAGCATATGAAATCCGATTTACGCAAACTCAGATCCTATGGTTTCCTTATTTAATGAGGAACAAAATCCAAGTGAATAATTCGTGCTTAAACATTTTAAATATGGCCGAAATTATTTGCTAAGAAGATCTGCAAAATCAAATGCGAAAAAAACTTTCGCGACCTTAACGAACCCAAGTCGTTCTCGGTTTGCGAATCATATTCAAAACCGTCAACCTGGCTCTGATACCACTTGAAGGATATGATTAGATCCTCAAGCGCATCACGTAAGCGTGAGCGTCGTATCGTATACTACGAAGAACGACTAGTCATACTAGTTGTTCTATGCAGCGGAAATTAAAATTCTTTTATGCAACGAAACAACTTGATCTAAGAACACTTATCGGATTGTTTCGTCTAAACCACAAACAAGTAATAGGATTACCTCTTGAAGCGTGGTTGCGATCGAGTCTCTAAACGAAGAGACCTTCTGTCTCAAGTCCGATCCGACGGAGGAGACGCTTGCGAGCGTGGGGATGAACCGCGTGCTTCTCGCAATCCATGTTGATGATCCAAGCGGTAGGATCTCCTGATCTCGACACACGAGATACGACGTCTTCTTCACGAGCGGGAACACCGAAGGAGACGGAGATCCACGAGCAAACCATCGGGCAGCATAACGACGATGCCACGACGATGGAGAACCTCTCTAGGGCATCTATGGTGGACGGTCATGAGAGGGAGAGAGAGAGAGAGAGAAAGAGAGAGAGAGAGATTTGCTTCTAAAGCATTGTGTGTTAAAGAAGAGTAATGGGGTGCTTCTCCTTTTATAGGGTTTTGGAATCCATGGATCTCAATCCATGGGACAACACAAATCCAATGGTCCTCATTGATTGTATTTCTTTCAATGTCTTAGATTTTTTGAAAAAAATCCAACAACAATTAATTTAATAAAAATCAAATATATAATAAATATAATTTGATTTATATCAAATCAATCTCTATTAGAGAAATAGGAAGGAGGCAAGCCTCCTTCCATAAAGGGGGTTGGACGGCCATTAGTCCTATAAGAACTTGGTGGTCGTCCCCTCTCCTTTATTAGGAAGGGAGCCTCCTTTCTAGATTACATGAGATTGCATCATCTCAAGATTCTCTCCAATATTTGCAATAACTTTTATTGCAAATTTTCACAAAAAATAAATCCAATTTATTTTGTGAACATTGCAATCATGCCATTGGAAATTTTTGAATCACATTCACAACCCAAAATAAAATGTAAATTACATTTTCAATTTAATGTCCAATGTGAATCCAATTTAATTAACAAATGTAAATTACAAATATCTCTCTCTTATATATTATAAATCACATTTATAATATATATAACTAATATGGATATTTCTATCCACATTATTTATATCCATGATAATTAAATCGTATTTAATTACCTTGGATCTCATTTCTCTTGTTCTCAAATAATAAGAATCACATTCATATTACATACATCTTTGATAATTAAATCACATTTAATTATCTCACATAACTCTCTTTATAATATGAATCAAATTCATATTACTCATGATAATTAAATCTCATTTAATTACCCATTTTCTCAATGTTTGGATACATATATCAACAATAGAATTATCCATGAACTCCTTCAAGGATAATGCGATTTCTCCGTGGATACTTGGAGATAAGGACAGGGCGATTGTATTGTTCCATGTATAGTGACTTGAATATTGAGATCATATCTCACAAAACCAGATCGCGGGCCTCCCATAGATGCTTGATTAAATCAAGATCGTAAATCTAATCTTCTCATTGCATCTGAATCATATTCAGATCAATGCCCAATATTTGGACTAAGATCAGATTACTTTTCTACTGAGAGGAGTCACTAAAATCCAGACCCGTTTCATCACTCCCTAGGAATGGAAGCGTCATGGTTATACAATCGTTTATGATCACATCACCCACAGGTATTCCCAATACCTGTACATTCTGCATACTGGAAGATTCAGATTAAACCTAAAGTATTTGATCAACTTTATACTGTCTACTTCATGGTTTTATCAGTAAGTTTCTCATTCGATCATTGGGAATCGGTATCGATCATATATTTTCCAAAAGCATATATCATACCTAGGTCTTGATCATATACCTTGCAAAAGTATATATCAAACCTACAAATTCAATCAAGCTTCCAAAGTGAGATGACTGTGCACGGAATTTGATTCTTCCCAATATCTCATGAGTGAGCTCATGTCTTCCGGTTCAGTAAATGAACCTGTATGATCCCTTTGAGAGATCGTATTACTCATATGCCCTTATATGCACACCAGCGCGCCGGTGTATAGACCTTGGTTAGGTTATCAACCTATTGGTCTGCCAAATGTACATACTCAAACATATAGTAACACATCTGTCTCCGGTCAGAGGATGTGTGCCTATATCATAACAACATACGATATAGGACTTTGGTTATCTCGATCTCGTTAAGTCAACTCCTTGACCTAACTAATCTGACACCTCCGAATCTATATTCCTATGCAGAGGACCTGCATCAAGAGGTCGGTCAGATATCAGCCTTTAGAGATAAGGATTGCCATCTCCTTGTCAGGCAGAAGATCATCTATTAATAATCATTTGACGATGCTTGATGAGTCATCAATCTAACCCTTAATATATTCATCCAAGCACCAGCCTCTATGATTCAATAGTTGAATCAACAGCTGTATGATTATTAAGATGGCCATGGTACATAACCCTAATTGTACTAAGGGACCTATTATGCAAATTATTCATTCTTCATTTGAGATCAAGGAATGATATTTGCAATAACATTTATTGCATAATGGCTCGCCGTGGGCTCGCATGTCCAATAATCTCCCACTAGCCCAAAGAGCCATTAATGGGCTAATCATTTAAACCCGCACTCATGTGACAATCATAGGCTATTTAGAAAATAGCTAGGTAAGCTGATCTGTCACTCTGTTCCCGCGAGACTACACCAAGTCCTTTTATTGCTTAATGGCTCGCCGTGGGCTCGCATGTCCAACATATGCATCCTGTCATCATTTGTGATGTCTTTGATGCTTGGGGCATCGATTTCATGGGCCCATTCCCTGTGAGCCATGGATTCGAGTACATCCTTCTTGCAGTAGACTACCTGTCAAGGTGGGTGGAGGCTATCCCAACTCGAGCCGCAGACAGCAGGACTGTCTGTAAATTCATCAGAGATCATTTCATCTCTAGGTTCGGAATCCCCAAAATGATGATATCAGATGGGGGTAGCACTTTGTGAACCGGGAGGTGAAGAAACTCCTGAAGGACTACGGC
Source organism: Ottelia alismoides (assembly GCA_037367405.1). Taxonomy (NCBI): domain Eukaryota; kingdom Viridiplantae; phylum Streptophyta; class Magnoliopsida; order Alismatales; family Hydrocharitaceae; genus Ottelia; species Ottelia alismoides. The sequence goes on along the minus strand of JAZKJV010003011.1, from coordinate 1,601,713 downwards.
ATCGAACGCCGTGTCGCTAGTCCTTACCACCCACAGACTAATGGTATGGCTGAGGTATCGAATAGGGAAGTGAAGTCTATATTGCAAAAGCTCGTCCGCCCAGACAGGAAGGACTGGTCTCAGATCTTGGATCAGGTCCTATGGGCATATGGGACAGCTTACAAGACACCGTTAGGAACCTCCCCATTCCGAATGGTATTCAGAAAGCCGTGCCATTTGCCCGCAGAGTTAGTGCATAAATCAGAATGGGCAATCAAGAAGGTCAACTAGAACACACACCTTGGGCAAAAGCAGAGAGAAATGGATCTGAATGAGCTTCTAGAAGTCAGAAACCACACATATGACAACAATTTTGTGTACAAGGACAAGGTGAAGCGTTGGCATGATAGATATATCAAACGAAAGACTTTGTTCCTGGACAAAAGGTATGGTTGTTTAATGCAAGGCTGAAGATCTTACAAGGCAAGTTGAAATCCAAGTGGACGGGCCCATTCATTGTCCGAACGGTGCATGATAGCGGATGTGTCGAGATCTCAGATCTCATAGATGACACACCGACATTTCTTGTGAATGGACAACTATTGAAACACTTCGTCGAATCCAATGAGCAGCTAGTCCATGTTGAGGAGATTGTATTTATGCGTGATACAAATTTTGCAGATACACCTCGAACCGTGCATGAGACCTTGCAGTAGTGAGCTCTAGCCACCGGCAGCATCTTGAAAGATTCAGACCGACTCACTTGTATATACCATCATTCCTGTACATTCTGTCCTTTCTCCCCCGCAACTCTAGTAACTCATCCCAGCATCATTGATCACCATCTTGGACTATACTTAGGATGATCATATCCTAAGTATAGGGGGGTGAGTCAACTGAGACTATTCACTGTACATCCTCCAGATCACATCGGTCCTCATACTCACTCCTGTCTTATACTTAGGCTGACTTGAGCCTAAGTGTAGGGGGGGACCGATGCCCACCTTGTATATACTAATCCATTTCCCCTCTTGACCTCGTCCGCCCAATTTTTGATATTCTACTACACTTAGGCAGCCAGAGCCTAAGTATAGGGGGGTGGAGCGACTTCTCTACTTTTTGTGCTTTTAGCTCTCCTACGCTTAGCCCGAGCTATGTCTTTTTAGTTGCTTTTCGTGCTTTGAGGACATAGCACACGCTAAGTATAGGGGGGCGTGTATATATTACATATATTCTTTACCCATAGCTCGTACTTTCACGTATCTTTGTATACATTACGCAATAATTACGGGTTGGGTAAAAATTTGGAGATTTTTTTTTGTAAAATACACTTGTATAATATGTATAATTGTTGTAACATAGGAGGTATACCAAATAATTTGCTAAAAAATGTGAAAAATTCAAAGGCTTCTTATCTACTCTTGCATATCATCAGAAAAGAAAGAAAAAAAGAGTCTTGCATTTCATAGCATGTCATCTGCACCTCATCTGCATATCTTGCATATGCAAGGTGAAAAGCTAGTGGGTTCTGAACCAAGTTATGAGTATATATTGAGAATGGACTTGATCTGACCTTAATCCACCTAATTTCAGAGGAACCTTATAGGAACTAGAGTTAAGATTTTTCAGGTCAAGTGACTTAATTCTTTGAGTATGCAAGTCTATGTTCACATGGCATCTTGATTAGTCTAAGTAGAATATCTCATGCACACGCATGATTCTTTTAGACAGTGACCTAACTTGGACAAGCACAATGCACGCAGCTCTTCATTGATGAGGTGGTGAGGAGGTAGAATCCTTTAACTTGGAGTAGCACACGGGTGGAAACATCCGTCCTCCTCTAGGGAGGGTAGTGCATCTCAACCTAGTCTGGTGGTGTTGACGTCTCAGGACAGGACGCTGTGGGTTGCAATAATGCTTCAAAAGAGGGATAGTCTACAGGCTCAAGAGGAAAAACTCCTGATGTACATGCTACACCTTGTATATAGTTCCAAAAAATGCAAGAACTCCAAAAAATAGACAGGACAAAGTGAAAGTAAAATACCTGTTGGAGTATGTATATTAGCAAGAAGTCTGCAGCAGGATGACTTGGCTACACTGATAAGGCATCCCGGGATAGGTAGCTACACTGGCTACCGTCCATTCTTTTCTCCACCCCCTCCTCTTGAGCTGGTTGCACTTGAACTTAGAAGGGAATACCCCCCTCCTCGAGGAAAAAGTTATTGGACCGGGTTATTTGAGTTACCTTGTTAGAAGAGGCTGGTTCTGAGGCATTTCTGATGTGGAGAGCTATTTATCACTTACACAGTACAAGTAAGAATCATAGTCATCAGAAATTTACGTTTGAGGATTTGTTCTGACCTGACTGTTGAGGCATCTTGAATAGAAGACTTGTAGAACTTAAAGTCTGTTATGTCTTAAGTTCAGATCTCAATAAGGTTCCACCACACAACTAATCTAAAGGTCGAGTCAAGCTCCATTTTCGACTTTTGTTCATGACCTTGGTATGGAACCCAATCTCATTTCACTCTTGCATTTCATCTTAGTTGCTCAGGGACGAACAAGGTTTAAGTATAGGAGGTTGATGAATCTATGATTCATCACTCTTAAAGTTGAAAATAGAGCTTTGTCCCTGGGTATTTAGCATCATATTTCCCTTTATCGTGCATAAATAGCATTCATGCATCAATCCACAAAACTTGCATTTTAGCATTTATCTTTGCATTTAAATAAGAAGCCAATCCTTGTGTAAAATCCACTTGGAAAACATCCACCCAGTTACTTGTATTTTATCCCCTCTGAAATAAAATAATACCTTCCTTATAATATGTACACCTTTAGTTAATAATATAGGGAAGAAGGCTACAGATCCCTTTTGTAAAATACCCAATAAAGCCCTAAATCCCCGGACCTTAGAATACCCATATCTCTCTCTTACCAGCTCTGAATTAGGTCTACTTACCTTCAGATGAATAAAAATTCAGAGACCTTTAAAATGAGACTAATTTCACTCAATTCGGAGCTCGTAGGCAAAAGTTGGGTTTTTGTGCCTCCTTGTATAATGTAAATATGTATATTTGTATCCTTGTATTTTTGTATCATATCTGACCTCATCTCTATTTTTGGTCAACATGAAAGTTGTAGATCTCATCGAGATCTACAACTTTCATGTTTTGAGTTTTTTCCAAATTCGGCCTCCTTCTCCCTCTAAACTCATCTCTCCTTTCAGCCACTCACAGCTGGCTACGTGGCGCCCTCTGATTGCGCCATGCGGCCCGCTGCCTTTGACTCAACCGCCCTCATCGCCAGCCATCGGATCCTTTCTTGATCTAATGGTTTGAGGGTATCCACATATGCCTTAACTCACCGCCATCAGATCAACCCCTGGACTTCATCTACGCCGCACATTCTCGCCTTTATCTCCTTCCGCCACGTGGCATGTTAATTGCCATTCGATTTCGCCTGAGAGCTTTAATCCTAACCGCTCAATTCACTTGATGCTCTCAACCCTCCGATCGCCTCTAGCAAAGTCATCCTCACCGCCCGCTGATGCTATGTCCTCATCACGACATGTGGCGTCCACCACGACCATCCGATCACATCGCCTTGGATCATATCAAAACCTCTCATTAGCGCCATCTTCCCAGCCATTGGATCGCAAGATCCAACGGTCGAGACCTCGTCTCCTACCTCCAGACCATCTCCCTCCCACATTCTCAATCTCGCGCAGCACCTGCCCCCTTTCTATTTTCGACTCCACGACGACCACCTTCTCCGACCTCTGACGCCACCACGATGAAGCCCACTCATCCCTTATCCTCGCCAGTACCCTCGATCCCCATGACAACCCTCGGAGTCGCTCCACGACCTCCACGAACACCACTTCCTAGACATCCCTGTCGTACCCCTCATCCTACAAATCAGCCACCTCCGACCACTTTCATCCCGATCTGCCATTACGAGAGGAATCCTGGAGCTCAGAGCCACCCATTGGTGACAACAATTGAGTGTGAAATCGAGTGAAGATAGACCTCCACTTCCGGCGAGATCCACGTCGTTGCCATGCCGTGCTGCAGCTTCTCCGACGAGTTGCTTGAGCTCGGGCCCCCTACCGTCCCTCGAGCGACGATCAGGAGCACTCATTGAGCTCCATTCCCCAGGTGGACTCCTTCATAGCCCTTTCGATCTTCCTCTTATGTTCTTTGATTTATCTCCGAATTTATTCGCCGTCCACACACCACTTCACGCTCCGCCGACCATCCTCCGAGCATCGCCTTGGAGCTAGCACCTTCGCGCACCATTCCTTTAGCTCCGACGACACATTCCACCTTACGCGGACGCGAGCTCCGCCACCTTGGCAGAGCACTATCACCGGACCACCTCATCGCATCTCTGGTCTCTCCCCGCATTCACAAGCAGCCCTAGAGCACATTCGCACGCCTTGGTTTCTCCACTAACCCCTGCAGGTGCGTCAACTTGGATTGGTCAGAACCTCATCGGAGATCCATTCGAGCTTCTCCGACGCTGCTCCCCAGAGACATTTGGCAACACCTGAGACCGCCGGAGGATTCCCGACGCTCCCACAATCCTTCCCAACCACTTGGGAGTCACCGATGACCCCCAACGAAATCCAGAGGAGGAGGCGGAGCCCGACCTCCTTCGCCGGAGCACAACCCTCTCCATCGCAGGAGTCGGTGGACCAGTTAAGGAAGAATAACAGCAGTCGTCCGATCTCCTTGATCAGACGATCCGGAGCAAGCCATGTCGCCCACGTCCCGTGGCCGTCGGATCAGGAGAATCATACGTACCTGTCGCGCCACATCGCCAATCGCCAGAGCTCCAAGTAATCATTGGATTAATCTTTGATCTAACAGCTCGCCGCCTTCACGCGCCAACCACTAGCAGCCATTAGATCATCTTTGATCCCACGGTCCAGATCTGCCCACGTCGCCCGATCCGAGCCTCCTCCCCGACCATTAGGCTCGGATCATCCGAAGCTTCTCCGAACCAGAACCGAACCTCCAGAGCCGCCCGAGCCTCGCTCCGAGCCTCCGAAGTCCTCCGAGCCTAGGACCCCCCACATGATCCGCACGTGTGGCCTGGGCAAATTGTATCGAGGTACCTGAAGGTTTCCAATATTACATTTCAGTCCCTGCCAAGCGACCCCCACGTGAGGAGCATGTGTCTTGAGGAGAAATTGCATTCACCCCTTGCACTATAGGTAATTGCATATTAGTCCCTGTCAGCATGTTTTATTTTCAGTAATTTTAACTCTTGTAATTGCATTTATACCCCTATCTATGCATGCATAATTAGGCATTCATATTAATTCATTTTTCAGTTTGAAAAATTGCATGGTGTAGCTTATATTGTCCTCTTTATTATGTGACTTGGCATATTTTTGTAATATCAGTGGATTTTTCTATTAATTAATTGGTTCAATCTTGCTATATTTTGCCCAATTTCACCTTTTAATTGGTAGTAATTTCTCTATGACTCCAAAAATGCCTAAAAAATCACATTAGATCTAGGATAATTAGCTTTACTTTGCACAAAAATTTCATATCAATTGCACGCATCCCGAGGCCTAAATAATTCATTTGGTGAATTTCTTAATTAATTTTTAATAGGTTCATTTCACATCAAAATTAAGGTTTGATAATTTTCTTGGATTCCTCACCTTTAGATTTATCTAGGATAATTTTTATTCCCAAGAATATTGTGATTTAATATTTATTAAAATTAATTTAGTCAAAGACATCTTGAATTAATTTTTAATTCACAGTAATTTAAATTAGTGTCAGAAAATTCCAAAAAATTAGTGTAGCTTAATTTCATCATATTTCTCATCTGGCCAAGTTTCATAATTTTTGGAATTAATTTGACCATCTTTCTGATTTAACTTGTAAATTGGCCTGATTTTGCATGTGTCTTGCATAAAATATGCCAAAAAGACCAAAAATATCATCCCCTGGAAATCAAACTTCGGAATTTGCTTAAAATCTACCTAAGGAGACAGTTTGCCTCCCTGAGTTCGACCTTGGGCTTGCCCAAGTAGAATAATTTGCCGCTCAAAATTAAGTTGCCTATAATTGAAAGTGGTTTTTGATCTGCCCTTATTATCCGACTACAACGAACGACAATTCATTAATTTGACCATTAATTTGATCGAATTAACAAGGATAGTGGGAGGCATTTCACCTAACCTCCATTCCAACTATCTACCACTTCTGGTAATATTGAGAGAGAGCCTCGACGAAATCTGGTTGACAGCAAGACCTCCAGTCATTGAGCGATGACCTTGTTGGTCTCCAACATGATTCGAGGGCTTCATGCCTTCGTCGCAAACACCATTGTGAGCTGCTCGAGCTCGACCCCATCTGAATTCTTGAGCGAAGATCGGAGCTTTGTCTTAAGCTCCTCCATAAGAAATAACCCCCATCCCAGGCACCAACCACAAGCACATCATGTGGATCTCTTGTTCCTTCTTCGTCCTCCTCTTTATTTCTCTCTCTCTTTTACACCTCCATCCATCCAATAAATAGATGAACCTTGTGCATTTTCACAAATAAACCACCTATTATAGATCTAATTTTGGTGGTTTTCTTGAATCGATTAATCACACATTTGTTGCTGCTAAACAAATGCCAAGAAAATTCCTGTAGCAACAGGCGATTGATGTACACGAAATCTGCCTCTTTAATAATCAAGAACTGTTGTAGTATATGAGGCCAATTTGGTTCAGCAAAAACCACACACTTTGAATGTTGTGGAATATTTTTACTTGGTAAGTCTACCAAGGTCGAACATAGGGACACGAGCTACTCTATCTATTTATTAATTTTTATTAATTAAGATCGAGTGAGAACTATTCCTTGATTACAGGTTTCCATGAAAGTGCATGATACACTATGCAGATTACAATGTAATAAAATGATGCATGTAATTTTTTTGGTTAATTTTTATGTGATTATAAAATGATGCACGAACAATGATGCAAGGCCAAGAATGCAAACAATTATACTGAAGAAGGGTTACATAAATGAGTAACATAATATGGGTTAATATAAGAGTCAAATTGAACATAACAATAAGAGTAATCATCCAATCAGGACACACCTATATGGCGCATAGAATCTCGTCTAACATAAAAATTCACTTCATTTCAAATGACATCAGACGGGAAAAATAAACAAGTCATAATATAGATAATGAAATACGGATCAAAATGACACTAAAATCATGCAATTTGGACCTACGATGCTCACGTTATGAAGAAAATAATACAGGGGCATAATTGTAATAAAAATGCAAGAAATAAAAGGATAAATATTATATTTAGGTCTCTAGAGGGACATAAATGTAAATACCAAAAACCACATGGGCCCCATTGTAATTTTTCCATGCGTGCAGGGACCTTTTTATAATTTTGCAAACCCGCAAGGGCCTTCATGTAAAATACCCAAGCACGTATATGAGGCAAGTGCCTGGGACCAAAGTGTAAATACCCAAAACATCAGGGGTCTTTCATGCAATTTACCCAAGCCTTCATGTGCGCCGTACATGAGGGACTTAGGCCCGGGAGGCATCCCAGGTTCGGGACACTGATGAATCCACGTTTCATCATCTTTATTCTATCATTTTGGCCTTAAAAACCCTAGTAAATGCGTGTAAATAACGTGAATTTAGGCATTTTAGCATTCATGCATCATTGTGTAAATATTGTAAAAAATTCAGTTTTCAAAGTCAAAATTATAGAATAAAGAAAAGAAAAGAAAATGGGTAAAATATTATAAATATTTTATGACCCGAAACCCCGAGACCTAGGCATCTCGATGACTAGGTCGACAAGGAATAAAGTAGGGGGAGATAAGGGCCAAAATACAATAAAAATACCTTTTATTTTATTCATTCTTTATTCATTTTGGGACCTATTTTTGGTTCCACTTTTTATACCTCAAATAAAAAAACTTCGTATATAAAAGTTATAGATAATTAAATAAAGAAAAATACAAAATTGATTTCACACAAAAATAATGTACAGATAAAAAGTTATGATCTGAATAAGTTTCCCAAATCCCAACTTCCCAGACCTGTATCTCTCAAATAAAAACTCGAAATGTACCAAACTCACCTTTAATTGTATATAATTTCTCATAAGCTATTTAATGAAGGTGGTTTCGTATTTTTCGGAGTTATGGTTTGAAAGTTGAGTTTTGGACCCCACTATTATACTTGTACAGATTAAAATATTCAATTTATTATTTATTCATTATTTTCATAATTTGATATTTTTTATAATTTTATAAATATTATTTATAATATCTGTATATATTAAAATAGGAATAAAAACCTAAATAAAACACAAAAATAAATATCTGTATATAATACACAGGTATAATACCTATAACTATACCTATATAATTAACACTTCTATTTTATTATGTGTATAAAACACTTCAGAAAAATAAAATAAAATATATTTAAGTGTATAAAAATACTTTATAAATTTATAAAATAAAAAAATAATAAAATTAAATATACAAAATAAAAATATTAAAATATATAGATACATATACCTATATACCACATAAAACATAACTTGTAATTAAAAACCTCATAAAAATAAATAAAAATCACCATAAAATAATTTATAAAATAACAAACGTTTTTGTTTAATAACCAAAATTTAATAAAGTCATTTGTTATTTTAAAATGATTTTTTTAAATGATTTTTTCCAGGGTTTTTCCTAGTTGGTCCACGTCGACCAACCAGGAGGGTTCGAGAGTTGACCGCAGGTCAACTCTCTGACCCGCCCCCTGCCCCTGTGTCAGATGTGATTTTCCTTGGATTTCGACCATTTTCAGAGGCCGAGCCTTTCATCGTCTCGCGTCGGCCTCTTCTACACTTTTGTTCCTCAATATGTAGTGATTCACGTCCATGACTCTTCCCGAGCGTTGAATCACTGTGTCGCTCCTGATTCGTTGATCTTCGAGCCCCGGTCGTCAACCCTTCAAATAGGACCCCTGAGTTTCTTCTCACTTCGATCACTCTTCCACCACCTAAACCCTAATCCAAGCCCTCGACGGCGTCCCTGGTGACAGCGGAACATGTTGGGCTCTTCGGGGGACCCAGGAGGAGTCGAATCGAAGGTGTATCCTCTCGCCGGAGTCCTTGCCGGAGTCTCCTCCAGTGCCACCTTGGTGAGGTTTTCTTCTTCCTTATTTTGTCGTTCTTTATCCCTTAGAATAGCTGGACACTCTCCCCTACGTTTCGCCATCCACTTTGTCTCGTTTGATCATCCCCAAATCATTAGGATTTTGCGTTGGCCGGCTTCGAGTTCGCCGACCGACGTCGAAATATTTCCTCTCTGTCGCTCATGTTTTTCCAACCTCCGCGGGGTCGAGGCAACTTGCCTTCGACCCCTTCACATCTCTTCTGCAATTTTTGAAGCAAGACTCGAGTCTGGGGCTCATTTTAGTTTCTCACCGGAGGTCCCCGGAGCTCATCAGCTCTGCCACCCTCTAGCGAGAGCCTCGGTCGTCGCAAGGTATTTTGGAGCTACCAGCAACAAGAGGCGACCCGCAGGAGGAGATTAGGCCGCCTTTGAGCTTCCCAGCACACCGGAGAGGCCTTGGATCACCGGGGGAAAGTCGTCTCGCCGCCCCTTCTTCCCTGTTCATCCTCGCTGCCTCCCCGTCGTTCGATCTGAAGGTCGGACCCGGTTTGATCCCGAGCCCTTGGATTAGGCCCTCCAGCAGCCGTGGATCTCGATTGGAGATCTAATCTGGGCCGTAGCAGTTGAAGCGTCATCGGTCATTGGATCCGTGCTACGCATCTTAAGTGACGAGCACACAGCCGTTGGATTACGCGCGAGGGGGTAATTTTGCCTGACACCCCCTGCCTTTTTGTATTTAATATCAGATTTATAAACATTCATCTGCAGCTTTATATATTTTGCAATATTTAGGATAAAACCCTTGAACTTGTTTGTATTGCACCAAAGTCCCTCGCCACGTCACCTCACGTGCTTGTGAGCGTGAGGGGACGGGCATTTTGCAGGGGACCCCCTGTGGGTTTAGATATTTTGTTCTAGTCCCGAAACATTTTCATTGCAGTGTATTATTTCTGGACAAATTGAAGTTGGACCCCTAAAGTTTTTGTTAATAACACTTAGGTCCCTACCAGTCACGTGTTTAGTGCACGTGGGAGTGGCATTTTTGCAAGGAAGGACTACGTGCTTTGTTTATTTCCATTTAGTCCTGGAATATTATTATTATGTTATGTATTTTATGTAAAAATTGCTTGCAGGCCCCTAAGCTTTTCCATATTAAAAAAAATCTTGCTAGTACGTATTTTCCTAATGTTGCTAGTATTTATTTCATGCATCTATAAGCTTCTAAAAATTTCCAAAAAATATCATAGTCTCATATTGCATTGTACTTCTCCACCATATTTTTGTTTCGCATTTTTATTACATTTTCATAATTATAAAAATTTTAAAACACGCATTTTCAGTACTGTTTGCATTAGAAAATACAAAAAATTATAAAACGTTTTTGAAAAATCCCAATAAAAAATTATATTTCATGTGTCTTAGTGTGTTTTAACTTCGGTTCAAAAATCACTAAAAATTACAAAAGAAAACTCTTAAAAATTATAAAACCCCAAAATCCTTCATAAAAATATTAAAAATTCCAAAAAAATCTAAAAATATAATCTCTATTTCCTAATTCCTCTATTTTATTACCTTTGATTTAAAATTAATTTAAGGAATTTTGGACACTGTTTGATATTTTTCATCCTCATTTTAATTTCGGCCAGCAATTTGTTCCTCTGTTTGCTAATATTTTTGACTTTAAAAATACCAAAAAATTAGGTAATACCTAGAAAAATCACAAAAACATTAGAAAAATATAAAAATCACAAAAACATTTTATTCACTATATTTTGAGCATTTTCCCCTATTTTCATCTCGCTCTTATCTCTCTTGTATTACATACTCTTTATAGCTTTATATCATCAAATAAGAAAAACAACTTCCATAAAGATATTAATGCGGAAAATAAATTGATTGAAAAGCATGACCTAAGTCTCCTAAATCAGGATTCCTTGTGGATCATGTTGATTAATCAATATATATATCTTGAGGTATTTATAACAAATATCTTAATAATTTCTACAATTGTTTTGGATCACACACAAATGATTTTACAACTGGGATTGTGCACAAAGAATCTAGTACATAAGTGGACAACTTGGATCAAACACCTAAGTTACGTACGATAGGAGTTTCTTAGAAATGCAAACATAGGGCGAGTCATTATGAAATAAAAGTTATTGGAAATTATTTCATTCTAGTATCTGAATTAAAGCATAATTGTGTTACTAATAATGATAAGATACTTTTCTATAATTTGGGTTGTAACCATGACAATCTTGATATCATACAATTGTTGATCTAAACAATTAGATCATAGAGATTGATGTAAGATTGCAGATCTAAAGATTCAGATCGAGGATACAACTGGCTTCATCAAGTGATTTTCAAGAAGTATATCCAATTTGAGAAGTGATGACAATCTTCCCAAAAGGCCAATATCTCATTGACAATCTTGATACCAATTCCTTAAGTAGGAATATAAATTGGGATGTATCAGATGAGTTGAGTTAAAAAGTTAACTTGGCAGGATCGAGATACTAAAGACATATATAATAGAGAGGCATACATCCTATGACAAAATATACATATACATCCATATATTCGATTGTGTGCATTTTATAGACCAATACATAAATGAAAATATTAGATGTATGATCTCTCAAAGGAATCACAAAAGTTCAGATGAGGAAGAGGTGTCCGATGCCTGAGGGAAGTGGGATATTACGTGGGTCATTGGGCAGTTACCAAAGAATAAAGGGGGGATGGGTTTCTAGAGAGAACATTGGAGGGGAGGAGAGTCGAATCTTAGTCAACAAGAGAAGGTCTAGGATTTGTGGAGAAATGAATGGGTAATTTGGAGGGGTTGAGGTAGATAAGTGAATGGAGATGGACCAATGGAAAAGCATTGAGTGGCGTTGACTTTAACCAAAGAAATAAAAAGATGAATAAAATACAAAATAAGTAAAATGATAACTCAAATAAATAATTGGTCAAATGAAAGTTGTAGATCTCAATGAGATCTCCAATATTCATTTAGACTTCAAAACCAAAATAATTCAATATATACAAGATATTAATTTTTGAAGACATTTTAAAGTATTAAAACACTATTTTTTGAAGGTTTTATATTTGTATTTTTAATTTAAATAAAATCTATATACAAAAGGAAATCAATCAAATATTATACTTATATATAATTGTTTTTTGGATTTTTAATAATAAGAAAGGTAAAATAAAAAAATTAATGAAGGAAAAGTATGTACATTATATACATGATCACAACTTCACATTTCCGTTGATTTTTACATTTTTGGATTTTATTTTTAATTTAATTTATTAAAACATAAAATAAATAAAATAAATGAAAAAGAAATAGATTAAAATAGGGTAGTTACGTACATATAATAACAAGATAAATTTTAAATATTCACAAATTACAAATAAGTTCCAAAATTGACATATTACAAATAAAGTTCAAATTTTAATGACATAACTTTCAATAGATATATAATTTTATAACTTAAACTTTGAAAGTGAGTTTGGTAATTTTTGAATTCATATGGAATGGGAATTCAACTGAGAAATTGGACTTTACGACCATTTTGGTTTAAGATCTAAAAGTATTTATTCAATGTGAGAATTATTTCATATTTTTACATATTTTTATGTACAAGTTAAAAGAAGAATTAAGTCAAAAGGAGTTAGCATGAATTTATCAAAAATCATGGGAGATTTGAGCTATTTACATGTGAATATATACACATTTTCAGCTCTTTATTTTTATGGTTTTTTGAATTATTTCATGGACTTATTTACAAGACAAATATAGATTATTAGTCCATTTTTATTGAAATAACTAATTTGTCAATTTATTGAATTTAAGGATATATATGTAGTATTTTGTTCAAGTATTCAAGCTAATATTATTATATTAAGATGATGAATCATTAATTCACCAAAGGTCAACATAGGTAATTGATGAAACATGATCTATAGATTCAAAAGACATGATTAATATATGATCGATTAGTTCATCAATAGTTGATCTTATAATTCAGAAACTTTTAGTTGAAGCTTGCTTGAGGCTACAACTTTCCAAAACAGTACATATAAATAATTACAACACTTTTGAACAAAGACTGGGAACAAGGATAAGATTTTGCTTCGTTTAAAGGCACCGACTTCTTGTAGTTGTGTCAAGCTGAAATCCACATTTATAGTCCTGTAATCACAAAGAATATGCAATCGACTATGATATAATCTTGTGTGTGCCATCTTAAAATCATGAGAAGAAAAAACTAATAATCTCTCTCTTTTTAATGATGATAAAATCTTTTACAGAGTTATAATCACTTACGCACAAGTAATAAAATTGAACTTGATATAAGTAATGTACAATAAAATATCAAATCAAAATAATTTGTATATCACAAGTTCAAATTTTGATTTTAGTTGCTTCCTCTTACTAAAAGAATCATAAAATATCTCTTTTAATTCTTTTTGGAGTTGTAAGGTGAGTAATGGTTGTAAAAATTTCAATAAAATAAAAGTTATTTTTTCTCTCCCTTAATTAAACAACCCATTAATATTCAAGCATATTTAAGATTGATATTCATTATATCCCCTTCTATAATCAACTAAAGATAGACGAAGAGACTGAAAAACATGCATAATTCATTAAATAAGATAAGGAACATATTACAAAATGTTTATGGCTCACAAACTATAGTTTCAAGACAAGAGATGAATGAAGCACTAAATTAAAGACTATGATTTCAAGAGAAGGAAACAAAGAACTGCAAAATAAAAGACTACAACTAATGTGAAGGGACTCTTCTTCTTACGTCTTAGTCTCTATATCCACTTCTATCTCCGCTTACAACTATGGGCATTCGAAGGTCCTTTCCTTGTAAGGAAAAAAAGAAGGAATCATGCCCAGAAGGTCGGGGTTAGGTCTGAGTGGGAGTGGGGGCTTATTGAGCGATGGTAAGACAAGTACAAGCACGAGAAGTGCGAAAGCCTTGGTGCTGGAGTAAGAGAGTTCCTCGAGACATGCATTAAATTCATCTCATTGTAAAGGTGATACATATGTAGTTGGTCATTCACGAACTATGCATAGTTGTAAGACCTTCAAGTATAGAAAATCACGGATTCTAAGTTTTAGACACGATCCAATTTCCAAATGAGATAATGAGCACTCTATCTTGTAGTACACTTTTAGATCTTTCAAACAAGCCAAAGAACATTAAAGTCGGAGTCAGTATGAAGAACTTTTGGGGCAAATACGACTGATTTACATCTTTTTAACTCGGAGATGAACCCAGATCTTTTTAGATCAGAGCTATAAATATAGGTGTTCTAAATGGTCTAGCTAACCAGACCACTTAGCCTCGCTAGAGCTCTACCCTCTTCCCTAGAGCTCCACCATTAGGGAGATTTTTGGCGACCGATCAAAAATCTGAAGGCACTGTTGTAAAGGTCTCTGTGTGGGGAGTTATATGGTGGGCTTGAATTCACGGTAAACATCATGGAACATGCATTCCGGGTGATGGAGTGTCATAGGCGACAATCCATAGGTACGATTTTCTCCCTCCATTTGATATTTGGTTCACGATACTTTTATACCGTTGGGATACAGGGGTTACGAGCTATCCAATGGTGAGGTTCTCATCACATTTCATCGTGGTTTTGGCCACGGTGGGTAACTTATCAGATCACATTTTTTAATTCCTCGTCCAATCCATGGCATGAATGTATGATCTGCATGAATGTGTGTGTGAGTGAGTAGAATAGAGAGAGTGTGTGAGACAGTGAGTGAGTAGAAGAGGGTGTGTGTGTGAGTGTGTGTGTGAGTAGGTGATGAATCTGTGATTCATCACTCTAAATGTTGAAAATAGAGCTTTGTTCCCGAGTAATTAGCTGCATATTTCCACTTATATTGCATAATTAGAATTCATGCATGCATTGATAACATCTGCATTTTAGCATTCACATTTGCATAAAATAAGAAGCCAAATTCACTTGTAAATATTCACCTGTATATTAGATAAAATACCTTATTTGTATAAAATTTATACTAACTCCAAATCGAATAAAACCAACTCTATTCTGTATATATTACTAACACTAAGTAAAGAAAAATATTAAAAACATACTAACTTGTAAAACTGACCAAAAAACCACAATCCAAGATTGAAACTAGGAGCCTTAAAATGCACATATCTCTCTCATACAACCTCTGAATTAGGTCTACTCACTTTTAAAGTAATATACATTCAAAGACCTTCGAAATAAGAGCAATTTCATTAAAACCAGAGCTCGTATGCAAAACGTGGGTTTTGGGTCCCTTTTGTATATTGTACATATTGACCGTTTTACCCCTATATTTTCTCATTTTATTTTCTTCATTATTAAAAATCCAAAAAATTAGATTAAGTTGTAAATATTCTTATCATATTTTTTCTATTTTTATTTTGATTTTTCTCTTATTTTAAAATGACAAAAAAATCACAAAAGATAAAATGCAGTATTTTATGTCTATAAGGTACCACCCAAAAATACATTTAGTACAGATGATTTCCTTTGATTTTTGTCTCTTCACGAAAGTTGTAGATATCGTCGAGACGAGCAACTTTTGTGTTGATCACTTTTTGATTTAATCCCTCTTGTTATTTTTTTTTGAAATTTTCTTTGCATTTAGATTTGGATTTTTCTGAGAGCGACACGTGGTGGCTCCGGAAGCCGCCACGTGTCAAACCCATGGTTTTTGCTACTAATTAAATAAATGCCACACGACCGCATCTGAGCGTGCCAAATGGCACCATCTCATCTTCCATCTACCCATTCTTCCCCACTTCTCCCTTGACTTAAGGAGAAGTTAACTCCTATGTCACTTCACACCCCACCCCATCCACCTTCTCCATATCTTCTCCAACCTCCTCCTCCTCCTCTTTATATTCCCTTCTCCTCCTTCATTCACACCCATCTGCCATTCCAAGGAGAAGAGGGCCACCAACTTCACTCTTCTTCGCAGGTGACAGTAACGAGGAGTCGAGTTCGAAGGCGACGACGACCTGCTACTCTGTCTTGACGAGATCCAAGGTGTTTTTTTCCACCTTGGCGCAGTTCGTTTCTGTGTTGCTCAAGTTTCTCCAAGTGTACGCCAACTTGGATTGAGGCGTGAATCCACGGCAAGCTCCTCTGAGATTGCCTTCATTTCCGGCGAACTCCAGGTAAATCCTCCTTCTTACCTTCCTCTTATCTCGATCTCAGGCGTCAAATCCCATCCACATTCTTCTTCTTTTCTCTACTTCCCTGTTCTTCCACAATTCCCCTATTTCTCTTATCACACCATCTTCTCCTCCACCTATTGAACATCGACCACATCCACTAACGGCTCCCCTCCATCACCGTGCACATGAGCATCACCAGCCGCCCCCCCAACGCCGACCGCCTCCGCGCGCCACCTCCCTCGCCGCGGCCAACTCTCCACCGTGAAGCTCCACCATCTAAAGGCTCCCTGTTTCATGCCAAGAAATAGAGGAGAAGGTAGCAGATAATAAAGACAAAAGGGAATTTGCAAAGGGGACACTTGCACCCCTTTGCAAGTTTTTTTAAAAAATTCAAGTTTCTGATAATTGCATGTAAGTCCTTGTTCTTCATTTGAGCTCATATTTCTTTTTTCTATATTGCATTCATATCCTGCATTTGCATGTTTATTTTGTCATCATTCTGTCAACCATTTTTAATTCCGAAAATTGCATTGTGTAGCATAACTCTTGTTCTATCATTTTAGCATTTATTTATATTTTTCTGATCTGCAGAATATTTATGGAATTTAATTTGGTGAAAAATTTCAACATTTTTCCCATTTTGATTGATTAATTGCTTTCTCATTATCTGCTTATCAAAAAATCTCTGAAAAACTGTCATTGTTAGATAAAGTCTATGCTACAACATATCCGAAAATGACACCATTTGCACATACAGTTTGTCCTAGAAAAATCATTTAGTGAAAACCTTAATTGATTTTTAATTAAACAACTGTGAAGTGTTTTAATGAAATTTAAGTTGATTTGGATAGCTCTTAATTAGGCCTATTTGGATTAATTTTGTTTCTCAGAAATAACATCGTTTGTTAATTATTAAAATTGGTTTAGTCATTTTCACTAAAGTCTGTATTTTTTATTATCCGCGCATCAGAAAATTCTAAAAAATTAAGCTCCGTGCATCAGAAAATTCTAAAAAAATCAGGCTAGCTTAATTTCATCCCATTTCATAATTTGGCTAAGCTTCATAATTTTTGGAATTAATTTGACCATCTTTCTGATTTAACTTATAATTTGGCCTGATTTTGCATGTGTCTTGCATAAAATATATGAAAAAGATCAAAAATATCTCTTCTGAAAATCATACCTTGGGAATTTGCTTCGAATCAACCTAAGGAGACAACTGCCTCCCTGAGTTCGACCTTGGACTTCCAACCAGGTAAAAAAAATTGCCGCTCAAGATAAATTGCTTTAATTAAAAGTGGTTTTTGACCTGCTCTCATTATCTGACCGCAACAAACAATATGAATTAATTTGATCATTAATTTGCTCGAATTAACAAGGGTGGGACGCAATTATCAAAATGGCACCGTTGCTGGGGAGGCACGTCTTAGGTTAATTTGCAATTATTTCTGAGTTTTTGATTTTCTCTCCCCGGGTAGTCTGACCCCCGATTTTCTTGTGAATATTTTTTTGTCCTTTAAATTTTGCATTCTTTTCGAGTCGTTCTCTCTCTGACCTCAAATTATTTCTATGCAAGGAATGCGTGGAGTCGAAGACACTTCAAGGATTCGGTATTTTTAATTCTTTGAGTGATTTGAGAGAACTTGTACTTTTATTTATTTCCATATTTTTTTGCATCATTTCCAGCAGTTCCCATTTGGGTTCTCGCGTGTGTAAGAATAGTGGAACCGTGTTCCCGTGTGCTGTGCGGTTTGAATTGTAAATTAGGCTTGCACTAGCGGCTCCTCGAGCCACTCTAGGGTTTGCTTGTGATCGTAATTCTTAGGACCACACAACCACTTAAAAGACGCACTTAGACCGCAGATCTAGTTAAATCAACATGTGCTTCACTCGCTAATAGAACTGCTTGTCTAGGAGCGGATTTTGTCGTCTGCATTTGCATGTAGTGTAAAGATTTCAATTCTGTTCTGCATCATGCATACAAGCGAAGGGATCACTTAAGTCTTCTTAACTCAGCATACACATCATCGTTTTTTGTGCATCGGCTTTTCTCGACTTCCCCCTCTATTTTTCACACTTAAATTAAACGGAAATTGGGACTGGACGATAGGTGTGCTGTGTGGTTGGACTAACAAGTGAGAACTTAACTTAAAACCGGGACTGCTAACATTATTGACCAAAAAAATTCAATAAAATTGGAAAAACTGTCTGCGGGAGACTAATCCCCGACTTTGTTTTCAGGCTGAGTGAGGGTACTTGAGTGTGTGTGAACACCTTAAGGCAGAGCCCAAATCCCCGCCTTCTATATCATGGGCCAACTGATCCTAGCAAATATCACGAGTTGAATATTTTTAGATTCACTGACTAGTACCAACGCCTCCGCCTGTTCGCGGGTAGTCAGGGGTGAACCAGCGGTACTTCGCGATAAGTTGCTAGTAACCCTTCGGGGCGAAGTTCCAGCCTTGTATCTTTTTTTGAGACTTGCTTTCTTTTGTTGACGAGGTCTCTTCCAGCGGAGAATAGGAAGAAGAAGGGACTTCACGTCAAGAGAAAGCGAGGAAGTGGAGCTGCAAGGTGAAGTGAAGGTGAGGAAGGTACGAGCCGTAAGGGGAGGTTCGACGAGTTGTTTAGGAGTGAAGACGAGCCCGGGTATATAGTAGGAGTCAGAAGCCGGATTCAGCGAGTACCCCAAGAATCAGATATATATTAGTCGGCAGCACCCTTAGCGAACCTAGACTCTGTCGTCAGCCTCTGCCTACTTGCATATAGATAGGGGCATGGTCTTTGAGTCCATCAACTTGGGATAGGAGCGAAGAAAGGAAGGACCGACGGTATCTTAGGCGACAGGTTAAACAGGGAAGACGCATCCGGCTCTAAGCCGACTTCCCTATAGGCCGCGTAAATCCTTGCTATCTTGCTTGAAAAATCACACTTAAAATTAACAAGATTAATTGGACTCGGTTTCGAGTCCTTCACTGTGTTGAGTGTGAACCCAGGGTCTTGGATTGAATTTCTTGCTTCAGGTAGGAGTAAAATCCTATCTTTATTTAGAACCCCCGATTCTTGTCGCCACTTCAAGATGACTGACTGGGGGAATATCGACACATTATTTGCCAAGCTCTCTTTGAGTCTCCCACGAAAATCATCTTCACCGGTCCAAGCGCACCTTGGACCACCCAAGACTCATGACCCTCTTGAGTTCTGGATCCCTCACACCCAGGGTGGTTACTCTCAAACCAACCCTCTCCTCTCCTCTGAGCTTACCGAGGAAGATCATCGCCTCGGTAAGAAACCCTTCCTCGAGTCATCCTCTAATCCAGATCATTTCCATTTCCCAGGACTAAAGGACAAGATGCCACCAAAGCGACCCCCAGATGAGGAGAACCAAGATGACCCACTCCAGTAAGTATTGGCTCGCCTCGCCCAAGCCGAACAACAGAATGCAGATCTTACAACAAGAATGGGACAACTCATTGCGGCAGGAGGAATCGACCGACCAATGGTTGATTCCTACAACCCAATAGAGAATGAAATACAAAGTTGGTTGGCACCAACGGTTCCGTCGAAGCATTTGAGCTCAAGCCCCACTTCCTTAGCCTGCTACCAAAGTTGAACGGAAATGCCCATGAAGAACCATATGCCTTCCTCTGAGACTTGGAGCTGGTTTGCAACAACCTTAGCCATCCTAGGGTTGGGCAGGATTACATTCGACTGAAGGCCATGATGATTACATTATATACTGCTATAATATGATCAAATTATGTGAAGAACAACCTTAGTATTTGATGTATACACTTCAACCTTGCATAAATTCACATTCTATTTATACAACAGAGGAAACCATCATAATTACATAAAATCAATCAAAGCATTGCATAAATCAACAGATCATATATTTGGCAAAATATTTTTAGATGTTGATTCACATATTATTTTATGGTGAGATAATATTTATAAATCATCCAAGAGAAACACCAAAAATATAAACTAAACAAATCACACATATATATTATAGCAAGAGGAAAATAAAATTGTATCTAGATCATTGAATTAAATCAAACAAGCCTACACATGGTTTCATCCAACTTGGCTCTACACATACTTTGTTGGAAAGAAATGGAGAGGAGCTTGAAGGTAAAATACCCTTTCTTTATTGGTTGCACATGGGGCACCACAATTCCCTTTCCCATGCACATGGAGCCCCACATACAAACACAATTCCCATACATTTAAATTCTCTCTCTTCTTCCCATGCAAAAGTAGTCGTCCATGCTTTCTCTCCCCATGCAATTCCCATGCATATGAATTTAATTCTTGTCTTTATGTGTGCATGTGTAGCCATATATGGTAGCTATAAAAAGGATACAAATGCAAAGGGAAAAGGGGACTTGGCTTGCCCGACCACTCCCTCTCCCTCCCCATTCTCTTCACCTCTGTCTCGTTTTCTCTTTCTCTCTCTCTCTCTCTCTCGCTTTCTCTCATGCAGCTGAAGATATAGTCTGTCGTGCTCCTCCAAGCGCGCCACTGCGCACCGGCGTTCGACCAGCCATTGCCCTTCTCTCACAACAAGCAGCTGCAACCTTCCGCACTCCTCCGTGCGTGCATAGCTGCCTTCTCCTCCAACCCGCAGGCTGCTGTGTACGACTCGTCTTCTCCAGCCCGCTGTTGCGACGCATCTCCTACTCTACGACCTTATCTCTCCGGCTCCATACTCGTGTGTGCAATCAGCCCACGCGTCTTCCCGTACACTCCCATCTCCGCCATCATCGTCGTCTTCACTCGAGAATTAAATGGAGAAGCATTTCTTTCCCATCTTATTTGTCGCATGAATTTTTACTATCTAAGTTACTTGGTTTAAGTTGAATTTGAAGGAACAACTCTTATGGTGTAAGCTACTCTCAAATTTAATTTCTCTTGAAAGTATGTGCTTTGCAAGTTTTATGTTTCATTATTCTCTTTAAAAAATATTGGAAGTAAATCTCATCTTCCCATATTACATTACGACTCAACCCCCATTTGTTCTTACTTAGTTACACTCACATCCGTATTTGGTTAATCTAAGCTCTTGGAAATACTTTCTCCGTAGATCACATTTTCTCATCATTTTTCTTCCATCGCAAAAGATCAATTTGCATCGAGTTTGAAAGAAGAACAAAAATTGCAAGTTTGCTTAGTCTCTGCGGATACGAACCTCTACTTGCACTATACAACTCATATATTTTCCAACAAGCTTGTAGTTGTAATCTTATTTGTTTGATTACAGTTTTTCGTGGAACAATAATGGTGTGGTAAAACCAACTTTCTAAACCGTGAAAATTCGTATCAACAGGCCACCCCTTTCGCCTTAAGAGATAAGGCAGCACATTGGCTGAAGAACCTAGGCGTGAGATGTACAACCTGGATGCAGTTCAATGACTTATTCCTGAAGAAGTTCTACCCTCTCAGTAGGACTAACCAAATGAGAACAAAGATCGCCAGTTTCTCCCAAGGGCCCAGTGAACCATTCCATGATGCCTGGGATAGGTTTAATGATCTAGTTCAGAAATGTCCCTGCCACGACATTTCTAAGGTGATCTTAGTCCAGATCTTGTTCTGTGGTTTAACCCGGAGATGCAGGGGTTAGTAAGTGCCGCCTATAGAGGAAGCTATCTGAATAAAAATGAGAATGCTGTATGGAAGATACTAGAGTAGATGGCAGAAACCGGCAGGTCGCAGGCCATCAGAGGCTATCAGTCGCCTCCCTCAATCCTATCCAATGAGACAACCCGGAGGACTGTAGCTGATCTGACAAATGACCTCATTCCCAACATGGGGATGATTGCTGATAAGTTAACCATGGTCGAGCAGATCCACAAGAGGGTCACTGACCTTGAGTCTCTCTCACATCTACCAAAGCAAGTGGAGGAACTTTCTGAGAAGGTAGCTAAGATAAAGCTACCCGCCCCTTCTGCACCACCTGTACCTGTACATCGAGTCCATCTTGTACAGGAACAAGCACCGGGGCCTCAGAGTGGCTGGGATCAGACTTACACCCAGCAGGACCAGCATGCACCCCCTCAAGTGGAGACCATATATGAGGAGCCTCCGTAGGTGTTCGAGATCAACGGGCCGTGGTACAGCCGTGACCCCGTCGGTAGACAGTCGGGGATGGGGAATGGTCAGCCTCACCAACATTCCCCATCTTACCAAGAAACCGGCTCCGTCCCCGCACCGCGCTTTGTTCAGTCCAGGCCCGAACAAGGGTACCTCAGCAGCACCAGCAGCAACAACGCACATTCTACTCAGGCCAACAGGGCCAAGCACCGTCCTATCAGCAGCAACAGTATCGGCATGGCCAGCAGGGCCAGTACAGAACCTCATCCACAAGTCAGCATCAACTAGCCCAGCCCACCAAATTGGAGTCCCTCACCTTGGCGATCCAGACCCTGTCTGATAGGGTCCAACAGATCCAGAATGACTATCTGGATATGAGAACCGATCTGAATCGTGTATCTCGTACCCAGGATCAACAAATGGCGCCAAAGACCCCAATTCCTGCCCAGGTTCAGGCCAACCCGAACAGCTTAAATCAAGGCCAGAACCGACCTCGTAATCAGGTATACTCTTCAGATAAGTCTTTATCTGAACATGAGATCCTTTCGTATGATAATGTAAATCATATGTCCCTCAGGAGCGGAAGGACCGTGATCGTACCTGATCGGACAAGAGCATCGAAGGAAGGAGCCGCCAAGTCTCTACCTGAGGAGAACTTGGAGGAAGGACAGGAGCAACACCACCATCACCACCATCGGTAGAAGTAGAGGACTTCTAGGTCCTCGAAGCAGCAAACCCGCATCCGTAGAGAGTCCGACGAAACCGATGAAGAGCCCGCATCTCCATCTGAGGAGGATCGTCTAGAAGTCGCGGAAGATGCATCACCGGTTTCGCCACAGCATTTTCCTTTTAGTCAGAGTCAGAGTTCGAGTCTGTTTTAGAGTCCGAGTCGTGTACAGAACTCAGTTCCAGCTTTCAATGAAAACATTTCAGTTCCAGAACATGAGTTAGAGTCAATAATCCCTTCCCCCGAGCTCTTACGGATGGAAAGAAGAAAATCAAAAAAATCCAAAAAGATGACCCTGAGATGGCAGAGTTCTGCAACAAGTATATCAAGGTCACAATCCCCTTTGACAAGTACGTGGAAATGACTCCTGCATTTCAGAAGTACCTGAAGGTGAGATGCACACCTACTAGGGTTAGCAGGAAGACTAAAAGCCGTGTTGAGAAACACGTTCTGTCAGTAGCCACGACTTGTGCAATAAAGAACTCGTTTCCAAGGAAACGAAGAGACATGGGTGCACATTATGTAGTAAGTCATGTCGATGACATTGCGTTTGCATGCACTCTCCTAGACAACGGATCCTCAAGTAACTTAATGCCTACAACCCTCTATGAGCAGCTTAATCTCGGACCTCTTAGGAAATCTAGAGCCCTCCTGCAATTCGCTGATAAATCAACCAAGAGGTCTCAAGGAGAATTGAGGAATGTTGTAATCAAAGTCGAGGGTCAAGAATACATGGTAGACTTCACTGTCCTAGATATGGAAACCCCTCGTAATTGGAGAGATTCCCAGATCATCTTAGGCAGGCCCTTCCTCAGGACGACGGGGGCCTTGTTTGATTATAAGATCGGGAAGATCCAGTTCCAAACTCCAGGCAGAGATGAGGAACTAGAGATGAAGCAAATCAGATGGCAGAGACTGGATTCCGAGTCTAGCACCGAGTACTCTTTGTCTGAAGCAGATCGCGACCATGTAGACACATTTGGGCCATGAGACAGTACCCACCCATCATCGATGAGTCCCTCCCCTCCGGAGATGATCCAGTACATGAGTCAGTTTGCGAGATCCTCATAGACGAGTACAGCTCAGAACCTGCATCCCCTTACATATTCGATGACTTAGAAGCCTAGCTGGGCTTGTCAGTCCTTCCCTCTTTAGGACAATCAGAAGATGAGGATGACGAGTCGGACGTGGCTTTCACCGATTGCATGGACACCTTTGATGATCCGACTCCAGATCCAAATATTTTGGTGGCAGCAATAACAGAGAAAGATCCAACCACTTCCAACACTGAGCCAGATTCGATTGAGCCAGATTTCCTGGACGATCACACCTTACCTGAGCTCTAGCCTTTACCCACGACGCTGAAATACGCCTTCCTTGCGGGTTAAGAAAGGAAATATCAGGAAACTCGCTTGCTAGAGATCCTGGAGAAAAACCGCAAGGTAATAGGCTGGAGCATTTCCGATCTCCACGGGATAAATCCCGCTCTTTGTTCGCACCATATCTACTTGGAGAATGAAGCCAAACCCTCTCGTGAATTCCAACGTCGTTTGAATCCAAATTTACGAGAGGTAGTTAAGAAGGAGATAGAGAAATGGTGCAACGCAGGTTTCATTTATCCCATCTCCGACTCGAAATGGGTGGCCCAATCCATGTGGTCCCGAAAAAATTGGGAATTCAGACGACCACCAATGAGGATGGAGAGGAGATCGTGACGCGATGCCCACGTCGTGGCACGTCTGTGTGGATTACAGACGCTTGAATGTCGAGATGAAGAAGGATCATTTCCCCCTACCATTCATCGATCAGATCCTAGAGAGACTAGCAGGGGAAGAATTCTTCTGTTTCTTGGATGGGTTCTCGGGTTACAATCAAGTAGCCATATCTCCAGAGGATCAGGAAAAGACCACGAACACATGCCCCTTTGGTATCTATGCTTTCAGGCGCATGCCCTTTGGGTTATGCAATGCTCCAGGTACTTTTTAAAGGTGCATGATTGCTGTATTCGCCGAAATGGTCGGTGAATTCCTGGAAGTCTTCATGGACAACTTATCGGTCTACGACGATTCCTTCGATTCCTGTCTTAGGAATCTGGATCGAGTCCTCAAACGCTGTTGTGAGGTTAATATGGTGCTCTCATGGGAGAAAAGTCACTTCATGGTGATGGAGGGCATTGTGTTGGGGCACGTCATCTCTAAGAGTGGAATGGAGGTTGACCCTGCCAAGGTGGATGTGATCAGACGACTCCAGCCACCAACCAACATCAAACAGTTGCGATCGTTCCTCGGGCATGTCGGATTTTATCGAAGATTCATTAAGGATTTTTCTAAGATTGCCCGACCGCTAACTGAGCTTTTAGGCAAAGACATGGAGTTTGTTGTTGATCACAAATGTCTTGAGGCTTTTAAGGTATTGCGAGGAATGATTATGGAGCGCACCTATCCTACAAGCCCCAGTTTGGTCTCTACCTTTTGAGATCATGATAGACACATCAGATTTTGCTGTTGGGGCTGTGTTAGGACAGAGAAGGGATGGCATCCCGTTTGCAGTTCACTATGCAAGCAAAGTACTTGATACCTCTCAGCGTAACTATACAATTACAGAAAAGGAGATGCTTGCGGTAGTGTTTGCCTTGGACAAGTTCATATCTCACTTAATTGGATCCAAGGTAATTGTATTCACTGACCACATGGCGCTACGATATTTGATGGAGAAGAAAGACGCGACGACACATTTTCTTCGGTGGATTTTACTTATCCAGGAATTTGATTTGGATATTCATGATAAACCTGGAAAGAAGAATGTAGTAGCCGATCATCTCTCTCGTCTCGAAGATCTTAATACTTCCGAGGATTCACCAATTCGAGACTCCTTCCCTGACGAGTCGATTTTTGTTGTTGACTCACTCCCATGGTATGCCAACATCGTGAACTATCTTGTCTCCAAGAAGGTTCCTGAGGGTTGGCCCAAGAGCCACATCGACCGACTTAAGTCAGATGCGAGACACTACCATTGGGAGGATCCGATCCTTTTCTTTGAAGGATCGGATTGTGTCTGGAGACGGTGTATTCCTCAGGAGGAATACCAGAGTGTCCTTTCTTTATCCCAAAACTTGGAGGCAGGAGGACACCACTCCGGGAAGAGGACCGCATGGAAGGTACTTCAGTGTGGCTTTTACTGGCCGACTCTGTTTCGCGATGCTATCACCTTTGCGAAGTCATGTCCAGTATGCTAGAGAATGGGAGGAACCGTTGGTTCCAAGGATGAGATGCCGATGTAGCCTATCATCATTTTTGATGTCTTTGACACCTGGGGCATCGATTTCATGGGCCCATTCCCTGTTAGCCACGGGATTGAATACATCCTTCTTGCGGTAGATTATCTATCTAGGTGGGTGGAGGCTATCCCAACCCGAGCCGCAGACAGCAGAACTGTCTGTAAATTCATCAGAGATCATATCATCTCTAGGTTCGGGATTCCCAAAATGATGATATCAGATGGGGGTAGCCACTTTGTAAACCGGGAGGTGAAGAAACTCATGAAGGACTACGACATCGAACACCGTGTCGCCAACCCTTACCACCCACAGACCAATGGTATGGTTGAGGTGTTGAATAGGCAGGTGAAGACTATATTGCAAAAGCTTGTCCGCCCAGACAGGAAGGATTGGTCTCAGATCTTGGATCAAGTCCTATGGGCTTATAGGACAGCTTACAAGACACCGTTAGGAACCTCCCCATTCCGAATGGTATTCGGAAAGCCGTGCCATTTGCCCACAGAGTTAGTGCATAAATCAGAATGGGTAATCAAGAAGGTCAATTGGAACACGCCTTGGGTAGAAGCAGAGAGAAATGAATCTGAATGAGCTTGTGGAAGTCAGAAACCGCGCATATGACAACAGTTTGGTGTACAAGGACAAGGTGAAGCGTTGGCATGATAGATATATCAGACGGAAGACCTTTGTTCCTGGACAGAAGGTATGGTTGTTCAATACAAGGCTGAAAGTCTTCCAAGGCAAGTTGAAGTCCAAGTGGACAGGCCCATTTGTTGTCCATACGGTGCACGATAGTGGATGTGTCGAGATCTCAGTTCTCGCAGATGACGAACCGACATTCCTTGTGAATGGACAACTGTTGAAACACTTCGTCGAATCCAATGAGCAGTTGGTCCATGTTGAGGAGATTGTATTTATGCACGAGACGGATTCAGCAGATACACCTCGAGCCACGCATGAGACCTTGTAGCAGTGAGCTCTAGCCATCAGCAACATCTTGAAAGATTCAGACCGACTCACTTGTATATACCATCATTCCTGTACATTCTGTCCTTTCCCTCCCGCGACTTTAGTAACTCATCCCATCTTCATCTATCTCTATCTTGGACTATACTTAGGATGACCAGATCCTAAGTATAGGGGGGATGAGCCACCTGAGTCTGTTCTCTATAAATCCTCTAGATCACATCGGTTCTCATACTCACTCCTTTCCTATACTTAGGCTGACCAGAGCCTAAGTATAGGGGGGATCGATGCCCGCCTTGTATATATTCATCCATTTCCCCTGTTGCCCTCGTCCGCCCCATTTTTGATCTTCTTCTACACTTAGGCTGCCAGAGCCTACGTATAGGGGGGGGGGGGCGGAGCGACTTCTATACTTTTTGTAATTTTAGCTCTCCTACGCTTAGCCCGAGCTATGTCTTTTTAGTCATTTTTCGTGCTATGAGGACATAGCACACGCTAAGTATAGGGGGGCATGTATATATTACATATATACTTTATCCATAGCTCGTACTTTCACGTATTTTCGCGTATTTTTGTATATATTATGCAATACGTACGGGGTGGGTAAAAATTGAAAAAAAATTACTTGTATAATATGTATAATACTTGTATAAAAAGTTGTAAAATTCTTGTAAATAATACTCTTGTAAGATTTGTTGTAAAATAGGATGTATACAAAAAAAGCTTTTATACTATGTATATTATGTATAAACTAAAAACTTGTTGTGAATATTGTTGTATAACAAAAAATAAAAATGTCAAAAATAAAGGCTTCTTATTTACTTTTGCATCCTTGCATTTAAAAAAAGAGAGTCTTGCATTTCATTCATAGCATGTCATCTGTACCTCTCATCTGCATATCTTGCATATGCAAGGTGAAAAGCTAATGGGTTCTGAACCAAGTTATGAGTAGATATTGAGGATGGACTTGATTTGACCTTAATCCACCTAATTTCAGAGGAACCTTATAGGAGCTGGAGTTAAGATTTCTCAGGTCAAGTGACTTCATTCTTTGAGTCCGCAAGTCTATGTTCACATGTCATCTTGATTAGTCTAAGTAGAATATCTCGTGCATACGCATGATTCTTTTAGACAGTGACCTAACTTGAACAAACACAATGCACACAGTTCTTCATTGATGAGGTGGTGAGGAGGTAGAATCCTTTAGCTTGGAGTAGCACACTGGTGGAAACATCCATCCTCCTCTAGGGAGGGTAGTATATCTCAACCTAGTCTGGTGGTGTTGAAGTCTGAGGACAGGACGCTGTGGGTTGCAATAATGCTTCAAAAGAGGGATAGTCTACTGGCTCAAGAGGAAAAACTCCTGATGTATATGCTGCACCTTGTATATAGTTCCAGAAAAAAGAAAAAATGGAAGAACTCCAAAAATTAAATAGATAGGCCAAAAAAATTACCTGTCGGAGTTTGTATATTAGCAAGAAGTCTGCAGCTGGATGACTTGGCTACACTGGTCGGGCATCCCGGGATAGGTAGCTACACTGGCTACCGTCCATTCTTTTCTCTATCCCCTCCTCTTGAGTTGGTCGCACTTGAACTTAGAAGGGAATACCCTGCTCCTCGAGGAAAGAGTTACTGGTCCCGGTTATTTGAGTTACCTTGTTAGAGGAGGCTGGTTCTGAGCCATTTCTGATGTGGAGAGCTATTTTACACTTACACAATACAAGTAAGAATCATAGTCATCAGAAATTTGCGTTTGAGTATTTGTTCTGACCTGACTGTTGAGGCGTCTTGAATAGAAGACTTGTGGAACTTGAAGTCTGTTAGTTCTTAAATTCAGATCCCAATAAGGTTCCGCCACACAACTAATCCAAAGGTTGCGTCAAGCTCCATTTTCAACTTTTGTTCATTTAAGTATAGGGGTTTGATGAATCTGTGATTTATCACTCTAAATGTTGAAAATAGAGCTTTGTTCCCGAGTAATTAGCTGCATATTTCCACTTATATTGCATAATTAGCATTCATGCATGCATTGATAACATCTGCATTTTAGCATTCACATTTGCATAAAATAAGAAGCCAAATTCACTTGTAAATATT
Source organism: Ottelia alismoides (assembly GCA_037367405.1). Classification (NCBI taxonomy): domain Eukaryota; kingdom Viridiplantae; phylum Streptophyta; class Magnoliopsida; order Alismatales; family Hydrocharitaceae; genus Ottelia; species Ottelia alismoides. The sequence continues at coordinate 1,572,181 of JAZKJV010003011.1, read as the reverse complement.
GACCTGTATATTAGATAAAATCCCTTATTTGTATAAAGTTTATACTAACTCCAAATCGAATAAAACCAACTCTATTATGTATATATTACTAACACTAAGTAAAGAAAAATATTAAAAACATACTAACTTATAAAACTGACCAAAAAAACCACAATCCAAGATTGAAACTAAGAGCCTTAAAATGCGCATATCTCTCTCATACAACCTCCGAATTAGGTCTACTCACTTTTAAAGTAATATACATTCAGAGACCTTTGAAATAAGACCAATTTCATTAAAATCGGAGCTCGTATGCAAAACTTGGGTTTTGGGCCCCTTTTGTATATTGTACATATTGACCGTTTTACCCTTGTATTTTCTCATTTTATTTTCTTCATTATTAAAAATCCAAAAAAATATTAAGTTGTAAATATTCTTCTCATATTTTTTCTATTTTTATTTTGATTTTTCTCTTATTTAAAAATGACAAAAAAATCACAAAAGATAAAATGCGGTATTTTATGTCTATAAGGTACCACCCAAAAATACATTTTGTACAGATGATTTCCTTTGATTTTTAGCCCTTCACAAAAGTTGTAGATCTCATCGAGACAAGAAACATTCGTGTTGATCACTTTTTAATTTAATACCTCTTGTTATTTCTTTTTGAATTTTTCTTTGCATTTAGATTTGGATTTTTCTGAGAGCGACACATGGTGGCTCCGAAAGCCGCCACGTGTCAAACCCATGGTTTTTGCTACTAATTAAATAAATGCCACATGGCCACATCTGAGTGCGCCAAGTGGCACCATCTCATCTTCCATCTACCCATTCTTCCCCACTTCTCCCTTGACTTAAGGAGAAGTTAACTCCTACGTCACTTCACACCCCACCCATCCACCTTCTCCATCTCTTCTCCAACCTCCTCCTCCTCCTCCTCCTCTTTATATTCCCCTCTCCTCCTTCATTCACACCCATCCGCCATTCCAAAGAGAAGAGGGTCACCAGCTTCACTCTTCCTCGCAGGTGACAGCAATGAGGAGTCGAGTTCGAAGGTGACGACGACCTGCTACTCTGTCTTGGCGAGATCCAAGGTGTTTTTTTTGTTCCACCTTACCGCAGTTCATTTCTGTGCTGCTCAAGTTTCTCCAAGTGTACGCCGACTTGGATTGAGGCGTGAATCCACGGCAAGCTCCTTTGAGATTGCCTCCATTTCCTACGAACTCCAGGTAAATCCTCCTTCTTACCTTCCTCTTATCTCGATCTCAGGCAATCAAATCCCATCCACATTTTCTTCTTTTCTCCGTTCCCTGTTCTTCCACAATTCCCCTATTTCTCTTATCATACCATCTTCTCCTCCACCTATTGAACATCGACCACATCCACCGACGGCTCCCCTCCATCACCGTGCACATGAGCATCACCGGTCGCCCCCCAATGCCGGCCGCCTCCGCGCGCCACCTCCGCTCGATGCGACCAACTCTCCACCGTGAAGCTCCACCATCTCAAGGCTCCCTTGTTTCATGCCAAGAAACAGAGGAGAAGGTAGTGGATAATAAAGATAAAAAGGAATTTGCAAAGGGGACACTTGCACCCCTATGCAAGTTTTTAAAAAAAATTCAAGTTTCCGATAATTACATGTAAGTTCTTGTTCTTCATTTGAGCTCATATTTCTTTTTCTATATTGCATTCATACCCTGCATTTGCACGTTTATTTTGTCGTCATTCTGTCATCCATTTTTAATTCCGAAAATTGCATTGTGTAGCATAACTCTTGTTCTATCATTTTAGCATTTATTTGTATTTTTCTGATCTGCAAAATATTTATGGAAATTAATTTGGTGAAAAATTGCAACATTTTACCCATTTTGATTGATTAATTGCTTTCTCATTATCTGCTTATCGAAAAATCTCTGAAAAATTCATGGGTAGATATAAGTCTATGCTACAACATAACCTAAAATCACACCATTTGCACGTATAGTTTGTCCTAGAAAAATCATTTCGTGAAAACATTAATCGATTTTTAATTAATCAGCTGTGAAATGTTTTAACGGAATTTAAGTTGATTTGGATAACTCTTAATTAGGCCTATTTGGATTAATTTTGTTTCTGAGAAATAGTATTGTTTGTTAATTATTAAAATTGGTTTAGTCATTTTCACTAAAGTCTGCATTTTTTATTATCCGTGCATCAGAAAATTCTAAAAAAATTAAGCTCCGTGCATCAGAAAATTCTAAAAAAATGAGGCTAGCTTAATTTCATCCCATTTCATAATCTGGCCAAGCTTCATAATTTTTGGAATTAATTTGACCATCTTTCTGATTTAACTTATAATTTGGCCTGATTTTGCATGTGTCTTGCATAAAATATACAAAAAAGATCAAAAATATCTCTTCTGAAAATCATACCTTGGGAATTTGTTTCGAATCAACCTAAGGAGACAGCTGCCTCCCTGAGTTCGACCTTGGACTTCCAACCAAGTAAAAAAAATTGCCGCTAGAGATTAACTTGCTTTAATTAAAAGTGGTTTTTGATCTGCTCTCATTATCCGACTGCAACGAACAATATCAATTAATTTGATCATTAATTTGCTCGAATTAACAAGGATGGGACACATTTATCAGTAGGGAGAAAAACGTGTATGGGAGGTGGGGACAGAGAGCGGGAGAGGGGTATAAACGTGATAGAGAGAATAAGGGAGGAGAGAGGTGCCACGTAGTGCGTGCAGGGTGTGGCCACGTGGCAGTGAGAAAAAATTAAAGTAAAAATAAATAAATAAATAAAATAAATTAATTAAATTAAATTAAATTAAAATAAATAACAAGTAATAAATAAAATAAAACATTGTAAAAATGAATAATTAAAAGAAAAAATGGGGTGAGACATGGTGACTCCAGGAGCTGCCACATGTCACTCCCAAAAAATCACAAAATTAAATGTAAATAAAAAACAGACAGTAATAACAAAAAGGGATTAAATAAAAAAGTGCTCAACATAAAAGTTGCTCGTCTCGACGATATCTGCAACTTTCATGAAGGATAAAAAATCAAAAGAAATCAACTGTACAAAAATTATTTTGGGGGGTATCTTATAGATATAAAATATCAAGTTTTTTATTTTGCAAATTTTTGGCAGTTTTAATTATATAAAAATAAAAATAAATTTGTAGAAAATATGAAAGAATATTACAACTTAATTTATTTTTTCTTGGATTTTTAATAACTAAAAAAGTAAAAAGATAAAATAAAAGGTATGAGAGAGATATTCACATTTTAAGGTTCTTAGTCTCAAATCAGTGTTCGGGTTTTATTAAATAATTTCACAAGGTGGTATTTTTTTAATATTTTTCCTTTATTAGTGTTAGTAATATATGCACTATAGAGTTGATTTTATTGGGTTTGAAGTTAGTATAAAATAGATACAAGTAGGTGAAGTTAGCTAATATACAGGTGAATATGTACAAGGAATTTCAGGCTTCTTTATTTATGCAAATATGAATGCTAAAACATGGACATTAATTATGAATGCATGAATGTGAATAATGCATAATAAATGGAGGTATTCATCTAATTATTCAGGAACAAAGTTCTATTTTTGACTTTTAGAGTGATGAATAACATATTCATCAACCCCTTATATTTAAACCTTGCTCGTCTCTGAGTCGTAATGCAAAAGTGAAATGATTTTGGGTTCCATAACAAGGTCATGAACAAAAGGTGAAAATGGAGCTTGACTCAACCTTTGGATTAATAGTGTCGCAGAACCTTATTGGGAATTGAATTTAAGTCCTAATAACGTTTAAGTTCCATCGGTCTCTTATTCCAGGTCGCCTCAACAGTTAGGCCAGAACAAATCCTCTTACGCAAATTCGGAGGACTATGAATCTTACTTGTACGTCGTAAGTGAAATATAACTACCCACATCAGAAATGACAAAGAAATATCCTCCTCTAACAAGGTAACTCTACTTCCCCGATCTAGCAACTCTTTCCTCGAGGAGAGGGGCATTCCCTTCTAAGTTCAAGTGCAACCAGCTCAAGAAGAGGAGGGGCAGAGAAGATAATGGATTATGACAAGTGTAGTCACATATATGTGGAGCTTGACTAATGTAGCCAAGTCTCCAGCTCTAGGCTTCCTCCCATTTATTTGGAGTTTTTCTTTTCTTTTTTCCCCCTTTTTTGAACTATATACAAGGTGCAACATGTACATCAGGAGTTTTTCTTCTTGAGCCAGTAGACTATCCCTTTTTTGAAGCATTATTGCAACCCACAACATCCTGTTGTTAGACGTTGACGGAACTAGACTAGGTTGAGATGCACTTCCCTCCCTAGAGGAGGACAGATGTTTCCCCATGCGTGCTACTCCAAGCCAAAGGATATATCTCCTCAACATCTCATTAATGAAGAGCTACATGCATGATGCTTGTCCATTAGGTCACTGTCTAAAGGACCTGTGCGTGTGTATGAAATATTCTACTTAGACCAATCAAGATGACATGTGAACATAGACTTGCGGACTCAAAGAATTAAGTCACATGACCTGAAAAATCTTAACTCCAGTTCCTATAAGGTTCCTCTGAAATTATGTAGATTAAGGTCAAATCAATCCATCAACTTCTATTCATAACTTGGTTCAAAACCCACTAACTTTCAAATTTTCATATGCTCGACATGCAGATGAAATGCATATGACTTGCAATGTAGATGAAGTGCGGGACACGTCTTTGAGTGCAAGGATGATATGCAAGAGTAAATAAGAAGCCTACTTTTTTCAATTTCTAGTATACCTCCAATTTTACAACAAATTTTACAAAAGTGATATTTCCAAGAATTTTATGAGAATTATACAGATTATATAATATATATTATACGAGTATACATGTATTTAAAAAAATTAAGCAACTTTACCCGCCACGTAATTATTGCATAATATATACAAAAATACGTCAAAGTATGAGCTATGGGTAAAGTATATATGTAATATATACATGCCCCCTATACTTAGCATGTGCTATGTCCTCAAAGCATGATAAGCGAGGAAAAGACATAGAATGTGCTAAACGTAGTAGAGCTAAAATAATAAAAAGTATTGAAGTTGATCCCCCCCTTATACTTAGGCTCCGACAGCCTAAGTGTAGAAGAACATCAAAAATGAGATGGCGAGGTCAAGAGGAGAAATGGATGAGTATATATACATGACAGGCATCGATCCCCCCAATACTTGGTCTTTGGTCAGGCTATGTCTAGGACAACAGTGACTGTGAGAACCGATGAAATCTAGAGATATACAGAGAAGGAAGGATGTACAAGAGTGACTGAATCTTGATGTTGCATCTTCATGGAGAGTAATTTGCTTTGTGCTCACTCTGCGTGAAGTTGATGATCGACTTGGACTAACTACTCATTAAAATCCACAAAATGCTTCAACAATTGTCCATTCAACACATGAGATTATGCCCCAACTATGAGATTGGCTATCTCTACACTTCCATTCCAGTGCACTTTCTTGACAACAAAGGGATCCGTCCATTTAGATTTGAGATTCCCGTGGAACATCTTCAACTTGGCATTAAATAACCATACATTTTGTCCAAGGACAAAGTTTTTGCACCTAATGTGTTGATCATGCCATCTCTTTACTTTGTTCTTATAAATCAAACTGTTGTCATATGCCATGTTTTAGATTTCCACGATCTCGTTCAAGTTCAAGTCTCGACAAAGCTTCCCTAGGTGACAACTCCAATTAATTTTCTTAATAATCCAATTGGATTTGTGAATCAGCTCTGCAGGCAAATGGCATGGCATCCATAGATCATTCTGAATGGTGAAGTGCCCAATGGTGTCTTGTAGGTTGTCCTATAGGCCCACAGAACATAGTCCAAGAGCTGGGACATGTTCTTCCTATCAAGGCGAACCAACTTCTGCAAGATACTCTTCATATCTCTATTTGAAACCTCTGCCATGCCATTGGTCTGGGTGGTAAGGACTAGTGACTATATACTCAAACCCATAGTCCTTAGCTAAAGATCTCACATCTTGGTTCACCAAGTGGCTACCCCCATCTGATACCAAAACTTTTGGCACCCCAAACCTAGCAATAATATGATCTCTCACAAACTTACAGACAGTCTAGTTGTCTGCAATTTGGGTCAGGATAGCCTCCACCCACCTAGATAGATAGCCAACCACCAACAAAATGTAGTCGTGTCCTTAGTTGTTGGTAAAGTTGATTATCAGGTCGGGCTAGGAATCGGCCTGAACCTGAGCCCATTTATATTTTTGGATTTTTCGGTCGAGTCGTGGCTCGAAAAAGTCTGGATGGGACAACTTAACCCAAAGTTAAATAGGCTGGGTTCAGGCTGGACCGACCCGATAACTTTCTTCCCTTTAAAAACTTTTGATTTTCTTTTCAAAATGCTTAATTTAATGGGTGATACGGAATGACTTTTTAAAAAACTTTTTTTTAAAAACTTGCGATAATTCTAAGAATTTTTGCATCCCTATGGCATTTTGATAAAAACAAACTTTGAAATGTTTGACTTTTCTCTTCAACAACTTTTGATATTTTCATATACATTTTATTTTTTTCAAAACTTTGAAATGTTGATGCATGGTAGTGTCGTTGAAAAGTGGAGATTGGGTTTGAGGGGGATTGGGTTTGGGTGGGCCATGATGGATTAGGGTTAAAGTAATATTATATATATATATTATAGGATTGGGATCAGGCTTCGAGCCAGGTTTAAGGCTGGGTTTTCGGGCCAGGCTTCAAGTCGGGCTCTACCCAGTCGGAACCCGACCCATTTTAGAAACATGTTCTTTTTCTAGGTTCAAGACTGGCCCAAATTTAAATAGGTTTGGGTTTGGGCCAGGCTTAAAGGGCTAGGTTGTAGGCAGGGTCGAGCTAGTCTAGCCCAATGCTCAAGCCTAGTTTTTGGGAAAGGGACCCATAAAATCTATGCCCCATGCATCAGAAACATCACAAATGATTACGGGATGCATGGGCAACTCATCTCTCTTAGTGTTAGTCCCTCCCATCCTTTGACAAATCGGGTATGACCGAGCAAAATCTATAACATCTATGAATAGGGTCGACCAATACAATCAACATTGGAGTACCTTGTGAGCGGTTCTCTCCCCCAAATGGTGTCCTCCAGCCTCAAGAGAATGACAGTTACGTAAGGATACTTTGGTATTCCTCTTGAGGAATACACCTTTTCCAAACACAATCTAGTCCTTCAAAGAAAAGGAACGGATCGTCTTAGTGTTATCTCCTCGAATTCGACTTCAGTCGGTCAATGTTCCTCCTACTACAACCTTGAGGAACTTGCTTGGGGACAAGGAAGTTCACCATGTTGGCATACTATGGGAGTGAGTCAATAACACAAATTCACTCGTCTAGAAAGGTCTCTCTAATGTGCTCAAAATTAGGAGAATCATTAAGTTCAATTCGGGAGAGGTGATCGGCCACAATATTCTTCACTCGAGGTTTATCTTTTATCTTCAAATCAAGCTCTTGTAGGAGCAAAATTTGCCTAAGAAGACAAGCCTTCGTGTCCTTCTTTTCCATTAAATATCAAATGGTTGTGTGATCACTATAGATTGTCACCTTAGATCCCAAAACATAGGACCTGAACTTCTCGAGGGCCCATATTACAATGAGCATTTTATTTTTAGTCATGATATTATTCTTTTGTGTAGGGTCTAATACTTTTCTCGCATAGTGGATCACAAATGGGATCCCCTCTCGTCGTTGTCCTAACACAGCTACTATAGCGAAATCTGAAGCATCATTCATGATCTCAAAGGACAGAGACCAGTCAGGAGCTTATAGGATAGGAGAGGCATAATTTTTCATCTTCAAGAGATTAAAGGCCTCCATACAATTGTGATATATAATAAACTCTGTGTCTTTCCCTAAGATCTCAGTTAGTGGGTGGGTAATCTTAGAAAAATCCTGAATAAATATCATATAAAATCCAAAATGCCCTAGGAATGATCGCACTGGCTTCATGTTGGTAGGTGGATCATGTTTCTTGATCACCTCCACCTTGGCAGGGTCAACCTCCATTCCCTTTTTGGAGATTACATGCCCCAACACAATACCTCTCCTCGCCATAAAGTGACTCTTTTCTCAAGAGAGTACCAGATTCACCTCCCTACACCGCTTGAGGTCTCAGTTCAAGTGATCTAAACATGTATCAAAGGAATCACCATGAACCGAGACACATCCTTAAATACTTCTAGGAAATCTCCCACCATCTCGGCAAATACAACGATCATGCACCATTGAAAAGTGCATAGGGCATTGTAGAGCTCGAATGGCATGCACCTGAAAGCATAAGTGTCGAATAGACATGTGAATGTGGTCTTTTCTTGTTCCTCAGGAGCTATGGCTATCTAGTTGTAGCATGAGTACCCTTTAAGAAAATAGAAGAACTCTTTCCCTACGAGTCTGTCCAAGATCTTATCGATGAATGACAAGGGAAAGTGGCCTTTATTGGTCGCAGCATTCAGGCACTTGTAGTCGATACAGAGGAGCCACAACTTGGGCACTCGTGTCACAATCTCTACCCCCTCCTCGTTGGTGACCATCTGGATTCTCGACTTCTTCAAGAAAACATGAACCATTTCTGAATCTCATTCTTCACTACTTCTTGTAGATTGGGGTTAAATCTCCTTTGGAACTCACATGAAGGTCTCACATTATCCTCAATAAATATATGGTGTGAGCAGAGAGGGGGGTTGATCCCCACGAGATCTGAAACTGTTCAGCCTACTGCTTTACAGTTCCTATCTAAGACCTCTGACAACCTAGACTCTTGTTTTGAAGTCAAGTCTGAGCAAATGCTAACAAGATATCTCTCTTTGGGTTCCATAAGAAAGTCACACTTTAGTGTAGGAGGAAGTGACTTCAGTTCTAGTAGTGTGGTGTCATCAAGCAGATCGGGACGAACTAAATTTGAATCTGGTTGTATGCTACATAGAGATGGGCTAAGCTATGTAGTACTCGCTAGCAACTAAGAAATATCGGGAATCGTATCGCCAAAGAAACGTGATAATTCGACCAAAGCTGCATCTGACTCATCATCTATGTCCCATGATTGCTTCAAAGGAGATGGAACAGATAGATTCTGATGGATCTCTATGTCATCATTGGAATAGGTGGATGCATCTATCACAAGATCAGGAAACACCTGGCAAATCACATCATGCACTATATCCTTTCCAGATGAAAGGGTCTCGCTCTATCCTAAAGGAACCTATCTCCAAATCCCAACGGTGCTGATCATTCTACAATATGCCTCTGAAGATGAGTACTATGTACTATCTCTGAATCATGTAGATGCCATTTCATTTGCTTCATCTCGAGGCTCACCTCTCCGTTCGGAGAATGAAACTTCATCATTCATGTATCATAGTCGAAAGTTATGCCTGCGGTCAAAAGGAAGGGTCTCCCAAGAATGATATGGGATTCTCTCCAATGGTTGGGGGTCTTCATGTGTAAGACCGTGAAGTCAATCTTATAGTCTTGCCCCTCAATCGAGATAATGACCTTCTTCACCTCTCCCTTAGGTCTTTTCATTAAACGATCAACAAATTGGAGTAGAGCTCTAAATTTTCACAGTGGTCCGAACTCTATTTTTTTATATAATGCTACGGAGAGTAAGTTGATTGAAGAACCATTATCTAAGAGGGTGCGTGCAAACGCAATGTCGTCGATATGACTCTCCATGTAGTGAGCACCCATGTCTCTTTTCTTCCTTGGTAATTACTGATTCTTGAGACAATAGGTTGTGGTAACTGACGAAACATGAGTCTTCACATATTGGTTTGGTTTCTTCATGCTAACCCTAGTAGGTGTGCATCGCACCATAAGGTATTTTTGAAATGTAGGATAGTTAGCCACATAGTCATGAAATAACACTTTTACTGTGATATTATTGTTACAAAATCATGCCATGTTGGGGTCTTCCTTCTAAATCTTTTTGTTATGCTTCTCTCCCGTAAGAGCACGAGGGAAGAGGATGGGAGAAACAAAAATAGAAGATGAAGAATACGAATTATGAACTAAAAGATCATTCTTGGAAGTAACTGAAATAGAGTTCTTCATACATGAGTCTTTTTAATGCAACATGGGGTCGAAATCAAAATTATCTACTAAAGAATGTGGAAAAAAAGATGCAGTGGTATCCGCCACAATCAAATGTGCAAGGTCTTCCATAGCATCACAGATATCTCCATGTTGCGGATGCTGCGTTTGTTCTTTCCTTCTCTTCTCAGCTCCCAAAGAAAGAATCCTCAGATGTTGATGTTGGGGCCTCTAAATGTGTTGCCTCTCCTACTCGTCCTCTGAAGACTCCTCAGATAGATATCCATAGAGGTCCTTCCTCGTATCCCTCGCTCGATTAGATACGGTCACGGTCCTTCCGCTCCTAAGTGACATATGGTTAGCTTAATCACATGAAAGAATCTCATGTTTAGATCTAAGATGTGTTGAATAGTATACCTGACCAAGATGCTGTTGAGAACTAGAATGGTTCAGGCTATTAGGGTTAGCCTGAACTTGGGTTGGGATCGAGGTAGAGGGGGTAGAGTACTCATCTTTCCATCTAGACAAGCAGTTGACATCTACCCGTAAATCATGAATTTCGTTCTGATAAGAACGAAGGGTGTCAAATATCTACTGTAATTGTGAGTTCTAGGACCAGATGAAGAAGGAATTGGAAAAGGCTGAGAAGAAGAACATGAAGACTGACCCTACTAGCTAGGGTATTGCCTATGCTGCTACTGGAATTAGGATGTTTGCTGAAACTGCAGGCCCTACTGGCCGGCCTGGTATTGGTCATGTCGGTCGCACTGCAAGCACAACTATATAAGCTGCTTGGGTGGCGGATATACATGGTTCTGATGTGAAGGAGGTGGTGTGGAGGTGAATGTCGTGTTGTGAAAGGTCGAGGGACACTGGTAAGTTTGTCGATCCCCCATACTTCCCTACCAGGCCGGGTCCAGAGTATACCATACTCCATTCACCTCTCAAACCAACATAGGCTCCTCCTGAAATGTCTCTATGGATGGGGGTTGTTGCTGGGACGAGTGGGTGTAGGCCTGGTCCTACTCCCACGGCTAGGGTTTCCCTGACATCAGCTGATCCTGAACATGATGAACTCGGTACACATGAGTAGCGGGTGTAGTCACGACAGGCATCGTTATCATAGATACCTTTTCAATCAACTCCACCATCTGTTTGGAGATTTTGGAGATGCTCTGGTCTAATTAATCAATCCTCATGTTAATCCTCTCGACTACAATAAGCTTTTCCATAAGGAGTCCTATGCTAGGGATCACGTCTTGAGAGATCAACTATAGCAGACTTTCTCCCTCCAGATGAGAGTGAATTGGGGGATTGTGTGTATGCACTGCTGACAGTCTATGAGCAGCTAGTCCTAGCCATTTTCTCGAATAACTTCCAGACAATATGCTGCACGTGAAGTATAGCTGCCTCCACAAGCAACGCTTACTAAACCCTGTATTTTAGGGTTGAGATCGGAGAAGAATGACTGGACCAAGATATTGTCATCTATATCATGACAAGGACTGCTGCAACACTGGCAGACGTGATGGTGATTCGACTGAGGCGAGGAGCTAGTCTGCGAGGCTCTTCAGCCTAGAGGTTAACAAATGAGAGCACGACAACAATGGCCACATGAAGTCTCGACAAAGAGGTTCGCTCTTTGGTGGCAGTCGATGACGGTGAGGCGAAGTATGGTTGTGAACAGCAATGAAGATGAACGATCCATCGAAGACATGTTGGTGAAAGAAGGAGCATGCTGCTAGTGTCGATGAGGCGGCTGGACAGGGTGAGTGGTGATATAGGACGGTTGAAGTCAGTGGTGATGCAGGCGTGCGTTGTGGTTGAATGAAGAGCTCTTAGGTGAAGGATTGTGTTGAGATATATTAGAATTGTAGGGAGAATATGATGGGTGGTGTCGGGAAGTTGTAGAAGATGGGTCGGAGCGAAGGTGAAGGGTGATTGACAATGAAGATAGGGCGGCACGCAATCACGGAGCGTCAATGTGAAGGAGATGGCATAGAAAGACGAAAAATAGGGGTGATTTGGGAGAACCAAGAAATAGAGGAATAACAAGTGGAGGAAAAGGGGAAGGAGTTACAGGGGGATGGTTCACCTGGGGAGGAGTCTTATCTCTCCTCAAGGTCGTCGCTCGACACCTCGACATGCGATGGATCTTAGGCATCAACTTGTAGTAGTGCAACACGAAATGGAGCTCCACGGATCTCACTAAAGAAGAGAGGAGTCATCGCTCGGCTAGGATGTAATATGTTGTCACCTTATCATATGCGGGGGCTCCTCATCTCTCATGGTTTGCGGTGGATGTTTTACGCTGGAGGCAGAGGAGCTCCTTTTATAGGCATTTGACAATGTGTGGTGTAACACAGGACTCGTAGAGGAAGGTTGAGGTCATGCGCAGGTGGTTGGCGCCCAAGGAGAGCAGTTCCTAGGGAAGTAGTTGGCGAGCTGGCCGATGGGTGCGGGCAGGCAATTGCAACCCGTTGCCCAAGGCGCGGGTTGAATGCCTGCATGGAAGAAGAGAGTGATGATGGAGTCAGTTGGCAAAAAAACGGAGGAAGTGCACTATGCATGGTGCACAGGCTGCAAGGAATAGAGAGAGAGGAAAAGAGAGAGAGAGAGAGAGAGCATGAGTGGAGAGAATGTCATGCATGGCAGGTGGAGAGAAAGAGTGGGAGAAGAAATGAGATAGAGAGAAAGGGAGGAGAGAGAGGTACCGTGTGGCGCACGCTGGGCGTGGCCACGTGGTAGTGAGAAAAAATTTAATAAAAATAAATAGTTAATATAAATAAACTAAATTAAAATAAATAACAAGTAATAAATAAATAAAATAACAAATGTACAAATAAATAATTAAAGGAAAGGGGATGACACATGGTGCCTCTAAGAGAAGCCACGTGTCGCTCCCAAAAAATTCAAAATTTAAAGTTAAATAAAAATTAAAAATAAATAACAAAAGGGATCAAATCAAAAAGTGGTCAACATAAAAGTTTCTCATCTTGACGAGTTCTACAACTTATAAAGGCCCAAAAATCAAAATAAATCAATTGTAAAAAAAGTATTTTGGGGGGTATCTTATAGATATAAAATACCTAATTTTTGTATTTTGCAGATTTTTTGGCATTTTTAATTAGATAAAAAAATCAAAATAAAATTGGAGAAAATATAAAAGGAATATTTACAACTTAATTTTATTTTTTGGATCTTTAATAATTAAGAAAATTAAAAAAATAAAATAAAGGGTATTTTGGTTAATATGTACAATATACAATAGGGGCCCAAAACCCAAGTTTCATATACGAACTCCAATTCTTTTGAATCTGATCTTGTTTTGAAGGTATCTGAATGTACATTAGTTCAAAAGTGAGTAGGATCCATAGGATACTGTATAAGAGAGATATTCACATTTTAAGGATCTCAGTCTCAAACTAGGGTTCAGATTTTATTTGACAATTTTACAAGTTAGTATTTTTTGATATTTGTTCTTTATTAGTGTTAATAATATATACGATATAGAGTTGATTTTATTGGATTTGGAGTTAGTATAAAATAGATACAAATAGCTGAAATTAGCTACTATACAAGTGAATATGTACAAGGAATTTCAGGCTTCTTTATTCATGCAAATATGAATGCTAAAATGCATATAATAATTTTGAATGCGTGAATGCAAATAATGCACAATAAATATAGGTATGCAGTCTAACTACTCGGGAACAAAGCTCTATTTTTGACTTTTATAGTGATGAATCACATATTCATCAGACTACTGGTTGTGTTGGACTCTACTGAAGAGGCTGAGGCGATGATGGCTCCTTCATCTCAGTAGGAGTCGAACCGATGCATACACGGACTGACAAGTGCTAATTTTACTCCCCAGCAGCTTTAGCTGCTTGGTGATTTAATCAAATTTGTCCAAGTACGAGTCCTTTGTTCGATCAGAGATAATTTTTCCAGGTCCTATAATCATTTCTCGACGATGTCCACTTTGGACAAGTGGCTTTATACAATGCTCAGATTGGAGCTCTCGTCTCTGTGTAGTTCGTGTGATGTTGCCATCTACACTGGCTTCTGTAGATTGTGTGGTTGATGCTGATATACATGGGATGATGACAAGGCAACCTCTCCCTCAGCCATTTCCTCGAAGATCTGCCAGCAATGTCCTCGTCCTTGTTGAAATGCGAACCTCCACAAGTACAATCCACATGCTTATGGTTGTCAATAGTGAGGCCCTTAAAGAATTGTTGGACCAGGATGATGTGAGGGATGTCATGATGGGGACATTTCTCTTGTAAATTAGTAAACCACTCCCAAGCCTCATTAATAGACTCATGGGTGTCTTCGATAAGTTGGATATACTGGTTCGCATTTTATTGAGCCAATCAAGAGGGTAGAATTTATGCAAGAAGGCTGATTAAAGCTCCTTCCAGGTCATGACAACCTTCCCCAGATGGTTAGTCCAATGTTGCACCTTGTCTTGAAGGTGGAATGGGAACGTCGTCATCTTGACTACACCTAACGGTATGTTAGGGTAGTGTGTTGTACCACAAATGCAAGCTAATTGTTGCAGATGCATACATGGTTCCTAGTTTGCATTCTCGTGGAAGGTGGGAAGAAGAAGCATCATGAGCAGAGGCTTCATCTCAAAGTGTGCATGGACCTATGGAATACGAATCCACACGATCATCTAGCCTACACTAGGTTGTACGTCTCCTTGAGAGTTGGTTTGAGTTTCTCTCCTCTTCTCTCATCTATCGAGTCTCCACTGACTCTATCTTCTCTCTCTTCCTCAAATCCTCCTCCTCTCATGGGTTTTCTCTCCTTATCCACGGATCGTTGAGCATATCTTGGAAGGCGACCTGGGTCAATTCCTAATCAGTGAGTTGCTACAGAATTGACTGAATATAGGTGAGAAGTTGGGCATTCACTGCATTTTGTCTAGACTAGCCTGACACAGGTTGTGGCTGTTGTAGGTGTCGTGGTCCCTTCCCCATTCCAGTTAGAGCCATCTCTATATCTAAATATGAATTTGACAAAATTTGTGGCTCCAGATCGAGCTATTGACCTACACAAGGAATAATGTCTCGATCAGTCTAAATTGAAGCACAATATGTGAAAAATCATTCTGTAAGGTCAACACAAAATTTCATTAAGGATGGAGATGTATAAGGACTGAAATCAATTGTCATCCAAAATGGGTAGATTTCAAGACAAGAATGATCCTCGATTATTGAAGAAGGTGGGGAGTCTGGAGATCAATTTGCAGAGTTCGAACCAGGTTCTCAGAAATCACCCCGAATTATTGGAGAAGGCGAACACGTGGAATTGATGTGGGTATCAATAGAGTCCCTAACCTAGCCATCCATGAGTCTCCATCTAGAAGATGAATAAGGATATAGAGAATGGATGAAGGATATTGTTATAAACAAAAAATAAAGGGAATGTAAAATAGTAGAAGGCTCGAAGTGAGCGGGAGTCAAATGAGGAATAAATTCGATAAAAGAAAAAGGCATAAATGTGCAGGACTGATCTTTGACTTTAATCTAAATTCAAATAAACACTAGACAAGTTTTGAACTCACCAACTAAACACAAATGAAGCGATAAGAGTTTGGCTATTTTATCTTTTCTTTTTTATTGTTGCTCTGCAGACAAATCTTTTAATGAGTCCTTAGGAGGCTATCCCTATAGTAGTGTGTGTACTGCGAGGAAAGTTCCCTATACATGTTCCGCCTCCTTTGTAACATGTGATCTATGCACTTAGAGGTCCTTGATCTCATGCATGGGGGGCTACTCAGTCAAAGAATAGAGTAAGGAAGGCAATAGGCAAAACCACTACTTCCCTCGCAAGTGAGGTACTCGGACGCAAATTGATGAGACATACATATCAGTGAGGGTGTGGCCTAAGCTCAGTACTTCAGACCAAGTCGAATGCTCCACACAAGACGGGAACGCCGTTTGACAGGGCCTAACTCGATCATGTACAATAAAAGCACCTTACTTGGTCATGTACGATAGGGCCTTATGATTGAGCGTGGAATCTACCTTTTTAATAGTTTCAAATTGACGATTTCGTTGCAGTCAGATAAACCCGGATCGATCAAAAATTAACCACACGGATCGATGAATCGTCGATTGAAATAAATGTGCGGTTTTATGTTTGTTTAACCAGGGCAAGCCCCAGGGCTGACTCAAGGAGGCAAAGGAACAACTCATGATCAGATTAGATGAATTAAATCACGGTTTTCCAAGTGGGATTTTTTTACTTTTTTATGTAATAAAAATGCAGATGCACCAATGCGGATGAACTAGGTTATTAAGAAAATAAACAAGTTAGCCAAAATTAATATGAATGTTAAATTAGACCAAATTGACCAAATTATATTTTTCCTATAAACATACTCCAATGATGAATGCAAATGTATTTTTTTCGGAATATTTGGATTTAAGATGCATAAATGAAAAATGCAAACTTTTTTGGGGGTTTTTATGCAATCTGTCAAGCAAATGATATGCAAAAATTATGAAAATTTTACTAGAAGTTATATGATGAAATGAAGCAACATAAAATTTTTTTGGAATTTTTTGACAGTTTATTGTTTTTTATGAATTTTTTACTGAAGATAGAGCGATTATGAGTATTTAATTCCTAATAAATCCAAGAAATCAAATTATCCAGAGAGCTATTTATCTCAAATAGATATTTTAATCAGAAAGCCAACAGAATTGAAATTTCTAAAAAATCTTATTTGTGGATTTAATTAAAAATCAATTATAGAAATCACTCTAGAATTTATTTCATGCAAACGACAACTCCAATTTTGATGAACTTGGATAGTAGTTAAAGCGCTGAGAGAGGCATCATCTACAATTTTTTAACAATTTTTAGAGCATGAAATATAGCTACGCAAATTTCAGAGCTTAAATGGGTAAAATATAGCAAAATTTCACCAATTAATTAGTAATAAAATCCACTGATGGCACAAAAATAAAATAAGTGTCACATATGAAAGAGGACAAGTTAAGCTACATAATGCAATTTTTAGACTTGAAAACGATGTCAAATGAATACCTAAAAATACGTGCAAAGACAAAGGCCTAATTGCAATTACAAAAAAATAAAATTGCTAAAAATCAAACATGTTAACAAGGACTAAAATGCAATTACCTATAATGAGGGGGACATGTATGCAAAATACCCACAAAACACGTGTGCCTTACGTGGTGCTCCTGGCAGGGACTGGAATGCAATTATCAAAACCTCTAGGGACCTCGGCACAAAATGTCCAAACTGCACGTGAGAGACACGTGAGGTCCCATGCTCGGGTGACTTCGGAGGCTCGGGTGGAGGCTCAGGAGTTCTCCAGGCTCGGACTTGGCTCAATGGAGCTTCGGGGGCTCCGAGCCTAATGGTCGGGGAGGAGGCTCGGAGGCGGCGACGTGACACGCTATGGACCGCTGGCTCCGATGGAGATCCAACAGCTGTTGATGGCTGGCGCATGGCGTGCTGTGACCTGTTGGATCAAGATCGATCCAACGGTAGCTGGAGCTCAATGAAGATGAACACGTGGACAATCGAGAGCCGTTGGATCAGGATGTATCCAACGGCACCTGAAGCTTGGGGGAGTGGCGACGTGGCGCGCTCAGAAGCGTGGGATCCTCCTGATCCGACGGTTGCAGGTTGATGGAGTCGTGGCGTGCTCAGAACCATCCCATCAAGGGGATCGTACGACTACTGGGCTTCGTGCTCAAAGGGTCCACCACCTCCTGTGGCGAAGATGGCTGCGCTCCGGCGAAGAGCTGCTTGTTCCTCCTCCTTCATCTGAGGTCAGTGAAGCTCGTCAGCTACTCCCAAGTAGCTGGGAGGGATTGTGAAGGCTTCAGGTAGCCGCCGGAGATCTCAGGAGCGGTTGGGTGGTCTGGAGAACGACAACGATGAAAGTCGAAGGAGCTACGATGAGACGTCCGGCCAATCAAAGATAGAGTACATGCAGGGGGTTACTTGATAGCCGAAGCGTGCTATATGTTTGTGGGGTGGTCGTGAATGTGATGAGAGACCTGAGGTGGCATGAGGATGGTCCGGTGATGCTGCTCTGCCAAGGTAGCGGAGCCCTCGTCGGAGTGAAGTGCAGTAAGTGGTCTGAGCAAACAGAGATGTACGCGAGGATGCCAGCTCCGAGGCGAAGCTCGGAGGATGGTCAGGCGAGGGCGAAGATGATTGTGGGCAGCAAATAAATTATGAGAAGAAGTAAGAAAAAGAAGAAGAAGATCAGAGGGAAGATGGAGGCGTCTACCTGGGGAATGGAGTTCGGGATTGAACTCCGGGTCGTTGCTCGAAGGCCGGTAGAGGTTCCCGAGCTCGTGCAGCTCACTATGGAAGTTGCAGCATGGTGGGGATGGTCGTGGATCTCACCGAAGATGATGCTCAGTCTTTGCTCGCCTCCTTGCCGAATTGCTGTCACCAATAGGAATGTAGGAGCTCGGGGTTTCTCTCCGTGATGGCGGATCGGGTCGAAGGTTGACAAGAATGGAGTATTTATAGATGGAAGGTGATGGCATAGGTGATGAAGTGATGGAGTTGGTGAAGGTTGTGGAGCGAGGAGGGCGTGATTCATGGAGTTCGAGGGGGTTGACGAGGATGAGGGAAGTGTGGGCTGCAAGGTGGAGGTGTTGGAGGTCGGAGAGGGTGGCCAGAGTGGTTCCCAAATAGGAAGGGGGTAGCTCGAGCGCAGAGTGGGCGACGTGGGGTGCGGGCCTTGCGGGAGTAGAAGACGACGTCTTCACCATTGGATCAAGCGATCCAATGGTCAGGAGAAGAGCGTGATGGGGCGGCTGCGATCATGCCTGAGGTTTTGATCGTAGGGTCACGATTAAGGCCGAGATGGACGGTGGAGATAAGGCGAGAAGTGGAAGCATAGAAGGGTGCGGATGCAACCACGTGGGCAAGGAGGGCGCAACGCTGGCGAACGACCTAGATTGGATCCAGGGCTTGATCAAATGGCGGAGGTACGTTGTGCTTGGATGTACTAGATCAAGAGAGAGAGAGGGTGTGATCGGACGATGGAGGATAAGGGTGTGTGGCGCGCAATGGAGCGGGTTGCATGGCGCAATCAGAGGGCGCTACGTGGCCTGCTCTGAATGGTTGAAAGAAAATGAGAAATTAGAGAGAGAAGGAGGCTGAATTTGGAAAAACTCAAAACATGAAAGTTGTAGATCTCGATGAGATCTACAAGTTGCATTTTTACCAAAAATGAAGATGAGGTCAAATATGATACAAAAAATACAAGGGTACAAATATACATACATATAGTACACAAAGGGGCCCAAAAACCCAAGTTTTGCATACGAGCTCCGATTTAAATGAAATTGGCCTCATTTTAAATGACTCTGAATATGTATTAATCTAAAGGCGAGGAGACCTGGATCAGAGGTTGTATGAGGTAGATATTGGCATTCTAAGATCTGGGATCTCCAACTAGGTTTGGGATTTTTATTGCGTATTTTTTACAATGTGAAAACTGTGCCTCTCTTTCTTGTATTATTAACTAATAATATACATAGTATATGGTTAGTTTTATTGACTTTGGAGGGGTGATAAAATACAGGAAATTAGGTGAATATTTTACAAGTGAAACAAGCTTCATATTTAATGCAAATATGGATGCTAAATTGCATGTATTATGGATGCATGTATGAATGCCATTTTATGCAAGATAAAGGGAAATATGACGCTGAATACTCGGGAACAAGTCTCTATTTTCAACTTTAAGAGTGATGAATCACATATTCATCACCTTACTCGATCATGTACAACATAGCCTTACTTTGTTGTCCTACGTGATTATCAAGGCTGCTACAGATCGTGGTTTTGGATCTAATACTTAGGGGTCTTGCCTCACTCAATATGAACAGGTACCTGAAAATAACGAGTTTATGAACAAAAACTAATGATGTTCATTATGAATTTTAGTTAAGGTCAAAATTCTATTAGCAGTCCCCTTATTTTAATTTTTGGATTTTCAATTTTTTGAATAGTTTTTTTAAAAAAAGCGCCTATCCATTTTTTTGTATTTTCTTTGAATCCTAATATTTGCAAAAATAAAGGAAGAAGGCAGAAAAGTAATGCAAGTGGATACCATAATGTAAATATCACCGTCGTATCATATGTTGCATGCAAAGTATAGATACTTATAGTGCCTCCCATCTCTCTCCACGTGGGATGCAAAATAGAAATTTAAAATATCTACACTACATGTTGGTATGCAAATCGAGAAAGCATACTAATCATGAATTACTATTAATGTAAAGAACCAAATGCCAACTACTCAAAAATGGATCCTAAGTGTCTGGTCTTAGAGACTCCTTAATGTCTGCCACAATGAGTCCTACTAGCACGGTATGAAGTCCCTTACGGCTCGTGGGTTCAAATTCAAGTAATTTGCAATTAATATTTGACTTAGTCCAAGTAAAGTAATCTATAGGTACATGCTTCTCATTAGCTTGTGGACCTAGCTACCGAGTCAAGCAATCCTAGATATAGGGGCTCAATCACATAAAATAAAGAAAAAGGAAGACTGAAAACTCAAAATATATGAAACAAATTAAAATAAAGGCAATGAAAATGGTAAGAAAACCGATGAGACCCTAGATGAATAGACACCCGAGCAATAGACCTCGTGAAGTGTGAAGAGTCCAGGTGTCCAAATAATAACAAATAATTTACAAAAATAAAATAAAAATATCTCCTCATAAAATAAAATCTAAAATGCTAAGTGATATGCTCCTCTCCCCTCTTTATTCCTCTCACGTCCTCTCTAATTAGTGCACTAAAAGAAGCACTAATCTCCTCGTGACTTGGGTACATCCACCTTTTAAGAAGCGGTCATCACCATGCGGTCCCTCGTTAGAAAAGAAACAAAGAAATATGAGTCAGAAATAGACAAATAATTATCAAGAATAAATGAGAAATGAAAGGAAAAACAAATAAACAGTATTGTACAAAATGTGCTACACTTGGTTGCTCCCCAGCAACAATGACATTTGAAAGATGCCAAAGTGCAGAGCGGAGTGGTCGTGAGGTCACATAAGGCGGACCTTAATCGATGAGGTGGTCGACGCTTAACTCAATGGACAATCTCAACAATCAATCCACAACTAGAATAATAAAACAATACAAAATAGGAAATGGATTAAAATTTATTAAAACCCTGAAATAAAATGTGTATAGTGATAAGAAGAGTAGGGTATCGGACTCAGGGAATAAACTGGGAAGCACGTTTTTTTTTTATAAAGAAATAATAATGTTTAAAAGTACACTATTTACTTACTCAATTAATTAATGTTTCTGTGGGTTTTTTATTTTTTTATTTTTTTTATTTTTTAGTTATACTTTTAATTTTTTTAATTTATATTTCCTTTTTATTTTTTATGATTTTTAATTTCCTTTTTTTTAATATATAATAAAGGTATATATACATCTATATATAATAGGGGACCCTTCCAATCGCAGTCCTTCCTGAGTTCAGAAAGACCGCCCCTTTTTGTATAAAACATGACCACTTCAGTACACTATGTATACAGTTTGCATTATAGGAACACATTATAAATACAAAGCCACATACAAAACTGTACATTATAATACAAACATTAAAATTGCACATTATAATACAAACTGTATTTGTATTCTACTAAAGGCATCATGCTTTATACAAAAAAGGGACTGGCCTTCCTGAACTTAGGAAGGGTTGTGTCCGATTTGAAGGAAATACATATATAATATAAGGTATATTTGTATAATATATATAACAAATATACAAAAAACAGAAAATATAAATGAGAGCAGTCCTTTTTATTTTTTAAAGTATGTAAAATATCTATAAGTTATTTATAATAATTAATATAATTGAAAACTATATATAACTATATATATGTATATCATACAATATATGGTAATTTATTAATAAATATATATTTATATAATCAAAATTACAAAACAAAATATTTTTTGTGTTTTTTATTTTTCTTCTTTTTGTGATGTTTTGATATTTTTTCTAATTTTAGGTATTTTTAAAGTCCAAAATATAAAAATTAGGTATTTTATAAATAGGTTTAAATCTTTTAAGATTTAAAAATACTAAATAAGTTCAAAATTCTCAAAACTAATTCTAAGATGTAGTAATATGTATAAATAAAAATATAAGACCGAAAACTTTTTTGGGATTGAAAATAATTTACATATTTTAGGGTTAGCAAGGTTTTTTATTTTGAGGATTATCTTTTGTTATTTTTATTTTTGGTCTATAATGATAAAATATAGTAATAAAAACATATATATTTTTTGGAATTTTTAAGTAAGGTTTTATAATTTTTTTTTATTTTTTTATGGAAAACAAGGATTAAAACATGCTCTTTTGATTTTTAATAAATGGAAAATGCATGTGAAATGCAAAATAAATTATATGGTGAAAGCATCTCATTCGGCACATCCATCTAATGTTTCATGATTTTTGGAACACGAATACTATTTTTGGAAAATAGAAAAGCAATAATAGAATAAATCAAGCTAGTTGGGGCATTTATGCAATATAAATTAAAGATAGAGGGCACATGTAAAAACACTAATACTTTTGAACGTCACTTTATTTTTATATTAAAATGAAATATACAAAGTTAGAGGGGTACATGTG
The DNA here is from genome assembly GCA_037367405.1 of Ottelia alismoides. NCBI lineage: Eukaryota > Viridiplantae > Streptophyta > Magnoliopsida > Alismatales > Hydrocharitaceae > Ottelia > Ottelia alismoides. The sequence continues at coordinate 1,549,429 of JAZKJV010003011.1, read as the reverse complement.
AAATTTTCTCAGCTCAAGTTGGGGGCCGTGCGAGATGAGATAAAATTAGACCTACTTGCAATTTGCAAGGAATACATGGGATTCCTAGCATTTTTTCCTCAAATTTATGAACATTATAAAATATATACAAAAATATTTATAAGTTACAGAAAATGCATAGGGTATACAAACAATATTTGCTACTTAATATTGTGGGATCCAGCCGTTGTGCTTCTGCCACGTGGACGATCGGAGGGCTGGAGATGTTTACTCTTCGAGTGGAACGAATGGCCCAGATTAGATCTGGGTTGCATTCTTCATACAAAGGCATGGAAGGGGTATTCAAGAACACTTGAAGAACTCAGGCATCATGAGATTTGATTGGTCCATGCTCCTTTGTCCTTTGGTCCTTCTCCCCTTTCATGGCTGGGAAATGTCATTGGGACTCCTCTGCATGTGACATGCCACTTCGATGAGGATGAGGTGGGGCAAAAACAAAACTAGAGGTCCAATAAGCTCTAGGTACCTAGAGCTTCTTCATAGATACTTCTTGGCTCTAGAAGGCTCTACAGGACCCGGCACCTGCACCAAAAGGTTAGGTCCCTCGGCTACTCCTTGAAGCTAGAATGCAAGTGCGACAGAATGGGGATGAAGCTCCAGCAAATCAAGCTCTAGGTTGAATTAGGAATTCCTAATTAGAGCTAACCTACGCAATTAACTATAATATTAAAGATAAGAAATGAAAAGATAAAAGTAGATTAATCTAGAAAGCAATGAAAGGGACCTCAATCTAATCGGAAAACCAGAGAGGCATAATCGATTGGAGATACTCCGACGGTGGCTTGGATCTCCTCAAACAGCTCTCCTCCTCGCTGCAAAATGCCACTTGCACATTCAGTCACCAACGACAGCCTTCAACGAAGTTTTGAGGGAATAAGATGGCTCCAGGAAGGATCAAAACCCAAAAATATGAAGAGGATGGAATTTATAGGTTGACGAATGGGGGTTTTCGAGGAACGATTGCATGTAAGATTGAAGGGGTTGGTAAATAAGGGATGGTCGGCTTGGGAGCATGAGGTGTAAGGGTTAGAATAGTGGAGGGATCATGGAGGAAGGGGGCATGGATGAAGTACAGGAATGAAGATAAAAAGGGCGCCCATGAGTTCGATCAGGGATGGCTAGGGTTAGCTGTATAGTTGACCCTCAATCAACTAATGGGAGGTTCTGGTTAGTCTAGGAAAATCCCAAGATCAAATCTAATTAAATCAATAATAAATGCTAAATGAATTAAAGAATTTTATGTTATAAAATAAAAAGTGTTTCTAATTTTATGTAGTATATTATACTTATTTTTATTTTTTTAAGGTAATTTATTCAAAGTTAACATTTAAATGTATAATTAAAGGTAAATATAATTGTATATTGTGTATTTGATTTTTAATTTGTATTATATAGTTTCTTAATATATATATATATGTGTGTGTGTGTGTGTGTGTGTGTATGTATTTTATGTATTTTTATTTATTTAATTACAATTTTAGGCATTTTTGTTGTATTTTTCTGACTTTATTTATACACTTAATTAACTATATACACTATTCCTATAGGTATATTATAGTACATTTCATCTATGTATTTGAATAATTGATTTATTTTAATTTCTTTTTAAATGTTTTATTTTATTTAAATAAGTATATGTATTTTAACAGATATTTACAAATTTATAAAAATAAAAGAAAGTGAAAAATATAAAGAATAAAAATTTTGAATAAGATATATAGGTATGTTGCATAATGAGGGCCCAAAACCTAACTTTTGCATCTTAACTCCAAATTGGATGAAACCGCCTTTATTAAACATCTTATTAAAAGATATATACAATTAAAGTGATTTTGGTCAATTTTGATACAACATGGATAAGATACAGGTCTGTCAATTTTTCTTTGCGGTTTTTTTATTTTGTGTGTCCAAGGCACAATGCGCATTATTTTTCTGTGAGATCATTTTTATATTTTTTTTGTAGTTTTATCTACAATATTCATGTTGAGGTTTTTTTCATTTGAGGTCTACAAATAATTAAATAAAATGGGTCCCAAAAACTAAGTATTGGGTTAATTAAATTGGGGTTTCTTGTGTAATTTTCAGTGTACTTTTGTACAGTTCTTTTGCGTTATCTCCACCTACTTTATTCATTGTCGACCAAGTCATCATGATGACTGGGTCTCGAGGTCTAGGGTTACTCAGTGTCTTTGACACTTCATTCTTTTTATTTTCTTTCCTTTATTTTTTTATTTTGGAATTAAATACAATAACTATATAGTATTTTATATAGTATTTTGTACAATTTACAAAGTATTTATTTTGGAAAAGTAATGATATATACATGCTATTAACTAGAGATTTGGGATCAAAATGAAATAATAAAGGTGATAAAGTGAGGATTCATTAGGAGGTTAGAGGCGCAAGAAATCACCGATCCAAGGAGGATAGGGAAGTTGTTCTTCATTGTTCTTCCTCCTTGCTCCATTGTCGTTCGATTACGATCACTGTCCAGATTTAATATAGGTCATCACTCAAGATGAAGTGCCACGCTCCCCGTACCATCCAATTATAGGTGAAGACACGTGGATGCCCCTGGACCTTCATCTCCACACACATGCACTAAGCCACGCAAAACCCAACTGTAGTTGCATACACCACCCACAACGTTTTGTATTTAAGATATAGCTTTGTAAATATAAATACATGCAATAATTTTATATTATTTTGCACTTTAGGTCTTTAGGTTTCTTGTATTTACAACTATGTCCTTATGCTTCACTTGTTGCGCCATATGAGGTGCGGTAAATTTTGCGTGCATGCCCTTGAACTTTCTGGACCAGTTATTTAATGCATTAAAAGTGTATTGTATTGTAAATAGAACCCTACTAGTTTAGTATTGTATTTTACTTATATTTTTATATTAAATATTTTATTGATTAAAAATTGTAGGAAAATTATCATAGATGCCTGACATGATGCATATGCACGTATAATTTTTATTTAGCATTTTAGCAAATTTTCCTCTTTAGAAAAAAATACAAAAAGAAGAATTTCATCATGTTTAAATATTAAACCCATAAAAATTAGAAAACCCTCCAAATTTTCTAAAAAAACTATTATGTATATTATTATATCTGTTACCATATATCCAAAATCATTAAATAATATGAATATAAACCAAAAAATCATAAAACCCTACGAAACTTGTAAAAATAACAAAAATTAAAGAAAAGCCAAAATTATAAGTTTCTGTTTATGAATTTTTATATATAAGTAGTAGAAATAGTTTTAGGTTAATTTTGGACTTATTTATATTTATTAAACCTAAAACAATGTCGGATAATTATTGTGTTCACTATTTTACTATATTTATTACTATAAAAATATCTAAAAATTAGTAAAAAAATCTATAAACATTATCAAAAATAGAGGAAAATCTAAAAATGACAAAAATATTTTATTCCTTGTACTTAACATTTATTTTAATGCATTTAAAAATATGATACCCTATATTTAATATATACCTTATATATTACTCATATTATCTATAATATCATTATTATTACAAATAATTACATATCATATTTTAAAATTCAAAAGAAATTAAAATTTTGAAAAATTAAAAAATCTTATTGCAAATTATAAAAAAATAAACAAATAAAAAACATAAAAATTAAATGCAACCAAAAATCGATGTAGAAACACGAAAAAGCAGAAAAATACAAAAATAATAGTTATTAATTATAGTACTATATTGTTTGATCTCTGTGTTCGACACTCCAGCATACTTACCATATATACATTTATTGTGGAGTTGTAATAAATTTTAAATAATTGGCATGTATCGATTAGTTATATTAGTGGGTTGATTGTTGATCAATTTGGGATTAATCACCGCAATGATTGGGGTTCCAACCTTGTTAGGAATCTTTTTTCGATCATGAGTTTATCAGATGTCCTTGCTTGTCCCTCATACCAACCAGATATTTATTTTCACCAAGGAAAATGGTTCTCAATCCCCCTAAAGTACTTAAAATTTATCCCTCCTATGTGATCATCGAAACATGTTTGCAAACTCATATACTCTGGAAAAATATAAAGTAAGGTTTATTTTTCTAGTCACATACACCATCTTCATGATCATCATTTTATAATAGGTTCAAATCCGTATAAATGGATAGAACATGTCTTGTTTTGAAAGTCTTGGTTTGAATCTAGCAAATACTCTTTTTAGGTAGAATATCCTTACACCATCTAACTAAGGACCTCCACCTAACTCCATGATACGGTGGCCTGAGAATGCTATATAACCATAACTTTTGATCCAAACCATTCCCCCTCATAATATCCCTCTTCCTATAATCATTGTGACATGACACACTTGCTACATAGGACTGATGAATCTATGACTCGTCACTCTAAAAAAGAATAATTAAGCTCAATTACTCAAATTTATTGCCATTTAGCGATCTAAATTGCATAATTATCACTCATGCATTTGTAAATAATATATGCAATTAAGCATTCATTGTTGCATCAAATAAGAAGCCAAATTTCCCTTGTAAATATCACGTGTAGCATACCATATTCTTCCTTATTTATTTATTTATTTATTTATTTATTTTTTACTAACTCAGAATTGAATAAAATCAACTTTATAGTGTACATATTACTAACTGTATGAAAAATATAAAAAAAATACTAGCTTGTAAAATTGACCAACAAAACCCAAACCCTAGTTTGATACTAAAAGACTTAAAATGTTAATATTAATCTCATAAAGTCTCTTATGGATCCTTACTCACTTTTAAATTAATGTATGTTCAATTACCTTCAAAACAAAACCAAATTCAAAAGAATCAGAGTTTGTATGTGATATTTGGGTTTTGTGCCCCTCATTGTATATTGTAAGTCCTCTTTATTTTACCTTTTTATTTCATTAATTATTAAAAATCCATGATTAAGTTGTAAATATTTATTTCATATTTTCTATTATTATATTTTTTTTAAGATTATTTAAAAAGGACAAAAAAATGCAAAAGATAAAATGTTGAATTTTATATTTATAGGATAGCCCCAATAAAACTTTTTGTACAGACGATTCCTTTTTATTTTCAATCTTTCAAGAAAGTTGTAGATCTCGTTGAAACGAGCAATTTCATGTTGAATTTTTTTATTTTGACCGCTTTGTTAATTATTTTCTATTTTTCTTTGTATTTAATTTTCAATTTTTTTCTCAGGAGTGACACGCCGCAGCTCTTGGAACGGCCACCTGACACCCATTTATTTTATTTTATTTTATTTTATTTTATTTCTTTTAATTTTCTTTTTTTATATTTATTTTATTTTATTTATTAATATTTCCTTTATTTATTTATAATTTATTTGTTATTATTTATTATTTATTTATTATTTATTTATTTCTATTTTACTTTACTTATTATTATTTTATTCTTATTCTAATTTAATTTTAGTTTATTCTCCTCCTGCCACATGGCCACATGCCTATGCACCACGCGGCCCCATACCCCCTCTCCTTCCTCCTACGCACCTCCTCCTGGCGCGCCCGTCTTCCTCGGGCAATGTGTTACCTCCACGATTGTGTCCCATCTTTCTGCCTCTCTCGTCCTCTTCTCTCTCTGACCCGATCCGCAACCACTCCTCTGCTTTGTATGGCGGTTATGCAACCCACGTCACCCCTGCTCCCAACCTCCCCAGCAGGACACACCGACACACGCCCAACCTTTGCAACCACCCACGTCCTCCACTCCGACATTCCCCCTCCCCGTCGATCTCGAGCCAACCATCCAAAAAGATTACCCCACATGACCTAGTCCACATTATCCGCCAATTGAGGGAGTGAGTGCCAAATCCAGCCATTTTTCTTGGTGACAACAAGTAGCAACGACCTTGAGTCAATGATGAGCGTGCTTTAAACCCCGGTATGATCCACAGAGGACAACCCTGTGCAACAGCAACACCCCTAGTTGTTGTTCGAGCCTCTCGCCATTCCATGTCACAGCTGATCGAGGCGAAGACCATGGGATCCCAGTTGCCCCACTCCAGGTGAGCACCCATACATATCCATGATTTGGATGTCATCTCCACCTGGGTTTTGCATTGTGCCTTCCGCCATCACTCGTTTGTAGTCGTTACTGCTCGTCTATAGTCGTCATCACCTTCATCCACGTGCGACCGCCTCCAGTTAACCATCTTGCAGCTTAGTCATCAGTCACCCTTTCTCCACAGACAAGCGAACGCGCTTCATCCCACCTCGACCTCGGGTGTTTGTCTCCGGAGGTCGAGCTCTACTCCATGCATAGTTGCATCATTTCCATCGACCACCAAATTCACCGCCTCATTGTCAAACCGCCTCCGCCTCATGACTATCGTTGAGCTCCTCCAGCCTGCACACAACGGTCGTCGCTTCCCTTCGCCTGCCCCTCCGTACGTCCACCCTTGTCTCGACCTGCTCAGGATGACCACCCTACCTTGGGTCCTTATCCCCACCTCATGTGCAAGACATGTGAGGGTGGAACATTTGTATGAAGCACCCCGACAATTCCCCATATTGCATCCACATCCTTCATTGGTCAGGGCAGGTGCATCGCACGTATCTTATTGGGCGAATTACAAAGAGCCCCCCAATCTCTACATATCCCAGGGAGGACCTCAACCAGAAGGCACGTAAAACGCACATGCCCAGCAAGAAAAAGTGCATAAGATCCTCACCGAGTTTAGGTAATTGTAATTGTATATTTATTTCTATTTTATTGTTTTTTTTATAATTTCTTTTGGAGCCATGTGTTCTACCTTTGTTTTGAGTCCTATTTTGTCATCATTTAGCATTCTAAAACCATGCTTTGTAGAATAACTTATGCTCTAGCACTGTTGATGATGATTATATTTTCACGAGATGCGATTGATTTAATATAATTAATCTAGTATAAAATTGCATATTTCACCACTGCGTGATATGGAATTAATATTAAATTAGTCTTTGCCCTGAAATTCTCAAAATTCGTAGTAATTAGATTTTTAGTATTCTCTACATTATGCCCAAATTTCATGGTATTTACATGCATATCAAGATCACGATAAAATAATTGGTGATTAGAGTAACTAATTTTTAATAGACTTTAAACTCAACATTTTAGGGTTTAGAATTTTTCCAGGATAGATCCACATTTGACACATCTAGGATAATTTTAATTCTTGAACATTATTAGGTTTGTTATTTATTCAATTTAATTTGCGAAAAATCACCCTACATGCATCATTAATTCATTAAAAATTCATGTTGCATCAAAAAATCCAAAAAATTACATAGCATTCATTTCATCATATTTTACATGCTGACCAAGTTTTGACAATTTCTAGAATTCGTTTAATTGGAATTTGCATTTTAGTCCTTAAAAGTGGCCAGATTTGCATCCATTAACTGCATAAAAATACCCCAAAAATCTGTTTTGAAAACCGTTCTCTAAACTTTATAGACTTAATCTAAGTTATTTTTTTGCCTCCTTGACTCGACCCTGGGACTTGTTCGGGTTAAATAAGCATAGAACCATATTACTTAATTGATTCACTAATTTGTGTGCTTTAATTTCTTGATTGATCCCAATGGCCGACTACAACACATATACAACACTTAATTTGCACGAATTAACGCTAGGGTTTCAAGGATTCACCAAATGGTGACGTTGTTGGCGAGGCATACGACTTAGGTTTTTGTCTAGAAAATTTAGTGGTTAGGTTTTCCACACATTCATGTAGTCTAACCCCAGAACCTTGCCACTATATATTTTCCATTTATTTTCCAGTGTTTATTTCTTTTTCAACTTTATTTTCTATTATTTATTTTTTATTAATTTTTGTGTCAACTCTCTTACATTCTCTCTCTTATTTTTATGCGAGTTACTCGGTCGACATGGAGCAGTTTTTCTAGAAACCGACGCATCTCGACAATCCACTGAAAAGATGCATAAAAATTAAGCTCAAGTCAAGTCATAAGAGAGTGTAGAGTCTAGGATTTATTTAAGCATTTTTCATTGTTTATTATGTTGTAATAAAAAATGCATTTTTATAGCGGTTCCATTTGGAATCTTACGTGTGGAAACAAGGCTAAAAGTTTTTCTGTCGTGTGTAGGACATGTTTCACTCTCTTGTGAGGGTGGGGCCCGACTTGAGTGGTTTGTAGGTTAGACCTACACTACATCTATTAGAGCTACTAGGTTAATTTTTCTTGTGCTTGTATAAATTAGGACCACACTGCACTTAATGAGATGCACCTTAGATCGTTCAACTTAGTTAAAATTCAAATCCAAATCTTCCTGACTAATAGAACTTTCTGCTAGGAGCGATTTTGTCGTCTTGAACTTCATATAGACTAAAATTCAATTCATGTATTGCATCCTACATAGAGATTACGAGGAAGCATTGTAAGTATTTTATCTGATCATACATCATTATTTTTCACATGCATTGCCTTTTCTCGATTTCCCCCTCTTGTTTTGTCACTTAAGATCTAAAGGAAATTGGGACTGAATGGTAGACGTATATTTTTTGCTCACCTAAATTTTAGTGATCGGCCAATTATTATCAAAACTAATAAACAAGGCCAACTTAATTAAACCCATAAAATATAGACTTTTGCGAGAGAGCAACCCCGTCCTTAGATTCCGGTACATTTTAGGGTGTGCCACCATCCCGATAGAGTGAGATATGATCTATAAGTATTAGAGCCCAAAACCCAACATGCATACTACCTTATTTATCACTTGGATTCACAAAGTACCGGTGCTTCTATTGTATGTGAACGGGTAGGGCCGGGTCAACGACGGTGTTCTCACCTTATGTAGAACACTGACTCATTTTGAAGTACCGAGCTTTGTCCACACACTCACAAGGTTTCTGTTTCATCATCTCGCATCTGAGAAGGACCTAGCATGATCATGGGTGATTCCGTCTCAAGCTTGGCCTGAAGTACCTGATTCACTACTTTTGGCTTCCTCTCTCTACTTCTTTGGCTCAGTAATGGATCCATATATGATAACAAGGACCACAAAAAGTGCAGGCTACATGTTACAAAGGAGGTGGACAAGTAGGAGATACTTTTCCAGCAGTACTCATACTCTTATAGGTCTAGATTCTAAGGACTCACTACAAGATTGAACGATCACCAATTCAAAATTGAAAAGATACATTATCCAGACTCGTGCGACCTTCACTATGGGAGTTGGTGAAATTGTGGTTTCTATTTGTATTGTGTGTAGATCAAGATCAGATATCAAATACTACATATATGTGCCATCACTCTCCCTTATTGATTCATGAACCATGATCTTTCTCTGAACTGCTTAACATCGAGAATGAAGGGTTTTGATGATATTTGCTCGGACTCCACGAGCCTTCCACTGAACACCACAAACTTGCCATACTCACCAACTCAAGGTCACTCTTTCCCTGAGACTCCTTAGATTTATGAACACTCTCCTCATAAAATCCATGTCCATGATTTTCTCTTCTTCCTTGAGGGAGGTCAGTCTCAGACCAACCCTCTCTTCACTCACCACATCAAGGAAAACTCTTACCTTGATGCTTCTCGTTCTAATTCTTCCAACTCCATTAATACCAATCCATTTTATTCTGAAAGTGAAGAAGAAGAGCTAAATAAGATGCCTCCAAAGAGAAGAGATAATGAACAAGAACAAAACGAAGACCTAATGCATATGATATTAACAAGGTTAACTGCATCTGAATAGCAACAATTTTTACCGAGAGAACAATATCACCAGCTAAATGCTGGGGTTGAATCACCAATGGATGTGGCATACAACTCGAGACATTATAGAGTGAGAAATTATCTGAATCCTCCTGAACCAGAAGTTGATTTTGAACTGAAGCTGCCTTTTCTAAACCTGTTGCCATAATTCCATGGAAATGCTACTAAGGAACCCTACACATTCCTAAGGGACTTGGAGCTAGTATGCTCTAATCTCATATACCTTAGGATCATCTAGGACTACATTCGTCTCACTGAACTTCCATTCACCTTGAAAGGTAAAGCTGACTATTGGGTGAAGACTCTAGGAGTGGCGGTTACCACGTACAATCATTTCAAGGACTTGTTCTTAAATAAGTTCTACCTTTTGAGTAGGAATAATCAAATGATGACACGCATCACCAGCTTTTCTTATATGCCTCATTAAACATTCAGTGTTGCATGGGATAGATTCAAAGATCTATTACAGAAGTGTTCGTGTCATGCTTTGGATGACAATATCTTGGTCCAATCACTATATTCTAGTCTCAACTATATAACATAAGGTTTAGTGAGTTGCATATGGAGGCAACTACACATCATGAGGTGTGGATATCGTTCGAAAGGTATTCGAGCGAATGACTAAGACGAGCGACTGCATCCGGATACCTACAGCGACTGCATCCGCTGCTTCCATTTTTCGAGTGTATCATGTCCAGAAGAAACCAACGTTAAGGTCACCTCAGCCTTGGATTCAGGACCAGTCCTATGCCCAACTTTTCCAACTGCTACCACCACCAGGAGAGATAGTCAAGGAAGAGCCCCCACAGATGTTGGAAGTGAACGGTATTTGGAACGCACATGACCCTGCTAAACTAGGAATCAGGGGGGAGTGACAACCATAATGTCCCCCGACCTTCTAAAATGCCGCTTTCACTCCCGTACCACAACACGAGTCAGAGAACAACCTAACCCCAGCAGTAGAGGCAACAACAACAATATAGCCGGTCAAGGCCAATATCATGTGGTCTAGCAAGATTCACAATATCAGCAAGCATCCCAGCAACATAGATAGTAGCAGTACCAGGCTCCTCAGGGCCCATCTTCATGACAGTCTTCCCAATAGTATCACCTTCCGACAAGATCCGTGGACATTCAACAACAGATTCTTGAGGATCTCCAATCTTATAAGAGAAAAATTTCATGATCTACGAGTAGACGTCAATCGCGTATAACGATGGAGAGATGAACATATTGCACCTGCTACAGCTATTCTTGCCCAAGTTCAAGCTAATCTCAACAGCTTGAATGAATCTCAATTTCAACAACATGGTGGTCAGGTATATTATTCAGACTCTTCTAGATCTGAACATGAGATCCTTTCATTTGATAATATAAATGATATGTCACATAGGAACAGAAGGACCATGACTGTGTTTGACCAGGTAAGGGAAATTGGGAGAGGCATCTCTGGAGCTCAACCTAATGACTCATCAGATGAATAAGAAGAAAGACATCATTATTCACCGTCATATTTAAAGATACCAAGGATTCTGACTCAACAAAAAGGGAAATGCCAATGGAGTCTACAGATGACCTTGTACCACCGATTGTGGCAGATTTAATTTCGTCGTCAATTCCACAACCTGTTGTAGACCATCTAGATTTTTAACTTTCAGTTGAAAAATAAATATTTATGTAATAAGAACTCTGTTTCAGTTAAATCTAAGCTTGATATTTCTGATTATGATTCAGATTCCTCGTCCCTTGTATTGATTACTTCTATTCCTTTCCCTCGTACTCTAATGGGAGGAAAGCACAAGTCTAAGAAAACTCATTGAGATGACCCAAAAATTACACTATTTTATCAACAGAATATCCCAGGTAAGGTGACATTAGAATAGTATGTGGCTAACAATCCCATGTTTCAGAAGTACTTGAAAATGAGATGCACGCCTACAGGGACATGCAGAAAGAAACTAGACCAGTATGTGAAGACTCAAATCTTATCAGTAGCCACTACTCACTATGTTAAGAAGCAGCAACTACTAAGGAAAAAGAGAGACTTGGGCGCTTACTATGTGGATAGTCGTATCAATGACATTTTATTTGCACACACTCTTCTAAATAATGGTTCTTCAATCAACCTTATTCCTTCGACACTATATTACATATTGGAGTTAGGTCCACTCTGAAAATCATCAGCTTTGCTCCAATTTGCAGATCGATCAATGAAGAGACCTAAGGGAGAAGTGAAGAATGTTGTTTATCTCGATTAAAGGGAAAGAGTACAAAGTGAACTTCACTATCCTTGATATGGAGACCCCATTTCATTTAAGAGAATCTCATATCATTCTTGGGCAGCCATTCTTGAGAACCGTCGGGGCAGCATTTGACTACAACACAAGATTGATGAAGTTTAGATCTCCAAGCAGATAAGTGAACTTAGATATGAAGCAGACAAAATGGCAAAGACCCAACTCAGAATCTGATGAATCCACATTTCATCATCTTTATTCTATCATTTTGGCCTCAAAAACCTGGCAAATGCATGTAAATACCATTAATTCCCGCATCTTAGCATTCATGCATGTGCATATAAATAGGGTATAAAATAGAGTTTGTAAAGCCAAAATAATAGAATAAAGAAAAGAAAAAGAATAAAATATTGTAAATATTTTATGACCCGAAACCCCGAGACCTAGGCATCTAGATGAATAGGTCGACAAGGAATAAAGTAGGGGGAGATAGGTCAAAGTACAATAAAGATTTCCTTCACTCTTTATTCATTTTGGGACCTATTTTTGGTTCCACTTTTATACCTTAAATAAAGAAACTTTGTACATGAAAGTTGTAGAAATTAAATAAAGAAAAATAAAAAATTGATTTCACTTAAGAATACTATACAGTTAAAAAGTTATGATCTGAATAAAAATCCAAAATACCAACTTCCCAGACCTGTATCTCTCAAATAAAAGCTTGAAATGCATCAAACTCACCTTTAATTGTATATAATTTTAAATAATCTATTTAATGAAGGTGGTTTCGCATTTGGCGGAGCTACGGTTTGAAAGTTGAGTTTTAGACCCCTATTGTATACTTGTACATATTAAAATATTCTTTTTATTATTTATTCATTATTTTCATAATTTTACATTTTTATAATTGTGTAAATATTATTTATAATATATATGTATATCAAAATCAAAATAAAAACCCAAAGAAAACACAAAATAAAATACTTGTATAAATAGCATACCTAGGTATAATACCTATACATACCTATAGAATTATTGTTTATATTTTATCAAGTGTACAAAATACATCAGAAAAATAAAATAAATATATATTTAAGTATATAAAAATATTCTATAAATTTATAAAATAATAAACAAAAATAAATAAATTAAATACACAAAATAAAATAAAATATATAGATATGTATAACTATATAGGGCATAAAAGGTAACTTGTAAATATATAAATAAAAATTACCATAATGTTCTTTATAAAATAAGGAACAATTTTCATTTTATAACCTAAAATTAATAAATTCATTTACTATTTTATTTCGAATTTACAAATAATTTTGACCTGCACTTTTCTGGTTGGTCCACGTGGACCAACCAGTGCCGGTTAAGTGTTGACCTCGGTCAACTCCCTAATCGAGGTCTGCTAGGCCTAACATTCGTGATTTTTTGCCTTGTTTCGAGAAATTATGGCACCCAAATATTCCATCTTTTGGCATCGACCCTTTCTTGGGAATTCTTCCCCGATCATCACTAAGCCACGCCATGCATCCAGATCACGCAAAATCTCCATCATTTGTGCGTGGCCCTCGCTTGAAGGAGACGCCACTACCTTGTACATAACTAACCCGCCACCTTCGAGCTCGAGTTTGAACCCCTTCAGAACGAAATTTGCCCCTCCTTTCGAGTGCCCGTGCAAGATAGAGTGACAGGCTACCTCCAGCGCCCGTTGGTGAGTCGCGGCATGGACCAAGGCGATCCCCATTACCTCCGACGTACCTCACCGTCGAGGTTCCTTCCTCCGGTTCCAACCATCGAGGTACTCTCTCTCCCCGCTTCCCTTTTCTCTTTTCTTAGTCCCTGTAGTCGTATGATCCGATTAGACCATTTAGATCCCCTCGCCGATCGCTATCTCGCCCTCCACCGATCGCCTCGCCGGAGCGCACCTCCGACCGAGTTTCCCGTTCACCGCTCCGCCAGCCACAACACCTCCACGTGGTCTAGGCAGTTTGCCCTGGACCCTCTCACTTGTTTTTGCAGGTCAAAGTGCCTTGAATAGAGCCTGGAGGTCATTTTGGAGCGTCGCCGGAGATACCTGGAGCTGAAGCTCCGCTGCCTTCACGCCAGCACCACAGGGCTTCTCCGACGATGCTGAGCCTTCCAGCACCTAGCTCGACCTCCCAGGAGCACCCCGGGCCATTTTGCATGCTTCCAGACCGCCAGAGGCCCGAGATCGAGCTCGGGGAAGTTCACCTCGCCGACGTTCTTCCTTGTTCTTCCTCCTCGCTTCTCCACCATTCGATCAGAGGCCCACTCCAGTTCGATCAGCAACCGTCCGATCTCGACCCGCATTGACCATCGATCTCCTCTCCCGATCTGATCCCTGCCGATCATCGCCGAACCGTCATCAGCCGTCCCTAAGCTTCCATGTGGATAAGTGATGATGCCCGTGCCGTTCGATCTTGCAGCCGTGGGTATTTTGCACTCTACACCCCGACCCTTTTTGTATTATGATTTAGTCCACACTTTCAGGCATAGTTTAAATATTTCTGTAATATTTGCATTTAGGCCCCCACACTTTCATTATTTACATCTAGGTCCAGTCCACGTCAGCTTACGTGACTCGTGCACGTGGGGTGGTGGATATTTTGCAAGGACTCCCCTGGGGTTTTTTTATTTCATTTCAATCCATGAACTCTGTATTTACGTTGTAATATTTTGGTAGAATTGCATCTGAGCCCCTGGAACTTTGTAATACTACATAAATACCCCTGTCAGGTTCACGTGCCCCGTGCGTGTGAGTTTGGACATTTTGCAAAGAACCCCCTCAGGGTTTGGGAATTTATATTTAGTCCAGAAGATTGTGTTTAACATATATATTAGTGAAAAAATTGCAAGTAGGCCCTTGAACTTCTAGATATTTACATTTATGCACTTGCTAGTGTTGTATTTTTGCTTGGATGTTTGCATTTATTTCATGCATCATTTTAACTCGAAAAATTACCAAAAAAATAACATAGGCTCTTGTTGCATTGTAGTTTAATGCCATATTTTAGTTTGCATTTTTATTGCATTTTCATATTTATTAAAAATCTAAAATAGGCATTTTCATCCTCGTTTTCATAAGAAAATACATAAAAATTATAAAAAGTATTTAAAAATTCCAAAAAATTTAATTTTGTTTATTTATGTGTGCTTTAACTTCAGACCAAAAACCATTAACAATTTCAAAAGGAAACCCCTAAAAATAGTAAAACACCAAAAATATTCATAAAAATCTTAAAAATTCCACAAAAATCCTAAAAATACAATTTCAGTTTCTAAATTTTCATATTTTGTTATCTTTATTTTCAAATTGATTTCAGGAAGTTTTGATTCAGTTTGATATTTTTTTATCCACATTTTTAATTTCGGCCAGCAACTTATCTCATTGTTTACTAGTATTTTTTGCCCTTAAAAATACCAGAAAAATTAGGAAAAATCTAGAAAAATAAAAAAATAATAGAAAAACATAAAAATCACAAAAACATTCCATTTACTATATTCTGAGCATTATCCCCTATTTTTATCTCTCTCTTATCTATAGCGTACATATATATTCCTTATATACAGTATATCTTTATTAAAAGAAAAACAAAATATAAAAAAAGGAATTTAAAAAGAAAATAGAAAATCAGTAAATTAAAAACCAAAATATCAAAATATAAAATCAAAAATTAAATAAAAATAAAATATAAAATTTAAAACCCACAAAAAATAGCACTTGTAGGCATTTAACCATTTTCACATTTCTAAGCATTATTGCCTTATTCTACCTGTTTGCTTCCTGTGTTAGACACTCTACATACTTGCACTATACACATATTTTGTAGAGTTATAATAAATTTTAACTCCACACTTTGATTTCCATTGCTTGATATTATTCGTGGGTTAATTGTTGATTTAATCGAGATTTACTGAGGGTCACCGCAACGACTTTGTCTCCACCTTGTGTGAGACATTTAGACCCTCGTATCTCATGGATAAGAATCCCATGTTTCAGAAGTACTTGAAAATGATATGCACGCCTACAGGGACTTGCAGAAAGAAACTGGACCAGTATGTGAAGACTCAAATCTTATCAGTAGTCACTACTCACTATGTTAAGAAGCAGCAACTACTAAGGAAAAAGAGAGACTTGGGTGCTTACTATGTGGATAGTTGTATCAATGACATTTTGTTTGCACACACGCTTCTAAATAATGGTTCTTCAATCAACCTTCTTCCTTTGGCACTATATTACATATTGGAGTTAGGTCCACTCTGAAAATCATCAGCTTTGCTCCAATTTGCAGATCGATCAATGAAGAGACCTAAGGGAGAAGTGAAGAATGGTGTTTATCTCGATTAAGGGGAAAGAGTACAAAGTGAACTTCACTATCCTTGATATGGAGACCCCATTTCATTTGAGAGAATCTCATATCATTCTTGGGCAGCCATTCTTGAGAACCGTCAAGGCGCATTTGACTAAAACACAAGAATGATGAAGTTCAGATATCCAAGCAGATAAGTGAACTTAGATATAAAGCAAACAAAATGGCAAAGACCCAACTCAGAATCTGATGAATCCACATTTCATCATCTTTATTCTATCATTTTGGCCTCAAAAACTCTGGCAAATGCATGTAAATACCATTAATTCCCGCATCTTAGCATTCATGCATGTGCATATAAATAGGGTATAAAATAGAGTTTGTAAAGCCAAAATAATAGAATAAAGAAAAGAAAAAGAATAAAATATTGTAAATATTTTATGACCCGAAACCCCGAGACCTAGGCATCTAGATGAATAGGTCGACAAGGAATAAAGTAGGGGGAGATAAGGGTCAAAGTACAATAAAGATTTCCTTCACTCTTTATTCATTTTGGGACCTATTTTTGGTTCCACTTTTTATACCTTAAATAAAGAAACTTTGTACATGAAAGTTGTAGATAATTAAATATAGAAAATACAAAATTGATTTCACTCAAGGATACTATACAGATAAAAAGTTATGATCTGAATAAAAATCCAAAATACCAACTTCCCAGACCTGTATCTCTCAAATAAAAGCTCGAAATGCATCAAACTCACCTTTAATTGTATATAATTTTAAACAATCTATTTAATGAAGGTGGTTTCGCATTTGGCGGAGCTACAGTTTGAAAGTTGAGTTTGGACCCCTATTGTATACTTGTATAGATTAACATATTCTTTTTATTATTTATTCATTATTTTCATATTTTTATAATTTTATAAGTTTGTAAATATTATTTATAATATATATGTATATGAAAATCATAATAAAAACTCAAAGAAAACACAATATAAAATACTTGTATAAATAGCATACCTAGGTATAATACCTATACATATACCTATAGAATTACTGTTTATATTTTATCAAGTGTTTAAAATATATCATAAAAATCAAATAAAAATATATTTAAGTGTATACAAATTTTCTATAAATTTATAAAATAATAAACAAAAATAAATAAATTAAATACACAAAATAAAAATAAAATATATAGATATGTATACCTATATAGGGCACAAAAGGTAACTTGTAAATATATATCTCATAAAAATAAACAAAAATCACCATAAAATTTGTTATAAAATATGGATCGTTTTTTATTTTATAACCTAAAATTAATAAATTCTTTTACTATTTTATTTCAAATTTACAAATAATTTTGACCTGCACTTTTCTGGTTGGTCCACGTGGACTAACCAGCGCCGGTCAAGTGTTGACCTCGGTCAACTCTCTGACCGAGGCCTGCCAGGCTTGACATTCGTGATATTTTTCCTCGTTTAGAGAAATTATGGCGCCCAAATCTTCCATCTTTTGGCATCGACCCTTTCTTGGGAATTCTTTCGCGATCATCACTAAGCCACGCCATGCATCCAGATCATGCAAAATCTCCATCATTTGCGCGTGGCCCTCACTTGAAGGAGACACCACCACCTTGTACATAACTGACCCGCCACCTTCGAGCTCGAGTTTGAACCCCTTCGAACCGAAATTTCCCCTCCTTTCGAGTGCCCGTGCGAGCTAGAGTGACATGCTACCTCCAGGGCCCGTTGGTGAGTCGTGGCGTGGACCAGGGCGGTCTCCATTACCTCCGGCATACCTCGCCGTCGAGGTTCCTTCCTCTGGCCTTCCCTTTTCTCTTTTCTTAGTCCCTGTAGTCGTAGGATCCGATTAGACCATTTAGATTATATTTTGTTTGTTTCTGTGTGTTTTAACTTCAGACCAAAAACCATTAAACATTTCAAAAGGAAACCCCTGAAAATAGCAAAACACCAAAAATCTTCATAAAAATCTTAAAAATTCCACAAAAATCCTAAAAATACAATTTCATTTTCTGAATTTTCCATATTTTGTTATCTTTATTTTAAAATTAATTTGATGAAGTTTTAATTCTGTTTGATATTTTTTTATCCTCATTTTAATTTCGACGAGTAACTTATCTCACTATTTACTTGTATTTTTTCCCTTAAAAATACAAAAAAATAAAGAAAAATATAGAAAAATCACAAAAACAATAGAAAAACATAAAATCACAAAAACATTCCATTTACTGTATTCTGAGCATTATCCCCTATTTTTATCCCTCTCTTATCTCTAGTGTTCATATATATTCCTTATATTCATTATATCTTTATTAAAAGAAAAAGTAAAAATACAAAATATAAAAAGAAAATAGAAAATCATTAAATTAAAAACCAAAATATCAAAATATAAAATCAAAAATTAAATAAAAAAATAAAATATAAAATTTAAAACCCACAAAAAATTAGCACTTGTAGGCATTTAACCACTTTCACATTTTTGAGCATCATTGTCTTATTCTACCTATTTGCTCCCTTTGTTCGACACTCTACATACTTGCACTATACACATATTTTGTAGAGTCATAATAAATTTTAACTCCACACTTTGATTTCCATTGCTTGATATTATTCATGGGTTAATTGTTGATTTAATCGAGATTTATCGAGGGTCGCCACAGCGACTTTATCTCTGCCTTGTGTGATACATTTAGACCTTCGTATCTCGCGGTTAATCAAATGGCGTCGTTGCCGGGGAGCAACGGTGTAGTTTAGTGTTTTTGTTGATTATGAATATTTGCCTACCTTTTTACATATTTATCTGATTATATTGTTTGATTGGACTAATCACCTTTTGGTTGGATTTTATGCGAGGTACCGCCGAGCGAGGGAAGCACCCTATCCTAGGTGCTTGTGCACCCACGCGAAAGCTCACTTAGCACCAAAGAGAACTTGGAGGCTTGAGAAGACCATCACTTTTTGTAGATTTTCTTGTAGTTTAAAATATCTATAATTTGAAGTGTGAGAGAGAGACTTAATTTGTAATAACTTGAACTCTCCAGGACACTCGGGCCTAATTTCGAAGTGTTTGTTCACTTGGGGGCTCACCGCAGTTTTGTGTTTTTCGCGGCTTTTTCGCTTTTATTTCTATTTGTTTCACGAGGATTTAGCCCCTAGACATAGTAATTTCTGTTGACTGCGACGACTTAAGAAGCTAAGGCCCAATCCCTGATATCTTGCTTGCTCATATAGATTGTAATTGGACTTGGCTAAAAATCAATTGAAAAAGCTATTTGACTTGGACTAGAGACCACGTGCCAGGAGGGGTCGTATACAGGGCATGCAGGATCCATTGTGGTGGACACCGATCGGCCCCCAAGACCGGACACCGGACTCTCTTCCTAGTCGTAGCTACTTGTTCTTCATGTTAATAGAAGTTACTCATCTTAGGGCGATTTCCTCGTGCATGCATCTAGGTAGTTTTATTTATTGTCTTTAATTTATGCGTGGATCACTTTGCATGTAGAGTGCTGGCGGAAAGGTACGCATCTCTATCCCTGCATGCATCATAGATTTTGACCGCGCATCAGCTTTTCCGTTTTCCTCCCTTAGTTTTATTGGACTTTAAATAAACAAGGAAATTGGAAAATTCGTTGGACGATGTTTGATCAGAAAAATACCTAAAAAGTGAAAGCAATAAAATTGGGATTGCTGAAGCAAACTTGACTTAAAATTCACCTCACAAAATTTTTGTCTTGGGGAGTGCAACCCCCTCATTGATTGATTTATCTACTGCGAGAGAGTGACTCGACACTAGGGTAGAGCCATACCCAAAATTTTAGTTGACTACTGGTCGTGGTTAGTCATTCTCCAGTAAGGATCTCTCCGGTAACCGGTAAAGCGGACCGTGACGTCCTAAGCAGATTGAATTTGCGGGAACAACCGGGTTACGGTCCGCAATTCATAATGGCTGGGAAAGATCTATCGTGGATTGAGACAATCGACTAGGAAAGTAGGGTTCCTAGCAGCTCGTTCTAATGCTCTGATAAATTGATTGATAACCCAATAAAATATTGACAATATAAAGGACTGAACCTTCATGGTCTTCAGCTCAAGAGTTGCGTAGGTGAATTTGGGGTTTGAATTCAAATCTTGTTTGCTTTCCATATCTCATCTGCCATTCTCTACATCACGATGATGGGAAGGAGATCCCTTAGGCCACGTCTGGTGGCACCACTATCAATCACTCCTCCCTTTTCATCTAGGTCAGCTTCAGGGAGTTTAGACCCACTCTCCGAGCCCGAGTTCACTTCCACCTTGTTCCCCCTCGATCACCCTTCTTCTATCAGTCCAGTGGTGTCAGAATTTAGTGCAGCACAGAGTTCAGAGCATTTAATGACACCTGAGATGGATTCTTTTGGCTTTGCGGAAACCCAAGATATGGAAGGCAGAGAGGAACACCCAGATGAGCAGAGACCACCACCATATATATTTGATCAAGCTGCCATCAACAACTCACTGTTAGCCTCTCTAGAAACCATGCAGAGAAAGATCCAAGACCAGGGAGTGTTCATGGATGAAATCATGAGGGAAATGCGTGAAGGCAGAGAAGAACATGAGGGCGGTGAAATACCAAATGCAGAAGGTGAAGGAGGAGGACCTGACCAGGAAAGACCGCCTCCGCGGACCATGAGGCAATTGCACAATCCTGGTGCAACTCTCACGCACCGATGGATCCGACTCCCTACCATCTATGGAGACTTCGAGCTTTGCCCGCATACCATCCAGCTACTTCCCAAGTTTCACGAGCTGGCCACCAAAGAACCGCACCTCCATATGCAGGAATTTGAGATGATATGCAGTATAATCCATGATAGGTTTGTGACTGAGGATACAATCAAAATGATAGCTGTCCCGTTCTCCTTGGTTGATAGAGCCGTCTATTGGATGAAACATTTGGGAAGGTACACTGACAATTGGGAGCAACTCCAGACCACATACTTGCATAAATACTACCCACTCGGCCAGACAAACGGTAACTTCACAATGATCCCGAATGAACAATTCCATGAGGCTTGGGATCGCTTTAGAGAGCTCTTTGACAACTGTCCACATCACGATATATCAAAGCCCAACTTGGTTCGGAGTTTCTTTTGTGGGCTGACACCAGAGCTACAAGGGCTTGTTAATGCCTCTTGACGAGGGTCCTATTTTTCAAAGGGTGAAGATGAAGTTTGGGCTATTTATGAAGGAATGGCAGAGAACTCTATAGTCATGGCCCAAGCCAGAGTCTACACACAGCAAAAATCCTCCCAAGGAGCAGGATTATATCAGAGGATCGCTCGCATCGATGCAGGTCCCCATACTTCGTCAGCAGCAACCACACAAGATGAATCATCAGCTGCTGACATGGGCATAATCAGTGAAAAATTAGACCGCATTGAGTTTTTGTAGAAGAAGCAAGGCCAAGGTCTGGCACAGATAAACTAGTTGGCTAAGTCCATGAGTGACCTGAAGACTCACATCTTGAGTATCCAGGAGGCACAATCAGCTTCACATCCGCCTCCCAGGTCACTGGCTGAATCTAGAGGTAGCCGTTCTACCCCACCATCCCCCGCATATCGACAAGTTCACCATGTCCAGGAGATGCCGGTTCAACATCTATCACACTATTCACAGTAGCCGCCATCTCATGACACTCAGATGGTGTTCTATCAGCCGGATCAGCCATTGGCAGCACTACCACCTCCACCCTTCGAGCAGGAGCTGTTGATGGAAGTCAACGGAATATGGTACGACCGGTACCCCCAACAGCCCGGGATTCGCCGTGATCACCCCGGATTTCATTGGTCCACTAGAGGCACTTCATCCCAGCAGCAGACTCCAGCTCAGGGCAACCAGTACGACCAACTTACTCCCAGCAACCGCAGCATTATCAGTAGAATCCTCGTCCCGCCAATCAGGGACAGCATTGGAGGCAGCGACAGCAGCCTCACAAGCAACAGTACCCTCGGTCTCACCACAACCTCAGTTCCAGCAAGGGAACACTCCCGGTTCTCTTGCACCTGCCTTGGAGAACCCAACACTTGACGATCTCTCCCGCTTTCTCTCTGAACATTAAGCATCCTTCCGGCTAGAAATGGATGAGTTCCGGCAGGAAATGAGGGACATAATGAAAGGAAAAGCCATCATACCTGCACAGAGTGAGCCAAACCCAAATAACTTGAAGAGAAAGTCTGAGCAAGTATAGTCTACAAAGGATGCCACTTCTAGTGCTTATTTGAATGACATGCATTCTATGTTTGATACTCACTTCGTGTCACTTAGGAGCGGTAGGGAACCAGCCAGTGGCATTTCATCTGAGGGACAACACCATGGAGGATCAAGAGCCCCAGATGAGGAGAGGAGTGGTGCTGATGCCGCTAATGACAACGATGATGACGGTGGTGCTAATTCCACCATGGATGACGATCCAGACAATGGTGCTGAGGCCGTAGGGATACCAGATGCAGACGGTGGTGCTGAAGCCACCATTTTTAATGCAGAACCAGAGCACGGTACTGAGGCCGCGAAGGAGAATATTTTGGACGGTGCTGATGCCCCCATTTTGAGTCCATCTATATTCCAACCGTCTGTTTTGCCATTTTCTGTATCCCTGGACACCGGGAAAAAGACCAAAAAAATGAATAAAGGAAAGTTTTCTCCATCAATTCCGAGTCCAAGTGTATTGAATGATGATGTTTGCATGGATTTCAATCCTTCACAGGGCCAGAAACCTTCTCCTAGCCCTCTGTCTGAGGAGGGCCCATCCATCCCCTTCCCTCAAGCACTTCGCTCGGCGAAGGGGAATACAACATAAAATCCCAAAAAGAAGGAACAGTTAGAGTTCAGCCAGCAGATGATAGACATATTTCAGATACAGCTGACTCTACAGGAGGCACTAGAGCACATCCCCTTTTTCCAAAAGAATCTGAGAGAAAAGACCACCGTACGCAGGAGGAGGCAGAACACTAGAGGAGAAATCCATGTGCTGACCCGTGCCACATGTTGTGCCATTCAGAACCAATTGCCAGCCAAATGACTCGATGCAGAAGCTCCATATGTCAGACGCCAGATTAGTGAGCAGCCATTCGATTGTACTCTATTAGACAGCAGCTCTTCTATTAACCTCCTTCCGACAACCTTACTCCATCGATTCGAGTTCGATCCGCTCCATCGGAGTCAGACAATCCTTCAGTTTGCTGATAGGTCTATCAAGACGCCGAAGGGGTTGCTGAGAGACGTGGTCATCACCATTCAGGGCCTGAAATTCCCCGTGGACTTTGTTGTATTGGACATGGAGATCTCTGAATCGGTGACTGATGCCCCCATCATTCTAGGACGCCCATTCTTGGTCACAGCCAAGGCGGTGACCGACCATGATAGTGGGAAGGTGTAATTTCGTTTAGAGGGTGAGAGTATACAAATAGAGACGATTGACGAGACCCGAGCGAGAGATTCAGTCTGCTCAGAGCCATGCAGTGACACATTGCAGATGACAGACACAGAGTTAGACGTCCACCAAGAATGTGATTTTGTGATGACCGATGATGAAGCAGTTTGGGAAGACCCAGAGGCACGAGCCCTCGCCTTGTCTACAGACTCAGAGTATAGACCTTTTGTGGCAGACGAGAGTTCGGAGAGCGCACCCTTGGCAGAGGGCACTATAGAGGCAGATAGTTGTGTGATGAGTGGAGACACTGATGATTGTTCAGATTCAAATCCCTTGGAGGCAGACTTTGATTAGAAGGATTTTGATGCATATTTGCCATGTCTGTTTCCTGATGAGCCGGCAGAGAGGACGGAGAGCAAGCCAGCACAGATGATAGACACACCAACAGGGTTCCCTTTGTCAGAATTACAGGTACAACGAGAGTTCTCACATGCAGACCTGGTTGCTTTTACACAGACATACAGAAGCCTGATATGCCAGCTCCCACCAAGCCAGAATTGAAGCCTTTGCCGCAGTCTCTTAAGTACAAATTCCTTGCGGGTGAGCTAGAAATGCATCCAGTCATTATCTTAGGAGATTTGACTGGAGAACAAGAGTCTCGTCTGATGGAGGTTCTTGAAAGAAACCACAAGGCAATAGGATGGAGTGTGTCTGATCTCAAGGGGATAAGTCCGGCCCTGTGCTCCTACCATATCTACCTCGAGGAGGACGCTAAGCTGTCGCGTGAGTTCTAGCAATGGCTGAACCCGAATCTTCGAGACGTAGAAATGAAGGAAATATCTAAATGGCGGAGCGCCGATTTTATCTACCATATCTCCGACTCCAAATGGGTTAGTCCTTTACATGTGGTGCCTAAAAAGACGGGTATCACTACAGTTGTGAATGAGTCTGGAGAAGAGATTGCCACCCGGGTACCCACTTCTTGGAGGGTCTGTGTGGACTACAGACGATTAAATGAGGACACCAAGAAGGATCATTTCCTGCTACCATTTATTGATCAGATTATCGAAGAGGCTAGCTGGAAAGAGTCATTACTATTTCTTTGACGGGTACTCCGGATACAATCAAGTGGTCGTTGCACCCGAAGACCAGGATAAAACGATGTTCACCTGTCTATTTGGGACTTATGCTTTCAGCCGGATGCACTTTGTCTATGTAACACCCCGAGGACATTCCAGAGGTGCATGTTGTCCCATCTTTTCAGACATGATAGGTGACTGTTTGGAGGTCTTCATGGATGACTTCTCAGTCTATGGCGACGGGTTCGATGCTTGTCTTGACCGCATAGATCGAGTGCTTCAGCGCTGCATAGAGGTAAACCTTGTACTATCTTGGGAGAAGAGTCACTTTATGGTGACTTAGGGGACGGTTCTTGGTCACATCATCTCCAACAGGAGCCATGGAGGTTGATCCGGCTAAGGTGGATATCATTAGAAAACTCAATCCACCGTCCAATTTGAGATAGTTGCGGTCTTTTCTGGGGCATGTCGGTTTCTACTGGCGGTTCATTCAGGACTTCAGTCGAATTGCCCAACCGCTTACTGATTTATTGACTAAATACACCGAGTTCGTCGTAGATGATAAGTGTCTTAAGTCATTCGAGACTCTCAAGAATTTGTTGTCGAGGCTCCTATCCTTCAACAACCCGATTGGTCTCTCCCATTTGAGATCATGACGGATGCTTTTGATTATGCCATAGGGGTTGTGCTTGGACAGAGGAGGGATGGATTACCCTATGCTATACACTACGCTAGCCGGACTTTGGATGCAGCCAAAGGAACTATACAGTGACTGAGAAAGAGATGCTAGCTGTAGTCTTTGCGTTGGATAAGTACATATCTTACATTCTTGGATCTGGAGTGATAAATTTTACAGATCATACTGACATTCGGTACTTGATGTCGAAGAAGGATTCCAAAGCCAGATTAACCAGATGGATCCTTCTCCTCCAGGAATTTGATAATTGAGATTAAGGATAAATCTGGAGCTAAGAATGTTGTGGCAGATCACCTCTCTCGCTTAGAGAACCTTGAGGAATCTGAGCCCATAGCACCTATTACTGAGACTTTTCCAGATGAGGCGATCCTTGCTATCACCTCTCTCCCATGTATGCCGATATTGTGAATTACCTTGTTGCCAAATCCATTCACAAGGTTGGCCCAGACAGTGACTTGAGACCTTTCTTGCGAAGGCCAAGTCGTACCATTGGGAGGATCCCGTCCTTTATCATGAAGGAGGGGACAACATCTGGAGACGGTGCATTCCTCAAGACGAGCAACATAGTGTCCTCACCTACTGCCACAAGCTTAAGGCAGGAGGACATCATTCTGGGAGACGGATAACACAGAAGGTGCTCCAATCCGGCCTTTAGTGGCCTACCCTTTTCAAGGATTCTGATGATTTCATGAGAAGGTGTACTGACTGTCAGAAGATGGGTACGTACGGACAGAGAGACATGATGCCCATGCAGCCCATTCACTTTTGTGAGGTTTTTGATGCATGGGGGATTGATTTCATGGGCCCATTTCCTAAAAGTCAGGGGTTTGAATACATTCTGCTTGCTATGGATTATGTTAGTCGTTGGGTTGAGGCCATCCCCGCCCGAGCCGCAGATGCTAAAACTGTATGTTGTTTCTTGAGGAAAAATATTATTTCACGGTTCGGGGTTCCTAGAGTCTTGATTTCAGATGGGGGGTCTCACTTTATTAACGACAAGGTAAAAGCCCTTGCAAACGAGTTCAGTATTGACCACCGTGTTGCCACACCATATCACCCTCATACTAATGGTCTTGCTGAAGTATCAAATAGGGAGATTAAGAAAATATTGCAGAAGGTAGTTCGCCCAGACCAAAGGGATTGGTCACAGCTTTTGGACTCAGTCTTGTGGGCTTATCGGGCCTCCTTCAAGACACCATTAGGGACTTCTCCATTTCATCTCGTCTATGGCAAGCCATGCCATTTACCAGTAGAGATAAAGCATAAGTCACTTTGGGCAGTTAAAGAGCTATTATTGGATCCTAAGAGTATAGGAGAACAGAGGAAAGCAGAGTTGGCAGCCCTGGAGGAAGTGAGAGACACAACCTTTGCTAGCAGCCTACAGTATAAGGAAAAAGTGAAGACATGGCACGATTGTCATATCAGCCATAAACAGTTTGAGCCCGATCAACACGTATGGTTCAATTCTAGGATGAAATTATTTTCAGGGAAATTACAGAGTAAGTGGAAAGGACCGTATGTGGTCAGGAAGGTACATGACAATGGTAGTATTGACATATCCGAGTTGTCATCTTCCTCTACTTTTCGCGTCAACGGTCAACGCTTGAAATTATATCTTGATCATGATCCACCGACTGATGACGTTGCCCCCATTCATTTGGTATGAGATGTGCTCTTGGACTCACACCTTCTGCATCTCGTACATGATTATCACTTCTATCTTCCTCTGTACAGATCCATTTGTCTATATCATTCATTCTTTCGTCCGTTATGTCTGTCACCCCGTCGTCATCCTATGATTTTGCTATACTTAGGACATACCTTGTCCTTAGTATGGGGGGTGCACACGCTGAGCTGTGATCTGTTTATTCTTTTCTTCTTTTCTTATTTTCCTTTTCTATCTTCTTTATCTATCAGAAAGGTGTTGCTCCTTTTTGTCAGTCTTCTATGCTTAGGACGTACTTTGTCCTAAGCATAGGGGGGGCATGCACCCCAAGTTGCTTCTATTCTTTTGATCCTCTCTACTGTCTCCTCTTCTTGTCTATACTTAGGGATATCTTACCCTAAGTATAGGGGGAGACAGTCCGAGTACGATCTGTTCATTCCCACCCTTGACCCTCCCTGCTTTGTGTACAGTCTACTAAGGATCATTTCATCCTAAGTACAGGGGGGACGGTCAACTTCCCATTCATTCATTCCTTCATCCCTTAATTATTTTTGGACTTTTCTATACTCAGTACGAGTTATGTCTTCTCTTTTCTCTCTGATCTATGAGGACATAACTCAAGCTAAGTATAGGGGGGTCGTATATACTGTGTATATACTTTAGCGATAACTCGTACTTTTATATTTTTACTATAAATCATTATACTTATAAAATTCATTAAAAACCTTAATAAAAAGATGTGATTATTTCTCAAATTCTTTTTGTACATATTGATTAATAAATCAGGTGAAGAACCTTTGCAAAATGTTTGAAAAATAGTTTGAAAATCTTTGTGAAAAATCTTTTGAAAACTATTTGGAAAACATTTTGTTACCTGTTTTCAACCTTTGTAAAAACATTTTGATTGTAAAATTATTTTCTTTATGTGAAATAAAAAGTTTGAAAAATGATTTGCAAGTGGTTTGAAAAATGGTTGCAAAAATATTTGAAAAATCTGTATCTACTATTTGGAAAACCTTTGCAAAAATGATTTTCAAATGTGTGTACATGTTTGTAAAAATTGTTTGTAAAAATTATTTTGGAGTATAGTTTTCAAAATTGATTAAAAAACATGTGTCAAATAAGTTTTAGGAATACATACATCTCACCAAAATTCATTATATATATTTATAAAATTGATCACTTACCCTTGTAAATTCTTAAAACCCACTTCTTGTAAATACAAGATGCATCTCCGTGTAAATATTTGTACCTAGTTTTTGGCCGAATCCTTTTGTTTTCAAAAATCCCAAAAACATTTGCAAAATTAAATATCTAAAAACATTTAAAAATCTTTTGAAAAATATAAAAAATGCATATGCATCATCTTTTCAAAAATCCATAAAAGTTCAAATCTTTGAAAATTGCATCACAAAAATATTTTCTGCATAGCATTTGCATAGCATGAGCATTTTTCGGATTGAGTTTGATAGTTGAATAAGTCTAAGTAAAATCCAAAGATTGGAGCTTGGTTGGACCTTAAATCTACCTAATTAACAGGAACCTTATAGGAGCTGGAATTAAGGTACTTTCGATCTAGTCGACTTAATTCTTTGAGGCTCACGGGACTTGATTCAATGGATTCTTGACTGCCTAAGTAGAGTATTCCGGAGCACACGCACGACTCTTGTTGATAATGACCTAACTTGGATACCTGCATCTTTCACTTGGCTCAACTCAGTTGGAGTGATGAGGGGGTTGGATTTGCCGGTATGAGATGCACACAGGTGGAAATGCTTGTCCTCCTCTAGGGAGGGAAGTGCATCCCAACCCGTCCGGTGATGATGAGTTTCGAGGACAGGAGATTGTGGGTTGCAATAAAGCTTCAAAAGAGAGATAGTCTACTGGCTCAAGAGGGAAAATTCCCTATGTAAATGCTGTTGTATATAGTATCAAAAAAATGCAAAAAGCAAAAACTCCAAAAAAGTGGACAGGCTTGTACAAAA
This sequence comes from Ottelia alismoides, assembly GCA_037367405.1. Taxonomy (NCBI): domain Eukaryota; kingdom Viridiplantae; phylum Streptophyta; class Magnoliopsida; order Alismatales; family Hydrocharitaceae; genus Ottelia; species Ottelia alismoides. The sequence continues at coordinate 1,520,180 of JAZKJV010003011.1, read as the reverse complement.
ATAAAAATGTCTGCCGGAGTGTATAGATGTGTATAGCCAATAAGCAAGCCTTAGCCTCAAAGTCAAATCATGTGATCCTGCAACTGGATGACTTGACTAAACTAGTCTTGCATCCTAGGATAGGTAGCTACACTGGCTACCGTCCATTCTTCTCTTCACCCCCTCCTCTTGAGCTGGTTGCCACTTGAACTTAGAAGGGAATACCATGCTCCTCGAGGAATGAGTTGTTAGATTGCGAAATCATTGGGTTGTCATACTGGAGAAGTCAGTCTCTTTGTCATTCTAGTTGGGGAGAGCCACCATCACTTACATTGTACGAGTCAGATTCATAGTCGTAAGGGTTTGCGTATGAGCTGAGATATTTCTGACCTGGCTATTGAGGAGACTTGAGATGAGTTTGGGATTCTCAGGGGACTGTTGGATTTCAAATCTGGTTCTCATTAAGGTTCCGCCCGCACTAAAATTCCAAAGGTCCGACTTAAGCTCCAAACTTTGATTTTGTGAAGACAAGTTTGATCATTAAACAAAATCCACTTTCTTCTTTTTCTTTTCTTTATTTTTCTTTCTGCACTTATTGCATAAGTGTTTGCTAGAGACTAGCAAAGGCAAAGTATAGGGAGATGATGAATCTACATTTCATCATCTTTATTATATCATTTGGCCTCAAAAACCCTGGCAAATGCATGTAAATACCATTAATTCCCGCATCTTAGCATTCATGCATGTGCATATAAATAGGGTATAAAATAGAGTTTTTAAAGCCAAAATAATATAATAAAGAAAAGAAAAAGAATAAAATACTGTAAATATTTTATGACCCGAAACCTCGAGACCTAGGCATCTAGATGAATAGGTTGACAAGGAATAAAGTTGGGGGAGATAAGGGTCAAAGTACAATAAAGATTTCCTTCATTCTTTATTCATTTTGGGACCTATTTTTAGTTCCACTTTTTATACCTTAAATAAAGAAACTTTGTACATGAAAGTTGTAGATAATTAAATAAAGAAAAATACAAAATTGATTTCACTCAAGAGTATTATACAGATAAAAAGTTATGATCTGAATAAAAATCCAAAATACCAAATTCCCAGACCTGTATCTCACAAATAAAAGCTCGAAATTCATCAAACTCACCTCTAATTGTATATAATTTTAAATAATCTATTTAATGAAGGTGGTTTCGCATTTGGCGGAGCTACGATTTGAAAGTTGAGTTTGGACCCCTATTGTATACTTGTACAGATTAAAATATTCTTTTTATTATTTATTCATTATTTTCATATTTTTTATAATTTTATAATTTTGTAAATATTATTTACAATATATATGTATATCAAAATCAGAATAAAAACTCAAATAAAACACAAAATAAAATACTTGTATAAATAGCATACCTAGGTATAATGCCTATACCTATACATATAGAATTACTCTTTATATTTTATCAAGTGTACAAAATACATCAGAAAAATAAAATAAAAATATACTTAAGTATATAAAAATATTCTATAAATTTATAAAATAATAAACAAAAATAAATAAAGTAAATACACAAAATAAAAATAAAATATATAGATATGTAAACCTATATAGCGCATAAAAGGTAACTTGTAAATATATAAATAAAAATCACCATAAAATTCTTTATAAAATAAGGAACTTTTTCCATTTTATAACCTAAAATTAATGAATTCATTTACTATTTTATTTCGAATTTACAAATAATTTTGACCTGCACTTTTCTGGTTGGTCCACGTGGACCAACTAGCGCCGGTCAAGTGTTGACCTCGATCAACTCCCTGACCGAGGCCTGCCAGGCCCGACATTCGTGATTTTTTGCCTCGTTTCGAGAAATTATGGCGCCCAAATCTTCCATCTTTTGGCATCGAAGACCCTTTCTTGGGAATTCTTCCCCGATCATCACTAAGCCACGCCATGCATCCAGATCACGGAAAATCTCCATCATTTGCATGTGGCCCTCGCTTGAAGGAGACGCCACCACTATGTACATAACTGACCCACCACCCTCGAGCTCGAGTTTGAACCCCTTTGGACCGAAATTTGCCCCTCCTTTCGAGTGCCCGTGCGAGCTAGAGTGACAGGCTACCTCCAGGGCCCGTTGGTGAGTCGCAGCGTGAACTAGGGCGGTCTCCATTACCTCCAGCGTACCTCGCCGTCGAGGTTCCTTCCTCTGGTTCCGACCATCGAGGTACTCTCTCTCCCCTCTTCCCTTTTCTCTTTTCTTAGTCCCTGTAGTCGTAAGATTCGATTAGACCATTTAGATCCCCTCGCCGAACGCTATCTCGCACTCCACGATCGCCTCGCCGGAGCGCACCTCCGGCTGAGTTTCCCATTCACCGCTCCGCCAGCCACAGCACCTCCGTGGGGTCCAGGCAGTTTTCCATGGACCCTCTCACTCATTTTTGCATGTCAAAGCGCCTTGAATAGAGCCTAGAGATCATTTTAGAGTGTCGCCGGAGATACCTAGAGCTGGAAGCTCCACCGCCTTCGCGCCAGTGCCATTGAGCTTCTCCGACGATGCTGAGCCTTCCAGCACCTAGCTCGACATCCCAGGAGCACCCCGAGCCATTTTGCATGCTTACAGACCACTGGAGGCCTGAGATCGAGCTCGGGGAAGTTCGCCTCGCCGGCATTCTTCCCTGTTCTTCCTCCTCGCTTCTCCGTCGTCCGATCAGAGGCCCGCTCTAGTTCGATCAGAAACCGTCCGATCTCGGCCCGCATCGATCGTCGATCTCCTCGCCCGATCTGATCCCAGCCGATCATCGACGAACCGTCATCGGCTGTCCCTGAGCTGCCACGTGGATATTGACGACGCCAACGCCGTTCGATCTCGCAGCCGTGGGTATTTTGCACTCTATACCCTGGCCCCTTTGTATTTTGATTTAGTCCATAAACTTTCAGGCGTAGTTTAAATATTTCTGTAATATTTGCATTTAGGTCCCCACACTTTCATTATTTGCATCTAGGTCCAGTCCATGTCACCTCACGTGACCCGTGCACGTGGGGTGGTGGACATTTTGCAAGGACCCCTTGGGGTTTTCTTATTTCATTTCAGTCCATGAACTCTGCATTTATGTTGTAATATTTTGGTAGAATTGCATATGAGCCCCTGGAACTTTGTAATATTGCACAAATACCCCTACCAGGTTCACGTGCCCCGTGCGCGAGAGTTTGGACATTTTGCAGAGAACCCCCACAGGGTTTGGGTATTTATATTTAGTCCAAAAAATTGTGTTTAACGTTATATATTTGTGAAAAATTGCAAGTAGGCCCTTGAACTTCTGGGTATTTACATTTATGCCCTTTCTAGTGTTGTATTTTTGCTTGGATGTTTGCATTTATTTCATGCATCATTTTAACTCGAAAAATTACCCAAAAAATAACATAGGCTCCTGTTTCATTGTAGTTTAATGTGATATTTTTAGTTTGCATTTTTATTGCATTTGCATATTTATTAAAAATCAAAAATAGGTATTTCCATCCTTGTTTGCATTAGAAAATACATAAAAATTATTAAAAGTCTTTAAAAATTTCAAAAAAAATATATTTTGCTTGTTTATAATTGTTTTAACTTCAGACCAAAAACCATTAACAATTTCAAAGGGAAACCCCTAAAAATAGCAAAATACCAAAAATCTTCATAAAAATCTTAAAAATTCCACAAAAATCCTAAAAATACAATTTCAGTTTCTAAATTTTTCCTATTTTATTATCGTTATTTTAAAATTAATTTGAGGATGTTTTGATTCTGTTTGATATTTTTTATCCTCATTTTAATTTTGGCCAGTAACTTATCTCACTATTTACTAGTATTTTGCCCTTAAAAATACCAAAAAAATTAGGAAAATCTATAAAATCACAAAAACAATAGAAAACATAAAAATCACAAAAACATTCCATTTACTATATTATGAGCATTATCCCCTATTTTTATCGCTCTCTTATCTCTAGTGTACATATATATTCCTTATATACTGTATATCTTTATTAAAAGAAAAAGAAAACATAAAAATACAAAATATAAAAAGAAAATCGAAAATCAGTAAATTAAAAACCAAAATATCAAAATATAAAATCAAAAATTAAATAAAAAATAAAATATAAAATTTAAAACCCACAAAAAATAGCACGTGTAGGCATTTAACCACTTTCACATTTCTGAGCATTATTGCCTTATTCTACATGTTTGCTCCCTGTGTTCGACACTCTACATACTTGCACTATACACATATTTTGTAGAGTTATAATAAATTTTAACTCCACACTTTGATTTCCATTGCTTGATATTATTCGTGGGTTAATTGTTGATTTAATCGGGATTTATCGAAGGTCGCCGCAACGACTTTGTCTCCGCCTTGTGTGAGACATTTAGACCCTCGTATCTCGTGGATAACAATCCCATGTTTCAGAAGCACTTGAAAATGATATGCACGTCTACAGGGACTTGCAGAAAGAAACTAGACCAGTATGTGAAGACTCAAATCTTATCAGTAGCCACTACTTACTATGTTAAGAAGCAGCAACTACTAAGGAAAAAGAGAGACTTGGGTGCTTACTATATGGATAGTCGTATCAATGACATTTTGTTTGCACACACTCTTCTAAATAATGGTTCTTCAATCAACCTTCTTACTTTGGCACTATATTACATATTGGAGTTAGGTCCACTCTGAAAATCATAAGCTTTGCTCCAATTTACAGATCGATCAATGAAGAGACCTAAGGGAGAAGCGAAGAATGTTGTTTATCTCGATTAAGGGGAAAGAGTACAAAGTGAACTTCACTATCCTTGATATGGAGACCACATTTCATTTAAGAGAATCTCATATCATTCTTGGGCAGCCACTCTTGAGAACCGTCGGGGTAGCCTTTGACTACAACACAAGAATGATGAAGTTAATATCTCCGAGCAGATAAGTGAACTTAGATATGAAGCAGACAAAATGGCAAAGATCCAACTCAGAATCCAATACCAAGTACTCACAATCTTCAGAGGCAGATTGCATGATGATCAGCACAACTGAGATGTAGAGACATAATCCAGCAGGATAGAGCGAGAACCTCTCTTCTAGAGAGAAACTAGTGAGAAACACAGATACATATGTCTTTGATGACTCAGACATCCCTTTGGATATGTCGGTTCACCCTCTTACAGAATAATCAAGGGACATAGATGACTAGTTGGGCATGGCTTTGGCCTAATTACCGCATTTCTTTGATGATCTGACTCACCATTCAGCAGAATGGGTGGCTAGCACATCACAATTTGATCCATCCTCCTCCAACACAGAGCCGAACTCAGATGCCACTTAACCAGACTTAATAAATGATATATATTTTTTAGAGTTGAAATTATTTCCTTCTACACTCAAGTATGTGTTTCTTGTGGGACCCAAAGAGAGATTTCTTATGATCATTGGCTCAGAATTAACTGCAGAATAAGAATCCAGGTTTCTAGAAGTTCTTGAGAGGAACCGGAAAGCCATTAGTTAGATTGTGTCGGATCTTGTGGGAATCAACCTTGCTCTCTTCTCGCGCCAAATATATGTTGAGGATAATGCGAGACCTTCGCGTGAGTTCCAATCTTAATCTATAGGAAGTAGTTAAGAAAGAAACTGATAAATGATGCAAAGCAAGGTTTATATACCCTATCAGATTTTGGAGAGACTCGCAGGGAAAGCATTCTTCTATTTTCTTAATGTGTACTCGGGCCACAATCAGGTAGCCATAGCTCCCAAGGACCAATAAATGACCACATTCACATGTTCATTCAGCAGCTACGTGTTCAGGTGCATGTCGTTCAGCTCTACAATGCACCAGGCACATTTTAGTGGTGCATGATCGTCGTATTTACTGAGATGGTGGGATATTTCTTAGAAGTATTCATGGATGAGTTCTCGATCCATGATGATTCCTTCGATACATGTTTATCTGACTAGGATCGAGTCCTCAAGAAGTGTAGGGAGGTTAATCTGGTACACTCTTAGGAGAAAACCATTTTATGATCATGGAGGGTATAGTGTTGGGTCATGTCATCTCCAAAAAGGGAATGGAGGTTGACCTTGCCATGGTGGATGTGATCAAGAAGCTTGAGCTACCAACCAATGTCAAGTCAGTGAGGTCTTTATTAGGGCATGTTGGATTTTATTGAAGACGTATTAATGATTTTTCAAAGATAACATGCCCATTGATTGAGCTCTTAGGAAAAGACACTGAGTTCATTGTCGATCATGAGTGTCTAGAGGCCTTTAAGCTCCTAAAAAGAAAATTTTGTGAATCACATATCTTACAATCTCTCGATTGGACTCTTCTTTTTGAAATCATGACTGATGCATCAGATTTTATTGTCGAAACAATGTTAGGACAAAGAAGATATGGGATTCTATATACGATTCACTATGCGAGCAAAGTTTTGGATCATGCCAGAGAAATTACATAATGACTGAAAAGGAAATGCTCATTGTAGTTTGGGGCCTAGAGAAGTTCATATCATATATTTTGGGCTCCAAGGTGACCATTTTTGCTGATTACACAACAATCAAGTACTTAATGGAAAAGGACACAAAGACATGTCTTCTTGGGTGGATCTTGTTAATCCAGGAATTTGATTTGGAAAGTATGGATAAACCTAGAGTGAAGAATGTTGTAGCTGATCACATTCCCGGATCAAGCAGAAAGATAATCATGATAGTGAACAGATTTGAGAAACTTTCCCAGATGAGTTAGTTTGCGCTATTGATTCACTCCCATGGTATGCCATCATGGTGAACTACCTTGTCTACAAGTGGGTTCCCCATGTTTGGACTCGGAGCAGGATTGACTGATTGAAGTCAGATTCAAGGAAATACCACTGGGACGATCCGTTCATTTTCTTTGAAGGGACGGATTGCGTTTGGTGAAGGTGTATTCCTCAGGAGGAATACCAGAGGGTCTTCACACATTGTCATACACTTGAGACTAGAGGACACTATTTTGGAAAGAGAACCGCACACAAGGTACTCCAATGTAGATTTGACTGGACGACCTTGTATAGAGATGCCATTGATTTTGTATAATCATGCTTGATTTGTCAGAGAATGAGAGGGACTATTGGATATAGAGATGAGATGCCCATGCAACTGATGAATTTCGGTGATGTTTTTAATGCATGGGGAACTGATTTTATGGGTCCCTTTCCCAACAGCAATAGACATGAGTACATCTTGTTGGTTGTTGATTACTTGCCAAGGTGTGTGGAGGTTATCCCAACCCAAACCTTAGACAACAAGACTCTTTGTAAGTTTATCAAGGACCATATCATTGCGAGCTTTAGGGTTCCAAATGTTGGACATGCAAGCCCACGACGAGCCACTATGCAATAAATGTTATTGCAAATATCATTCCTTGATCTGAAAAGAAGAATAAATAATTTGCATAATAGGTCCCTTAGTACAATTAGGGTTATGTGACATGACCATCTTAATGATCATACAACTGTTAATTTGATTGCTAAATCATAGAGGTTGGTGCTTGGATGAATATCTAAAAAGTTAGATTGAGGACTCATCAAGCACCGTCAAATGATTATTAAGAGATGAACTCCAGCCTAGAAAGGAAATGACAATCCTTTCTCTAAAGGTTGATATCTAACTGACATTTTGATGCAGGTCCTCTACAAAGGAATAGAGATTCAAAGGTGTTAGAAAAGTTAGGTCAAAGATTTGACTTAACGAGATTGAGATGACCAAAGACCTATATCGTATGTTGTTACGATATAGGCACACATCCTATGACCGAAGACATATGTTTACTATATGTCTTGAGTATGTGCATTTGGAAGACCAATAGGTTGATGACCTACTCAAGGTCTATATACCGGCACGCTGGTGTGCATACAAGGGCATATGAGTACTACGATCACTCAAATGGATCATACAGGTTCTTTACTGAATCAGAAGACATGAGCTCACTCATGAGATATTGGGAAGAATTAAATTTCATGTACGGTCGTCTCGCTTTGGAAGATTGACTGAATTTGTATGTTTTATATATGTTTTTGGAAAGTATATGATCAATACCTGTGTATGATATATGCTTTTGGAAAGTAAATGATCGATACCAACTCCCAATCATTGAATGAGAACCTTAATGATAAAAACCCTGAAGGAGACAGTCTAAATAAATTTAAAACTTCAGTTTTGATCTTGGTCTTCCAATATGCAGGATGCACTTGTATTAGAAATACCTGAGACTGATGTGATCATAAATGATTGTATAACCATGAAGCTTCCATTCCGAGGGAGTGATGAAACATATTTGGATTTTACTGATTCCTCTCAATATATAAGTGATCTAATCTTGGACCAGCAGTTGGGAAGTGATTTGAAAGTGATTCAGATGCAATGAGAAGATTGGATCTATCACTTTGATTTAATCAAACATCTATGGGAGGTCCGCAAGATCTGGATTTGAGATGTGATCTCAATATCCAAGTCACTATACGTGAAACAATACAATCAACATGTCCTTATCTTCAAGTATCCGTAGAGAAAACGCATTGTTCTTGAAAGAGTTCCAAAATAATTTCATTGTTGATAATGTATCTAAGCATTGAGAAATAGATAATTAAATGTGATTTAATTATCATTAATGATATGAATTTGATTCATTTTATTTGGTCATATAAGGAGAGTCATCTAAGATGATTAAGTGTGACTTAATTATCAAAGATGTTATGTGAATGTGATTCATGTAATTTGGGTACATGAGAATTGACATGCCCGGAAACGCCGCATTTAGAAGTTGTTTTTAATCTTCGTGCGTATAAATAAAATATCGTTCGTTGTAGGCGGCGATCGGAAAAAGTCAAGAAATAACCACAATTTTTAATCAAATTTAATCAAGTGGTTTTTATATTTATTTTACTTGGGCAAGTCCCAAGGTCGATCACAAGGAGGCAAAGGAACAACCTAGAGTTGTGTCTATCCAATTTTGAGTTCGGTTTTCAAGGCGGTCTTTTTTTGGAAATTTTTTCAATGCAATAGAGGGTGCAATATGCAAGTTTTGGCCTATTTTAGGGACTAAAATGTAAATTTCAATAAAACACTGTTCGAAAAATACAAAACTTGGCCACTATGTAAATTATGATAAAATGAATGTACTGTAATTTTTTTGGAATTTTTGGATGCAATATGAATTTTTTATGGATTTTTAAATGCAAACAGAATGATTTTCAAAATTTAATTATAATAAATATCAAACCTACTTGTTTTCGAGGACCAAAATTATCTAAGATCTATCACTAGGTGATTGATCTCAGAAAAATCCTAACCCTAAAAAATATGAGAACTTATACCTATTAAAAATTAAATAGTGAAAATGCGAAATGATTTTTACAGAGCAAATTATGCATGCAAATGCAAATCGTTTTGGGCACAATGTCAAGCAAAAATATCTCTACAATCTGCGATTTTTCGAGGATTTTTAGAGCAACGGTAAATCAATGGCAATTTTAAGAACACAAAGTGGGCAAAATATGCAATTTTCCACAAAATAATTAATAATTAATTAATCAACAATCATAAAAATATACACAATGTGTCAAACTGTAGAGAATTATATGACGAACACAGTGCTATTTTTAAATAAATAAAATGATGTCTAGAATAGGTCCGAAACAGAGGGGGAACACAGGGTTATAAATGCAATTAGAATATAAATAAAATAAATAAAAAGTGTGCATGCAGGGACCTAAGTGACATTACCAGGACTGGGGGGGTTATTTATGCAATTGTACCAGGGGTCACGTGCGGTACACGTGACCTTCTGGATCTGGACTATAATGCAAATGGGCGGAGCTCCAAGGGGGTTTCTGTAAATAACCCAAGTCACGTGCACTGCACGTGACCTGGGTGCTGATGTCACGCTGACGTCCCCCTCGGACGCACGTGCCTCGCACGTGCGCGAGGGGTCTTGGCCCTGGACCCGGCCGGCGGTGCGGAGGAGAAGCGGAGGAGCTTCAGCGGCGAGGCGTGGCGGTGCTGGGCTCCGGGGATGCGCCTCAGACGCGGAAGAGGCGGGGGTGTCGAAGACGGTCGGAGGAGTGGCTGATTCGAGGCGGCTTTTGGTGGGGTTGGAGGAGAGCTCCTGTCGAGGGCGGAGGCGCGGCGATGGTCGGCTTCGTGGAGGCCGGTGATGTCGAAGACGGTGGAAGCGTAGCCGATGGAGTAGGGCGGTCATCGGAGTGCGTCGGAGAAGAAGGTGCGCGGCGGGGTCGGCAGAGTTGGCGATGTCGATCGTGGTGACGAGGTCGTAGGGGAAGATGGCGTTGCGGCGAAGTTAGAAGTCGGTGAAGAAGATGATGTCGTTGGCTCGACGCAGGTAGCGGAGCTGGGCAGATGCACGGAGGAGGAGCGCGGCTGCAGCGGCATCGAGGAAGACGATTGGATGTCGCCGACCTGGTTGCGGCCAAGTGCTGTCACCACCGGCCTCTACTGTGAAATCGGCGGATGAAGAGAAAAGGGGGCAGCAGGGGTTTTAAATAGGGATGCGGTGAGGTCGAAGGTGGTTGGCTGGGAGCGAGATGAGCGGAGGGTTGTTAGGGTCAACGGCGATGGAGGAGGCGGTTGGTTGGAGCGGCTGGCGGAGAGGTTGGAGGAGGGCCGGCTGTTGCGGAGGATTCAGGGGGACGTTGGGAGGAGGATGACGGGTTCCCGGCCGTTCGATCGGCCGAGATCGAACGGCCCGGTACGGGCCACGTGGCTGGAGGGTTAAGGAGAGAGGCAGCGGGCGCACGTGCGGTGCGCGTGCGGGGGGTGGCACGTGCGCTGCACGTGCGTGGTTTTTATTTTTTATTTTTTTTATTTTTTTAATTTAAATTTTTTTATTAAAAAACGTTAAAAATAAATGCTAAAAAACGCTGACATGTGGCGACCTCTGGGGCTGCCACGTGTCAGCTCCAGATAAATCGTAAAATAAATCATTTGTAAAATAAAAAAGAAATAGCAAATAACCTCGGATCGAAAAAGTTTCTTCACGAAATATGCTCGTCTCGACGAGATCTACAACTTTTATGAAGACATCAAAGCCAAATTCGGTCAAATGTAAAAAGTGAATTTTTGGGGTATCCCATGTACATAGAATACCTTGATTTTTGGGTTTGTATTTTTTGTCATTTTTGAACAAGATAAAAATCTGGAAAAATATGGAAAAATCAAAGATAAATAAAAGACATCCAAATCTAATTTTTTTGGATTTTTATCAATGAAGAAAATAAGTACATAAAATATAGGTCAGAAAACCGCTAAAATATACAATGTACAAAAGAGGCCCAAAACCCAACTTTTACATACGAGCTCCGATTCACTTGAACTTGGTCTTGTTTTGAAGGTAATTGAATGTGTATTAGTTCAAAAGTGAGTAAGATCAAATCGGACACTGGATGGAGAAGATATGGGGCTTTTAGTCCGAAAATCCTAAAACTATGGTTTGGGTTTTTGGTCCACTTATTTGGGTTAGTGAATTTTTTTGTATTTTTCATTTGTTCTTGTGATGATATGTACATAATGGAAGTGGTTTTGGATTATTCAGAGTTAGCATGAAGGAGTTAAAATTCTGGGAAGTTAGGCTATTTACAGGTCAACTGTGGCTTGGATTTTTGGCTTTTATTTTGTGCAGAAATTATGGATAAAATGCCATTTTTATGAAAACATGCATGAATGCTAATTATGCAGAATAAATGCTAAAATGCTGTTGATTTTAAGGGATTTGAGCTTAATAAATGAGATTTAGAGTGATGAATACGAGATTCATCATCCCCCTATATTTAAAGCATGCTCGTCCCTGAGCATCAAAAAGAAATGCCATGAGGTGAAATGAGATCGGGTTCCATACCAAGACCATGAGCTGAAGGTGAAAATGAATCTAGACTCAACGTTTGGATTATTTGTGTGTCGGAACTTCTGTGAGACTTAAAATTTTAAAATCAACAGTCCTCAAGTTCTACAAATCATTGCTTGCAGTTTCGGCTCAGACGTCATCTTAGATCAATCCTCTTCCCAAAGTATACCCTATGAACATTGAATAACCGACTCTTGTGTGTGAAAGGTTTTAGCTCTTCCCATCCAGAATGCTGGACTACCATGCTCCTCTCCTCTCCAATAACTCGTCCTCGGGGAGTCAGGTATTTCCTTCTAAGGTCTGTCGTGCTGTGTTCACAATCGAAATGGGGGAGAATCTAGAAGAAAGAGAAAAGAACTGGAGGGGGTGGCCAGTGTAGTCACCTCTCCTTGTGAAGATGGCCAGTGTAGCCAAGTCTCCACCAAGATCTGCAGGTTTCTTGAAGCTTGTGAAGGATATAGAGTATCCTTAAGCGCATCACGGAAGCGTGTCGATCACATCGTATGCAATCGGAGCAACTAGTCGCAGTAGTTGCTAGATGCAGCGGAAATTAAAATTTTAACTTTAAAGATGAAACCACATGATCACGAGAACACTTCTCGGATCGTTTCATCAAACCACAAAGTACAAGGAATACCTCTTGAAGCGTGGTTGTGATCGCGAGATCCCAAAGTAGAGATCCTCCTATCTTAAGTCCGATCCACGAAGAACGCACTTGCGGGCGCGATGATGAGTCACGTTCCTTCCCGCAATCCTCGATGAAGATCCAAGCGATGGCTCCCCCGATTTCGTCAAACAAAATCCGTCGTCTTCCTTTAGAGTAAGAAACTCCAAAGAAGATGGAGATCCACGAGTCGTCGAAGAAGAAGCCGAGAGTCTCTCCTTTCTCAACACAAAGTGGACGGCCACTTAATGGAGAAGAGAAAGAGAGAGAGGGCGAGAATGAGAAAGAGAGAGAGAGAGAGTTGTCACCTTGTACAACTCTTAATGATGTACCATGGAAGGCTACCCTAGCCCTCTATTTATATTAGTTTAGGATCCAATGGATCTCAATCCATGGGACACATGGATCCAAGGGATATGCTTGGTCCATGCTAAATCAATGGCTATGATTGTTGTTGGTTAAAACCAACAACATTAATTTAAATTAAAAAATGTTGCAACATTATCAACATAATTTAATTTAACATTAACTAATTAAGACATAATGTGATAAATAAAAATGGAGTCAACCAACCTCCCTAAAAATGGGGGGGGCGTCACCCATGAACAATTCATGGGTGACGCCACCTATGGAGGGTGGTTTATTTTTTGCTCCATTTTATTTATCTTATTATTCCTTAATTAATCACAATAAATATTCACCAAATTAATTCCAAATTAATTTGTGAATATTTCAATCTTGCCATTGAATATTATGTGAATCATATTCACAACCCAAACTAATTAGTAAATTGCATTTCCAATTAATTAATAAATGTGAATCCAATCCACATTATTAATTAACAAATGCTATTTACATAAATTCTCTCTCTTATATATGTATATTATAAATCATATTTATAACACACATATATCATGGATAGTGTTATCCACATTCTCTTAATCCTTGATAATTAAATCCCATTTAATTATCTTAGATAATCATTTTCACAATATGAATCATATTCATATTTAAGCTTGATAATTAAATCTCATTTAATCATCAAGTCCTTGCTTGGATATTTCATCAAAAGAACTATTCTTGAACCCTTTCAAGAATAATGTGCTTTCTCCGCAGATACTTGGAGATAAGGACAGGGCGATTGTATTATTCCACATATAGTGACTTGGATGTTGAGATCTCATCTCAAATCCAGATCTTACGGACCTCCCACAGATGCTTGATTAAATCAAGACCGCAAATCCAATCTTCTCATTGGATCTGAATCTCATTCAGACCAATGTCCAACACTTGGACTAAGATCGGATTGCTTCTCTACTGAAAAGAGTCACTAAAATCCAGACCTGTTTCATCACTCCCTCGGAATGGAAGCGTCATGGATATACAATCGTTTATGATCACATCACCCTTCAGGTATTCCCAATACCTGTACATCCTGCATACTGGAAGACCCATGGTCAACCCGAAGATCAAGATCTATTTTACACTGTCTTCTTCAGGGTTTGATCACTAAGTTTCTCATTTGATCATTGGGATTTGGTATCGATCATATACTTTCCAAAAGCATATATCATACCTAGGTCTTGATCATATACTTTCCAAAAGTATATATCAAACCTACAAATTCAGTCAAGCTTCCAAAGCGAGACGACCGTGCACGGAATTTGATTCTTCCCAATATCTCATGAGTGAGCTCATGTCTTCCGGATCAGTAGTGAACCTGTATGATCCCTTTGAGAGATCGTATTACTCATATGCCCTTATATGCACACCAACGCGCCGGTGTATAGACCTTGGTTAGGTCATCAACCTATTGGTCTGTCAAATGTACATACTCAGACATATAGCAATACATCTGTCTCCGGTCAGAGGATGCGTGCCTATGCTGTGACAGCATTCAACATAGGACTTAGGTTATCTCGATCTCGTTAAGTCAACTCTTTGACCTAACTAATCTGACACCTCCGAATCTCTATTCCTATGCAGAGGACCTGCATCAAGAGGTCGGTCAGATATCAACCTATGTGAGAAAGGATTGCCATCTCCTACTCAGGCTGGAGATCACATCTTAACAATCATTTGACGGTGCTTGATGAGTCCTCAATCTAACTCTTTAGATATTCATCCAAGCACCAGCCTCTATGATTCAATAATTGAATCAACAGCTGTATGATCATTAAGATAGCCATGGTACATAACCCTAATTGTACAGAGGGACCTATTATGCAAATTATTTATTCTTCATTTCAGATCAGGGAATGATATTTGCAATAACATTTATTGCATAATGGCTCGCCGTGGGCTCACATGTCCAACAATCTCCCACTAGCCCAAAGAGCCATTAACGGGCTAATCATTTAATCCACACTCATGTGACAATCATATGCTATTTAGAAAAATAGCTAGGTAAGCTGATCAGTCACTCTGTTCCCAAAAGACTATGCCAAGTCCTTTTACGGCACTTGCATATCCCTAGGTAACAGTGCTCGCATCCAATGCGAATGTTGCATCTAATGCAACCTATACTCAATCTTTACAAAGCAATTATAGTGTCCTTGACACTATTGCTCAATAACTATTATAACCAGTATTTCCATAATCCTTATTAGAATACCCTTATTCCGGGAGATCACTATCTCTCAAGGTATCCACAGTTAAGACCTTTTAGATCTCTATCTATAAAGTCTTAACTTCTTGAAAATAAGACATAGAGATCACCATCTCTAAAGCCTTGTCATCTTTGAAGATATTGTTATTACTGCAATCAAGTGTTTTATCTCCATAATAGGATTAGTAACAGTTTACTACTCGTACTGCATGGCAGATATCTGGCTTTTGTACACATCTAGCATACACTAAGCTTCTCGTAACTGATGCACAAGTGCAAGGAGTTCTAGCATTCACTTCCTCAACTCTTTGAGGTGCTATCCCTTTTGATAGGTCAGTACCAAATCTCAAGGGAAGGAAGCCTTTCTTGGAATTTCCAAGAATGGAATATGTCCAAGGTGTACTACAAATGTGACAGTCCCAATGCCCTCTTTTCTTTGATTCTGAACAACTTCAGAACTAAGATCTAAGAGGTATTCTTGAGATCATATCTCAAGGTATGGAATAGCCAGATCATAAAACACTTATTATCATCCTTATATCATTCCAAATGATTAAGATATTATCTACATTTAGCACGATGAACACAATGGCACTCCCACTAAGCTTCACATGGTACATCAAGATTCTATTTGAAATCATAACATTTATAATTTCATCAAATCTTATGTTCCAACAACAAGAAGCTTATTTGAGTCCACAGATGGATTTCTTTAGCTTTCACACCTTACTTTCCAAAATCATGAAGCCCTGGGGCTACTTCATGTGAATATCCTCAGAGAGGTATTCTTAGAGGAATGCAATCTTGAATTACATCTTGAAGATGCAACAGTCAAGTTGTGTAGCTAGGGTTAGCAATATTCTGATGATTTTAAGCATGGCCACTGAAGAGCAAGTCTCATTGCAAGCAATGTCTTCTCTTCCGATGTGTAGCTTATGACTACGAACCGAGCTTTGAAGGTCTCTACCTTCTCATCAGGTTCCCTCTTCTCTTGAAGATCCATTTACACCTTAATGGGTATAACCCTTATAGGTGGATCCTCGAGGGTCCATATACAACATTTGTATATGAAGTCTACTTTAGACTTTATTGCTAATATCCATCTTTCCATGTCATGATCCTTAGGAGCTTCATCACATGAAGTCCGATCATTGTCAGACTCAACTGACACATGGAATACATCCTCAAACTCATTTGAAGAGGTATTAATGTTTCATCTTTAATTGTCATTTTAGTTTCCGATTTCAGGAGTCTCATTATCTTCTC
Organism: Ottelia alismoides; assembly: GCA_037367405.1. Classification (NCBI taxonomy): domain Eukaryota; kingdom Viridiplantae; phylum Streptophyta; class Magnoliopsida; order Alismatales; family Hydrocharitaceae; genus Ottelia; species Ottelia alismoides. Next base: position 1,503,743 of record JAZKJV010003011.1, on the reverse strand, counting down.
AAGATTAAATGAGTTCCTATACTTCATTTTCATCTTGATTCTTAAGAGAGTCATCCTCTAAGAATCATATTCTCAGAAATGAGATCTTTTAAGAATCTCAAGGTCATAAAGTAGGTATCCAATACCATACTTTATTTTCCTAATGAAGTAGCACTCTCAAGTGCTAGATTCCAGCTTACATCCATGGAACCTTATTAAGGATATATATTGTAGTCTCTACTACACATATATACCAGGAAACTAAGAGGATAATTATGCTAAAATTCATCATTGATCAAATCATGTCGCACATGATCCAATTGTATCTCCCTACAACTCTATTGAGTTCAGGTTTACCAGGAGGAGTGAGATAGAAATGATATTCCTATCTCTATAAGGTATTCTTTGAATTTTATCTAATAGGTACTTGCTACCTTGGTTAGATCAAATTCATTTATTCTTCCTTCAAATTTTGGTTCTAAACCAAAATTGTGAAATATTTGAACATTTCAAAGGTTTCTCAGGTGAAGAGAAGAAATCTCATATCATACATAATCATTAATAGATATCACATATCCATAATGTTTATTATGATATAGATGATCTACATACATCAATATGTATGAGATCTTGAATACCTCGACATCTAACACCATTCCTAGAGAAGGGTGCATTTGACATTTTACTTTGAATACAATATTCACAAGTATGTAAGATTTGAAATTTTAGACATTCTAAAGTTTCATCTCTTACTAGTCTATTGATCAAATCAATAGACAAATGTCCAAGGCTTGATGCCAGATCATTGTCAAATGATCTTTATCCTCCTATTGATCTTATAAGGTTTGATTTTCAGTATTAGAAATCTTAATGAGCCATTCATTTATATTCTAATTTTGTGGAGTCCACTAGATGTTAGATTACTATCTGAAATATATCCATCATAACCTTTTATGATAGTTCTATCTCAGAATTCATGTTTATTTCCAACATTTAGAAACAAACAATGGGGTATTCTAATATCTAGGTCATAGAGACATTCTCTAAGACTAAGGGCTCTCCCACTGAGAATATGAAGTCCATCTATCCAACAGAGACTGCTGCAACAATTACAGCAATATCCATGTAGATGACTACTAAAGCTTAAGATCAAATTTCTAATCTTCTAATATGTATATGCAACAATTGCAATTGTCATTAGAAGATTGGGATACAATTGTCAGACTTTATCTTATGAAATAAGAAAGTCAGAGTCAATGATTTATGTAGATTATTCTGATGCTCTATCTGAGTCCTTCACTAAGGAATTTAGACAGACTTGATAGTCATACTATCAACACATCAACTTATTGCAGTATTGGCATTCATCCAACTCTTTGGATGTCATATGGAAGTCACAGAAGTAGGTCAACTCTTTGACTTTCCTTCTTACTTGGGTCCGACCCATGCTTCCACTGCACTCTCTTAATCTATAAACAACCATTGCTTAAGACAAAGAATCTCTTATGTTGAATTCAAAGATTTCAATACAAGAGCATTTCAACATTTATACATGCTTCATTAAATTCATACAATATGAATATCATGAAGCTTCATGAATGACTAGAGTATAGATAATAGAATGATGACACTCATCATATCTACATACATCGTAACTCTTAGAGACTTAGGTTCAGGTAGGTACTCAAACATTTTGAATACATCATCTCTTTCGAGCCACCATTCTGCATAATGCAGAGAACCTTGTCATTCACGATTAAATGTCTAGAGCACATATGTATGCTAAAATATCTTCTTTTATTTTATAGGGATTATTCGACAATTATGATCACCATCGACATGTCACTTCCAAAGTACACTCGATGAAAGATCAAGACTATAGAGACATACAAACCCTAAGGTGATGTCTTATTGTCTTATTTAATTGCCCTTCCTCATTATGTTGAGGGGACTTGCACACTGCAACCACATACATTATGTGTCCAATTGCAAGTACAATATCTGGATCAAGAGTCAATCCATGATATTTTACTGGTTATTATTGAGTATAACATTGAGTGGGTTTAATGAAGGATTATCTGAAATAAGAAATTTGCATAAGGGTATATATTATATATATACATATTTTACTTTGATTTAGGAATTTTTATATCAAAGTTGTCTTGCCTTGTCAACACTGAAAGTTCATTCCCTTAATTACTTTCAATGTAAGAGATATTCTTACCATTATATCTCTAGCAAGATCTGGGATCTCCTTTCCTATCTTCGTTGCATCCCAATAATATGAGAACCTACAACTCGGATAAAAAGAAGCGGGAACACATTCCGCCTTGCAAGTCCAACTTGCATCTCCCAATTCGGTCTTTAACACCCGGGCCCACCACCCCTAAGATGATGTTGACCCGTCATTAATTGAACCAACCGTCAACAGGCTTAATACTCGCTATACGCAATCCAATATCGCCCCAATAATATGAGGACCCGATATTGGGGTCACTACGTATACGGCCTTACTCTTTCGAGAAGCAAAGAACCCGATCCAATTAAATCATGTACAGGATCTGTCACTTCGGACAGGCGTCTCCTATACACAACAACTGGCGACGGAATCCTTTGCCTTGATGGGAGACCATGGATGTCACTTATGTGATCCTCCACCTCATATTCAAATTGTAATTAATTATCGTGAATCATATTCACATAATTAATTCTTCCAAGGGAAATACACATCTATTCATAATAGAGTGTTTATTGGATATAATTAATTTAATCACATTAAATTAATCATCAATCCAATCATCAATCAACAAACATGTCTTTTACTTGAATAGTAGGTATTATCTCAAAATACGTATTATTCGAATTTTAATAATTAGAAAAATACATATTGTCTGTCTCCGGTATTATACAGTCCCTACCTGCTGTCATGGCCAGTACCGACGAGAGTGGGACGGACCACATACGTTGCAACCCGCGACCCCAATGCTCTCCGACTAGGCACCACATCCGCCTCGGGAAAGGATAATACCAGATAGACCATCATGTATTTTCAGATGTTCATCGGTTTTTCAACCGAGATTATACCATATAATATAAATCAAAACATTTTTGATTATAAGGAGATTTGCTAGTCAAATCCCCAATCCTATTCAAGCAAAAGGGTTTTCATGTAAAAGTTGTCCTACAACAATTGTAGGATAAACTATAGTTTTCATGAAAGCAATGTTTGTTGATGAAACAATGATCAAGATCTAATATCTCATCATTGTAGTTTAGGCAAGTGTCATTCAATGAAATAATTATTTCTTTAAATATTTCACAAATATTTATCACTAATTATTCCAGAAAATTAACAATTAATTTTCATCATGATAATTGAATGACATATCACAAGGTTCAAGATCAAAATTGTTAATTTCCAGCAGTGACCCCCAATCACTAAAATTAACTTATCTTGATCAATTTAAATCCAAAAAATGCAAACTCAGTTTCCAAAGATTGCCTATTTGATTTATTAAAGAACCCAAGTGATAATTCACGCATTTCAAGGCGGATTAAAACCATAATCATCTCATTAATTACGTTCAAATCCGCAGTTCCCGCAACAGTGAATGTAGTCATATTCAAAAAGCCATATCTTGAGCAAATAAAGTCCAAATTTAGTAAACTCAAGTCCTATGGTTTCCTTGTTTAATGGGGAACAAAATCCAATTGAAAATTTCGTGTTTAAACATTTTAAACAGTACGGGAAAATTCAATTAGACAGAGGTGCGAAAATTGAAATGCAGTAAAAATTTCGCAACCCTTTCAAGAACCAAATCGTCTAAGGTGTATGGATCATATCCAAAACCTTATTCGACCTATGGCTCTGATACCACTTGAAGGATATAGAGTATCCTTAAGCGCATCACGGAAGCGTGTCGATCGCATCGTATGCAATCGGAGCAACTAGTCGCACTAGTTGCTAGATGCAGCGGAAATTAAAATTTTAACTTTAAAGATGAAACCACATGATCACGAGAACACTTCTCGGATCGTTTCATCAAACCACAAAGTACAAGGAATACCTCTTGAAGCGTGGTTGTGATCGCGAGATCCCAAAGTAGAGATCCTCCTATCTTAAGTCCGATCCACGAAGAACGCACTTGCGGGCGCGATGATGAGTCACGTTCCTTCCCGCAATCCTCGATGAAGATCCAAGCGATGGCTCCCCCGATTTCGTCAAACGAAATCCGTCGTCTTCCTTTAGAGTAAGAAACTCCAAAGAAGATGGAGATCCACGAGTCGTCGAAGAAGAAGCCGAGAGTCTCTCCTTTCTCAACACAAAGTGGACGACCACTTAATGGAGAAGAGAAAGAGAGAGAGGGCGAGAATGAGAAAGAGAGAGAGAGAGAGTTGTCACCTTGTACAACTCTTAATGATGTACCATGGAAGGCTACCCTAGCCCTCTATTTATATTAGTTTAGGATCCAATGGATCTCAATCCATGGGACACATGGATCCAAGGGCTATGCTTGGTCCATGCTAAATCAATGGCTATGATTGTTGTTGGTTAAAACCAACAACATTAATTTAAATTAAAAAATGTTGCAACATTATCAACATAATTTAATTTAACATTAACTAATTAAGACATAATGTGATAAATAAAAATGGAGTCAACCAACCTCCCTAAAAATGGGGGGGCGTCACCCATGAACAATTCATGGGTGACGCCACCTATGGAGGGTGGTTTATTTTTTGCTCCATTTTATTTATCTTATTATTCCTTAATTAATCACAATAAATATTCACCAAATTAATTCCAAATTAATTTGTGAATATTTCAATCTTGCCATTGAATATTATGTGAATCATATTCACAACCCAAACTAATTAGTAAATTGCATTTCCAATTAATTAATAAATGTGAATCCAATCCACATTATTAATTAACAAATGCTATTTACATAAATTCTCTCTCTTATATATGTATATTATAAATCATATTTATAACACACATATATCATGGATAGTGTTATCCACATTCTCTTAATCCTTGATAATTAAATCCCATTTAATTATCTTAGATAATCATTTTCACAATATGAATCATATTCATATTTAAGCTTGATAATTAAATCTCATTTAATCATCAAGTCCTTGCTTGGATATTTCATCAAAAGAACTATTCTTGAACCCTTTCAAGAATAATGTGCTTTCTCCGCAGATACTTGGAGATAAGGACAGGGCGATTGTATTATTCCACGTATAGTGACTTGGATGTTGAGATCTCATCTCAAATCCAGATCTTACGGACCTCCCACAGATGCTTGATTAAATCAAGACCGTAAATCCAATCTTCTCATTGGATCTGAATCTCATTCAGACCAATGTCCAACACTTGGACTAAGATCGGATTGCTTCTCTACTGAAAAGAGTCACTAAAATCCAGACCTGTTTCATCACTCCCTCGGAATGGAAGCGTCATGGATATACAATCGTTTATGATCACATCACCCTTCAGGTATTCCCAATACCTGTACATCCTGCATACTGGAAGACCCATGGTCAACCCGAAGATCAAGATCTATTTTACACTGTCTTCTTCAGGGTTTGATCACTAAGTTTCTCATTTGATCATTGGGATTTGGTATCGATCATATACTTTCCAAAAGCATATATCATACCTAGGTCTTGATCATATACTTTCCAAAAGTATATATCAAACCTACAAATTCAGTCAAGCTTCCAAAGCGAGACGACCGTGCACGGAATTTGATTCTTCCCAATATCTCATGAGTGAGCTCATGTCTTCCGGATCAGTAGTGAACCTGTATGATCCCTTTGAGAGATCGTATTACTCATATGCCCTTATATGCACACCAACGCGCCGGTGTATAGACCTTGGTTAGGTCATCAACCTATTGGTCTGTCAAATGTACATACTCAGACATATAGCAATACATCTGTCTCCGGTCAGAGGATGCGTGCCTATGCTGTGACAGCATTCAACATAGGACTTAGGTTATCTCGATCTCGTTAAGTCAACTCTTTGACCTAACTAATCTGACACCTCCGAATCTCTATTCCTATGCAGAGGACCTGCATCAAGAGGTCGGTCAGATATCAACCTATGTGAGAAAGGATTGCCATCTCCTACTCAGGCTGGAGATCACATCTTAACAATCATTTGACGGTGCTTGATGAGTCCTCAATCTAACTCTTTAGATATTCATCCAAGCACCAGCCTCTATGATTCAATAATTGAATCAACAGCTGTATGATCATTAAGATAGCCATGGTACATAACCCTAATTGTACAGAGGGACCTATTATGCAAATTATTTATTCTTCATTTCAGATCAGGGAATGATATTTGCAATAACATTTATTGCATAATGGCTCGCCGTGGGCTCACATGTCCAACAGCTTGGACCTTTTGGTCGAATTTTTATTTGGTAGAATGCTTCTTTGTATTTGGAATTTTTGGTGGTTCTGCTTGGATCTTGTTTTGCCCCTACGGATATAGCATCTTTTTATTCCGTACATTTTTTGGGGTCTTCGAAAAAATTGTGCCCAGCCGTCCATCCCTTTTCCGAAGCTTTATTTCAACCAGTACTCCGGTCTTTAGATTTCCACGCTACCAGAAAAGAGACTCACACAGTCTTCCAACATCCCGTCTGGGTTGAGCTTAGTGCATAGTGAGAGAGTGCAAATTAATTCCCTATTCCAGAGTTGTACCCAGAATGAAGAGATCAGGTTAGACACTAAGAGTCAAACGCTGCACATTGTCATGTGGAACTTAAAGAATTAAGTCAAAAGACCTGAAGATCTTTAAATCCTATTTCTCGGTGAAGTTCCTCTGAAAATTAGGTGGATTAAGGGCAAGTTCAGACCACTCTCGGTTTCGGCTCACAACTTGGTTCAGAACCCAATGACTTTTCACAAATGCAAATGCATGTGATGTTGGATGAAGTGCAAGTGTGTGAAATGCAGAATTTTTTTTTACGTGTGTGTGTGTGTGTGTGCAAAGATGAAATAAGAAGCCATTTTTTTTCAAAAAATTTTGGCAAGTCAGTGTTAGTAGAAAAACTCTTTTTTTTGAAGTTAGTACCCACCCCGTAAATACATATAGACTTACGCGAAAGTATGAGATATGGGTAAAATATATACAAAGTATATATACAGACCCCCCTATACTTAGCGAGTGTTGTGTCCTCAGAGCACAAAAAGCATAATGAAGACATAGCTCGTGCTAAGCGTAAGGGAGTGGAAAATTTATATACAATGGGTTAGGAAGTAAAGCGGAAAAGAGGGAATGAGGAGAGTATATACAGGTGGATGTCGGCTCCCCCTATACTTAGGCCCTGGACAGCCTAAGTATGGAAGAAGGGTGGAAATGGAGCGATTGGGAGGATTAGAAGGATGGTATAAACAGATGGCATCGGTCCCCCCTATACTTAGTCCTTGGCCTAAGTAGAGGAAGAAGTTGTACAAGGAGACCGATGTGGTCGGGAGGGAGGGTGGGTAGCCGATGATTAAGGCGGTTTTCGGCTGATCTTTTTGTGAGCCTGCGGTGGGAGATCGTAATGATGAGACGGAGATGAAGCATATGATTCCCAACTATGATCAGAGTTATCCTCAAAAAAATCATGATGGATAATAGATGAAGTGTTTGAGTCAGATGAAAGATATCCATCATCAGAGTTATCCTCAGAGGAGTAGTATTTGAAAGTGGACATACTCCAAGTATGCATATCTCTTTGTTTCTTTAATTGTTTCCTTAGAATTCGTTCCTTCTTGGGGTCAATCGATTTGTCCTCAGATGATAGCTCAGAAGCACCAGTCTCAGTCAGCTCATATGAAAGAATTCCAGTGTACTTGAAGAGGGCATGAGCATCATCTTTGGATGAGTAGTAGTTAGGAACGGGAGTTGTCCAACGAGAATTGAATTTTGGATCCTTACGAAGATATGGCTTTAGGGCTGCCGAACAGACTTCACTCATGTAGACCATCTTTTCCGGACCTGATGAGGGATTATCAACTGATTCCTCTTCCGAAAGGTCAAAGGTGACTCTCTTTTTATTTCGTCATGAAGGTGTCGGTTCACTTGAGTATCCAGATGAATAGCCATTGAAATTCTCCTTGATTGGTGTTTGGTCTGTGTGCTTGCTCTTAGTCTCCCGTATGTTTGAGCACTCTCGATTTGGGATGATTTGGTCAAGATATTCAGCGAATGTTGCTCCAGGGTGTCACCATGCATATGTCTCAGGATCGTAGTAGAAAGATTTGTCTATTTTGATATTCGCGGGAATTGAAATACTGGGGAGAGTCTCTGCATGTTCTTTCTCAATTGATTCGATGTTGGCGCATTCCTGTGTCGAGTTGATGTAATCCACGTAGTCAGAGTAGGTCGACCCAGGGTGTGCCCATGCATAAGTCTCCGGATCATATGATTCATATACATGATTCTCCCTGGTGAGAGTGGCTGGGAATGGAGCAGGGGGAAGATTTTCTAAACCAATAGTCTCATCAACAACCGCTATCTCAGGTGTGGTTGCGGGGTAGGGCTCTTCTACCGCTTCATGGTTACGGTTGTCGGGGACTTCGTGGGTTGCCTCAGAAGATCATGGTTCCTAAAAGACATGGTCAGATCTAAGTGCTTCCAATGCTGTGAAATTGATTTCCCGAGTCTCACAATCAATACTCGCCTTGGCCAATGCCAAGAATGGCTTTCCGAGAATGATTGGAGACTGGGTGAATTCTCCTTGATGCTCAATATCAATGATCGTGAATTCTACTTTGAGAGGAGCATCTTGGAATTTAATGATGACAGAAATGGTTCCTCTCGACCGTTTTATCGATCGGTCCGTTAATTGAACAATCTCTCGTATCTTTCGAATCGGTCCGAGTTTGAGTTCATGGAATACATAGGTCGGGAGGATATTAATTGGTGAATCATCATCAATCCGAGCATGGGTGAAAATCATGTTTTTGAGTACACATTCAAATTTGGGCAACCGCTTCACTATGCGGCTCTTGGTTTTTCTCCTCAACACCAAGGAGGAGGCCATTGACAATATATGTCTCTCGGTTTTTATTCTAATCCTGCCCGATTTCTTCATCGTTAATTTGTCTATTACAAATCCTTTAAGAGCGGGGATGTGTTCAATGGCCTGTAGAAAGGGAAGTTCAAAAATCAATTTCTTTCCTATTGCTTCCCGTACGGTTGGATCCAAATTCCTCAGATTGTCTTCAGTCTCAATTTTTATGAAATTTTCTAAATTTTCAATTTTTTTGTGGTTTTCAAATATTTCCATTTTTTGGTATTTTCTGGGTGGTGTGGGGGTGTGGGGTGTCCTTCAGGTGAAAAGGGGCTTTGGTGTTCAGGGTAATAGTCCGCTGTATAGTCATTTCTAAGGGAGTAAGATGTAGAAGTGAAATTCTCAGAATAATCCCTAGGTCCCTGAATATCCTCAAAATTTTCAATCTTAGATCCAATCATTTCCTCATTCATTTTTATATCCGAGCTACCAGAGATTAATCGATCGGCGAGTTCTTGAAATTTATCCTCCATTAAATCAAATTTCTTATTCATCCTCAAAATATTCTCCAAAATCTCTCTTTGGCCAAGTATGGGAGCAGTTGGGGTATGTTTTTGTAATTCAATGTCCTCTTCCATTTTTCTATATGTACTAGGAGAGGGATCTCTGGAAATATCCGATGTACGATCATCATTTTTTGAAAGTATCTCCTCAATAATCATAGAAGGTGACTGCTCATATGGTCTAGGTAAGTGGAGTTGGTCCAAGGGGAGTTGTGATCTTATGTGGTCGGCCCAATCCTCTGTATGAGTGAAGAGGGGGTTATTATGTTCAATCCAAGGTAATGATTTTTCTTTGGTGTTCGAGATTGATGGAAGAGGTGAAGAGGTGTTCAATTCGATCATGTGGTTATCTTCTCCCATGAATGATGGATTGACATTTACCGAATATGAGGGATGAATTGTATGATCAATGTAAAGAGGATTAAATGAAGAAGTAGAGCCCTCAATCATTTCTTGGTTTGTCTGCTCTGAATACAAAGGTTTGTCATTCATGAAACAGGTCGGATTAGCAGAAGGAGATGGATTTATTGGTGGTTGAGGGGGAGGGGTTTTGGGTCTAACCGATACGAATTCATTTTCATAGTATAGCTCTGATGGATTTTCTGATAAACGTTCGGTTATTTTTGAAAGAGCTGAAAGGAATGAGGGGTTGGGTCTGCAAGAGTTATTGGACAAGAATTCCATGGTGAATTTTAAATCAAGAAAGGAGAGAGATAATTGCACGGGATAATCAAGAGAAATCAAATGTACGGCTATTGATCTTGAAATCGGTTCACGCACACCAATGCAAACACAATGCAAACCCCATGTTCACCAACGCACACAGTGAAGCCGTAAGAGTTCGGCTATTATCTTTTCGATTTTAGTTGGTGATAAATCAATCTTGGCAGGAATTTAGCGAGCTAAGATTTAGGGCTATAGCCTTAAGTGTCATCTCTCGCTCACTCAGAAAAATAGAAACACATAAGGTCAGGGTTGCTCTCCCGCAGAAATTCTTGATTTTATGGGTTATTTTGATCGGCTATATTTAGCAGTCCAAATTTTAATGAGGTGATCACTGAAAAATTAGATGAGCACAAAATCACGTCTACCGTACCATCCCAATTTCCTTTTAAAATTATGTGATAAAATAAGAGGGAGAAAGTCGGGAAAAGCCGATGCACGCGGAAAACTATGATGAATGCTCAGTCAGAAGACTTACAATGAATCCTCGCAATCTTCATGTGGGATGCTAGACAGAATTTTGAAAATTACTCTAAATGAATGCAAGCCGAGGAAAAACCGCACCTAAGTAGAAAGTTCTATTAGCGGGGAAGAATTGAATTAAATTTGGCTAAGTTGAACGATCTACGTGCGTCTTGATTAAAGTGAAGTGTGGCTTAAGATCCTACGAGCACAATCAAAAATAAAAAATGCTCTGAGAGCCGTATGTGCAGGTCTATCCTAATCTCCACTCAAGTCGGGCCCCACCCTCTCCGGAGAGTGAAACAGGCCACGACACACCACAAATAGAGTTCAGAGTCTTTTTACATACGCGAGAGTCCAAACGGACACCGTTATAAATGAGCAGAAATTAAAATTTGCAGAAATTAAAAACCTAGACTCTACGCTCTCTCACGACTCGACTCGATCTTAAATTAATTGTGGTTTCTTCGGATCTCGGTGAAGATGTGTCGGTCTTTTGAAAAACCGCTCCACGTGCGCCGGGTACCTCGCAAGAAAAATAAGAGAGAGAATGTGAGAGAATGACTCAAAAAATAATAAAATAAGAAAATAAATGCTGAAAAAAAATTATGGGATTTACAATGAAAATTTCAGGGGTTCATAATACCTGAATTCGGAAAACCGAACGAAAATTTTCAAAACAAAAATCTAAGCCGTTTGCCTCCCTAGCAATGGCGCCATCTGACGTGCCCGGAAACGCCGCGTTTAGAAGTTGTTTTTAATCTTCGTACGTATAAATAAAATATCGTTCATTGTAGGCGGCGATCGGAAACAGTCAAGAAATAACCACAATTTTTAATCAAATTTAATTAAGTGGTTTTTATGTTTATTTTACTTGGGCAAGTCCCAAGGTCGATCACAAGGAGGCAAAGGAACAACCTAGAGTTGTGTCTATCCAATTTTGAGTTCGATTTTCAAGGCGGTCTTTTTTTGGAATTTTTTTCAATGCAATAGAGGGTGCAATATGCAAGTTTTGGCCTATTTTAGGGACTAAAATGTAAATTTCAATCAAGCACTGTCCGAAAAATACAAAACTTGGCCACTATGTAAATTATGATGAAATGAATGTATTGTAATTTTTTGGAATTTTTGGATGCAATATGAATTTTTTATGGATTTTTAAATGCAAACAGAATGATTTTCAAAATTTAATTATAATAAATATCAAACCTTTTTATTTTCGAGGACCAAAATTATCTAAGATCTATCACTAGGTGATTGATCTCAGAAAAATCCTAACCCTAAAAAATATGAGATCTAATACCTATTAAAAATTAAATAGTGAAATATGCAAAATGATTTTTACAGAGCAAATTATGCATGCAAATGCAAATCGTTTTGGGCATAATGTCAAGCAAAAATATCTCTACAATCTGCGATTTTTCGAGGATTTTTAGAGCAACGGTAAATCAATGGCAATTTTAAGAACACAAAGTGGGCAAAATATGCAATTTTCCACAAAATAATTAATAATTAATTAGTCAACAATCATAAAAATATCCACATTGTGTCAAACTGTAGAGAATTATATGATGAACACAATGCTATTTTTAAATAAATAAAATGATGTCTAGAATAGGTCCAAAACAGAGGGGGAACACAGGGTTATAAATGCAATTAGAATATAAATAAAATAAATAAAAAGTGTGCAGGCAGGGACCTAAGTGACATTACCAGGACTAGGGGGGTTATTTCTGCAATTGTACCAGGGGTCACGTGCGGTGCACGTGACCTTCTGGATCTGGACTATAATGCAAATGGGCGGAGCTCCAAGGGGGTTTCTGTAAATAACCCAAGTCACGTGCCCTGCACGTGACCTGGGTGATGATGTCACGCTGACGTCCCCCTCGGACGCATGTGCCTCGCACGTGCGCGAGGGGTCTCGGCCCTGGACCCGGTCGGTGGTGCAGAGGAGAAGCGAAGGAGCTTCAGCGGCGAGACGTGGCGGTGCTGGGCTCCGGGGATGCGCCTCAGACGCGGAAGAGGCGGGGGTGTCGAAGACGGTCGGAGGAGTGGCTGATTCGAGGCGGCTTTTGGTGGGGTTGGAGGAGAGCTCCTGTCGAGGGCGGAGGCGCGGCGATGGTCGGCTTCGCGAAGGCAGGTGATGTCGAAGACGGTGGAAGCGTAGCCGATGGAGTAGGGCGGTCATTGGAGTGCGTCGGAGAAGAAGGTGCGCAGCGGGGTCGGCGGAGTTGGCGATGTCGATCGTGGTGACGAAGTCGTAGGGGAAGATGGCGTTGCGGTGAAGTTAGAAGTCGGTGAAGAAGATGATGTCGTTGGCTCGACGCGGGTAGCGGAGCTGGGCAGATGCACGGAGGAGGAGCGCGGCTGCAGCGGCGTCGAGGAAGACGACCGGATCTCGCCGACCTGGTTGCGGCCAAGTGCTGTCACCACCGGCCTCTACTGTGAAATTGGCGGATGAAGAGAAAAGGGGACGGCAGGGGTTTTAAATAGGGATGCGGTGAGGTCGGAGGTGGTTGGCTGGGAGCGAGATGAGCGGAGGGTTGTTTGGGTCAACGGCGATGGAGGAGGCGGTTGGTTGGAGCGGCTGGCGGAGAGGTTGGAGGAGGGCCGGCTATTGCGGAGGATTTAGGGGGACGTTGGGAGGAGGATGACGGGTTCCCGGCCGTTCGATCGGCCGAGATCGAACGGCCCGGTACGGCCACGTGGCTGGAGGGTTAAGGAGAGAGGCAGCGGGCGCACGTGCGGTGCGCGTGCGGGGGGTGGCACGTGCGCTGCACGTGCGTGGTTTTTATTTTTTATTTATTTTTTATTTTTTTAATTTAATTTTTTATTAAAAAACGATAAAAATAAATGCTAAAAAACGCTGACATGTGGCGGCCTCTGGGGCGGCCACGTGTCAGCTCCAGATAAATCGTAAAATAAATCATTTGTAAAATAAAAAAGAAATAGCAAATGACCTTGGATCGAAAAAGCTTCTTTACGAAAAATGCTCGTCTCAACGAGATCTACAACTTTTATGAAGACATCAAAGCCAAATTCGGTCAAATGTAAAAAGTGAATTTTTGGGGTATCCCATGTACATAGAATACCTTGATTTTTGGGTTTGTATTTTTTGTCATTTTTGAACAAGATAAAAATCTGGAAAAATATGGAAAAATCAAAGATAAATAAAAGACATCCAAATCTAATTTTTTTGGATTTTTATCAATGAAGAAAATAAGTACATAAAATATAGGTCAGAAAACCGCTAAAATATACAATGTACAAAAGAGGCCCAAAACCCAACTTTTACATACGAGCTCCGATTCACTTGAACTTGGTCTTGTTTTGAAGGTAATTGAATGTGTATTAGTTCAAAAGTGAGTAAGATCAAATCGGACACTGGATGGAGAAGATATGGGGCTTTTAGTCCGAAAATCCTAAAACTATGGTTTGGGTTTTTGGTCCACTTATTTGGGTTAGTGAATTTTTTTGTATTTTTCATTTGTTCTTGTGAGTGATATGTACATAATGGAAGTGGTTTTGGATTATTCAGAGTTAGCATGAAGGAGTTAAAATTCTGGGAAGTTAGGCTATTTACAGGTCAACTGTGGCTTGGATTTTTGGCTTTTATTTTGTGCAGAAATTATGGATAAAATGCCATTTTTATGAAAACATGCATGAATGCTAATTATGCAGAATAAATGCTAAAATGCTGTTGATTTTAAGGGATTTGAGCTTAATAAATGAGATTTAGAGTGATGAATACGAGATTCATCAAGAATAGAGATCTAAGATGATTAAATATGATTTAATTATCAAGGATATGATTAATTTGGATATCACTTGCCACAATAATCAAGGATATTATAAATATGATTTATAATATGATGGAGAGTTTTAATTGTAAATAGAATTATATGTTGTTGTGAATGGGATTGACAATAAACAACTAATTGTAAATCTAATTTACATATTATGTTGGATATATGAATACGATTTATATTTGTCAATGACATGATTGAAGTTTTCACAAATTTATTTTGGAATTATTTTTCAGATAAATACAATAATTACTATTGTATATTAATTAATTTATATATAGATAGATAAATGAACGCATTATCTCTATAATGGTAGATGTCCACCTTGACTTGTTCAAGGAGGGGATGACCACCCTATTTATAGTAAAGGGACTTGGTCTTCACATTATCTATGTATATTAAATAAATCTAAAATGAATTAATTATTATCTTGAAAAGGATATAATTAATTTATTTTAAACTAATTGCTGTTGCATATTTTGGAGAAATAAATCATGGCCACTGATTAATAAACTTTTAATCTACATCGTAGATTAAGAGAGCACTTGGATTGAGATCCATATGCATCTAACTAGAATAACATGAAGGGTATCCCTTGCCTTTGATGACACACATAATTATAAGAGGAATTAAACACTCTCTCCCTCTCTCTCTATACATGCTAACCCTCTTTCTCATTGTGGCCATCCACCATGGAGCCCTAGAGAGAGTCGCCATCGCCACAGCACAGTCGTTATATTGTCGGATTGTTTGCTCGTAGATCTCCATCTCCTTCAATGTGCCTCGCTTGTGAAGAAGACGTCAGATCTTGAGTGACGAGATCATGAGATTCGTCACTTGGATCAACGGCATGGATTGCGAGGAGAACATGTTTCATCAACGCACTCGCAAGTGTCTCCTCCGTCGGATCAGACTTGAGACAAGAGGTCTCTTCGTTTAGAGACCCGATCACAACAACACTTCAATAGGTAAATATAATACTTATTTTTGGTTTAGATGAAATGATCCAAGAAGTGCTCTTGGATCATGTCATCAGATTAAAAATTTTAAATTCCACAGTCTCGAGCGACTAGCCACTCCCGATCGCATACGATGAAATCGTCACGCTTCCATGATAAACATAAGGATTTTTCCTATATCCTTCAAGTGGTATCAGAGCTATAGGTCAAAGGTTTAGGATATGATCCTTAAACTGAAGATGATGGGCATTTTTGGTGGTGTGAACTTTCATCGCATTTTTTTGCCATGTTTAATGTGTTTAAACATGAATTTGTCATTTGGATAATGTTCCCTATTAAATAAGGAAATAATGGTATTTTAGTTTACGTGATTTGGAATATGATTGCTCAAGTTATGTTTTTTAACGAACATGTATCCACTGTTTCGTGGATGGCGAGAAATAACAAAAGAGTTAATTACGGTTTTGAAACACCTAGAAATGCATGCAAATCACTTTGGTTCAGTTGTAGGTCAAGTTACAAACTATGTAATCTTATTGTTCTTGGTTTGGATTTAAATTGATTGAGATATGCTAATTTTAGTAAGTAAGGGTCATTGTTGAAAATTACTTTCCTAATCAAGAAGCATGTGATTTTCATTTAAGAATTTGATGACATTAAATGGTTTAATTTCTTGAAAAAATTATTGATAAATATTTATGAAATATTTAAAGATGATGGTTATTTTCTCGAATGATATTGACCATAACCGACTTGATTAGATATGATCTAGATCACAATTGGTTACAACAATTCCAACAACATAGATGATTTTATAGGATTGGGGATTTCTTAGCAAATATCTTTATAATATTAATCAAGATCTTTTGATAAATATTATATGGTATAACTTTACTTGAAAAAATGATTATCATCTCAAGCACAAAGTAATCAATTGCAGTTTCCTGGCCTGAGGCGCATATGGTGTCTAGTCAGAGAGTGTTGAGGTGGTTGCTCTGTGAGCGGTCTGTCCCCCTCCATCGGAACTAGACATGACAGCGGGTGAGGAAGGGATAATGTTTAAAGGGATCATGACGTATTTTTCCAATTATTAAAATTTGAATAATTCGTATTTGAGATAATACCATGTTTCAAGTAACAATAAAGAATGTTTGTTGGATATTAATTGGATCATTAATTTAATACGACTAGATTAATTGGAATTCAATTAAAATTAAAACACACTATTATGAATAGAGTTGTAATTTCTCTTTGAAGAATTAATTATGTGAATGTCATTCATAATAATAAATTAGAATTTAAACATTGTATGGAGGATCACATAAGTGACATCCATGGTCTCCCGTCAAGGCAAAGGGTTCCGTCACTGGGGATTGTATGTAGAAGACACATGTCCAAAGTGACAGCTCTTGCATGCAAGCGCATCTGGATCATGCTCTTTGCTTCTCGAAAGAGTGAGGTCGTATGCGTAGTGACCCTAATATCAGGTCCTCAAATTATTGGGGAAATATTGGATTGCACATAACGAGTTCTAATCATGTTGATGATTGGTTCAATTAACGACGGGTCAACATCACCTTAGGGGTGGTGGGCTCGGGTGTTAAAGATTGAATTGGGAATGTAAGTTGGACTTGCAAGGCAGAAACCTTTCCCACTTCTTTTTATCCGAGTTA
Source organism: Ottelia alismoides (assembly GCA_037367405.1). Taxonomy (NCBI): domain Eukaryota; kingdom Viridiplantae; phylum Streptophyta; class Magnoliopsida; order Alismatales; family Hydrocharitaceae; genus Ottelia; species Ottelia alismoides. Next base: position 1,486,552 of record JAZKJV010003011.1, on the reverse strand, counting down.
GAGATTCTCATATTATTGGGATGTGGTAAAGATAAGGAAGGAGTTCCCAGATCTTGCTTGAGATATAATGGTAAGTATATCTCTTATGTTGAAAGTGATTAAGGGAATGAACTTTCAGTGTGGACAATGCAAGACAACTTTGATATAAAAAATCCTAAATCAAGGTAAAATATGTGAGTGTGTATATATATACACACACACACACATATGCAAATTTCTTATTTTAGATAATCATCATTAAACCCACTCAATACTATAATCAATAATTACTAGTAAAATATCATGGATTGGATCCAAGATCAAGATATTATACTTGCAGTTGGACACATAATGTATGTGGTTGTATTGTGCAAGTTTCCTCATAATAATGAGTATGATAGTTAAATAGACAATAGGACTACAACCCTAGGATTTGTATATCTCTATAATCTTGATTTCTCATCGAATGTACTTTGGAAGTGACATGTCAATAATGATCGTAATTGTCAAGTAATCCTTATAAAAACCAAAGAAGATGTTCTGGCAAATATATGTACTCTCGATATTTAATCATGAATGACATGGTTGACTACATCTTTCAGAATGGTGGCTCTATAATAGATGATGTATTCAAAATGTTTAAGTATCTACTTGAACCAAAGTCTTTTAGAGTTTAGATGGGTGTAGATACGATGAGTATCATCATTCTACTATATGTACTCAATCATTCATGAAGATTTATAATATTCATATTATATGAATTTAATGAAGCATGTATAAATGTTGAAATACTCTTATATTGAAATCTTTTGAAATCAACATAAGAGATCATTTATCTTAAGAAATGGTTGTTTATAGATGAAGGGATCGTAGTGGAAGCTAGGTCTGACCCAAGCAAGAAGGAAAGTCAAAGAGATTGTACTTTTGTGACTTCCATATGACATCTAAAGAGTTGGATAAATGCCAATACTGCAACATGATGATGTATTGATAGTATGACTATCAAGTCTATCTAGGATCCTTAGATACGGACTTGGATAGTACATCAGAATAATCTAAATATACATAACATCATTGAAATTGAATTACATATTAGATAATATCAAGTCTAATAATTGTATCTCATTCTTCTAATAAACTTGCAATTGGTTTCGTATGTTTTAGAAGACTAGAAAATTTTATCTTAAGGTTTAATAGTCATGATGAAAAAAAGCAAGGGAGATTGGCACTTTAACTGGAAAGTTGATGGAGATAGTGGATACGATGGAAAGAAGGAAGATTCATATACTATGACTTCAAGAGACTAAATGGGTTGGAGAGAAAGCAAGGGATATTGAGAAGACAGGCTTTAAACTTTGGTATTCAGGTAAAGATAAGGGTAGAAACGGTGTTGGAGTGGTTGTTCATAAGGATTTTAAGGATTGTGTGGTTGAGGTGAAAAGATTCGGGGATCGAATTATTTTGCTAAAATTAGTGCTTGAAGAAGAAATTCTGAATATCATCTCAGTTTATGCACCGCAAATTGGTTTAGATGAAAGACTAAACAAGCTTTTTTGGAGGATTTGGATACAAGTCTACAAGGAATCCTACAAAGAGAGATGATTTGCATCGGTGGAGATCTTAATGGACATGTGGGAAAAGATGCTTGAGGGTATGCTAGTGTTCATGGAGGACATGGTTTTGGGGATAGAAATGAAGAAGGAAAAGCCTTCCTGGATTTTGCAACGGCATATGATCTTTTCATAGCAAACACTCTCTTCAAGAAGAGGGAGGAACATTTAATTACTTATAAGAGTGGGCCAACTTGAACACAGACAGATTACTTTACGTTGAGGAGAAGAGATAGGCTGTGTTGTAAAGACTGCAAAGTAATCCCAGGAGAGAGTTTGACAACTCAACATCGTTTGTTAGTCTCGGATGTATAAATGGAAGGGTTGGTAAAGAAAAGGAGGGTTTCTAAGATAACTAGAACTAGATGGTGGAATCTTCCACTGAAGCAAGTGAGATTCAGGGAGAAGGTTTTAGAAGACTTATCTTGGGATTGTAGCGGTAGTGCAAACGAGATGTGGGAGGCAGTAGCATCTTGTATCCGAAAGGTAGCTAAAGAGATGCTAGGCGAGTCAAAGGGAGGAGCTCCATGTCAAAAAGAGGCTTGGTGGTGGAGTGAAGGGGTGCAAGAGAAGCTAAAAATAAAAAGAGCTTTCTTTAAAGCTATGTCTAAGGATAGAACAGAGGAAACTGTTACAAACTACAAAATAGTAAAGAAGGAAGCAAATAAGGCCGTAAGCGAAGTTAAGTTAAAAGCTTATGAAGTTTTGTATAAAAATCTCGACTCTAAGGAGGGACAAAAGGATATATTCAGGTTGGCCAAAGCAAGAGAAAGAAAAACCAAAGACCTTTCTCAAGTGAGATGCATTAAGGACGAGGAAGGTTATGTGCTTGTTACTCAGAAGGATATAAAGACTAGATGGGAGCAGTACTTCCATAAACTTTTCATTGGGAAGGAAATAGAGATATCACTTTGGGTGATCTAGCTTGTAGTGAGAGTTACTTGAATCGTGCATGCTATAGACGGATACAAAGAAAGGATGTAGAGGAGGCTTTGAAGGTTATGAGACCTGGAAAAGGTGTAGGATCGGATGACATCCCTGTAGAAGTATGGAGAGTTTTAGGTGAGCGTGGTTTGACTTGGCTTACGAATCTATTCAATGTTATTTGGCGAAGCAAGAAAATGCCTGAAGATTGGAGGAGGAGTATCGTGGTGCCTCTTTATAAGAATAAAGGAGACATTCAAAATTGTTCAAATTATAGAGGTATCAAGCTGATGTGTCATGCTATGAAAATTTGGGAACGTGTGATCGAAAGAAGGTTGAGGCAAATTTCCAATGTAAAAGAAAACCAATTCGGATTCATGCCAGGTCGCTCAACTACTGAAGCCATCCATTTGCTGAGGAGAAAAATGGAGATTTATAGAGCTAAAAGGAAGAACCTCCACATGATCTTTATTATTTGGAGAAGAATTATGATTCTGTCCCACGAGAGATATTGTGGAGAGTGTTGGAGAAGAGATAAATACATGTCCTATACATTAACCTCATGAAGGACATGTATGATACGGCTTTATCTTGTGTAAGGACCCCGTATGGGAAGACTAGATATTTTGCCATCAACATTGGTTTACATCAAGGTTCTGCTTTGGGTCCATTTCTTTTTACTTTGATTATGGACGAGTTGACCAGTAATATTCAGGATGAGTTACCTTGGTGTATGTTATTTGCTGATGATATTGTGTTAATTGACGAGACTAGAGACGGAGTAAATGAGAAGCTTGAGGTATGGAGACATGAGTTGGAGACTAAAGGATTTCGTATAAATAGGGCTAAGACGGAATATATGGAGTGCACCTTTTATGGAAGCAATGGTGAAAGAATCGAGGTGAAGGTTGGTGACGATAACATTCAGAAGAGAGATTCCTTTAGATATATGGGATCTATTCTGCAACATGATGGGGAAATTGACGGAGATGTTACTAATAGAATAAATGCAGGCTGGCTAAAGTGGAGAGGAGCCTCTACTGTTCTCTGTGATAAAAAAATTCCTTTAAAGATTAAAGGAAAGTTTTACAAAGTAGCCTGAGACCTGCTATGCTTTATGGATATGAATGTTGGCCTTTGAACCACAGACATGTGCAGAGAATGAATGTAACAGAAATGAAAATGTTAAGGTGGATGTGTGGACACACACACGTAAAGATCAGATTCAGAATGATGAAATCAGAAAGAAAGTTGGCGTAGCTCCGATCGAGGATAAGATGCGAGAAAACCGCTTAAGATGGTTTGGACATTTGCAAAGAAGATCAGCTGATGCACCAGTTAGGAGATGCGAGTGTTGGGATGTTGAGCCGGCTAAGAGAGGGTGAGGACGGCCCAAGAAGTGTTGGAAAGAGACCATACGAAGGGATCTTAGTTTTGTGGATGTAAGCCCGGGATTGGCCCAAGATAGATATGAATGGAGGCGAAGAATCCATGTAGTCGACCCTATTTAATTGTGGGAAAAGGCTTTGTTGTTGTTTTTGTTGTTTAATAGTCATCCACATTGATGTTGATGCATTTGTTACAACAACCTCTATTGGATAAATGGACTTCATATTTTCAGTGGGAGAGCCCTTAGTCTTATAGAATGTCTTTATGACCTATATATTAGAATACACTCATAGTTTATTTCTAAATGTTGGAAATAAACGTGAATTCTGCGATAGACCTAACATAAAGAGTTATGATGGATATATTTTAGAGGGTAACCTAACATCTAAAGGACTCTGCTAATTTATAAAATTAATGAATGGTTCATTAACATTTCTAATACTGGGAATTGTACCTCTAAAGATCAATAAGGGGATGAATATCATTTGACAATGATCTGGAATCAAACCATGAACATAAGTTGTTGATGAGATCAATTAACTAGTAAGAGATGAAACCTTAGAATGTCTGAAATTTCAAATCTTACATACTTGTGAATATTGTATTCAAAGTAAAAATGTTCAATGCGTCCTTCTCTGGGAATGGTGTAAGATATTAAGGTATTTGAGATCTCATTTGGAGAAAGGAATATCATTCTTATCTAAATCCTTCTAATGCACCTAAACTCAATGGAGTTATTAGGAGTTACATATGGATCATATATGACATGATTTGATCAATGATGAATCTTAGTATAATTACCTCTTAATTGCTAGGTATATATGTAGTAGAGGCTACAATATATATCCTTTATAAGATTCCATGCAAATCTGAATCCCAAACCCTCATAAGCTATGGTTTGGAACCTAGCCTGGTGTTGGAAACTTGAGGATGTAGGGTTGCTTGGTCCATAACATTGTCATGGATGCAAGTAAGTTGGAATCTAGCACTAGAGAGTGTTGCTTCATTATAAAATAAAGGACGACATTAGATACCTACTTTATGACCTTGAGATTCTGAAAGATTTCATCTTTAAGGATATGATTCTTATATGATGACTCTCTTGATAATCAAGATGAAAATGAAGTGTAGGAACTCATTTAATCTTGAGAAGACAATGGGGCTCCAGAAATCAGAAACTAAAAGGACAATTAAAGATGAAACACTCATACCTGTCAAATGAGTTTGAGGATGAATTCCATGTGTCATTTAAATCTGACAATGATCTGACTTCATGTGATGAAGCCTCTAAAGATCATGACATGGAGAGATGGATGTTAGCAATAAAGTCTAAAGTGGACTTCATATATAAATGTTGTATATAGACCCTAAGGATCTACCTATAAGGGTAAGACCCGTTAGGTGTAAATGGATCTTCACTAAAAAGAGGGAATCCAATGAGAAGGTAGAGACCTTCAAAGCACGACTTGTATCATTTAGATACACATAGAAAGAAAACATCAATTGTGATGAGACTTGCTTTCTAGTGACCATGCTTAAACCCATCAGATTATTGCTAACTATAGCTACACAACTTGACTATGACATATACAAGATGGAAGTCAATATTGCATTCCTCTATGAATACTGTTGGACATGCGAGCCCATGGCGAGCCATTATGCAATAAATGTTATTGCAAATATCATTCTCTGATCTGAAATGCAGAATAACTAATTTGCATAATAGGTCCCTTAGTACAATTAGGCTTATGTATCATGGCCATGTTAGTAATCATACAGTTGTTGATTCAATAATTGAATGATAGTAGTTGGTGCTTGGATAAATATCTAAGGAGTTAGAATGAGGACTCATCAAGCACCGTCAAATGATTATTAAGATATGATCTCCAGCCTGAGAAGGAGATGGCAATCCTTTCTCTGAAGGTTGATATCTAACTGACCTCTTAATGCAGGTCCTCTGCATAAGAACAGATATTCGAAGGTGTTAGATAAGTTATGTCAAAGAGTTGACTTAACGAGATTGAGATAACCAAAGTCCTATGACGTATGCTGTCACGATATAGGCACAGATCCTCTGACCGGAGACAGATGTGTTACTATATGTCTGAGTATGTATATTTGGTAGACCAATAGGTTGATGACCTAATCAAGGTCTATACACCGACATGCCGATGTGCATGCAAGGGCATATGAGTAATACGATCTCTCAAAGGGATCATGCAGGTTCATTACTGAACCGGAAGACATGAGCTCACTCATGAGATATTGGGAAGAATCCAATTTCATGCACGGCCGTCTCACTTTGGAAGCTTGACATAATTTGTAGGTTTGATATATACTTTTGGAAAGTATATGATCAAGACCTAGGTATGATATATTTCTTTCGAAAGTATATGATCGATACTGACTCCCAATGATCTAATGAGGAACTTAATGATAAAACCATGAAGTAGACAGTACAAAATAGATCTTATACTTTTACTTTATTTTGGGTCTTCCAGTATGCAGGATGTACAGGTATTAGGAATACCTGAGGGTGATGTTATCATAAACGATTGTATAACCATGACACTTCCATTCCTAGGGAGTGATGAGACGGGTCTGGATTTTAGTGACTCCTCTCAGAAGAGAAGTAATATGATCTTGGTCCAAATGTTGGACTGTGATCTGAATGTGATTTAGATGCAATAAGAAGATTAGATTTGTGGTCTTGATTTAATCAAACATCTATGAGAGGTCCACAAGATCTGGATTTGAGTTGTGATCTCAATATCCAAGTCATTAAACGTGGAACAATACCATTGTCATTTCCTTATCTCCAAGTATCCGCGGAGAAGCGCGTTATCCTTGAAAGAGTTCAAGGATAGTTTCGTTGTTGATATATATATCCGAGCATTGAGAAGGGTAATTAAATATGATTTAATTATCATAAATAATATGAATTTGATTCACATTATAACGAGAGTGATATAAGATAACTAAATGTGATTTAATTATCAAAGATGTGACTAATGTGAATGTGATTCATATTATTTGGAAACATGACAGTAGAGATCCAAGATGATTAAATGTGATTTAATTATCATGGATATAAATAATGTGGATAACACTATCCATATTAATCATATATATTATAAATGTGGTTTATAATATATAAGAGATCTCTATTTATAATTTACATTTGTTAATTAAATGTTGATGTGAATTGGATTCACATTATACAATTAATTGAAAATGTAATTTACATTTTATTTTGGGTTGTGAAAGTGATTCAAAAAATTTCAATGGCAAGATTGCAATATTCACAAAATAATTATGATTTTTTTTGTAGAATAATTTACAACTAGTGTTGTTGTAAATATTGGAGATTTCCATGAAGTAATGTAATATCATGAGATTACATAATATTCCCACCAACTCCCATTAGGAAAGGGTGAGGCAATCTCCTTTCCAATATCTCCAAGTTTGATTGATTTAATTTTAGGATTAGATTATATTGATTTATCAATACATATTTAATCTAAATTAAATTAATTTCTTGTTGTATTTTTTCAACAAAATCTTATACATTGAAGAAGCACAAATCAATCTCATCCATTGATTTTGTGTAGTCCATGGATTGTGATCCATGGACTCCCAAAACCCTATATAAGAAGAGGCACCCCTTGCTCTTCAAATTTACAACAACTTCATATGCTCTCTCTCTTGCGGTAGTCCACCATGGAGCCCTGGAGAGAGTCGCTCTCGTCGCAGCATAGCCATTATGCTATCGGATTATTTGCTCGTGGATCTCTGTCTCCTTCGATGTGCCTCGCTCGTAAAGAAGACGACGGATCTCGTGTGACAAGATCAAGAGATTCTTTGCTTGGATCATCAACACGGATTGCGAGAAGCACGTGTTTCATCAACGTGCTCGCAAGCATCTCCTCCATCAGATCGGACTTGAGACAGAAGGTCTCTTCATTTAAAGATATGATCACAACCACACTTCAAGAGGTAATCTTAATACTTATTTGTGGTTAGATGAAAAGATCCGAGAATGTCTTGGATCATGTGGTTTCATCGCATGAAAAAAATTTAATTTCTGTTGCCTCGAGCTACTAGTGCGACTAGTCGCTCCCGATCGCATACGATATGATCCTCACGCTTCTGTTATGCACTTAAGGATCTCACCATATCCTTCAAATAACTCTCTGAGGATTTTCGTATGAAGTAGCCCCAAGTCTTCATGGTTGAGAAAAGTAAGGTGAGCAAGCTAAAATTCCATCTATGTACTCAAATAAGCTTCTTGTAGTTGGAACATAGGATTTGATGAAATTATAAAGGTCATGATTTCAGATAGAATCTTGATGAACCGTGTGAAGCTTAATGGGAGTGACAATGTGTTCATCATGCTAAATGTAGATGATATGCTAGTCATTTGGAATGATATAAGATAATATTAAGTATTTTGTAGACTGACTATTCCATACCTTGAGATATGATCTCAAGGATACCTCTTTAGTTCTGAATTTGTTCAGAAGCAAAGAGAAGAGGGTATTGGGATCATCACATTAGTGGTCCACCTTCAACGTGTTCCATTTTCTGGAAAATTCCAAGAAAGGCTTCTTTCCCTTAAGATATGGTACTCACATATCTAAAAGGATGACACCTCAAGGAGTAGAGGAAGTGAATGCTAAAACTGCTTGCCCTTGTGCACAACTACGAGAAGCCGGGTGTATGCTAGATATGTACAAAAGCCGTATGTCTACCATGCAATGGGAGTATTAAACTACTACTAATCCTACTATGGAGATAAAATACTTGATTGTAGTAATAACAATATATTCAAAGATGACAAGACTTTTTGAAATAGTGATCTCAAAATCTTATCTTCAAGAACTTAAGACTTTATAGATAGTGATCTAAAAGGTCTTAACTGCAGATACCTTAGGAGATAGAGATCTCCAAGAATAAGGGTATTCTGATAAGGATAATGAAAATACTAGTTATAATAATTATTGAGTTGTAGTATTAAGGACACTATAACGGGCAAGATTGAGTATTGGTTGCCTAAGATGCAATATTATGATGAATCTTAGATTCATCACTCTAAAAGTGATTAATTAAGCTCAAATACCTAGAATTCATTGGCATTTATTCATTTATTCTGCATAATTAGTATTCATGCATGCATCGAAAAGAATTGCATTTTATCACTCATTTTTGCAGAAAATAAGAAGCCAAAAATCTCAGTCCACTTAACCGATAAAATAGCCAAACTTCCCTGATTTTTAACTAATTCAAGCTAACTCCAAATGACCTCAAAACACCTCCATTATGTACATATCACTAACAAGAATAAGCGAAAAATAAAAAAAATCACTAACCTAAATAAGTGGGCCAAAAACCTAAACCCTAATTGCAGGATTCTCGAACTAAACCTCCATATCTTCCTCATCCAATGCGCGATTTGATCCTACTATTTTTTGAACTAATGTACATTCAAATACCTTCAAAACAAGACCAAGTTCAAGTGAAACGAAGCTCACATGTGAAAGTTGGATTTTGGTTCTCTTTTGTATATTTTGTATTTTAGCAGATTATTTTATATACATAGTTAACTCATTTTATTTTTTATTTTTCATTTATTTTCTTTGATAAAAGTTTTATTAGAACACATAAAATTCCAAATCTAAAATGAGCTTGAAATCAAAGAAACTAACTGAGTCCGAGTCTTCACTAACCGTTTGTCCAAAAATTATCATTTTCACATTGTATTTTATTTCTTCTTTTTATTAATTAATGAAAAACCAAAAAACAGATTAATGTGTAAATATTTATCTTTGATTTTATCGATTTTTTCGGATTTTTATCTAGTTTAAAAATAAAAAATAGAAAACCCAAAAATCAAGGTATTCTATGTACATGGGATACCCCAAAAATATCACTTTGTGCAAATGATCGATTTTGGTTTTGGTCTCTTCGTGAAAGTTGTTGATCTCATCAAGACGAGCAACTTTCGTGAAAGAAATTTTTTCAATCCAAGGTCATTTTCTATTTCTTTTTAATTATCTTTGTATTTAATTTTTCGATTTTCCTAGTGGTGACACGTGGCAGCTCCTGGAGCCACCACATGTCACCCATTTTTAGATCATTTATATATTTATTTTCACTAAATAAATAAATAAAATAAAATAAAATGCCATGTGTCTTGACCTGGGCCGTCCGATCTCGACCGATCGGATGGTTCCCAGGCCATCTCCTTCCTCCGTCCCTCTCTCTCCCACTTTCCCAATCAGGCGGTGTCGCCTCCAATCTCGCTTCCCACCCCGAAAATCTTCACCACTCGTATGAGATCCTCGCACCACCACCTTCCTAATCAGTCGTGTACCGCCCTTCCTCACTAACGCAATCACCCCAATCTAATATCCATCTAATATTCAACACACCCAATCTCCGACCGCCTTCCACCTTCACCCCGCGAGCCCGACCACTGCCACCTCCACTCTCCGCTGCCTTCCTAATTCAAGCCCACGACAAATTGATTAATAACCTCTCAATCAAATCCCATGATCCTCAATTAAACCCAATCTCCCCAGCCACCAATCACCGCCACTCCCCATTCATGCCACCTTCCTCTTTAGTCGGTCGCTTCTCCTAATCAAATCCGATCTCCACCCTTCCATAGTTGTCCCTCCTTCACCTCTATTTAACCACCAATGCCACCCCTTCTCATTTTTATCCTCCTATTGCACGGTAAAGGTGTGGGCTACAGGGTGACAGGTCGTTGCCTCCCTCTTCCTCAGTGAGGTCTGGTGGCTTGGCCCACCGTTGCAGTACCGCCCTCTGCACCTGCCTTTGCTCCGATGTCGACCATCGTCGAGCCAACATTCATCTTCTGCCCGTTCACCACCCAATACACCATAATCCACCTTCGATTCACCATCATATCATCTACATCTGACACCCCGTGCACCGCTCTTCGATACCAGCACCGTGTGGCTGAGCTACCTCTCAACCACAAGGTTTCACTCAAGTCACCGCTACTCCACCTCCACGAGTCAATCATTCCCCAATTGTACATCCGCATCGCCTTTGTAGACAAAATCTTGGATGTGTAGCCTTCATGAACTGTGCCTTTACCATTAGTCTTCAGGCTCCAGGAGGGACTTCATCACTTGTCTTCATCGACATCCTCACTACCAAAGGATCGCTCCCTCTTCCAGAAGCTTTACCGACCTCGCCACCCGCCTCAGCGAGATCCTCTCCACTTCAGCGTCTCCATCGCCATGCAACCCTTCCTCCGGCTGCTCAGCCTTCACCCGCTCCTGGGGATTCCACCACCACTATAGCACCTTTGCCTCTCCGCCTAGGGGTTTGCCACTGACAACTCAATCAGGAGGACCCTCCGTCGGATCCTGTTGCTCCACCATCAAAGGTCTGCAGCCTCTGCTCGATAACCCGTTGATGGCCGGATCAGCCTAAGACCCTCCTCACTTCCCACGCACGTGTAGGGAGGGGACTTTTACAAGAAGGCCCTCCAAGTTCCACTTATCCCACAGAAGCCCCACCTTCTACAGGGCACATGCGATTCCTTCCACCGCATTTTCTGTTGTAATCTAATTATTGTATTTTTCACTGATACCCATGTGTTCCTCTTTTATTTTAGACCTATACATTGCTTCATTTATTTATTAAAAATAATCATTGTGTTCTATAACTAATTCTCTACAATATGGCATGCTTGTGGTATTTTTAAAAGTTGTGGTTATTTTATAATAATTATTCTTGTGGAAATTAACATAATTTACCCAATATGTGCTTTGAAATTCATATTAAATTAACTTTAGCTCCAAAAATTGCTGAAAATTCACGGATCAAAGGATTAGTTATGTTTTAAATTGTTCTAAAAAAGAATTACATTTGATGCATGGTTTGCCCTATAAAAATCATTTTATAAATTTCGATCTTTAATTTTTAATAGGTATTAGACCTTGTATTTTCAAGGTTTAGTATTTTTCTGAGATCAATCACCTAGTAATAGATCTTGGATAATTTTATTCTTTTGAAATAAGTAGGTTTAATATTTATTATAATTAAATATGAAATTCACACCATTTACATTCATAAATTCATTAAATATTCATCTTGCAACCGAAAATTTCAAAAAAGTTAAAGTAGTTCATTTCATCATAATTGACATCTCGACGAAGTTTCATATTTTTTGAACATTATTTGATTGATTTTTTTTAGTCCCTAAAATTGGCCACATTTGCATGTTGCATTCTAAAATTGCATAAAATATCAAAAAATACCACCTCAAAAACCGTACACAAATTTTGATAGACATTATTCTAGGTTGTTCCTTTACCTCCTTGAGTTTGACCTCGATACTTGCCTATGTAAAATAAATATAAAACCATACCGATTAAAAATGGAGTAAATCAGTTGTGGTTATTTCTTGACTGATTCTGAATTCCCGCCTATAATGAAACAACAAATTGAAATGAAATTCACGCATATTAACTTAGGGTTTTCGCGACCCATCACATTTGCATTGAATGCAAGCACTATTACGTGGAGATATGCAAGTGACATAAAAGGACTTGGCATAGTCTCTTGGGAACAGAGTGATTGATTAGCTTACCTAGCTATTTTTTTAAATAACCTATGATTTTCATATGAATGTGGGTTTAAATATTATCCCATTAATGGCTCTTTGGGCTAGTGGGAGATTGTTGGACATGCGAGCCCATGACAAGCCATTATGCAATAAATGTTATTACGAATATCATTCCCTAATCTGAAATGAAGAAAAAATAATTTGCATAGTAGATCCCTTATTACAATTAGGGTTATGTACCATGACCATTTAATGATCATACAACTATTAATTCAATTGTTGAATCATAAAGGTTGGTGCTTTGATGAATATCTAAAGAGTTAGATTGACGACTCATCAAGCACCGTCAAATGAATATTAAGAGATGATCTCCAGGCTGAAAAGGAGATGGCAATTCTTTCTCTGAAGGTTGATATCTAACCGATATCTTGATGCAGGTCCTCTGCATAGAGATTTGGAAGTGTTAGATAAGTTAGGTAAAAGAGTTGACTTAACGAGATCGAGATAATCAAAGACCTATGTCGTATGTTGTCACCATATAAGAACACATCCTCTAACTGGAGACATATGTGTTAATATATGCCTAAGTATGTATATTTGGCAGACTAATAGATTGATGATCTAATCAAGGTCTATACACCGGTGTGATGGGTTGCATACAATGGCATATAAGTAATATGATCTCTCAAAGGGATCATACATGTTCATTACTGAACTGGAAGACATTAGCTGACTCATGAGATATTGGGAAGAATAAAATTCCATGCACAGTCGTCCTACTTTGGAAGTTTGACTGAATTGTAGGTTTTATATATGCTTTTGGAAAGTATATGATCACTATTTGGGTATGATATATGCTTTTGGAAAGTATATGATCGATACCAACTCCCAATGATCGAATGAGAACCTTAATGATAAAAACATGAAGGAGACATTCTAAATAGATCTAAAACTTCGAGTTTATTCCTGGTCTTTCAATATGCAGGATGTACATGTATTAGGAATACATGAGGCTGATGTAATCTTAAACGATTGTATAACCATGACACTTCCATTCCGAGGGAGTGATGAAGCAGGTTTGGATTTTAGTGACTCCTTTCAATATAAGTGATTTAATATTGATCCAAGTGTTGGGCAGTGATATGAATGTGATTCAGATGCAATGAGAATATGGATTTATAAAACATCTATGGGAGGTTCCAGGTCCGCAAGATCTGGATTTGAGATGTGATCTCAATATCCAATAATAATTTCATTGTTGATAATGTATCTAAGCATTGAGAAATGGATACTTAAATGTAATTTAATTATCATGAATAATATGAATTTGATTCACATTATTTGACCATATAAAGAGAGTCATCTAAGATGATTAAGTGTGATTTAATTATAAAAAATGTGAATAATGTGAATGTGATTCATGTTAGTTGGGCACATGAGAATAGAGATTGAAGATGATTAAATATGATTTAATTATCAAGGATATGATTAAAATGGATATCACTACTCACAATCCCCCTCCCCTTTTCGTAACAAAATCAAGCATCAGTGAGACCAAAATGAGAGTGAGCAGCATAGACAATGATGGATTTGTGAATGAGAAATAGAGATTTCCCACCTTCATCAGAATCAATGGGTTAATGGCAAATTGGTCAAGTGGGTTGTCTCCAATCAACCTCCAGGCTTCCGCAGCCATTTTTGCTATTTCCTCCCCATTTCGGAGCCTAATGTGAAACCACGTAATTTTATTCTAAAATCTGGAGTATTTTGAACATCCAAAAAATTCAAATAATTACGCCATTACGTAGATCTCGTCGAGATCTTTCCAACGAGCCCAAAAATACCCAATTCCGACATTCCTAGCTCAAGTTATCAATATTTTGAGTATAATAGTTGGGACCCATATATGGATCCGAACCAGATCCGAAATTGCAGCCATTTTCACCTCTTCTTATATAAATAGAACATGATAGGATGTCCTCTCAAAAGCCCTAGCTACCACCATCCTCCCCACTCATTGGAGCACCACCGCCCTGACTAGTTTAGTCGTCGGAGGGCCGCCATTGACATCGGAGAAGGAGCTCCGATCGAAGATCCGCGACCCCCATCACGTAGGAAAGCTCGAGGTCACCTTCGTACACGCATTTGCACTACCATCGAGTGACGAAAATATCATTTCCGTGTGAGAGGAGATCTCGAGGGAACATCGTCGGAGGTAACGATAAATACCCCCCTCTTGCTGTTGGTTTCCACGTACTTTTGTCCCTATATTCTCGAACATCTCTAGAGCATCTTGTGTTTCTTGTAGCATGATTTATATATTATTGATGGTGCCACATTTTACGAACTATATTTCGTCAATAATATTATCTCGATTCTTTTTAGTGCTTTGATACGGAGATAAATAAAATAATATTTTCGTAGCGATGTCATTTCCCCTCGATGTTGTTGTTTTCTACACGATTATCAACTCTATATTCTTGATCATTCGTAGAGCCTATATCTATTTTTGGGTTATGCCTTATGCATATGCTTGCATGAACATTGTCATGTATATTTCCGAACAAAAATTGTATCCTATCCAATGTGAGAGAGAAACAATTTACTTGGAGATTATATGTTTGGATCTGTTCGTAGTTCTTTTTTTTAACTAAATCATGCGTTACTTGAGAACCTGTAGCTCAAAGTCGGAGATTACAATCAATAATTATAAATTATGGTGACATTATGACCACGGCTGTATTATATATAAAAAAAAAGAAGAAACGTTACCGTTAGAATTTGTAAGATCAAGTTGAAAGATCTCATATACCATACCTTTTTAATTAATCAAGTTCCTTAATACATCAAATTAAGATATCCAAATGAGGTGAAAATCTATGAATCGTTAACTACACTAATTCTATCTTATCGTAATTTTTTTCTCAAACTTACTTTTACCAAATATGTATCATTTAAATAAGCAGTGCCAATAAAAGTCTCTTTTTTTCTGAGTTTGCTTAACTTTCGTCAAAAATTGTCATTATATTCCATGCACTAATAAGTATACAATAGAGTTAACATTTATAGTTGAATAAGTTAACTTTCGAAATACCATTAGCTTTTATTTTTTTATCAATCTGAATCTGATACGTTTCTAGCAATGATATATTGTTTCTCACATTATCAATCGATTTTAGTCATCATGTCTGTATGCATGAGGCTCGTATATTGTTGTACATAATGCTTACCATATCTTCACAACATAATACTGCATGAAAGGGGTATATTATATATAAGTATATGTTCGTTGGTGCATGTTCAGCTATGCAATTAGTTAAGATCAATTATCAAAACTTGGCAAAACAAGCTATTATTTCAGAACGCTAAATTCTTCCATTGTTAAGTGTTGGTGTCTTAATGCATAATCATGTAGATAATTAGACCTTTTTTTTAAAGTAAACACATGGTCAAATTGCAAAAACACCCCAAAAAACTGACTTTTCAACCGTAATTCTAAAAATTATGAAACCACAATGATTTTAAAGATAATTTAATTTAGAGTACAATGAATGTGAGTTTAATTCAATTTAAATTTGTATGGAGACAAAATTGGTCTTTCAATTATCACTTTATGGCTTTTTTTCAATTCTGGTTACTTTTATTCTGTACATGAATTCACGATTCACCATCAATTAATTCTAGCCAATTAGGGCGCCCACCAATATTTACACATGAATCCACCATTCTAAATCAATCTCCCTTGGATACATCGACACCCATCACCTTCTTTTGCCTTGATTTCACTATGTATGTAATCGCCGCATGCTGCCACCTTTGTCAACCCTTCGCTCCCCCTTATCCTCGTCATTACACCATGGATCAAACCCCTTATAAAACCTCCATAACTACTTCTTGTTATGCCCTTCCACCACTTGCAGAACTCTCTCCCCACCAGGTTGATCCTACTCTTTGGTGATAACAGATGATGGAGTTTGATTAAGCAATGATGAGGCGGGTGTCTTGGTGAGATCTGCGACCGTCTTCTCATCAGTGTAGCAGCTCCACAAAGGTGCTCAAGTTAGTGCGCCCTACTTGCTAGAGTCCTTTGACTGACGAATCCAAAAGGCTTAACTCCTGCTCCCCAAGTGATATCATTCATTCATCATCGCTCTGTGGTTCGGCTCGACCATCAACTCCACCAACCGTTGCCCTCCGCTCCTCCAAGTAGTCCCCCAATCTCACCCCTTTTTCGATTTATTCCATTTTTATCTCACCCTTAACATCACCTCCGACTCATCTGTGCACCTTATTAGTTCCACCTCACCACCCTAAACTTTGTCGTCACATCCCCTACAAATCTTCGTTCCTCTGTGACCTCTCCCCCTCCACTCCGCCCCCAAGTTTCTGCACAAACCTAGAGCTCATGCCTCCATCTTCCTTGCACAACTCTAGGCCTCCACTCCACCTCCAACTCGCATCTCTTTTGTCATCTAACTCTGCGATATCTCCCTCACTTCACTGATCAGATGAACGAACGAAGATTCGGTCTTCTCCACTGACTCCGATAGTTGAGCATCATCATGCCACCCTCACCTTCGTTGGACATGCAATCCAACGACGAGCCATTATGCAATATTGTTGTTACAGTCCACTCCTTAATCTGAAATGAAGAATAACTAATTTGCATAATAGGTCCCTTAGTACAATTAGGATTATGTACCATGGATATCTTAATGATCATATAGTTGTTGATTCAATTGTTGAATCATAGAGGTTGGTGCTTTGTTGAATATCTAAAGAGTTAGATTGAAGACTCATCAAGCACCGTCAAGTGATTATTAAGAGAGGATCTCCATCTTTGAGAAGAAGATGGCAATTCTTCTCTAAATGACTGATATCTAACCAACCTCTTGATGCATGTCCTCTGCATAAAAATAGATATTCAGAGGTGTTAGACAAGTTGGGTCAAAGAATTGACTTAACGAGATCGAGATAACCAATACCTATGTCGTATATTATCATGATATAGGCATGCATCCTATGACCGAAGAGAGATGTATTACTATATGTATAAGTATGTGTACATGGTAGACGGCTAGGTTGATGGCATATCAAGATCTATACACCGACGAGCTGGTGTGCATATAAGGGCATATGAGTAATATGATCTTTCAAAGGGACCATACATGTTCACCTTTGAACCAGAAGACATGATCTGACTCATGAGGTATTGGGACTGATCAAATTCCATGCATGGTCATCTTGCTTGGGAAGCTTGACAAGAATTTGTAGGTATGATATATGCTTTTGGAAAGCCGATGACACGAAATCCGATGCAGTTAAGACGGATAAAAATATGTAATGTGTCGTTGTTCTCAACCACTCGAATCGGTCAACAAGAAAAATTTTATTTTCAACCACTTAAAAGATATCCAAATAATGACAAATCAAATATAAGCAGTTTCACTATTCTATTTACCTGGTATAACAACCAGGGTTGAACACAAGGAGCACAATTGAAAAAACTAAGTAGTCAATTTTCGAAAATAATTTTTAGTGGTTTTTGAATTTTTATTTTTTCAAAACAAGCACAAAGGATAAAACACACACCACACTCTTTTTATATTTTTCAGAATAATAAAAAATGTATAGAAAAGTTTAGAGAAAATATTTTTTCATTTTATATGTTTTAAAATATTTTTGGTAATTTTTTCAACTTTTTCAGGTGTTTTTGCGATTTTTAAAAATCAAACAATGAAAAATAAGGAAAACATTGCACAACCACGAGTATTCTGCAACTTGAACATACTTTAAGTGCCCAATATCCTAGAAACTATTTTTAAGCAAAAGTACACGAAATTATCTACAAACAGAGACTGGAATCACAATTTTTGGATTTTTCTAGAATTTTCTACATTTTTTCAAGATTTTTAGTTTTTTGAACTTTTTTGGAGTTTTATAAATAACCTATCAAGAAATTAGAAACTAAAAGATAATAAAAACATACCTACATTAATTTTTTGTAATTTTTAGGTGAATTTTCAAATTTTTGTGAATTTTCTAATTTTGGGCAAGCAAAAAGTCACTATTTTTTATTTTGTAAAATATTAGTTGTCAATGAAATACTATGAAAATTTTACACAATGTTCATGAGCATATCAGGAGCATAAACAAATTTTCTCAGAATTTATTGAGCAAGAAAAGCCATTTATTGCATAAAAAAGAGCTAGCAAGTTTATTGTCTGAAACACAGGACTAGATTGCAAATATTGGAAATTATTTTACAGAATGAAGAACAGAAATAAATTGTGGGGGAAAGCTTGCAATTTACCTAGTAAAAGCGTATGATGTACGTGCTGGATGTCGGTGGAGACTATTTTGTAATTGCGGAAACTGCAGAGGGCTTCTTTGATATCTACCCAAAAGATTTTTTAATGTGTTCCTCCTCCTTTATTTTCCTTCAAGTGTCGTCGACGCCACTGGGGGGGAGATGGTGAGTAGGTGGCCGCGGCCCAGCGCATGTCGCTGGGTTGTAGGAGGGTTCAACCGGAGTCGCGGGGCGGAATCGCCACTGGAGTTGCGTAGGTGGAGGGCGGCGTACGGCAGGGGGGCGGCGCAGCAATTTGGTTGTTCGGTCGTGGGTCATCGGGCGGGGCTGCAAGCTTACGCGACGGCGGGCGCGAGGTTGGCTGGGCGGTTGGGACACATCGACGGTGGTCGCCGGTGCCGTGGATGATGGCTGGGAGCGGGCGACGCTATTCCACGGGGGGAGTGAAGGGGCTGCGGCCAGGGGGTCACGCGATCGAAGGCTGCGACACTGCCACTGGGCGGGAGTCGCGAGCAGGCATGGCCGCACGTAGGCGAGGCCGTGCAACGGAGATGGAGAATGGTGATGCGGCGGAAGGCATTGATCAGTAGAGGAGCACACGCGGTCGATGGTGAGAGAAGCCCCGCCCCAAGATGAGGAGGAATGCGGGGCAACACGTGCGGCCGAAGAGGCGGAGCCGGAACCACCATTGAAGGTGCGGGAGGGCCACCTTGCGGTGGGAGGAGGCGACCGCGGTTGACGCCGTGGCGTCGGGGCGTGCTGGAGGAGATGATGGGCGACAACGTCGACCTGCCTGTTTATTTTGTTTTTTTTGCTTTATTTGTAAACAGAATGAAAATGAAAATTATATATATATATATATTAAACATGACTGTAAATAGAGAAACAATAAAAATTTGATTTTTATTATTTTTGTTTATTTTTTATTTTGATTTTCCTGCAAAACAAATGTTAGAAATAAAAACAACCATATATTTTTATTTTTTTATTTATTTATAAACAAATAGGATTCGTGAATGGATGTGGATCTTTGATGAGATGAAAGAAAAATCCTTGTATCAGATCGGAAATAGGTGGTGGAAATTTTTGGGATTTTGATTAAAGATCAATCATGAGATAAAAATTTAATCTACGACTTATCTAAGAAAGATGACGGGAAATAGAAAATGGATCTCACCTCGGGTTCGGATACGTACTGATGGCCTCGATGAGGACCGATGCGCTGTTCGCGGACGGCTCGGAGGCTAAGCACCTTTCTTCAACAATATGTCTCTTGGATATCGGGCTCCTCTCCATCAAAGATCGATCTAGAGGAAATGAGGGAGGAGGAGCCCGATAAAAAGAAGAAGAAAAATAAAAAAGGAAAAAATATACAAAGAAGGAAGGTAATTAGTGATTATTTAAATAAATTAATTAAATTAAAAAGCTAAATAATAAAATAAAAACGAATTTCGAATTAAAATAATAATTAAAATAATTCATTTATAAAAATCAATTAACCACCTTAATGGTGGTTATTTAAGGTAAAAATCAAATCTTATATCCATTGAATGTTTTCAAATCAAATAAATGAATTAAACATATAAATAAATCAAATTTCATAATTAAATTAAATTAATTAATGTTAGATATTTTTTGGTGATTTTTATATAAGGAAATTAGTTGTATACAAATATTATGTACATATAATACAATATACACATGTATAAATAAGGAAATAATTTTTAATTTTTTAATTTTATTATTTGTATTTTATTATTTTATTTTTAATGAAAATATTATTTATAATTATATACATTATATATATAGATAAATATGAATAAACATGTATAATAAATAATGGTGAAACTGCACAAAACATCGCAGAAAACTGACTTTTTAACCGTAACTCCAAAAATTATGAAATCACGGCCATTTGAAAGATAATCTAATTTAAACGTATAAAGGAAGTGAGTTTGGCTCAATTTAAGTTTGTATGGGGTCAGAATTAGTATTTCAATTATCCTTTTGGGGCTTTTTCTAAGTGTGATTATTTGTAATGTGTACTTATGCTTTGCAATTATTTTTATTATTTACAACAAATTTTTAATTACAATTTTTGTTACAAAAATAGTTAATTTGAGGTCAATTTATGTACAAATAAAATAGTACAAGTTTTATACAAATATACATGAAAAATATTTACAAAATATTTTTGGATTTTTGAATGAAAGATTTTATCTCCTCCTACTTTATTCCGAGATGATTAGGTCAAGTCTTGATCTTCTCTCGGAGTTTGGGTCAGTCTGTATTTATTGCATAAACTGATCCTTCATTTTTCTTTATCTTTTTATTTAAGTACAAAAAGTGTTAAAAATGCATATTTAAGAAATGCATGTAAAATGGTAATTTTTATGGAATTAGTGGGTATTCACAGGTTTTTGACTACGGGAATGAGCTAAAATAAAACAATAAAGGCGATGAATTGTGGATTCATCATTCTCGTATACTTTACCTTTGCTAGTTCCTTAGCGAACACTTATTTTGGAAAATAAGTGAAACCCAAAATAAAGAAAAGAAAAAGGAAAGAAATTAGAATAATGTTGACTTTTAACTTATCTTCATAAAAATGTACTATGGAGCTCTGTTGGGCCTTTAGATTATTAGTGTATCAGAACCTTAATGTGAAATGGATTTAAAACCTAACAGCCTCTAAGTTCCACAAGACTCCTTTTCAGGTCTCCTCAACAATCAGATCAAAACAAGTCTACATACACAAATTCTTATGACTATGAGTTCTTACTTGTACGGTGTAAGTGAAATATAACTCCTCATCTCAAAAGTAGCAAAGAAACAACCTCTCCAACAAGGCAACTCTAATCCCCCAATATAGCAACTCTTTCCTCAAGGAGCATGGATATTCCCTTTTTAGTTCAAGTACAACCAGCTCAAGAAGAGGGGATGGGTAAGATAATGGACGGTAACCAATGTAGTTACCTATCCTTGGATGCAAGACCAGTATAACCACGTCATCCACTGCAAGCTCGCAAATATTTGACTTTGAAGCTCTTATTAATTTTTTTTTCACTTGTATATACACTCCGACAGGCATTTTACTTTTCAATCAGGCCTGTCCACTTTTTGGAGATTCTGCATTTTTTCTTTTTTTTGTGAAAATATATACAAGGTGCATCAAGTACATAAAGAGTTTTTCCTCTTGAGCCAGTAGACTATCCCTCTTTTGAAGCATTATTGCTACCCCACAGGCATCATGTCTTTAGACCTCAACATCACCAAACCAGGTTGAGACGTATTTCCCTCCTTAGAGGAGGAAGAGAAGTTCCTCCTAGATGTACTACCCTCGGTTTTCTACCCCAAGCCAAAAGATTCTACCCCCTCACTACCTCCTCCATGAAGAGCTACATGTAGAGTGCTTTTCCAAGGTAAGCTACGGTCTGAAAGAATCATGCATGTTGTTATTAAATATTCTACTTAGACTTATCAAGATGACATGTGAACATAGTCTTATGGACTCAAAGAATTATGTAACTAGGACCTGAAAAGTCTTAACTCCAATTCTTATAAGGTTCCTATGAAATTAGTGGATTAAGGTCCAACTAAGCTCCATTCTTCAAATTTATTATAGACTTAGTTAAATGTCAAAACTGTCCTGAAAAATAGTACACATGCTAATGCAAGAAATATGAACAATGCAAAGAAAAGAAAGCAAAATCTTTTTGTGAAACAATTTTCAAATTTTGAATTTTTTTATGGATTTTTGAAAAATGATGCACATGCAAAATTTTTTTATGCAACTAATTAGTAATATATATAAGTATATACACAATTTTTTTAATAAGGGTTAGGGAAGAGATACACATATTTATATTTACATAGGAGTGAGTCGATTATTTACAAGATCAGGTGAAAAGGATTTTACGACTTAAGTAATTCATACAAGTAATATACACAGCTGGATTTTTTTATTTTTTTTTATTTTATTTTTCCATTTTTGTAATTTTTTTAATGCATATATTCCTCAAATTTATTTGAAAATAATTTTACAAACAATTTTGAAAACTATAGTCAAAATATTTTTCACATAATTTTACAATCATTTACAATCATTTGAAAACAATTTTGCAAACATTTTTCAAACAGTTTATATAGATTTTCAACACAATTTTTCAATAATTTTTCAAAATATTTGCAAATAGTTTTACAAAAATGATTTTATTTTCACACAAAGAGAAAAAGTTGTTTACAAGCCACAATATTTTTACAAAGGTTGAAAACATTTTTCAAATATTTTTCAAAATAGTCTTCAAAAGATTTTTCAAATAGATTTTTAAACTACTTTAAAAATATTTTTCAAAATATTTTAACCTGACTTATTAATCAATATATAAAAAAGAATTTTGAGAAAATTTCTGCATCTTTTTATTAGAGTTTTTTACAAGTATTTTTATAATATTTTAGGCATATTAAAAATACGAAAATACGAGTTATGACTAAAGTATTACATACAATATATACGACACCCCACTATACTTAGCTCGAACTATGTCCTCATAGTGATCAAAGAGCAGGAAAGAAAGACATAACTCGTGCTAAGTCTAGAAAAGTGAAAAGAATATTATACTACAACGATGAATGAAAGAATACAATCTATAGAAGTCGGTGACCCCCTATACTTAGGAATCAAGTAATCCTAAGTATAGAAGATTGTATACAAGGGGAAAATCAAGGAGTAGAATGTACTGGGTTTACCCCCTATACTTAGTGAATGATATTGAGAATCCCTTAAGCGCATCACGGACGTGTGTCGTTCGCATCATATGCAGTAGGGACAACTAGTCGCACTAGTTGCTAGATGCGGTGGAAATTAAAATTTTTAAAGTAAAGATGAAACCGCATGATCACAGAACACTTCTCAGATCGTTTCATCAAACCACAAAGTATAAGGAATACCTCTTGGAGCATGGTTGTGATCGTGAGATCCCAACCAGAGATCCTCCTGGTCTCAAGTCCGATCCACGAAGAACGCACTTGCGGGGCACGATGATGAGTCGCGTTCCTCCCGCAATCCTCGATGAAGATCCAAGCAAGTGATCCCCGGATTTGTCAAGCGAAATCCATCGTCTTACTTTAGAGTAAGCAACTCCAAAGAAGAAGGAGATCCTCGAGTCGTCGAAGGAGAAGGCAAGATGCTCTCCTCCTCATACACAAAGTGGACGGCCACTTGAAATTGAGAGAGAGAGCCTAGACGAGAATTAGAGAGAGAGAGAGAGAGAGTAGTCTTCTACAACTCTTGATGATGTTCTTTGGAAGGCCTAGGCTAGCCCTCCTTTTATAGTTTGGGATCCAATGGATCTCAATCCATGGGAGACATAGATCCAACGACCATGCTCAATCCATGTTATAATCAATGGCTATAATTGTTGTTGGATAAAACCAACAACATTTATTTATGATTAAATTAAATATATGTTGCAACATTATCAACACATTTTTTAATTGACAAAAATTAAATTAGTTAAGAGATTAATCAAGATAATAAAATGGAGATAATGTTGCCTCCTAAAAAAGGGGCGTCACCCACGACGTTTTCATGAGTGACGCCACCTCAAAATGGTGGCTTTTATCTCTCTTTTATTATATCACATTATCTCTTTGTATAACAACTATCACCAAATTAATTCCAAATTAATTTGTGAATATTTCAATCATGCCATCGAAAAATATGTGAATCAAATTCACAACCCAAAACTAATTTATAAATTACATTTCCAATTAATTAATAAATGTGAATCCAATCTACATTTAATAATTAACAAATGTTATTTACGAAATTCTCTCTCTTTAATATATATATATATATTATAAATCATATTTATAATACACAAATATTATTGGATAGTATTATCCACATTCTCTAATCCTTGATAATTAAATCCTATTTAATTATATTGGATAATTATTCTCACAATATGAATCCCATTCATATTATGCTTGATTATTAAATCTCATTTAATCATCAAGTCTTTCTTTCTTGGATAGGTAATTCATCAAATGAATTATTCTTGAACCCCTTCAAGAATAATGTGCTTTCTCCGCAGATACTTGGAGATAAGGACAGGGATTGTATTGTTCCATGTATAGTGACTTGGATGTTGAGATTTCATCTCAAATCCAGATCTTACGAACCTCCCATAGATGCTTGATTAAATCAAGACCGCAAATCTAAATCTTCTCATTGTATCTGAATCTCATTCAGATCAATGTCCAACACTTGGACTAAGATCAGATTGCTTCCTCTACTGAAAGGAGTCACTAAAATCCAGACCTGTTTCATCACTCCCTCGGAATGGAAGCGTCATGGACATACAATCGTTTATGATCACATCACCCTCAGGTATTCCCAATACATGTACATCCTGCATATTGGAAGACCTATGATCAACGCGAAGATCAAGATCAATTTTATACTGTCTTCTTTAGGGTTTTATCAATAAGTTTCTCATTTGATCATTGGTATTTGGTATCGATCATATACTTTCCAAAAGTATATATCATACCTAGGTCTTGATTCATATACTTTCCAAAAGTATATATCAAACCTGTATACTTTCCAAAAGTATATATCAAACCTGCAAATTCAGTCAAGCTTCCAAAGCGGAGACGACTGTGCACAGAATTTGATTCTTCCAATATCTCATGAGTGAGATCTTGTCTTCCGGTTCAGTAGTGAACCTGTATGATCCCTTTGAAAGATCGTATTACTCATATGCCCTTATATGCACACCAGCTCGCCGGTGTATAGACCTTGGTTAGGTCATCAACCTATCGGTCTGCCAAATGTACATACTCAGACATATAGCAATACATCTGTCTCCGGTCAGAGGATGCGTGCCTATGCTGTGACAGCATTCAACATAGGACTTAGGTTTATCTCAATCTCGTTAAGTCAACTCTTTGACCTAACTAATCTGACACCTCCGAATCTCTATTCTATGCAGAGGACCTGCATCAAGAGGTCAGTCAGATATCAGCCTATGTGAGAAAGGATTGCCATCTCCTACTCAGGTGGAGATCACATCTTAACAATCATTTGACGGTGCTTGATGAGTCATCAATCTAACTCTTTAGATATTCATCCAAGCACCAGCCTCTATGATTCAATAATTGAATCAACAGTTGTTATTCTTCATTAAGATTGCCATGGTACATAACCCTAATTGTACTAAGGGACCTATTATGCAAATTATTTATTCTTCATTTCAGATAAGGAATGATATTCGCAGTAACATTTATTGCATAATGGCTCGTGTGGGATCACATGTCCAACAATCTCCCCACTAGCCCAAAGAGCCATTAAAGGGCTAATCATTTAAACCCACACTCATGTGACAATCATAGGCTATTTAGAAATAGCTAGGTAAGCTGATCAGTCAATCTGTTCTCAAAAGACTATGCCAAGTCCTTTTACGGCACTTACATATCCCCAGTAACAGTGCTCGCATCCAATGCGAATGTTGTATCTTATGCAACCAATACTCAATCTAGTCAAAGCAGTTATAGTGTCCTTGACACTATTGCTCAATAACTATTATAACCAGTATTTCCATAATCCTTATCAGAATACCCTTATTTTGGGAGATTACAATCTCTCAAGGTATCCACAGTTAAGATCTTTTAGATCTCTATCTATAAAGTCTTAAGCTCTTGGAGATAAGACTTAGAGATCACCATCTATAAAACCTTGTCATCTTTGAAGATATCGTTATTTCTGCAATCAAGTGTTCTTTCTCCATAGTACGATTAGTAACAATTTACTACTCCCAGTGCATGGCAGATGTCTGGCTTTTATACACATTTAGCATACACTTTGCTTCTCGTAACTGATGCACAAGTGCAAGTAGTTCTAGCATTCACTTCCTCAACTCTTTGAGGTGCTATCCCTTTAGATAGGTCAGTATCAAATCTCAAGGGAAGGAAGCCTTTCTTGGAATTTCCAAGAATGGAATATGTCCAAGGTGTACTACAAATGTGACAGTCACAATACCCTCTTTTCTTTGCTTCTGAACAACTTCAGAACTAAGATCCAAGATGCATCTTTGAGATCATATCTCAAGGTATGGAATAGCCAGTTTATAAAACACTTATTATTATCCTTATATCATTCCAAATGATTAGATATTATCTACATTTAGCATGATGAACACAATGGCACTCCCACTAAGCTTCACATGTTACATCAAGATTCTATCTGAAATCATAATATTTATGATTTCCATCAAATCTGATGTTCCAACTTCAAGAAGCTTATTTGAGTCCACAGATGGATTTCTTTAGCTTTCACACCTTACTTTCCCCAACCATGAAGCCCTGGGGCTACTTCATGTGAATATCCTTAGAGAGGTATTCTTAGAGGAATGGAATCTTGACTTACAATCTTGAAGATGCAACAATCAAGTTTTGTAGCTAGGGTTAGCAATATTCTGATGATTTCAAGCATGGTTTCCGAAAAGCAAGTCTCATTGGAAGCAATGTCTTCTTATTGTGTGTAGCTCATGGCTACGAACCGAGCTTTGAAGGTCTCTACCTTCTCATCAGGTTCCCTTTCTCTTGAAGATCCATTTACACCTTAATGGGTCTAACCCTTACAGGTGGATCCTCTAGGGTCCATATGAACATTTGTATATGAAGTCTACTCTAGACTTTATTGCTAATTTCCATCTTTCCATGTCATGATCCTCAGGAGCTTCATCACATGAGTCTAATCATTGTCAGACTTAACTGACACATGGAATACATCCTCAAACTCATTTGAGGAGGTATCAGTGCTTCATCTTTAATTGTCCCTTTTAGTTTCTGATTTTGGAGCCTCATTATCTTCTCAAGATCAAATGAGTCTCAAGAGTCTCAACCTCTAAGAATCACATTCTCAAAGATGAGATATTTTAAGAATCTCAAGGTCATAAAGTAGGTATCACATACCATCCTTATTTTCCTAATGAAGTGGCACTCTCTAGTGCTTAATTCTAGCTTATTTGCATGGAATTTTATTAAGGATATATAGTGTAGTCTCTGCTACATATGTACCTAGAAACTAAGGGATAATTATGCTAAAATTCATCATTGATTAAATCATGTCACACATGATCCAATTGTACCATCCTACATTTCTATTGAGTTCAGGTGTTTAGGAGGATTGAGATAGAAATAATATTCATATCTCCATAAGGTATTCTTTGAATTCATCTAATAGGTACTTGATACCTTGGTAAGATCAAATCCATTTCATCTTTCTTCAAACTTTGGTTATAAACCAAAATTGTGAAATCTTTAAACATTTCAAAGGTTTCTCAGGTGAAGAGAAGAAATCTCATATCATACATAATCATCAATAGATACTACATAACATAATGTTTACTATGATATAGATGATCTGCATACATCAATATATATGAGATCTTGAATACCTCGACATCTAACACCATTCCCAAAGAAGGGTGTATTGGACATTTTACTTTGAATACAATATTCACAAGTATGTAAGATTTGAAATTTTAGACATTCTAAAGTTTCATATCTTACTAGTCTATTGATCAAATCAACAGACAAATGTCCAAGGCTTGATGCCAGATCATTGTCAAATGATCTTCATCCTCCTAGTGATCTTATAAGGTTTGATTTTCTGTATTAGAAATCTTAATGAACCATTCATTAATTTTTCTAATTTTGTGGAGTCCACTAGATGTTAGATTACTATATGAAATATTTCCATCATAACTATTTATGATAGTTCTATCTCAGAATTCATGTTTATTCCAACATTTAAAAACAAACAATGAGTGTACTCTACTATCTAGGTCATAGAGACATTCTCCAAGACTAAGGGCTCTCCCACTAAGAATATGAAGTCTATCTATCCAACAGAGATTGCTGCAACAATTACAGCAATATCCATGTAGATGACTACTAAATTTTAAGATCAAATTTCCAATCTTCTAATATATATATGCAACTAATTGTAAATGTCATTAGAAGATTGGGATACAATTATCAGACTTTATCTTATGAAATAAGAAAGTCAGAGTCAATGATTATATGTAGATTATTCTGGTGCTCTATCTGAGTCCTTCACTAAGGATTTTAGACAGATTTGATAGTCATACTATCAACACATCAACTTATTGCAGTATTGGCATTCATTCAACTCTTTGGATGTCATATGGAAGGACAAAAGTAGGTCAACTCTTTGACTTTCCTTCTTACTCGGGTCCGACCCATGCTTCCACTGCGCTCTCTTCATCTATAAACAACCATTGTTCAAGACAAAGAATCTCGTATATTGAATTCAAATGATTTCAATACAAGAGCATTTCAACATTTATACATGCTTCATTAAATTCATTCAAAATGATTATTATGAAGCTTCATGAATGACTTGAGTATAGATAATAGAATGATGACACTCATCATATCTACATACATCTTAACTCTTAGAGACTTAGGTTCAGGTAGGTATTCAAACATTTTGAATACATCATCTCTTTCGAGCCACCATTCTGCATAATGCAGAGAACCATGTCATTCATGATTAAATGTCTAGAGCACATATGTATGCCAAAATATCTTCTTAGATTTTATAATGATTATTTTGACAATTACGATCATCATCAACATGTCACTTCCAAAGTACACTCAATGAAAGATCAAGACTATAGATACATACAAACCCTAAGGTGATGTCTGATTGTCTTATTTAATTGTCATTCCTCATTATGTTGAGGAAACTTGCACAATGCAACCACATACATTATGTGTTCAATTGCAAGTACAATATCTGTATCATGAGTCCAATCCATGATATTTTTACTGGTTATTATTGAGTATAATATTGAGTGGGTTTAATGAAGGATTATCTGAAATACGGAATTTGCATAAGTGTGTATATATTATGTGTACATATTTTACTTTGATTTAGGAATTTTTATATCAAAGTTGTCTTACCTTGTCAACAATGAAAGTTCATTCCCTTAATCACTTTCAATGTAAGAGATATTCTTACCATTATATCTCTAGCAAGATCTGGGATCTCCTTTCCTATCTTCGTCACGTCCCAATAATATGAGAACCTGCGACTCCGATAAAAAAAGCGGGAACACATTCTGCCTTGCAAGTCCAACTTGCATTCCCAATTTGGTCTTTAACACCCGGGGTCACCATCCCTAAGATGATGTTGACCCGTCATTAATTGAACCAACCGTCAACATGCTTAAAACTCGCTATACGCAATCCAATATCCCCCCAATAATATGAGGACCCTATATTGGGGTCACTACGTATACGGCCTTACTCTTTCGAGAAGAAAAGAACCCAATCCAATTAAATCATATACAGGATCTGTCACTTCGGACAGGCGTCTCCTATACACAACAACTGACGACGGAATCCTTTGCCTTGACAGGAGACCATGGATGTCACTTATGTGATCCTCCATCTTCTTATTCAAATTTAATAATTAATTATCGTGAATCATATTCACATAATTAATTCTTCCAAGGGAAATACACATCTATTCATAATAGAGTGTTTTTAGTTTGGATATAATCAATTTAATCACATTAAATCAATTATCAATCCAATTGTCAATCAACAAACTTGATTATTACTTGAATAGTAGGTACAATCTCAAAGTACGTATTATTTGTATTTTAATAATTAGAAAAATACAATTTGACTTCTCCGGCATTATCGAGTCCCTACCCGCTGTCATGGCCAGTACCGACAAGAGTGGGACAGACTACCCTAATGCTCTCCGACTAGGCACCATATCCACCTCGCGAAAGGATAATGCTAGATAGATCATCATGTACTTTGAGATGCTCATCGATTTTTCAACCGAAATTATACCATATAATATATATCAAAACAATTTTGATTATATTATAAGGAGATTTGCTAAACTAAATCCCCAATCCTATTCAAGCAAGAGGGTTATTCATGTAAAAGTTGTCCTACAACTATAGTAGGATAAACTAAGATTTTTCATGAAAATGTTTGTTGATGATTTCATGTCAACCAATGATCAAGATCAATTATCTTATCATTATGGTTTAGGAAAATGTCATTCAATGAAACAATTATCTCTTTAAATATTTCACAAATATTTATCACTAATTATTTCAGAAAATTAACAATTAATTTTCATCATCATATTTGAATGACTTATCACAAGGTTCATGATCAAACATTGTCAATTTCCAGCAGTGACCCCCAATCACTAAAATTAACTTATCTTGATCAATTTAAATCCAAAAATTGCAACATCAGTTTCCTAAGATTGCCAATTTGATTTATTAAAGAACCCATGATAATTCACACATTTCGAGGTGGATCAAAACAATAATTATCTCATTAATCACGTTCAGATCCGCAGTTCGCGCAACAGTGAATACATGCATATTCAAAAGACCATATCTTGAGCGAATGAAGTCCAAATTTCACAAACTCAGATCCTATGGTTTCTTAAATTAATGGGGAATAAAATACAATTGTAAATTTCGTGTTTAAACATTTTAAAAAATACTGAAAATTTCAATTAGACAGAGCTGCGAAAATTGAAATGCGACAAAAATTTCGCGACCCTTTCAAGCCCAAGTCATCATAGGTCTATGGATCATATCCAAAACCTTGTTCGACCTATGGCTCTGATACCAATTGAAGGATATTTAGAATCCTTAAGCGCATCACAGAAGCATGTCGATCGTATCATATGCAATCGGGACAATTAGTCGCACTAGTTGCTAGATGCGGCGGAAATTAAAATTTTTAAAAGTAAAGATGAAACCACATGATCACGAGAACACTTCTCGGATCATTTCATCAAACCACAAAGTATAAGGAATACCTCTTGGAGCGTGGTTGTGATTGCGAGATCCCAAACAAGAGATCCTCCTATCATAAGTTCGATCCACGAAGAACGCACTTGCGGGCACGATGATGAGTCACGTTCCTCTCGCAATCCTCGATGAAGATCCTGTTAGGAATGTAAGCCCCGGGCGAACCATTTCTACAATAAATGTTATTGTAATGAATAAATTATCAATGAAAGTTATTGATTATTTTTCACTCCCTTTCTGAGATTAATGAATGAATGTACTATAGGGTCCCTCTGTACAATAAGGGTTATGTACCATGGCCAACTTGATGATCATACAGCTGTTGATTCATTGGATGGATCATAGAGGCTGACGCTTGGATGAATATCTAAGGAGTTAGATAGAGGACTCATCAAGCATCATCAAATGATCATTAAGTGATGATCTCCAATCTGAGTAGGAGATGGCAATCCTATCTCATATGACTGATATCTGACTGACCTCTTGATGCAGGTTCTCTGCATGGGAATAGTGATTCAGAGGTGTCAGGTTAGTTAAGTCAATGGGTTGACTTGACGAGATCGAGATAACCAAAGACCTACGTTGAATACTGTCACAACATAGGCATGCATCCTCTGACTAGAGACAGATGTATTGCTATATGTCTGAGTATGTACATTTGGCAGACCAATAGGTTGATGACCTAATCAAGGTCTATATACCGGCGAGCTGGTGTGCATGTAAGGACATATGAGCAATACGATCTCTCAAAGGGATCATACAGGTTCACTTGTGAACCGGGAGACATGAGCTCACTCATGAGGTATTGGGACTGAACAAATTCCATGCATGGTCGTCGTGCTTTGGAAGCATGACATGAATTTGAGGGTAAGATATATGCTTTGTGAAAGCATATGATCTATACCAAATCCCAATGACCAAGATTGAGAAACTTAAATGATCTAACTCTGAAGATGACAGTGTAAAAGTGATCTTTATCTTCAGAATGATCATGAGTCTTCCAGTATGTAGGATATGCAGGTATTGGAATACCTGAAGGGTGATTTGATCATATACGATTGTATAACCATGACGCTTCCATTCCGAGGGAGTGATGAAACAAGTTTGGATTTTAGTGACTCCTCTCATTAGAGAAGTGACCTAATCTTAATCCATGAACTGGACATTGATCTGAATGAGATTTAGATGCAATGAGAAGATTAAGTCTACGGTCTTGATTTCATCAAGCATCAATGGGAGGTCCATAGGATATGGATTTGAGATATGATCTCAACATCCAAGTCACTATACGTGGAACGATACAATCGCCCTATCCTTATCTCCAAGTATCTGAGGAGAAATAGCATTGTTCTTAAATGGTTTAAGAACAATTCCATAAGATCTAAGCAAAGATAAATTGGTAATTAAATGTGATTTAATTATCATGATGTATGAGAAATTATCCAATATGATTAAATGTGATTTAATTATTTTGGATAAGAATAATGTGGATAGAAATATCCAATTATTCATAATATATTATAAATGTGATTTATAATGTATTAGAGAGAGTTAATTATAATTTATATGGGTTGATTAATTATTATGTGTATTGGATACACATTGTGTAATTAATTAACAATATGAATTATATGTTGTTTTGGGTTGTGAATATGATTCACAAATTTTTCCATGGCAAGAATGCAATATTCTCAAAGATAATCGTGAATTATTTTTGAAGAATAAAACCCAATAAATTAGTTGAGAATAAATAAGAAAGATTTCAAGGAGATATGCAATCTCATGGATTTCCATGAGATTGCTCCATGCGATCCCCATGGGCGGCACACCATTCCAATATGGAATGTGTGGCCGCCCACTTGGAAGGCACATGGAGATGAAATCTCCATGTGTCTTCTCTCCTTATTTGTTGGGTTGATTTAGGAATGAATTATATTTGATTTTGTCAAATATATTTTAACCTAAATTTGTTGTTTTTGTCAACAACAATCTTAGCCATTGGATAAACATAAATCAATCTCATCCATTGATTTTATGTGTCCCATGGATTGAGATCCATGGATCCCAAAACCCTATAAATAGAGAGGCATACTTGGCTCTCTCTTTACACATGCTATTGTAGCACAAACTCTCTCTCTCTTTCTCATACTCGACAGCCCTCTCTCTCCCTCTCTTCTTGGTGGTCGTCCACCTTGGTGGAGAGAATCGTCGACG
The DNA here is from genome assembly GCA_037367405.1 of Ottelia alismoides. Classification (NCBI taxonomy): domain Eukaryota; kingdom Viridiplantae; phylum Streptophyta; class Magnoliopsida; order Alismatales; family Hydrocharitaceae; genus Ottelia; species Ottelia alismoides. The sequence continues at coordinate 1,452,631 of JAZKJV010003011.1, read as the reverse complement.
CCCGCACCATCGTGTTGCCGCTTCGACTCTCTGCGGTTCTTCATCTTCTTGGAGTGCTTCACTCACGAAGGAGACGTTTGATCTCATGCGACGAGATCAGGAGCAACCGCGCTTGGATCAACTTGGATTGCGAGGACACCGCGACTCATCTCCGCGTTCGCAAGCCGTTACTCCGACGATCGGACTTGCGACAGGAGGTCTTTTTTTTCGTAGAGACTTTATCAACCACGCTTCAAGAGGTATTGCATTATACTTGCTGTGGTTATAGATGAAATGATTTGAGAATGGTTCTCGGATCATGTGGTTTCATCAGATTAAAAATTTTTAAATTCCGTTGCACCGAACAACTAGTACGACTAGTCGTTCTTCGTCGTATTCGATATGACGATCACGCTTCCGTGATGCGCTTGAGTATTTCTCCATATCCTTCAGGTTGTATCAGAGCCTTAGGTCGACGGTTTCGAATATGATTCGAAAAACCGAGGACGACTTGGGTTCGTTTAGGTCACGAAAGTTTTCATCGCATTTGATTTCACAGATCTGTTTAGTAAATAAATTCGGCACTGTTTAAATTGTTTAAACACGAATTTAATACTTAGATTTTGTTCCTCATTAAATAAGGAAACCATAGGAACTGAGTTTGCGTAAATCGGATTTCGTATGCTCAAGTTATGGTTGTTTTAATGAACATGTATGCACTGTTGCGGGAACAGTAGATTTTAACATGATTAAAGAGTTAATTACTGTTATCATCTGCCTCGAAATGCGTGCAACTCCACTTAGGTTCTGTTCTAAATCAAGTTAGCAATCTATGAAAATTGAGTTTGCTTAATTTGGATATTTATATTGATTGAGATATGTCAATTTTAGTGAATAGGGGTCATTACTGAAATTGCATTCCTAATCTAGAACCAAGTGATTGTCAATTAGTGAAATTAATTGTTAATTTCGTGAAATAATCTTGAAAATATTTGTGAAATACTGAGACATGATTATTTACCTAATTGACTTGGCCCCAACCAATTAATTGATTAAGATATGATCTAAATCATAATTGGAAACCACAATCTTTCAAACTTGATGCTTGAATAGGATTTGGGAATTTGCCTAGCAAATTTCTTTATAATCAAAAATGTTTTGATTGTTACTATATGGTACAATTTCGGTTGAAAAACCGATGATCATCTCAAGTACAAATTAATCAATTTGGCATTATCCTTTCCCGAGGCGGATATGGTGCCTAGTCGGAGAGCATTGGGGTTGCGGGTTGCAACGTATGTGGTCCGTCCCACTCTCGTCGGTACTGGCCATGATAGCGGGTAGGGCCGGGATAATGTCCGAGGGATTAAGATGTATTTTTTCTAATTATTAAAATTCGAATTAATACGTATTTTGAGATATTACCATATATACATTCAAGCAAAATAATCAAGTTTGATTGATTGAATTGGTTTGATAATTAATTTAATATGATTAAATTGATTATGTCCAATTGAAATATTCTAATATGATTAGAGCTAATAATTCCCTTGGAAGAATTAATTATGTGAATGTGATTCACGATAATTAATTAAAATTTGAATATGAGGTGGAGGATCACATAAGTGACATCCATGGTCTCCCGTCAAGGCGAAGAGTTTCGTCGCCAGGGATTGCATGTGGGAGATGCCTGTCCGAAGTGACAGCTCCTGTGTGCAAGCGCATCTGGATCGGGCTCTTTGCTTCTCGAAAGAGTAAGGCCGTATGCGTAGTGACCCCAATATCGGATCCTCATATTATTGGGGCGATATTGGATTGCGCATAGCGAGTACTATTCCTGTTGACGGTTGGTTCAATTAACAACGGGTCAACATCGCCTTAGGGGTGGTGGGCTCAGGTGTTAAAGACCGAATTGGAAAAATGCAAGTTGGACTTGCAAATTGGAATGTGTTCCCGCTTTTCTTTATTGGAGTCATAGATTCTCATATTATTGGGATGTGACAATGATAAAGAGGAGATCCCAATTCTTGCTAGAGATATAGCGGTAAGTATATCTCTTACTTTGAAAGTAATTAAGGGAATGAACTTTCAAAGTCGACAATGCAAGAATAATTTGATTTAAAATACCTTAATCAAATGTTATAAATTTGAATATATATTCATATTCTAATATAGTGCATTCTTAGTTTCAGAAAATGAAGTCTTTGAACCCACTTAGTAGGCTTCTAGAGGTCAACCAATTGACCGGCCCAAATATTCGGATTGGATCCGAAATTTGGAGCTTGTTCTCTCTGCTGAGCGCATAAGTTATGTGCTATCCGAGGACAAGCATGAGAACCCTAAGTCCAAGGAAGAAAAAACATTTAATGACAAGTATGATGAAGATCATGTCTTGGCTAGGTGTTATATCCTAGGTTCTCTCTCCAATGTTCTGCAGAAGCAACATGTGGAGATGAGTACCTGTCAGAAAATAATGCAGAATCTTAAGGATATGTTTGGAGACATTAACCGCACTCAGCGGTACAATGTTATAAAAGACCTTATTCGCTGTAGAATGCAGGAAGGGACTTCGGTCCGTGAACATGTACTTAAAATGTTTGGGTACTTGTCGGAGCTGGAGACTCTTGGGGCAACGATGGATGCAGACATGCAAGCTGACTTCATTCTGCTGTCATTGCCCAAGTCTTTCAATAACTTTGTAGTGTCATTCCACATGAACAAGCTGGAATTGACAAGTGCTGCTCTCCTTGCTACATTAAAGTCTGCAGAAGATGTAATGAAGAAGGATGGTCCCACTGGCAGTGCAATGGTTGCACAGGTCAAAGGGAAGCGCGGTCGGAAGCATGGTTCTCGGAAGGGCCCGGCCCAGAAGAGAAAGAAGAAGGGACAAAGTGTTGGCTCTTCTTCCAGTGCATCCACTCTCATGGCGTCGAAGAAAACCGACATCTGTCACCACTGCAAGAAGCCGGGGCACTGGAAGCGTAACTGCCCAGATTACCTGAAGTCCTCAGACAAAGGTAAAGCCTCAGCAGGTATGAAATCTACTTTCATCATTGAAACTAGCTTTCTCGTCGGATGAGAAGGAAGCTGGGTTGTAGATTCTGTGGCTTCTGTTCATGTATGCAATTTGTTGCATTTGTTTCAGGAAACTAGGAATCTTGAGGAAGGGGAGATAGTCATCCAGATGGGATCTGATGCAAGTGTTGCAGCAGTAGCCGTCGGGACTTGCAGACTATCATTATCTAGTGGAAGAGTCCTTATACTTAAAGAATGTCTTTATGTACCCGAATTCAGAAGGAACTTGATATCTGTATCTAAGCTTGTTAGAAGCGGATATTCTTTCCTTTTCTGTAATAAATTAGTCATAAGTCGTTATGATAAATATATTGCGGATGGTGTTTTGACTTCTGGTGGACTCTATGAATTGTGCATTGATAAGTGTATTATGAATGTGACAACCACTAATAAAAACCCTAAAAGATCCAGAGAGGATAAAAATATCTCAAATGAGATATGGCATCAAAGGCTTGGTCATTTATCTGTTGATAGGATCAATAGATTGATAAAGGATGGACCTCTAGATTTTCTACAGGTTCAACCTTTGCCCACTTGCAAACATTGCATACAGGGTAAAATGACTAGGACGCCTTTCTGTAACAAGGTTACAAGATGCGAAGGTATTATTGACCTAATACATACCGATGTATGTGGTCCCTTCAGTACCGCGACTCGAAATGGATATCGATATTATTTAACGTTTATTGATGACCATTTGCGATACGGGTTTATCTTCCTACTACGTCATAAGTTTGAAACCTTTGAAAAGTTCAAAGAATTCAAGGCTTTGGTTGAGAACCAAACCGATAGGAAGATTAAACGGATTCGATCTGATCGAGGTGGCGAGTACCTGTCAGATGAATTCAGGAATACCTTAAGGAGAATGGAATTGTTTCCAATCTCACTCCTCCTGGAACTCCCCAACTAAATGGTGTTGCTGAAAGACGCAACAGGACCATCATGGACATGGTCTGTTCAATGATGAATAAAGCAAATTTACCTCTTAGTTTCTGGGGATATGCAGTAGAGACTGCAATATATATCCTGAATAAGATTCCTGGCAAATCCGTGCCTAAGACTCCTCATGAGTTATGGTATGGAACCAAACCTAGTGTTAATCACTTGAGGGTTTGGGGTTGCTTGGTCTATGCGAAGAACATGGACGCAAGTAAGCTAGAATCTCGCTCTCGTGAGTGTTACTTCATTGGGTATGTTAAAGATGGTATTGGATACCAACTTTATGACCCTGAGACCCAAAAGGTTTTTGTTTCTAGAGATGTGAAGTTTCTGGAGAATGATTTCCTTAAAAGTCAAGACAATAATGAAGTAGAGGAATTCATTGAATCCCCTGAGGATTCTGAGCTTCCTAGACCAGAAACGGAAGAGATAAATACAGATGAAACACCCATACCTCTTCGAAGGAGTTCGAGGGTGGTTGCACCACCTGAAAGGTATGGATTCCATGTGTCAGGTGAAACTGACATTGATCCTACTTCATTTGATAAAGCACTCGCGGATCAAGACATGGATAGATGGATGCTAGCAATGAAGTCAGAAATTGACTCCATGCATAAGAATGGTGTATGGACCCTAGAGGATCCACCTAAAGGGGTAAAACCCATTCGGTGTAAATGGATCTTCAAGAGAAAGAGGGGACCTGATGGGAAAGTAGAGACTTTCAAGGCACGGCTCGTAGCCAAGGGCTATATATAGAGAGAAGGCATCGATTATGATGAGACATTCTCTCCTGTGGCTATGCTTAAATCCATCCGGACATTGCTAGCTATAGCTGCATATCTTGACTACGACATCTGGCAGATGGACGTCAAGACAGCTTTCCTCAATGGATACCTCGAGGAGGATATCTACATGGAGCAGCCCCAGGGCTTCATGACAGAGGATGGTAAAGTATGCAAGCTGAAGAAATCCATCTATGGGCTCAAGCAAGCTTCTCGTAGTTGGAACATCAGATTTGACGAAACCATAAAGAGTTATGATTTTGTGCAGAATCCTGATGAACTTTGTGTATACAAGAAGCTTAGTGGGAGCGCCATTGTGTTCATCGTGCTTTATGTAGATGACATCCTTATCATTGGGAATGATACATGGATGATGACCAGTGTAAAGATTTGGTTGTCCCATACCTTTGAGATGAAAGATCTTGGAGAAGCCTCTTATATCTTAGGCCTGAAGCTGTTCAGAAACCGAGAAAAGAGGATTTTGGGATTGTCACAACATGGATACATTAAGAAGATTCTTGAACGATTCCGTATGGATAGTTCTAAGAAAGGATTCCTACCCTTAAGACATGGTATCCACCTGTCTAAAGGAATGGCTCCTCAAACTGTTGAGGAAAAGAAGGCCATGGCTGGATGTCCTTATGCATCAGCTGTAGGAAGCTTAATGTATGCCATGATGTGCACTAGGCCAGATATCTGCCATGCAGTGGGAGTGGTAAGTCGTTACCAATCCTGCTATGGAGAACAACACTGGAATGCAGTAAAGAACATATTCAAATATCTAAGACGGACGCAAGATTACATCTTGGTCTATGGAGATGGTGATCTCCAAGTATTGGGATATACAGATTCTGACTTCCAATCGGATGTAGATGATCGAAAGTCGACATCGGGGTTCGTGATCTTGTTGAATGGTGGTGTTGTGAGCTGGAGAAGCAAGAAGCAGGACACTGCTGCAGATTCAACAACGGAAACCGAATACATTGCCGCATCGGATGCTGCAAAGGAGGCGGTGTGGTTGTGCAAGTTCGTGTTGGAGCTTGGCGTAGTTTCCTCTGATACTCCCATCCCGTTACTCTGCGATAACACGGGAGCCATTGCCCAGGCAAAGGAACCCAGATGGCATCAAAAGAGCAAGAACGTGGAAAGGAAATACCCCATCATTCGGGAGATACAAAAGCGTGGTGACATCATCATCACCAAGGTGGCCTCTGCCGACAACGTTGCTGATCCTCTTACCAAATCTCTGACACAGAAGGTTTTCGACCAGCATGTAATGAGTATGGGTTTAAAGATTGTACCTGAATGGTTCTAAGGACTAGTGGGAGATTGTTAGCAATGTGAGCCCCGGGCGAACCATTTCTACAATAAATGTTATTGTAATGAATAAATTATCAGTGGAAGTTATTGATTATTTTTCACTCCCTTTCTGAGATTAATGAATGAATGCACTATAGGGTCCCTCTGTACAATAAGGGTTATGTACCATGGCCAACTTGATGATCATACAGCTGTTGATTCATTGGATGGATCATAGAGGCTGATGCTTGGATGAATATCTAAGGAGTTAGATAGAGGACTCATCAAGCATCATCAAATGATCATTAAGTGATGATCTCCAGTCTGAGTAGGAGATGGCAATCCTATCTCATATGACTGATATCTGACTGACCTCTTGATGCAGGTCCTCTGCATGGGAATAGTGATTCAGAGGTGTCAGGTTAGTTAAGTCAATGGGTTGACTTGACGAGATCGAGATAACCAAAGACCTACGTTGAATACTGTCACAACATAGGCATGCATCCTCTGACTAGAGACAGATGTATTGCTATATGTCTGAGTATGTACATTTGGCAGACCAATAGGTTGATGACCTAATCAAGGTCTATATACCGGTGAGCTGGTGTGCATGTAAGGACATATGAGTAATGCGATCTCTCAAAGGGATCATACAGGTTCACTTGTGAACCGGGAGACATGAGCTCACTCATGAGGTATTGGGACTGAACAAATTCCATGCATGGTCGTCGTGCTTTGGAAGCATGACATGAATTTGAAGGTAAGATATATGCTTTGTGAAAGCATATGATCTATACCAAATCCCAATGACCAAGATTGAGAAACTTAAATGATCTAACTCTGAAGATGACAGTGCAAAAGTGATCTTTATCTTCAGAATGATCATGAGTCTTCCAGTATGTAGGATGTGCAGGTATTGGGAATACCTGAAGGGTGATTTGATCATATACGATTGTATAACCATGACGCTTCCATTCCGAGGGAGTGATGAAACAGGTTTGGATTTTAGTGACTCCTCTCATTTGATAAGTGACCTAATCTTAGTCCATGAACTGGACATTGATCTGAATGAGATTCAGATGCAATGAGAAGATTAAGTCTACAGTCTTGATTTGATCAAGCATCAGTGGGAGGTCCATAGGATCTGGATTTATGATCTCAACATCCAAGTCACTATACGTGGAACAATACAATCGCCCTGTCCTTATCTCCAAGTATCTGAGGAGAAATAGCATTGTTCTTAAATGGTTTAAGAACAATTCCATAAGATCTAAGCAAAGAGAAATTGGTAATTAAATGTGATTTAATTATCATGATGTATGAGAAATTATCCAATATGATTAAATGTGATTTAATTATTTTGGATAAGAATAATGTGGATAGAAATATCCAATTATTTATAATATATTATAAATGTGATTTATAATGTATTAGAGAGAGTTAATTATAATTTATATGGGTTGATTAATTATTATGTGTATTGGATACACATTGTGTAATTAATTAACAATATGAATTATATGTTGTTTTGGGTTGTGAATATGATTCACAAATTTTTCCATGGCAAGAATGAAATATTCTCAAAGATAATTGTGAATTATTTTTGAAGAATAAAACCCAATAAATTAGTTGAGAATAAATAAGAGAGATTTCAAGGAGATATGCAATCTCATGGATTTCCATGAGATTGCAATCTCCATGCAATCCCCATGGGCGGCACACCATTCCAATATGGAATGTGTGGCCGCCCACTTGGAAGGAACATGGAGATGAAATCTCCATGTGTCTTCTCTCCTTATTTGTTGGGTTTATTTAGGAATGAATTATATTTGATTTTGTCAAATATATTTTAACCTAAATTTGTTGTTTTTGTCAACAACAATCTTAGCCATTGGATAAACATAAATCAATCTCATCCATTGATTTTATGTGTCCCATGGATTGAGATCCATGGATCCCAAAACCCTATAAATAGAGAGGCATACTTGTCTATCTCTTTACACATGCTATTGTAGCACAAACTCTCTCTCTTTCTCATACTCGACAGCCCTCTCTCTCCCTCTCTTCTTGGTGGCCGTCCACCTTGGTGGAGAGAATCGTCGACGCCCGCACCATCGTGCTGCCGCTTCGACTCTCTGCGGTTCTTCGTCTTCTTGGAGTGCTTCACTCACGAAGGAAACGTTTGATCTCGTGCGACGAGATCAGGAGCAACCGCGCTTGGATCAACTTGGATTGCGACGACACCGCGACTTATCTCCGCGCTCGCAAGCCGTTACTCCGACGATCGGACTTGAGACAGGAGGTCTTTTTTTTCATAGAGACTTGATCAACCACGCTTCAAGAGATATTGCATTATACTTGCTGTGGTTATAGATGAAACGATTTGAGAATGGTTCTCAGATTATGTGGTTTCATCGGATTAAAAATTTTTAAATTCCGCTGCACCGAACAACTAGTACGACTAGTCGTTCTTCATCGTATTCGATACGACGATCACGCTTCTGTGATGCGCTTGAGGATTTCTCCATATCCTTCAGATCCAAGCAATGGATCCCCTGATTTCGTAAAGCGAAATCCGCCATCTTCCTTTAGGGTAAGCAACTCCAAAGAAGGAGATCCTCGAGTCGTCGAAGGCGAAGGCAAGATGCTCTCCTCCTCAATACACAAAGTGGACGGCCACTTGAAATTGAGAGAGAGAGAGAGAGCCTAGACGAGAATTAGAGAGAGAGAGAGTAGCAGTAGTCTTCTACAACTCTTGATGATGTTCTTTGGAAGGCTAGGCTAGCTCTTCTTTTATACTAGTTTGGGATCCAATGGATCTCAATCTATGGGACACATAGATCCAATGGCCATGCTTGGTCCATGTTATAATCAATGACTATAATTGTTGTTGGTTAAAACCAACAACATTTATTTATGATTAAATTAAATATATGTTGCAACACTAACACATTTTTAATTTAACATAAATAAATTAGTTAAGAGATTAATCAAGATAATAAAATGGAGATAATGTTGCCTTCTAAAAAAGGGGCATCACCCATGACTTTTTGATGGGTGACGCCACCTCAAAATTGGTGGCTTTTATCTCCCTTTTATTATATCACATTATCTCTTTGTAATAACAATTATCACCAAATTAATTCCAAATTAAATTGTAAATATTTCAATCATGCCATCGAAAAATATGTGAATCAAATCCACAACCCATACTAATTTGTAAATTACATTTCCAATTAATTAATAAATGTGAATCCAATCCACATTTAATAATCAACAAATATTATTTACGAAATTCTCTCTCTTTAATATATATATATATATATATTATAAATCATATTTATAATACACAAATATTATGGATAGTATTATCCACATTCTCTAATCCTTGATAATAAAATCCTATTTAATTATCTTGGATAATTATTCTCACAATATAAATCCCATTCATATTATGCTTGATTATTAAATCTCATTTAATCATCAAGTCTTTCTTGGTTGGATAGGTAATTCATCAAATGAATTATTCTTGAACCCCTTCAAGAATAATGTGCTTTCTCCGCAGATACTTGGAGATAAGGACAGGGCGATTGTATTGTTCCACGTATAGTGACTTGGATGTTGAGATTTCATCTCAAATCCAGATCTTAAGAACCTCCCATAGATGCTTGATTAAATCAAGACCGCAAATCTAATCTTCTCATTGTATCTGAATCTCATTCAGATCAATGTCCAACACTTGGACTAAGATCAGATTGCTTCTCTACTGAAAGGAGTCACTAAAATCCAGACCTGTTTCATCACTCCCTCGGAATGGAAGCGTCATGGATATACAATCGTTTATGATCACATCACCCTCAAGTATTCCCAATACTTATACATTCTGCATAGTGGAAGACCTATGATCAACCCGAAGATCAAGATCAATTTTATATTGTCTTCTTCAGGGTTTTATCAATAAGTTTCTCATTTTATCATTGGGATTTAGTATCGATCATATACTTTTCAAAAGCATATATCATACCTAGGTCTTGATCATATACTTTCCAAAAGTATATATCAAACCTGCAAATTCAGTCAAGCTTCCAAAGCGAGACGACCGTGCACGGAATTTGATTCTTCCCAATATCTCATGAGTGAGCTCATGTCTTCCGGTTCAGTAGTGAACATGTATGATCCCTTTGAGAGATCGTATTACTCATATGCCCTTATATGCACACCAGCTCACCGGTATATAGACCTTGGTTAGGTCATCAACCTATCGGTCTGCCAAATGTACATACTCAGACATATAGCAATACATCTGTCTCCTATCAGAGGATGCGTGCCTATGCTGTGACAGCATTCAACATAGGACTTAGGTCATCTCAATCTCGTTAAGTCAACTCTTTGACCTAACTAATCTGACACCTCCGAATCTCTATTCCTATGCAGAGGACCTGCATCAAGAGGTCGGTCAGATATCAACCTATGTGAGAAAGGATTGCCATCTCCTACTCAAGCTAGAGATCACATCTTAACAATCATTTGATGGTGCTTGATGAGTCCTCAATCTAACTCTTTAGATATTCATCCAAGCACCAGCCTCTATGATTCAATAATTGAATCAACAGTTGTATGATCATTAAGATAGCCATGGTACATAACCCTAATTGTACTAAGGGACCTATTATGCAAATTATTTATTCTTCATTTCAGATCAGGGAATGATACTCGCAATAACATTTATTGCATAATGGCTCGTCGTGGGCTCACACGTCCAACACTTAGGGTAAAATATCCCTAAGTATAGACAACAAAACAGAGGTGAAAAGAATTAAAAGAATAATCACAAGTCTGACACTCTCATACTTAGAGTAAAGTACACCCTAAGTATAGCATAATTATGAGATGGAGATGGGATGTTAGAAAAAAGAATGTGTGATATGGACATCTGGATCTATACAGTTGTGGGAGGAAGTGATAATCAGGCATCCGATGCAAATGATGTGAGTCAAAAACCACATCTTATGCAAAATGAATAGGAGCAACATCAACGATCAGAAGATCATGATCTAGATATGGCTTCAAGTGCTAACCGTTAACTCGGAAGGTGGATCAGATGAAATCTTTGATATATCAATGCTGCCATTGTCATGCACCTTCCGGAACAAGTATGGTCCTTTCAATTTGCCCTGCAACTTCCCTGGAAATAGTTTTAGCCTGGCATCGAATAACCATACTTTCTGGTTTGGCTCAAACTTCTTATGGCTGATGTGTGAATATGCAATATATTCACTTATTCCTTATAATGTAGGCTACTTGAAAAGGCTGTATCTCTAAGTTCCTCCAAGGCTGCCAATTCTGCCTTTCTCCGATCTCCTACACTCTCTGAATCCAAATATATCTCAGTTACAACCCATAGTGACTTATGCTTTAGCTCAACTGGTAAGTGGCATGGCTTTCCATAAACGAGTCAGAATGGAGATGTACCTAATGGAGTCTTGAAGGAAGTCTGATAAGACCACAAGACCGAGTCCAAAAGTTGTGACCAATCCTTTCGGTCTGGGCAGACTACCTTATGCAATTTAGTCTTAATCTCCCTGTTAGAAATCTCAACAAGACCATTCGTTTGTGGATGATAAGGAGTGGCAACTCTATGGTCTATGCTGAACTCGTTAGCAAGGGCCCTTACCTTGACATTGATAAAATGAGTCCCCCCGTCAGATATCAAAACTCTAGGTACTCCGAACCATGAAATGCTATTTTTCCTCAAGAATTTGCAAACGGTATTAGCATCTGCGGCTCAGGCGAGGATGGCCTCAACCCAGCGACTCACATAATCTACAACAAGAAAGATATACTCAAATCCTTGGATCTTAGGAAATGGGCCCATGAAATCGATGCCCCATACGTCAAAGACCTAGAAGTGAATGGAGTATCGGCATCATATCTCTCTGTCCACAAGTGCCCATTTTCTGATAGTCAGTACATCTCTTCACGAATTCATCTGAATCCTTGAAGAGGGTAGGCCACCAAAGGCCAGATTGAAGCACCTTTTGTGTTGTTCGTCTCACAGAATGACGTCCTCCTACCTCAAGCTTGTGGCAATAGGTGAGGACGCTATGCTTCTCTTCTTGAGGAATACACCGTCTCCAGATGTTATCCCCTCCATGATAAAGAGTGGAATTCTCCCAATGGTACGACCTGGCCTTTGCAAGAAAGGTCTCAAGTTGCTGTCTGGGCCAATCTTGTGGAACTTTCATCATGACAAGATAGTTCATAATATCGGCGTACCATGGAAGTGAGGTGATTGCAAGGATCGCCTCATCTGGAAATGTCTCTGTAATAGGTGTGATCTGATCCGAATCCTCGAGGTTCTCTAGACGTGAGAGGTGATGCGCCACCACATTTTTGAATCCAGGTTTATCCTTAATCTCTATATCAAACTCCTAGAGTAGAAGGATCCATCTAGTCAATCTGGCTTTGGCATACTTATTTTCCATTAAGTATCGGATGGCGGTGTGATCAATATAAATTGTCACTTTAGATCCAAGAATGTAAGATCAAAACTTATCCAAGGCAAAGACTACAACTAGCATCTCCTTTTTTGTGACTGTGTAATTCCACTGAGCGGCATCCATTGTTCGGCTAGCGTAGTGAATGGAATATGGTAATTCATCCCTCCTCTATCCTAGTACGACCCCTACAGTAAAATCGAAGGTATCCATCATGATCTCGAATGGGAGAGAGCAATCATGCGGCTAAAGGACAAGAGCCTCAACAACTAGAATCTTGAGAGTCTCAAATGATGCAAGACATTTATCATCGATAAGGAACTCGGTGTTTTTTGTCAATAAATCAGTAAGCAATTGAGCAATCCTACTGAAGTCTTGTATGAACCGTTGGTACAAACCGACATGCCCCAGAAAAGACCACAACTGTCATAAATTGGATGGTGGATTGAGTTTCTTGATGATATCCACCTCGGTTGGGACAACCTCCATGCCCCTGTTAGAGATGATGTGGCCAAGGACCGTCCTCTGAGTCAACGTGAAATGACTCTTCTCCCAAGATAAGACTAAGTTGACCTCAATGCAGCGCTGAAGTACTTGGTCTAGGTAATCAAGACATGCATCAAAACTGTCACCGTAGATCGAGAAGTCATCCATGAAGACCTCAAAAAACTCACCAACCATATCCGAGAAAATGGAGAGCATGCACCTTTGGAATGTAGCAGGGACATTACATAATCCAAAGGGCATCCGTCTAAAAGCATACGTCCCAAACGGACAGGTAAACAATGTTTTCTCTTGGTCTTCGGGTGCTATGGTCACCTGGTTGTATCCCGAATACCCATCTAGAAAGCAGTTATAACTCTTTCCAGCAAATCTCTCAATGATATGATCTATGAATGGTAGCAGGAAGTGGTCCTTCTTGATGACCTAATTCAATTGTCTATAGTTCAAACATGCCCTCCATGAAGTGGGTACTTGGGTAGCTATAGCTCCTCTCTAAACTCGTTCACAACTGTGGTGATACCTATCTTTTTGCATACCACATGCAATGGACTAACCCACTTGGAGTCAGAGATGGGGTATAAATCGACGCTTCACCACTTAGATATTTCATTCATGATCACTTCTTGAATATTTGAGTTCAGTCGTCGTTGGAACTCACGCGAGGGCTTGGCATCTTCTTCGAGATAAATGCTATGGGAGCACAAGGCTGGACTTATCCCCTAGAGATCAGCTACACTCCATCCTATTTCCTTGCAGTTTCTTTCAAGAACCTCCATCAAACGATATTCCTAGTCTTCAGTCAAATCTGTTGAGATAATGACTGGGAACATCTCTGGTTTACCTACAAGGAATCTATACTTCATGCTCTGTAGTAAGGTCTTCAATTTTGGGAAAGTGGGAGATGGTAAATCTGGCTTCTGGAATGTTTGAGTGAATGCTACTAGATCTGTGTGTGAGAACTCTTGCTACAATGGTAAATAAGACGAATATGGTCTTGCTGGTAATCTATCAACTGTCCTGGCTCACTCTCCATCCTAGTTGTTGGCTCTGTAGGCACTAGACACGGTAAAAATTCATCGAACTCCTGCCAGTCAAAATCGGTGTCTGTGTTTGAGGGAATTGAATCTGACGAGTATGAGACGGAATTGATTTCGAGTATTCTGACCATGATAAACAACCTTTATTGTACCCTGTGCCATAACTGTGCTCTCTGAACTCTCATCTGCCATGATATGTGAATCTATACTGTCTGAAGATGTGGCAAGAGCTCATGATGCGGGATCTGCCCAAACTGCTTCATCATCTGTAATTACAAAGTCACACTCCTGGTGGATGTCTAGCTCTACATCTGTCATCAGCTTTGAATCAGTCATCTGATCTAAGCACTATGAATCTCTAGCTCCGATCTCCTCGATCGTATCTATTTGTACACTTTCACCCTCGACGTGAAATTATACCTTTCCGTTATTATGATCGGACACCACCTTGGTTGTGGCCAAGAATGGTCATCCTAAGATGATGGGAGTATCTGTCATTGATTCAGGGACCTCCATGTCCAATACAATAAAGTCCATGGAATTTCAAGCCCTGAATTGTGACGACAATGTCATTTAGTAACCCCTTCGGCCTCTTAACAGATCTATCAGCAAACTGAAGGATCGTCATGCTCTGTCTAAGAAGTCCAAACTCGAATCGATCAAGTAAGGCATCATGAAGAAGGTTAATAGAAGAATTGTTGTCTAATAGGGTACGATCGAACTTTTGCTCATGAATGTGGCATCTGACATATGGAGCTCCTCCATCAGGTCTCTTGGCTGGCATAGCGAAACATGTGGCTCTAGTCAGCACATGTATCTCTGCAGTATGATTCCTCTTCTTCCTATGTACAATGGTCTTCTCTCTCAAGTGCTTCTGGAAGAGAGGGATGTGCTTTAGTGCCTCCTGTAGAGTCAGCTGGATATGGAATCCGTCGATCATCTGCTGGTTGAACTCTAACTGATGTGATTTTTTTGGATTTTCTATTTTCCTCCCCTGTCCCGAGCGGAGTGCTTGAAGGAAGGGGATAGCTGGACCCTCCTCAGATAGAGGGTCAGGAAGAGGTTCCTGCTGCTGTGAAGGAATGAAGCCCATAGTTGGATCATCATGCACACACATGGACTCAGAGATGAAGAAACATTTCCCTTATTCATTTTTTTATTTTTAATAATGTCCTGAGATACATAGATAGGAGGAAACACAACTGGACTAGAAATGGTGGCATCGGCACCACCCACGACATCTGTCTTTGTGGCATCGACATCGTGCTCTGGCTCAACATCACATCGAATGGTGGCATCAGTAACACCAATAGCATAAGGAGAAATGACGGCCTTAATATCATCGACTGGATCATCATCCTTGGTGGTATCAGCACCACCGTCATCAACATCATTAGCAGCATCAGTACCGTTATCCTCCTCGTCTAATGCTCTTGAATCATCATGGGGTTGATGTGCAGACGAGGTGCCGTCGGTTTTCATCCTACCTCTCCTTAGTGTCACAAAATTAGCATCAAATATGTAGGAAGAAATATCACCCAATGAATCACTAAGAATGGTAGTCTATATATAAATTGTACCTGCTCAGAATTCTTCTTCAGATTTTTCGGATTGGGTTCAATCTGAGCAGTTATGGTGGCTTTTCCCTTGATTATTTCCCTCATCTGTTGCCTGAATTCGTCCATCTCCTACCTGAAGGATGCTTACTGATCTGAGAGTAGGCGGGCTAAGTCATCAAGGGATGGGTTCTCATAGGTTGGTCCATGAGAACCAGACGGGTTGCCTCGCTGAAAATGAGGCTGGCTCTGCTGGTATTAATGAAGGGGAGGCTGAGAATACTGCTGAGATTGTTGTTGCCTCCAATACTGTCCCTGGTGTTGGGGACGAGGACCCGACTGGTAATACTATTGTGGCTGAGAGTATTGGGGTTGCTGCTGCTGCTGGTCGTTCTGTCCACCTGGAGCTGCAGGCTGCTGCTGGGATGAGGTACCTCCATTGGACCACCTGAATCCAAGATGATCCTGGCATATCCCGGGTTGCTACCGGCCATACCAAATCCCGTTGACTACCATCAATTGCTTCTGCTCGTAAGGGGGCAGGGGAAGAACTACCAGTGGTTGATCCAACTGATACACCACTGTCCGAGTGTCCTGAGATGGTGGTGGCTGAGAGTAGTGTTGTTGCAACTGTTGAACTGGTTCTGCCTGAATGTTGTGAACCTGAGGGTACTGGGCAGAAAGCTGGGAAGAGCTACCGCTGCTAGGATGAGCATGTGATCTGGGACGGGGCTGAGAAGCCGCCTATGCCTCCTGGAGATACAAGATGTGGGTCTTCAGGTCACTAAGAGTCTGTGCCAATTGATCTATTTGAGTCATGTCCAGGCACTGCTTCTTCTCTATTATCTCTATGCGGTCCAATTTTTCGCTGATAAAACCCATGTCAACGACTGAAGATTCTTCCTGTGCTGTAGCTGTTGACGAAGAAATGGGTGGACCTACATGGTCCTGTGCTATCCTATGATAAAATACGGCCTGGGGATGGGGCTTCCCTTGAGCGTAGAGCCTAGTCTGGGACATTACTGTATAGTTTTCAGCCATCTCTTCGTAGAAGCCCAGACCTGGTCTTCACCTTTGGTGAAATAGGAGCCCCCCAAGAAGAGTTGACAAGCTCCTACAACTCCGGTGTCAGCCCACAAAAGAAGCTTTGAACAAGATTGGGATTGGATATATCATGATGTGGACACCGATCAATGAGCTCATGGAATCGATCCCACGCCTCATGGAACTGCTCATTAGGGATCATGGAGAAGTTGTTAATCAAAGCTCGTGCTGCATTAGTCCGGCCGAGTGGATAGTACTTATTCAAGTACTCGGTCCGGAGCTGCTCCCATGAAGTAATGTATCTCCCCAAATGTTTCAACCAGTAGGGTGCTCTATCAACTAGGGAGAAAGGAAATGCCATCATCATGATGGTGTCCTTGTCTACGAATCGGTCGTGGACAGTATTGCAGATCATCTCAAACTCTTGCAAGTGAAGATGCAGCTCCTCGGTGGCTAGCCCATGGAACTTGGGCAAAAGCTAAATGTTTTGGGACAGAAGCTTGAAGTCGCTTAGAATAGCTAGAAGCTGGATCCAATGGTGTATGAGGGTTGCATCAGTGTTGTGCAACTCCTTGGCAACAACGCCATTCTGATGACGCGAAATCCGATGCGGTTAAGACGGATAAAAATATGTAATGTGTCGTTGTTCTCAACCTTTCGAATCGGTCAATGAGAAAAATTTTATTTTTGACCACTTAAAAGATATTCAGATAATGACAAGCAAATGTAAGCAGTTTCACTATTTTATTTACCTGGTATAACGACCAGGGTCGAATACAAGGAGCACGATTGAAAAAAAACTAAGTAGTCAATTTTCGAAAATAATTTTTAGTGGTTTTTGAATTTTTATTTTTTTTTCAAAACAAGCACAATGAATAAAACACACACAACCACACTCTTTTTGTATTTTTAGAATAATAAAAAATGTATAGAAAAGTCCAAAAAAATATTTTTGCGTTTTATATATTTTAAAAAATTTTTGGTAATTTTTTTCAAAATTTCTTGATGTTTTTGTGATTTTCTAAAAATCAAAGAGTGAAATACATAGAAAACATTGCACAACCACGAGTATTCTGCAACTTAAAAATACTTTAAGTGCCCAATACTTCTGTAAATTATTTTTAACCTAAAACACAATGAATTATCAACAAAGAGAGACTGGAATCACAATTTTTGAATTTCTCTAGAATTTTCTACAATTTTTTCTAAGATTTTTAGTTTTTCATATTTTTTTGGAGTTTTATAAATAATCTATCAAGAAAATTGGATAGAAATTAAAAGACAATAAAACACACGTACAATATTTTTTGTAATTTTTAGGCGAATTTTCAAAATTTCTTGAATTTTCTAATTTCTAGCAAGCAAAAAGTCATTGTTTTTTATTTTTAAAAAATATTAAACGTCAATGAGATGCTATAAAAATTTTACATAAAATTCATGGGAATAGAAGGAGCATAAACAAATTTTCTCAGAATTTATTGAGAAAGAAAAGCCATTTATTCCATCAAAAAGAGAAAGCAAGTTTATTGTTTGAAGCACAAGGACTAGATTGCAGATATTAGAAGTTTTTGTATGGAATAAAGAACAGAAATAAAATGTGTAGGGAAAGCATGCAATTTACCCACTAAAAGCGTGCAACGCACGTGCTGGATGTCGGCAGAGACTATTTTGTAATTGTGGAAACTTCGGAGGGCATATTTTAAATTTATCCAAAAGATTTTTTTAAACAAGAACCCTAGTGTTCCTCCTCCGTTGTTTTCCTTCTCAAAAGAAGTAATGGTGGTCAAGTGTCGCCGCCGCCACTAGGGGGCGAGGGCGGCGCAACGAGATGGCGAGCAGGTGGCTACGGCCCAGCACATGCCGCTGGGTTGAAGGAGGGTTCGGCCGAAGCCACAGGGCGGAATCACCGCTGGAGTTGTGTAGGTGGAGGGCGGCGCACGTTAGGGGGGGCGGCGTAGCAGTTTGGTTCTTCGGTCGTGGGTCGTCGGGCGGGGCTGCAGGCTCACGCGACGGGGGGCGTGAGGTCGGCTGGGCGGTTGAAACGCGTCCACGGTGGTTGGTGGTGTCGTGGATGATGGTTGGGAGTAGGCGACGCTGGTCTGCGGGGCGCGTTAAGGGGTTGCGGCCAGGGGGGCCGCACGGCCGGAGGCTGCGGCGGTGCCACTGGGCGGGGGCCGCGAGCAGGCGGGGCCGCGTGGCGAAGATGTAGAACGGCGATGCGACAGAAGGCATTGAGCAGCATATGAGCACGTGTGGTCGATGGCAAGAGAAGCTCCGCCCCTGGCAGAGGAGGAACGCGGGGGAGCATGCGTGGCTGAGGAGGCGGAGCCGGAACCGTCGCTGGAGGCACGGGAGGGCCACCGCGCGATGGGAGGAGGCGGCCACGGCAGATGCCGCGGCGTCGGGCCGTGCTCGAGGAGATGACGGGAATATTAGAAATAAAAACAACCATGCATTTTTTACTTTTTATTTACTTATAAATAAAGGGATAATTACACCCATAACCCTGAGTAATTTCGCAATCTCAATCATAACCCTGCATAATCGCGAATTACATGAGGAACCCTGAGTAATGGTTAACTCTTACATGACATAACCCTGTGTCATATTCCGTTTGGGATACCCGACGGTTTCCGTTAAAAAAAGACGAAGTTATCCCTAAAAGTCATTCTTATTTACAATAACATGCCATTGGTATTAAAAAAAAATCTAAGAAAGCAACCATGCATGCATTTTGTCACCAGGTTCTTGGTCCCCTCAACCCACCTCCTGTAGCCCAAGCCGGCACCGACGACAACCTCCTGCAGCCCAGGCCAGCATCGATACCGGCCCATGCAGCCCACCCTCCAGCCTGTCCGACCCCAGAGAAGCAGTGGTATGAGGTGAAGCATCATGCCCCCTCCGCCACCGTAGGATGGTGGGGTCGTCCTCACATGAATAGTCGACCTCAGATGTTGTTCTTCCTCTAGTTTGACATCCGAACTTTGAATATTTGAGGTTCTCTATCCTGAAATATCTCACCATTAACACGAGGACAAATACACACATAAGATGTCTCGGATCGGATCAACATCAATGGTTTTCTAAATACCTATAGTATTTGCTGGTGATATTATATGATCATGTTTCGTCATTTAGATCGCATTGATGGAGTGACCGCACGTTAAGCAACAATGACCAAGACTGTCATGGCATCTGGCGTGTTATAGTGACAAAGGAAGCGATCCCCCGGAGAACACCCACGGCGCTCACCCTGCCAGCCGAGGGCGGAGAGCTCGCCCGCCCTCCAGCTGAGGGCAGAGCAGCCCTCCCGTCCAGCCCCACGTCGCCCACCCTCCAGCCGAGGGCAGAGAGACCCCCCTCCCCCGCACTACCTCCTCCTGAGGAGCACAGATCGACCTCTCCAGCCTAGGTAGAGAACCAACCTCTAGCCCGCCTCCTCCGGCCCTGGCGTATGCGCCCACCCTCCAGCCCAGGCTCCTCGACACTGAAGGATATGGTTAGATCCTCAAGCGCATCACGGAAGCGTGATCGTCGTATCGAATACGATGAAGAACGACTAGTCGCACTAGTTGTTCTATGCAGCGGAAATTAAAATTTTTTCATGCGACGAAACCACATGATCCAAGAACACTTCTCGGATCGTTTCGTCTAAACCACAACCAAGTATTAGGTTTACCTCTTGAAGCGTGGTTGCGATCAAGTCTCTAAACGAAGAGACCTCCTGTCTCAAGTCCGATCCGTCGGAGGAGACGCTTGCGAGTGCGGGGATGAACCGCGTGCTTCTCGCAATCCATGTTGATGATCCAAGCGGCGGATCTCCTGATCTCGACACACGAGATCCGATGTCTTCTTCACGAGCGGGGCGCACCGAAGGAGATGGAGATCCACGAGCAAACCATCGGGCAGCATAACGACGATGCCGCGGCGATGGAGAACCTCTCTAGGGCATCCATGGTGGACGGCCACATGAGAGAGATGGAGAGAGGACGTGTAGAGAGAATGAGAGAGAGAGAGAGAGATTTTTTGCCTCAACTTATGTGTTTAGAAGAGCAATGGGGTGCCTCTTCTTTTATAGGGTTTTGGGATCCATGGATCTCAATCCATGTGTCAACACAAATCCAATGGTCCACATTAATTTGTGTTTCTTTCAATGGTCATGATTTGTTGCTAAAAACACAACAACAATTAATTTAATTTAAATTAAATATATGTTGATAAATCAACACAATTTAATTACAAAATTAAATCATCAATACATGGAGATAATGAAAGGAGAGAAAGCCTCCTTCCATGTGGAGAGGGGGGACGGCCTCCCTTTCCTAATGGGAGTGGTGGCCGTCCACCCTCCTCCATTAGGAAGGTGGCTATTTCACCTTTTATGTAATCTCCATTATTTGCAACAACTTTTGTTGCAAATTATTTCACAAAAAATAAATCCAATTTATTTTGTGAACATTGCAATCATGCCATTGAAAAAATTGTGAATCACATTCACAACCCAAAACAAAATGTAAATTACATTTTCAATTTAATGTCCAATGTGAATCCAATTCACATTAACATTTAATTAACAAATGTAAATTACAAACATCTCTCTCTTATATATTATAAATCACATTTATAATATATTTGATTAATATGGATATTGCTATCCACATCATTCATATCCATGATAATTAAATCATATTTAATCATCTTGGATCTCTATTCTCTTGTGTCCAAATAATATGAATCACATTCACATTATTTACATCTTTGATAATTAAATCTCATTTAATTATCTAAGATAACTCTATTTATAATATGAATCAAATTCATATTACTCATGATAATTAAATCACATTTAATTATCCATTTTCTCAATGCTCGGATACATATATCAACAATAGAATTATCCATGAACTCCTTCAAGGATAATGCGCTTTCTCCGCAGATACTTGGAGATAAGGACAGGGCGATTGTATTGTTCCACGTATAGTGACATGGATATTGAGATCGTATCTCAAATCCAGATCGCGGGCCTCCCATAGATGCTTGATTAAATCAAGACCGTAAATCTAATCTTCTCATTGTATCTGAATCACATTCAGATCAATGTCCAATACTTGGACCAAGATCAGATCACTTCTCTACTGAGAGGAGTCACTAAAATCCAGACCCGTTTCATCACTCCCTAGGAATGGAAGCGTCATGGTTATACAATCGTTTATGATCACATCACCCTCAGGTATTCCCAATACCTGTACATCCTGCATACTGGAAGACTCAGACTAAACCCGAAGTATTCGATCAACTTTATACTGTCTACTTCATGGTTTTATCAGTAAGTTTCTCATTCGATCATTGGGAGTCGGTATCGATCATATACTTTCCAAAATCATATATCATACCTAGGTCTTGATCATATACTTATGAAAAGTATATATCAAACCTACAAATTCAGTCAAGCTTTCAAAGCGAGACGACCGTGCGCACGGAATTTGATTCTTCCCAATATCTCATGAGTGAGCTCATGTCTTCCGGTTCAGTAACTGAACCTGTATGATCCCTTTGAGAGATCGTATTACTCATATGCCCTTATATGCACACCAGCGCGCCGGTGTATAGACCTTGATTAGGTCATCAACCTATTGGTCTGCCAAATGTACATACTTAGACATATAGCAACACATCTGTCTCCGGTCAGAGGATGCGTGCCTATATCATGACAGCATATGATATAGGACTTTGGTTATCTCGATCTCGTTAAGTCAACTCTTTGACCTAACTAATCTGACACCTCCGAATCTCTATTCCTATGCAGAGGACCTGCATCAAGAGGTCGGTCAGATATCAGCCTTCAGAGATAAGGATTGCCATCTCCTACTCAGGCTGGAGATCATCTCTTAACAATCATCTGACGGTGCTTGATGAGTCCTCAATCTAACTCTTTAGATATTCATCTAAGCACCAGACTCTATGATTCAATAATTGAATCAACAGCTGTATGATCGTTAAGATGGCCATGGTACATAACCCTAATTGTACTAAGGGACCTATTATGCAAATTATGTATTCTTCATTTCAGATTAAGGAGTGAATTGCAATAACATTTATTGCATAATGGCTCGCCGTGGGCTCGCATTTCCAACAATCTCCCACTAGCCCAAAGAGCCATTAATGGGCTAATCATTTAAACCCGCACTCATGTGACAATCATAGACTATTAAGAAAATAGCTAGGTAAGCTGATCAGTCACTCTGTTCCCGCGAGACTACGCCAAGTCCTTTTACGGCACTTGCATATCCCCAGTAACAGTGCTCGCATCTAATGCGAATGTTGCATCTCATGCAACCAATACTCAATCTAGTTGGTTACAGTGTCCCTGACATCATAACCAGTATCCCCATAATCCTTATTAGAATACCTTCATTCTCGGAGATCTCTATCTCCTAAGGTATCTAAAGTTTAGACCTTTATAGATCACTATCTACATGGTCTTAAACTTTTGAAGATAAGACTTTGAGATTACTATCTCAAAAATCTCCTCATCTATGAAGATTTTGTTATTACTGCAATCAAGTGTTTTATCTCTACAATAGGATTAGTAACAATTTACTACTCCCACTGCATGACAGACATCTGGTATTTGTACACTCTAGCATACACTCAGCTTCTCGTAACTAATGCACAAGTGCAAGTAGTTGTAGCATTTACTTCCTCAACTCTTTGAGGTGCTATCCCTTAAGATAGGTCAGTACCATATCTTAAGGGTTAGAAGCCTTTCTTGGAATTTCTATGAATAGAATATGTCCAAGGTATGCTACAAATGTGACAGTCCAATTATCCTCTTCTCTTGGCTTCTGAACAACTTCAGAACGAAGATCTAAGAGGTATCTTTGAAATCATATTTCAAGATATGGAATAACCAGAGAATAAAACACTTATTATTAATCTTATATCATTTTAAATGATCAGGATATCATCTACATTCAGCAAGATGAACACAAAGGCACTCCCACTAAGCTTCACATGGCTCATCAAGATTCTATCTGAAATCATAACAATTATAATTCCATCAAATCTTATTGTCCAACTCAAAGAAGCTTATTTGAGTCCTTAGATGGATTCCTTATCTTGCACACCTTGCTTTCCTCAACCATGAAGCCCCGGGGCTACTTCATGTGAATATCCTCAGAGAGATATTCATAGAGGAATGCAATCTGGACTTACATCTTGAAGATGCAATAGTCAAGTTGTGTAGCTAAGGTTAGCAATATTCTGATGATTTTAAGCATGTTCACCGAAAAACAAGTCTCATTGCAAGCAATGTCTTCTCTTCCATGTGTAGCTCATTGCTACGAACTATGCTTTGAAGGTATGTACCTTCTCATCAGGTTCCCTTTCTCTTGAAGATCCATTTACACCTTTACGGGTCTTACCCATATAGGTGGATCCTCGAGGGTCCATATACAACACTTGTACATGAAGTCTACATTAGACCTTTATTGCTAACATCCATCTATCCATGCTATGATCTTCAGAAGCTTCATCACATGAAGTTCGATCATTGTCAGATTTCTCTGACACATGGAATCCATCCTCAAACTTATTTGAAGAGGTTTTAGTGTTTCATCTTCAATTATCCTTTTAGTTTCCAATTTTAGGAGCCTCATTATCTTTTCAAGATTAAATGAGTTCCTACACTTCATTTTTATCTTGATTCTCAAGAGTCTCAACCTCCAAGAATCACATTCTCAGAGATGAGATATTTCAAGAATCTCAAGGTCATAAAGTAGGTATCCAATACCATCCTTTATTTTCCTAATGAAGCAGCACTCTCAAGTGCTAGATTCCATCTTGCATGGAACCTTATTAAGGATATACATTGTAGTCTCTACTACACATTTATACCTGGAAACTAAGGGATAATTATGCTAAAATTCATCATTGATAAGATCATGTCACACATGATCCAATTGTATCTGCCTATAACTCTATTGAGTTAAGGTGTGTTAGGAGGATTGAGATAGAAATGATATTCATATCTCTATAAGGTATTCTTTGAATTTATCTAACAGGTGCTTGCTACCTAGATTAGATCAAATTCATTTTATCTTCCTTCAAACTTTTGGTTGTAAACCAAAAATAATGAAATCTTTGAACATTTCAAAGGTTTCTTAGGTGAAGAGAAGAAATCTCATATCATACATAATCATCAACAGATATCACATATCCATAATGTTTACTATGATATAGATGATCTACATACATCAATATGTATGAGATCCTGAATATCTTGACATCTTACACCTTTATCTAAGAAGGGTGTATTGGACATTTTTTCTTTGAATACAATATTCATAAGTATGTAAGTTTTGAAATTTTAGACATTCTAAAGTTTCATCTCTTACTAGTCTATTGATCAAATCAATAGACAAATATCCAAGGCTTGATGCTAGATCATTGTCAAATGATCTTCATCCTCCTATTGATCTTAAGGTTTAATTTCAGTATTTAGAAATGTTAATGAACCATTCATTTAATTTCTAATTTAGTGGAGTCCACTAGATTTTAGATTACTATCTGAAATATCTCCATCATAACTTTTTATGATAGTTCTACCTCAGAATTCATGTTTATTTCCAACATTTAGAAACAAACAATGAGTGTATTCTTATATCTAGGTCATAGAGACATTCTCTTAAGACTAAGGACTCTCCCACTGAAATTAACAAGTCTATCAATCCAACAGAGATTGTTGCAACAATTGCATCAATATCCATGTGGATAACTATAAACCTTTAAGATCAAATTTTCCAGTCTTCTAAAAACATATGTAACCTATTGCAAATGTCATCAGAAGATTGAGATACAATTATTTGACTTTATCTTATCAATGATTTATGTAGATTAATCTGATGCTCCATCCGAGTCCTTCTCTAAGGATTCTAGATAGACTTGATAGTCATACTATCAACACATCAACTTATTGCAGTATTGGCATTCATCCAACTCTTCGGATGACATATGGAAGTCATAGATGTATAGTCAACTCTTTGACCATACTTCTTACTCGGGTCCAACCCATGCTTCCCACTGCGCTCCCTTTTATCTATAAGCAACCATTGCTTAAGACTAAGGATCTCTTATGTAAGAGCATTTCAACATTTATACATGCTTCATTAAATTCATACAATATGAATATTATGAAGCTTCATGAATGACCAGAGTATAGATAGTAGAATGATGACACTCATCATCTACATCCATCTAAACTCTTAAAACATAGGTTCAGGTAGGTACTCAAACAATTTGAATACACCATCTCTTATAGAGCCACCATTCTGCATGATGTAGTGAACCATCTCATTCATGTTAAATGTCAAGAGCACATATGTATGCCCGAATATCTTCATAAATTTTATAAGGATTATTTGACAATTGCGATCATCATCGACATGTCACTTCCAAAGTACATCCGATGAGAGATCAAGACTATAGAGACATACAAACCCTAGGGTTGTAGTCTTATTATCTATTTAATTGTCATTCCTCATTATTATGAGGAAACTTGCTCATTGCAACCACATACATTATGTGTCCAACTGCAAGTACAATATCTGGATCATGAGTCCCAATCCAAGATATTTCACTGGTTATTATTGAGTATATCATTGAGTGGGTTTTAATGAAGGATTATCTGAAATAAGAAATTTGCATAAATATATAAATATATATATTTTACTTTGATTTAGAATTTTTATATCAAAGTTGTCTTGTCTTGTCAACACTGAAAGTTCATTCCCTTAATCACTTTCAATGTAAGAGATATACTTACCATTATATCTCAACAAGATCTGGGATCTCCTTCCTTATCTTTGTTACATCCCAATAATATGAGAATCTGCAACTCGGATAAAAAGAAGCGGGAACACATTCCGCTTTGCAAGTCCAACTTGCATCTCCCAATTAGGTCTTTAACACCCGAGCCCACCACCCCTAAGGCGATGTTGACCCGTCGTTAATTGAACCAACCGTCAACAGGAATAGTACTCGCTATACGCAATCCAATATCGCCCCAATAATATGAGGATCCGATATTGGGGTCACTACGTATACGGCCTTACTCTTTCGAGAAGCAAAGAGTCCGATCCAGATGCGCTTGCATACAGGAGCTGTCACTTCGGACAGGCGTCTCCCACATACAATCCCTGGCGACGGAACCCTTCGCCTTGACGGGAGACCATGGATGTCACTTATGTGATCCTCCACCTCATATTCAAATTTTAATTAATTATCGTGAATCACATTCATATAATTAATTCTTCCAAGGGAATTATTAACTCTAATAATATTAGAGTATTTCAATCTTAATTGGATTCCAATTAATCTAATCATATTAAACTTAATGATCCAATTAATATCCAACAAACATTTTAATAGTTACTTGAATAATGGTATTATCTCAAATACGTATTATTTCGAATTTTAATAATTAGAAAAATACATCTTAATCCCTCGGACATTATCCTGGCCCTACCCGCTGTCATGGCCAGTACCGACGAGAGTGGGACGGACCACATACGTTGCAACCCGCAACCCCAATGCTCTCCGACTAGGCACCATATCCGCCTCGGGAAAGGATAATGCCAAATTGATTAATTTGTACTTGAGATGATCATCGGTTCTTCAACCGAAATTGTACCATATAGTAATAATCAAAACATTTTTGATTAACATTATAATGAGATTTGTTAAACAAATCCCAAGTCCTATTCAAGCAACATGTTTGTTGGAATGTTGATCATGTAGATCATGTAACCAATCTTGATCTAGATCACATCTAATCATTTGTTGGTTAGGGCAAAGTCATTTAAGGACATAATTATCATTAAATATTTCACAAATATTTATGCATAATTATTCCAGGAAATTAAACAATTTAATTTCACTAATTAATTAAATGACAATCACTAGGTTCTTGATTAGGAAAGTATTTTCAGCAGTGACCCTCACTTACTAAAAATACCATATCTCAATCAATTTAAATCCAAATTAAGCAAAGTAAATTTCTAAAGTTTGCTAACTTGATTTACAACAGAACCCAAGTGATTTGCACGCATTTCAAGGCGGTTTCAAATCCGCAATTAACATCTTAATTACGTCATGATCCGCAGTCCCCGAAACAGTGGATACATGTTCACTAAAATGAGCATATCTAGAGCAAACGGAATCGAAATCACGCAAACTCAGATCCTACGGTTTCCTTATTTAATGGGGAATAAATCCAAATATTATTTTCGTGTTTAAACAATTTAGACAGTGCCGAAAATAATATCAAAACAGAGATGCGAAAATGAAATGCAAGGAAAACTTTCGCATACCCTAATGAACCCAAGTCATCCTCGGTTTATGGATTGTATCCAAAACCACCGACCTAAGGCTCTGATACCACTTGAAGGATATGGTTAGATCCTCAAGCGCATCACGGAAGCGTGATCGTCGTATCGAATACGACGAAGAACGACTAGTCGCACTAGTTGTTCTATGCAGCGGAAATTAAAATTTTTTCATGCGACGAAACCACATGATCCAAGAACACTTCTCGGATCGTTTCGTCTAAACCACAACCAAGTATTAGGTTTACCTCTTGAAGCGTGGTTGCGATCAAGTCTCTAAACGAAGAGACCTCCTTTCTCAAGTCCGATCCGTCGGAGGAGACGCTTGCGAGTGCGGGGATGAACCGCGTGCTTCTCGCAATCCATGTTGATGATCCAAGCGGCGGATCTCCTGATCTCGACACACGAGATCCGATGTCTTCTTCACGAGCGGGGCGCACCGAAGGAGACGGAGATCCACGAGCAAACCATCGGGCAGCATAACGACGATGCCGCGGCGATGGAGAACCTCTCTAGGGCATCCATGGTGGACGACCACATGAGAGAGATGGAGAGAGGACGTGTAGAGAGAATGAGAGAGAGAGAGAGATTTGTTGCCTCAACTTATGTGTTTAGAAGAGCAATGGGGTGCCTCTTCTTTTATAGGGTTTTGGGATCCATGGATCTCAATCCATGTGTCAACACAAATCCAATGGTCCACATTAATTTGTGTTTCTTTCAATGGTCATGATTTGTTGCTAAAAACACAACAACAATTAATTTAATTTAAATTAAATATATGTTGATAAATCAACACAATTTAATTACAAAATTAAATCATCAATACATGGAGATAATGAAAGGAGAGAAAGCCTCCTTCCATGTGGAGAGGGGGGACGGCCTCCCTTTCCTAATGGGAGTGGTGGCCGTCCACCCTCCTCCATTAGGAAGGTGGCTATTTCACCTTTTATGTAATCTCCATTATTTGCAACAACTTTTGTTGCAAATTATTTCACAAAAAATAAATCCAATTTATTTTGTGAACATTGCAATCATGCCATTGAAAAAATTGTGAATCACATTCACAACCCAAAACAAAATGTAAATTACATTTTCAATTTAATGTCCAATGTGAATCCAATTCACATTAACATTTAATTAACAAATGTAAATTACAAACATCTCTCTCTTATATATTATAAATCACATTTATAATATATTTGATTAATATGGATATTGCTATCCACATTATTCATATCCATGATAATTAAATCATATTTAATCATCTTGGATCTCTATTCTCTTGTGTCCAAATAATATGAATCACATTCACATTATTTACATCTTTGATAATTAAATCTCATTTAATTATCTAAGATAACTCTATTTATAATATGAATCAAATTCATATTACTCATGATAATTAAATCACATTTAATTATCCATTTTCTCAATGCTCGGATACATATATCAACAATAGAATTATCCATGAACTCC
This sequence comes from Ottelia alismoides, assembly GCA_037367405.1. Taxonomy (NCBI): domain Eukaryota; kingdom Viridiplantae; phylum Streptophyta; class Magnoliopsida; order Alismatales; family Hydrocharitaceae; genus Ottelia; species Ottelia alismoides. The sequence goes on along the minus strand of JAZKJV010003011.1, from coordinate 1,423,059 downwards.
TTCAAGGATAATGCGCTTTCTCCGCAGATACTTGGAGATAAGGACAGGGCGATTGTATTGTTCCACGTATAGTGACATGGATATTGAGATCGTATCTCAAATCCAGATCGCGGGCCTCCCATAGATGCTTGATTAAATCAAGACCGTAAATCTAATCTTCTCATTGTATCTGAATCACATTCAGATCAATGTCCAATACTTGGACCAAGATCAGATCACTTCTCTACTGAGAGGAGTCACTAAAATCCAGACCCGTTTCATCACTCCCTAGGAATGGAAGCGTCATGGTTATACAATCGTTTATGATCTCATCACCCTCAGGTATTCCCAATACATGTACATCCTGCATACTGGAAGACTCAGACTAAACCCGAAGTATTCGATCAACTTTATACTGTCTACTTCATGGTTTTATCAGTAAGTTTCTCATTCGATCATTGGGAGTCGGTATCGATCATATACTTTCCAAAAGCATATATCATACCTAGGTCTTGATCATATACTTATGAAAAGTATATATCAAACCTACAAATTCAGTCAAGCTTTCAAAGCGAGACGACCGTGCGCACGGAATTTGATTCTTCCCAATATCTCATGAGTGAGCTCATGTCTTCCGGTTCAGTAACTGAACCTGTATGATCCCTTTGAGAGATCGTATTACTCATATGCCCTTATATGCACACCAGCGCGCCGGTGTATAGACCTTGATTAGGTCATCAACCTATTGGTCTGCCAAATGTACATACTTAGACATATAGCAACACATCTGTCTCCGGTCAGAGGATGCGTGCCTATATCATGACAGCATATGATATAGGACTTTGGTTATCTCGATCTCGTTAAGTCAACTCTTTGACCTAACTAATCTGACACCTCCGAATCTCTATTCCTATGCAGAGGACCTGCATCAAGAGGTCGGTCAGATATCAGCCTTCAGAGATAAGGATTGCCATCTCCTACTCAGGCTGGAGATCATCTCTTAACAATCATCTGACGGTGCTTGATGAGTCCTCAATCTAACTCTTTAGATATTCATCTAAGCACCAGCCTCTATGATTCAATAATTGAATCAACAGCTGTATGATCGTTAAGATGGCCATGGTACATAACCCTAATTGTACTAAGGGACCTATTATGCAAATTATGTATTCTTCATTTCAGATTAAGGAGTGAATTGCAATAACATTTATTGCATAATGGCTCGCCGTGGGCTCGCATTTCCAACAGACACCCCCAGATGGACTGGGTAGATAAGCCCAGACATCCCGCCACTCATCCCCAACCCGTGGATGCCGACTTCCCGCGCCTACCTCTTCCGCCTAGGTCAGTGTCCGTCAAGGAGGAGACTGCCCCGCGCCCCAATCGCTGGCCTGCAGGAGCACCCCGCCTCGCACCCAACTACAGTCCCGCCCAGCCCCCAAGCTCCCGTCCTGCAGGAGCCCCCCCTCCCCCCGCGTCGCCGAGCCCCTGTACCGCCGCATCCAAAAGGAAGGCGGCCGCGAAATTACTCCAGCACCGGCTCGACGAATCTCCCACCGTTTATTTATTTATTCCTTTCCTTTTTTTATTTTAGCTAATCCTAACCGTTAGATCATAGATTAGTTAAATTAACTTACTCATATGGTTGAGTTAACCTATCAAACTAACGGAGGCTTATGGGCGTGAGACGGAGTGACTATCCAAGGTTTCTCATGTAATTCACGATTATGCAGGGTTATGATTGAGATTGAGGAATTACTCATGGTTATGGGTGTAATTATCTCATAAATAATTGGGATGTAGATCTTGACGAGATGAAAGAAAGATCATTGGATCCAACCACCGTGCATGGTCGGATGTGATGGGTTGCATGATGTAGAATAGAAATGAAGAGATAGAGAAAATGATGTGGATGATCGATGTTGGATCGAAAATAGATGGTGGAAATTTTTGAAATTTTGATTAAAGATAAATCACGTGACAAAAATTTAATCAATGACTTATCTAAGAAAGATGACAGGAAATAGAAAATAGATCTCACCTCGGAATCAGATATGCCGTGATGGCCTCGACGAGGACCGATGCGTTGTAATCGGAAGGCTTGGAGGTTGGGCACCCTTCTTCAATAAGATGACTCTTACAAATCGGACTCCTCTCCACCAAAGATCGATCCAGAGGAAATTTGGGAGGTGGAGCCCAATAAAAAGAAGAAAAATAAAAAAGGAAAAAATAAAGAAGGAAGGTAATCAGTGGTTATTTAAATAAAGAAATAAAACTGATAAAAATATAATTTGGAATTAAATAAAATAATTAAAATAATTAATTTACAAAAATTAATTAGCCACCTCAATGGTGGTTATTTAAGGTAGAAAATCAAATCTTATATACATGGAATGTTGACAAATCTAATGATTGAATTAAATAAATAAATCAATCAAATTTTGTAATTAAATTAATTAATTAATGTTAGATATCTTATTTTTTGGTGATTTTTATATAAGGAAATTAGTTGTATACAAATATTATGTACATATAATACAATATACACATGTACAAATAAGGAAATAATTTTTAAATTTTATTTTTTTATATTTATATTATATTTTATTTTTAATGAAAATAATATTTACAATTATGTACATTATATATATATATAAATATGAATAAATATGTAAAATAAATAATCGTGAAAATATACAAAACACTCCAGAAAATCGAGTTTTTGACCGTAACTCCAAAAATTATGAAATCACAGCCATTTGAAAGATAATTTCATTTATAGTATATTGGGAGAGAGTTTGGTTCAATTTGAGTTCGTATAGAGACGAAATTGGTATTTCAATTATCTTTTTACGGCTTTATCTAAGTGTGATTATTTGTCATATGTACATTATTTTACTTGGCAATTATTTTTATTATTTATAATATTTTTTATTTACAACTTTTGTTTACAAGTAAAATAGTATAAAAATATTTAGTTTGAGGTTCATTTATGTACAAATAAAATAATACAAGTTTTATACAAATATACAGGAAAAATATTTAAGAAATATTTTTGGATTTTTGAATGAAAGATCCTATCTCCCCATACTTTATTCCTAGTCGATCAGGTCAAGTCTTGACCTTCTCTCGGGGTTTAGGTCCGTCTGTATTTATTGCATAAACATATCCTTCATTTTTCTTTTTTTCTTTTCTTCTTTATTCTTTTATTTAACTAAAAAAAGTGTTAAAAATGCATATATAACAAATTCATGCAGAATGGTAATTTTATGTAATTATTGGGTATTTATAGGTGTTTGACTACGAAAATGAAGCTAAAATAAAAGAATAAAAACGATGAATCGTGGATTCATAAAAAGCATATGTATAATACCAATTCCCCATTACTGAATGACAATCTTAATGACAAAACCCTAGATGTGACAGTACAAAAGAGATCTAAAATTTCGGGTTTATTCTAGGTCTTCCAGTATACACAATGTGGAACGTATAATCACCCTGTCCTTATCTCCAAATTTCCGTGGAGATAGCACATTATTCTTGAAAGAGTTCAAGAATAATTCCATTGTTAATATATCCAAGCATTGAGAAATAGATGATTAAATATTATTTAGTTATCATAAAATAGGGATAAGATTCATATTATTTTAATGCATAAGAATTGAGATCTTAGATAATTAAGTGTAATTTAATTATCAAGGATATGGATAATATTGATAGTATTATTCATTATTCATATTTATTATAAATGTGATTTATAATATATTAAAAAGAGACAATTGTAATTTACATTTGTTATTTATGCATTGATGTAAATTGGATTCACATTGGACAATTAATTGAAAATATAATTTACATTTTATTTTGGGTTCGAATATTTACATCTTTCCAATGGCATGATTGTAATATTCACAAAATAATTATGAATTATTTGTGTGAATAAATGTGCAACAATAGTTATTGCAAATTAATTGGACATAAATAGCCACCTTAGTGAGAGTAGGTAGAAGGCCACCAAGTCCCATTAAGAAAGAGGTTATATCTCTTTTAAATTATCTGCATGCAAAATTGATTTTGTTGAAATTAAATTGTACTGATGATTTAAAATATATTTAATTAAATTTAATTTATTTTTGTTATGTTTTTACAACAACATCATGTCTATTGAAACAAACAAAAACCAATCAAAACCATTGGATTTTTGTAGTCCATGGATTGAGATCTATGGGCTCCCAAAAATATTATATAAGAAGAGACACTCTTGCCCTTCTAAGAAGATATTGTTGAACAACAAATTTCTCTCTCTTTATCATTCTCATATCACATGCTAACTCTCTCTCCTTCTTGAGTTGCTGTCCACTCTAACCGTAGAGAGAAGGTTGCTTTCATCATCACATCGCAGTTATACCATCACCTCGACCATTCGTGGATCTTTGTCTCCTTTTATTCGTCACGTTCATGAAGAAGACGTTTGATCTCGTGAGACAAGATCATTAGATCTATTTCTTGGATCAACAACTCGTATCGCGAGAAGCACACGATTCATCTCCGCTCTCGCAAGCTTCTCTACCGTTGGATAGAACTTGAGACAGGAGGTCCCTTTGCTTAAAGACTCAATTACAACCATGCTACAAGAGGTATTCCTTTACCTAATTTGTGGTTTAGATGAAACAATCCGTAAATGGTTCATGGTTCATGATTCATGTGGTTTCATCATTTAAATTTTTATATTTCGTTGCATCAAGCAATTAGTTTTACTAGTCACTCACGATCGCATAAGATGTGATCCCCACACTTTTGTGATGCACTTCAGAATTTTTCCATAATCCTTCAAGTGTTATGAGAGCCTTGGTTAGGTCTTGGATGATATCCAAAACCGTAGATGATCATGGTTAATGTTTTGGATGCGCGGGACTCATTATTTTTGCATTGGATGCAAGATTCAAATTGGTTTTTTGATGAGCTAAAAACCTCCTATTATGCACTTTTTGAATGTATTTTTTGATTTTTAAATGCATTTATAATGTATAAATATATTTCAAAAATAGTAACCTATTACTGGTGCTAAAAGTATATGAAATGATTCGAAGAGTTCCTACCGCTAAAATTTGTTTTGCATGTATTCGCGGATCTGTAAGAAAATTAGTTTTACTTACTTTTTTCCATATGAAATGTGATATAAATATTTGGATTAAGTATAGAATCAAACCAGAAAATCGTACGATTTTATTTTGTATGAATCCGACTCTGTTCGCCCTAGATATTTCGTTTTTAATGTAGATGGGTCGGATGATGATTGGATCATCAAAACTCTTTGCTTAATTTGTTTATTATTCAATGAAAACAATGGAAATTATGAATTCACCTTGATTAATTATGATGCCTAATCATTATATATATAATTGATTAATCATCATTTGCCAGTTGATGGAATGTTTCATGAAAAACCTTATCTTATGCTACAGTAGTTGTAGGACAATCTTTACATTTGAAACTTTGTTGCTTGAATAGGATTGAGGATTTGTTTATCAAATATCCTTATAATATTAACTAAAATGATTTGGTAAATATTATATGGTATAACTTCAGTAGAAATACCCTAACATCCCAAAATACAATATGATCAAATTACATTATCATGATTTGAGGTGGATATGGTGTCTAGTCGGGAGTGTTGGGGTTGTAGGTTGCTCTGTAAGTTATCTGTCTCACTCCTGTCATACTGGACATGACAACATGTAAGAAAAGGATAATGCTGATGGGCTCATGGGGTATTTTTAATTACAAAAATTTGAATAATACGTATTTTGAGATTATACCATCCATCAAGTAACAATCAAGTTTGTTGGTTGATTACGTTGGATTGATAATTGATTTGATACATGACTAAATGGATTATATCCAATCAAAGTACTCTATTACGAATAGAGCAATACTTTTCCAGTTGGAAGAATTAGTTATGTGAATGTGATTCATGATAATTAATTAGAATTTGAATGTGATATGGAGGATCATATAAGTGACATCTATGATCTCCCGTCAAGGCGAAAGGTTCCGTCGCCAGGGAATGTATGTGGAAGATGCATGTCTGATGTGACAGCTCCTGCATGCAATGTTGTATATGTAGTGACCCCAATACTAGTTCCTCATATTATTTGGGCGATATTGGATTGTACATAGCAAGTATTGTTCCTGTTGACATTTGGTTCAATTAACAATGGGTCAACATCGCATTAGGGGTGGTGGGTTCGAATGTTAAAGACTGAGTTGGGAAATGCAAGCTGGACTTGTATGGCAGAATGAGTTCCCGGCTCTTTTTATCCGAGTTGTAGTTTCTCATATTGTTGCGATGCAACAAAGGAAAGAAAGAAGATCCCAGATTTTGCTAGAGACATAATGGTAAGAATTCTCTTACATTGAAAATGATTAAGAGAATGAATATTTAGTATTGACAAGGCAAGACAACTTTGATATAAAAAATTCCTAAATCAAAGTATATATATGAAAAATTTCTTATTTCAGATAACCTATATTAAACCCACTCATAAATATGAAGGATATGGAAGAATCGTTAAGCACATAACGGAAGCGTGTGGATTACATCATATATGATCGAGAGTGACTAGTCGCATTAGTTGCTCGGTACAGCGGAATTCATAAATTTTAAACGATGAAACCACATGATCCAAGATCACTTATTGGATTATTTCATCTAACCACACAATAGATAAAGGAATACCTCTTGTAGAGTGGTTGCGGTCAAGCCTCTAAGAGAAGAGACCTCCTGTCTCAAGTCCGATTCGTCGGAGGGGACGCTTGCGAGCACGGAGATGAGTCACTCACTTCTTGCAATCCAAGTCGATGATCTAGAAATGGATCTCATGATCTCATCTCACGAGATCAAACAACTTCTTCATGAGCGAGATGCACCAAAGAAGACGGAGACCTAAAAGTCGTCGAAACGACAACACAATGGCGATGCGACGATGAAGGGAACCTTCTCTCTATGAGAAGAGTGGATGACCACTCTTGTAGAGGGAGAATGGACGACGCGAGAATGAGAGAGATAGAGAGAGAGAGACATTGTCGCAGTTGTGTCATCGAAGAACAAGGGGTACTCTTCTTTTATATGGTTTTGGGAATCCATGGATCTCAATCTATGCTCAACACTAAATCAATGGATGAGAATGATTTGTGTTAAATTCAATGGATATGATTTTGTTATTAAAAAGTAAACAATAATTAATTTAATTTAAAATATTGATAAATCAATAAATTTAATTTCAAAGTTAAATCATATAATCTTGGAGATAATGGATGAAGAGATAGCCTCATCCCTAAAGGGGGCAGGGGAAGGCCACCAAGTTCCTTTTTGGGACAATGTGGCTATCCACCCTCTTGACTTGGTATGAGTCAATCTCATTCCAAGTCATGAGATTACATTATCTCATGTAATTTCCGAGATTATCTCACAAGGATAATTCATAATTATATTGTGAAGATTGCAATCATGCCATTAGAATTATATGAATCACATTCACAACCCAAAACAAAATGTAATTATATTTTCAATAAATTATCCAATGTGAATCCAATTCACATCAATAATTTAATCATAAATATAAATCACAATTAGTCTCTCTCCTATATATCATAAATCACAATTATAATATATATGAATAATTGGATAGTTCTATCTACATTATTCAAATCCATAATAATTAAATCACATTTAATTATATTGGATTATCATTCTCATGCATTCAAATAATGTGATCGAATTCACATTATTTATCATAATTAAAACACATTTAATTATCCATTTCTCAATGCTTAGATAATTCAATAATGGAATTATTCTTGAACTCTTTCAAGAATAATGCGCTTTCTCCGCAGATACTTAGAGATAAGGACATGGTGATTATACGTTCCACGTATAATGACTTGGATATTGAGATCACATCTCAAATCCAGATCCCAAGGACCTCTTATAAATGCTTTATTAAATAAAAGTCGCAAATCTAATCTTCTTATTGCATCCGAATCTCATTCAGATCAATGTTTAATGCTTGGACCAAGATCAGATTACTTATCCACTGAGAGGAGTCACTAAAATCCAGACCTGTTTCATCACTCCCTCGGAATGGAAGCGTCATGGTTATACAATCGCTTATGATCACATCACCCTCAGGTATTCCTAATACTTGTACATCCTGCATACTGTAAGACCTATGATAAGATCGAAGATATATATCAATTTTACACTGTCATCTTTAGGGTTTCATCATCAAGTTTCTCAATCTTGGTCATTAGGAGTCAATATCGATCATATGCTTTCCAAAAGCATATATCATACATACAAATTCTTGTCATGCATCCAAAGCATGACGACCATGCATGGAATTTGATTGGTCCCAATATCTCATGAGTGATCTCATGTATTACTGTTCACAAGTGAACATGTATGATCCCTTTGAGAGATCATATTAATCATATTCCCTCACATGCACACCAGCTCGTTGGTGTATAGACCTTGGTTAGGTCATCAACCTATTGGTCTGCCAAATGTATGTGTGCCTATATTGTGACAGTATATGACATAGGACTTTGATTATCTCGATCTCATTAAGTCAACCCTTTGATCCAACTAATCTGACACCTTCGAATCTCTATTCCCATGTAGAGGACTTGCATCAAGAGCTCGCTCAGATATCAGTCTAATGAGAAAGGATTGTCATCTCCTACTCAGGATGGGGATCATCTCTTAACAATCATTTGACGATGCTTGATGAGTCCTCAATCTAATTTTTTAGATATTCATCCAAGCACCAGCCTCTATGATTCAATTATTGAATCAACAATTGTATGATACTAATATGGACATGGTACATAACCCTAATTGTACATAGGGGCCTTATAATGCATTCATTCACTTTATTTCATAAAGGGAGTGAAAGAATCAATAACTTTTATTGATAAATCTAACATTACAATAACATTTATTATAAGAATGGTTCGCCTTGGGCTCACGTGGATAACAATCTCCCACTAGCCCTCAGAACCATTAAAGTACAATCCTTAAACCCATACTCATTACATGTTAGTTGAAAACCTTCTGTGTCAAAGGTTTGGTAAGAGGATCGACAACGTTGTCGGTAGAGGCCACCGTGGTGGTGATTACGTCACCATGCTTTTGAATCTCCCGAATGATGTGGTATTTCCTTTCCACATGCTTGCTCTTTTGATGACACTTGGGTTCCTTCACCTGGGCAATGGCTCATGTGTTATCACAGAGTAATGGGATGTGAGTATCATAGTAAATTATACCAAGTTCCATGATGAACTTACACAACCAAACTGCCTCCTTTGCAGCTTCTAATGTAGCAATGTATTTGGTTTCTAATGTTGAATATGATGTAGTGTCCTGCTTCTTGCTTCACCAACTTACAACACCACTGTTCAACAGGAACACAAACCCTGATGTCAACTTTTGATCATCAATATCTGGACTGGAAGTTTGAATCTTTGTATCCCAAGACTTGGAGATCACCATCTCCATAGTCTAGACCCATAATAAACCACGACTTCTGAAGTGTGCAGGTATTGCCGATCTAGGATGATATGAGTCTGGAGTAATGGTGTTGGTGAGTCTATATCAAGGGCTACAAAATCTACTAGAAACATCATGTTCCACATCTTTACCACAACGTCTTTGAAAAGACCTTGAGGTCACTTGATGGATCGATCAGCAAACTGAAGGATCATTTTTGTTTGTTTAAGAGGACCTACCATGAATTCTAGTAATAATGAAGAGGGTAGGAGGTTTATGAAAGAATCGGTGTCAAGCAAGGTACGCTAGAAGACTTGATCATAAATCTTGTAACGGAACAAAGGTGCTCCTGTATCTTGTTTCTTATGTGGGAGATTGCTGATGGTTGCAACTGTGGCCATGGTGAGAACATACTTTTCCACTTGTCCGTGTCTTTTGTTACATGTTGGTCGATGCTTGTTTGTACATGCCTCTTTCAAACCTTTCTTCAAGGTAGGCATGTGTTCTATGGACTTCATCAAAGGAATCTCAACAGTCAAATTATTAATGACATCCAAAACTCGGATAAGATGATACACTTTTTACTTTTGCAATTTTTTGGAGGTTTCTATTGCTTCAGTAAAAGGAATATTTAAAGTAATAAAATCAACGATTGTGCTGGTGTTGGTGGACAAACAAAAATCATGATTTCAACTCCATTAGCTCACGTAGGATTGGCTGCTGTTGGTGGCTTCTTTGTGGCTATCTCGGCTTCATGTTGATTGTGACCATCTTTTTGGTCTTTTTGAGCTTTTTGATTTTTTTGTTGTTTTTATTGAAGGTGATGGATATGAGTGGTAGCTGGTACGACTCCTTCTTCTTCCCCACTTGTCCATGTGGCTGGCACGACTAATGTAGAAGATGATGATTCACCTGTCAAAGCTTTATTTTTTCCACTGTCTTATGATGGACAGAGGGAAAGTCCTACTGCTCTTGAGAGTGACAACATTAGATAAAGCAATATGACAATCATTTGACTCTACTGGCACAAACTAGACATCACATTCTACTTGCTATTTTCTTTTGAAGCTATTGGGATTCACTTCTACCTGCACTGGAATGGACATTTTGGTGGCAGTTAGGTGGTCGAGCTTTTTCATTATATCTGCTAGGCCTTTTACAAGTTGGGCCAAGCAATCAACGAGAGGGTTAACAGGATTTGCCTCAGAAGGTTAAGCGTGCAAACCACATTGTTATCAAGTGTTTAGATAAGGCTGCGACTACTGGTGGTGCTGAGGTGGTGGAGGATGCTGATACTAATGGTAGGAGGGAGGAGGGTACTGCTGAGATGGTGCAACTGCATATTGGTGTTACGGTTGTGATTGGCGGTACTGCGGCTGTGCATACTGTTGATTATGCTTCCATTGGAGCTGGTACTATGGAGGGTGCTGGTATTGACATGGGGGTTAGGAGGACTGCCCAAAACGACCACCTTGAGGTTGGTGGTAGGCCATGTTAGCTTGTTGTTGGACCTAGGGGTGTCCGATAAGATGGGATAGTTGTGCATCATTGCTCCAAACACCATTGATTTCCTGAATCAGAGGTGGTGGTGGGAATGCACGACTAGAAGGTGGAAGGAAGTCATGTTGATAGACTACGATCTGCTGGTGTGGCGGGACCTGCTCAGGTGCCTGCACATAGTATACATGTTGGACTGCCGGTGGATGCTGACTTGGATGAGGCTGTTGTGGTGGTGATAGCTCGTCCTTCTTCTCAGCTGGAGTCTCTTTAGATGGTGTCACCGATTGGACTAAATTGATGGTGCTCACCAGCAGGTCCAACTGCTTGGTGATCTCATCTAGCTTGTCTTAGTGTTGTGTCCTATTTTTGATCAAAGAGAGCTTCTCGAAATCCTATGATCGTTTCTCAATGATATTAACATTTGAGAGATGGACCCTAATGATGCTGAGGTTGGAGATCTCATCTCTCTCCACCTCACGAGAGGTTGCCAAGTGTAATTGCTTTTGGAGGATAAGGGGTTGCTTTTGATGTGACAGCTCCTACATGCAATGTTGTATATGTAGTGACCCCAATACTAGTTCCTCATATTATTTGGGCGATATTGGATTGTACATAGCGAGTATTGTTCCTGTTGACGGTTGGTTAAATTAACAATGGGTCAACATCGCATTAGGGGTGGTGGGTTCGAATGTTAAAGACTGAGTTGGGAAATGCAAGTTGGACTTGTATGGCAGAATGAGTTCCCGGTTCTTTTTATCCGAGTTGTAGTTTCTCATATTGTTGCGATGCAACAAAGGAAAGAAAGAAGATCCCAGATCTTGCTAGAGATATAATGGTAAGAATTCTTACATTGAAAATGATTAAGGGAATGAATATTTAGTATTGACAAGGCAAGACAACTTTGATATAAAAAATTCCTAAATCAAAGTATATATATGAAAAATTTCTTATTTCAGATAACCTATATTAAACCCACTCATAAATATGAAGGATATGGAAGAATCCTTAAGCACATAATGGAAGCGTGTGGATCGCATCATGTATGATCGAGAGCGACTAGTCGCATTAGTTGCTCGGTGCAACGGAATTCATAAATTTTAAACGATGAAACCACATGATTCAAGATCACTTATTGGATTATTTCATCTAACCACACAATAGATAAAGGAATACCTCTTGTAGAGTGGTTGCGGTCAAGCCTCTAAGAGAAGAGACCTCCTGTCTCAAGTCCGATTCGTCGGAGGGGACGCTTGCGAGCACGGAGATGAGTCACTCACTTCTCGCAATCCAAGTCGATGATCTAGAAATGGATATCATGATATCATCTCACGAGACCGAACAACTTCTTAATGAGCGAGATGCACCAAAGAAGACGGAGACCTAAAAGTCGTCGAAGCGACAACACAATGGCGATGCGACGATGAAGGGAATCTTCTCTCTGCGAGAAGAGTGGATGACCACTCTTGTAGAGGGAGAAGGGACGACCGAGAATGAGAGAGATAGAGAGAGAGAGACATTGTCGCAGTTGTGTCATCGAAGAACAAGGGGTGCTCTTCTTTTATATGGTTTTGGGAATCCATGGATCTCAATCTATGCTCCACACTAAATCAATGAATGAGATTGATTTGTGTTAAATTCAATGGATATGATTTTGTTATTAAAAACTAAACAATAATAAATTTAATTTAAAATATTGATAAATCAATAAAATTAATTTCAAAGTTAAATCATATAATCTTGGAGATAATGGATGAAGAGATAGCCTCATCCCTAAAGGGGGTGGGGGAAGGCCACCAAGTCCCTTTTTGGGACAATGTGGCTATCCACCCTCTTGACTTGGTATGAGTCAATATCATTCCAAGTCATGAGATTACATTATCTCATGTAATTTCCAAGATTATCTCACAAGGATAATTCATAATTATATTGTGAAGATTGCAGTCATGCCATTGGAATTATATGAATCACATTCACAACCCAAAACAAAATGTAATTATATTTTCAATAAATTATCCAATGTGAATCCAATTCACATCAATAATTTAATCATAAATATAAATCACAATTAGTCTCTCTCCTATATATATCATAAATCACAATTATAATATATATGAATAATTGGATAGTTCTATCTACATTATTCAAATCCATAATAATTAAATCACATTTAATTATATTGGATTATCATTCTCATGCATTCAAATAATGTGATCGAATTCACATTATTTATCATAATTAAAACACATTTAATTATCCATTTCTCAATGCTTAAATAATTCAATAATGGAATTATTCTTGAACTCCTTCAAGAATAATGTGCTTTCTCTGCGGATACTTAGAGACAAGGACATGGTGATTATACGTTCCACGTATAGTGACTTGGATATTGAGATCACATCTTAAATCCAGATCCCATGGACCTCTTATAGATGCTTGATTAAATAAAGGTCGCAAATTTAATCTTCTTATTGCATCCGAATCTCATTCAGATCAATGTTTAATGCTTAGAACCAAGATCAGACTACTTATCCCCTGAGAGGAGTCACTAAAATCTAGACATGTTTCATCACTCCCTCGGAATGGAAGCATCATAGTTATACAATCGCTTATGATCACATCACCCTCAGGTATTCCTAATACTTGTACATCCTGCATACTGTAAGACCTATGATAAGCTCGAAGATATATATCAATTTTACACTATCATCTTTAGGGTTTCATCATCAAGTTTCTCAATCTTGGTCTTTACGAGTCAATATCGATCATATGCTTTCCAAAAGCATATATCATACATACAAATTCTTGTCATGCATCCAAAGCATGACGACCATGCATGGAATTTGATTGGTCCCAATACCTCATGAGTGAGCTCATGTATTACGGTTCACAAGTGAACCTGTATGATCCCTTAAAGAGATCATATTAATCATATGCCCTCACATGCACACCAGCTCGTTGGTGTATAGACCTTGGTTAGGTCATCAACCTATTGGTATGCCAAATGTACACACTCAGACATATAGCAACACATCTGTCTCTAGTCAGAGGATGTGTGCCTATATTGTGACAGTATATGACATAGGACTTTGATTATCTCGATCTCATTAAGTAAACCCTTTGACCCAACTAATATGGTACCTCCGAATCTCTATTCCAATGTAGAGGACCTGCATCAAGAGCTCGCTCAGATATCAGTCTAATGAGAAAGGACTGCCATCTCCTACTCAGGATGGAGATCATCTATTAACAATCATTTGACGATGCTTGATGAGTCCTCAATCTAACTTTTTAGATATTCATCCAAGCACCAGCCTCTATGATTCAATTATTGAACCAACAATTGTATGATACTAATATGGACATGTACATAACCCTAATTGTACATAGGGACCTCATAATGCATTCATTCATTTTATTTCATAAGGGGAGTGAAAGAATCAATAACTTTTATTGATAAATCTAACATTAGAATAACATTTGTTATAAGAATGGTTCGCCTTGGGCTCACATGGATAACAATCTCCCACTAGCCCTCAGAACCATTCAAGTACAATCCTTAAACCCATGCTCATTACATGTTGGTTGAAAACCTTCTGTGTCAAAGGTTTGGTAAGATGATCGACAACGTTGTCAGTAGAGGCCACCTTGGTGGTGATGACGTCACCATGCTTTTGAATCTCCCGAATGATGTGGTATTTCCTTTCCACATGCTTGCTCTTTTGATGACACTTGGGTTCCTTCACCCGAGCAATGGCTCATGTGTTATCACAGAGTAATGGGATGTGAGTATCATAGTAAATTATACCAAGTTCCAGGATGAACTTACACAACCAAACTACCTCCTTTGCAACATCTAATGTAGCAATGTATTTGGTTTCTGTTGTAGAATATGATGTAGTGTCCTGCTTCTTGCTTCACCAGCTCACAACACCACTGTTCAACAGGAACACAAACCCTGATGTCAACTTTTGATCATTAATATCTGACTGGAAGTCTGCATCTATGTATCCCAAGACTTAGAGATCACCATCTCCATAGTCTATACCCATAATAAACCACGACTTCTAAAGTGTGCAGGAATTGCCGACCTAGGATGATATGAGTCTGGAGTAATGGTGTTGGTGAGTCTATATCAAGGGCTACAAAATCTACTAGAAACATCATGTCCCACATCTTTACCACAATGTCTTTGAAAAGACCTTGAGGTCACTTGATGGATCGATCAGCAAACTGAAGGATCATTTTTGTTTGTTTAAGAGGACCTACCCTGAATTCTAGTAATAATGAAGAGGGTAGGAGGTTTATGAAAGAATCGGTGTCAAGCAAGGTTCGCTAGAAGACTTGATCATAAATCTTGTAACGGAACAAAGGTGCTCCTGTATCTTGTTTCTTATGTGGGAGATTGATGATGGTTGCAACTGTGGCCATGGTGAGAACATACTTCTCCACTTGTCCGCGTCTTTTGTTACATGTTGGTCGATGCTTGTTTGTACATGCCTCTTTCAAACCTTTCTTCAATGCAGGCATGTATTCTATGGACTTCATCAAAGGAATCTCAACAATCAAATTATTAATGACATCCAAAACTCGGATAAGATGATACACTTTTTATTTTTGCAATTTTTTGAAGGTTTCTATTGCTTCAATAAAAGGAATATTTAAAGTAATAAAATCAGAAATAAAGTTCTTATTTACAACAAAATCCTTTTCTACAAAATTATGTACATATGATTCACAAAAAGGAGTACATGATGAGATGATTGTGCTGGTGTTGGTTGACAAACAAAAAGCATGATTTCAACTCCATTAGCTCGCGTAGGATCAGCTGCTGTTGGTGGCTTCTCCGTGGCTGTCTCGGCTTCATGTTGATTGTGACCATCTTTTTGGTCTTTTTGAGCTTTTTGATTTTTTTGTTGTTTTTATTGAAGGTTATGGATATGAGTGGTAGCTGGCACGACTCCTTCTTCTTCCCCACTCGTCCATGTGGCTGGCACGACTAATGTAGAAGATGCTGATTCACCTGTCAGAGCTTTATTTTTTCCAGTGTCTTATGATAGATAGAGGGAAAGTCCTACTTCTCTTGAGAGTGACAACATTAGATAAAGCAACATGACAATCATTTGACTCTACAGGCACAAACTGGACATCACATTCTACTTGCTATTTTCTTTTGAAGCTATTGGGATTCACTTCTACCTGCACTGGAATGGACATTTTGGTGGCAGTCAGGTGGTCGAGCTTTTTCATTATATCTTCTAGGCCTTTTACAAGTTGGGCCAAGCAATCAACGAGAGGGTTAACAGGATTTACCTCAGAAGGTTAAGCGTGCAAACCTCTCCTAACAACCTCAAAAGAGGATTTTGGAGGATCTGGGGTTGTGAATGAAAAAGATGTAGACTGTAAGCGACTCTCACTCACAATAGCAAAGGTGGGACAAAAGTGATCCCAGTTTTATTTTATGGGTAGAAAGAAGATGAGGAGTCTAGAGATTATCCTGCAAAGTCCAGATCTGGTTCATGGGAAATGCCTCGAATTATTGACGATGTTGAGTCTATGGAATCGATGTGAGTATCATCGGAGTCCCAACTAAGCCATCCATATACCACCATCATGAAGCAAAAGGGAGATCGATGCGAGAATGAAGGATACGGTGGTCAATGAGGAAGAAAATAGAGTGTAAAACAATAGAAATGCTCAAACCGAGCAGGGGTTAAAAGGAAAACACACATGACAAAATTTTGCGCAAATGCGCAGGACTTTGTTCTTTGAATCTTAATCTATATCCATACAAACACAATACTAAATTGGGTTCACCAACTCACTCAAGTGAAACCGTGAAGGATACACTATTTATTATATTTTCAGTTGTAGAGTTGTTATTTTAAGCATATCTTATAACAAGTCCTTAGCACATAAACCCTATAGGAGAGAGAGTACTGCTAGAAACGTATCTCATACTTGTCGTCATCCATTGTAACCTATAGTATGCACTTTTTGAGGTCCCTGTAACCCTTCCTAGATCCCTACTCAGCCAAAGAAATAGAGACATGAACTCGATAGCGAAACTACTACTTCGGTCCTCGCTTACAACAGAATCACCGGTGAGCGTGCATGAACCTACTCAGATGCAAATCGATGAGACATACACCCCTGTGAAGGTGTGACCTAAACTTAGTACTTCAAACCATGTTGATGTTCCATACAAGGTGAGAACACCATCGTTGACAAGCCATGCAAGTTGACTCAATGATGGAAATCTCACCATCAAATCTAATGATGCATGCTGAGTTAGAGGACTTACAGTGCTTCCCAACTTTCTCCATGCGGTATGCAAAATAAAAATTTAAACCTATCTATATGGCGGTGCACAATCATTAAAATCGCTCTAAACAATAGCTGCCATTAATCATGAAGAACCATATGTTAGTTATTCAGAAATACACCCTAGAGTCTGGTCTTGGAGACATCTCAACGCCCGCCACAACGGGTCCTGCTAACGTTGTATAATGTCTCTCACGACATGCATGTTTGAATCCAAACAACTAACATTTATTTATTTGACTAGATCCAAACATAAGAGACTATAAGAACATGCATTCTTATTACGGTTTGTACCTAGTTACCGAGGCAAGCAACCTAAGTCTATAGGCTCCATGCACACAAAACAAATAAAATAAGGCAGAAAACTCAAAACAATGAGAAATAAAAAAAAGAATGCGAGAAAAACACGAAGAACTTCGATGAGGCCCCCAGGTGAACAAACACCCGAGCATTGGACCTCGTTGTGGAGAGTAAAGTCCAAGTCTTTAATTATTGCATATTTAAATTGTCTCTCTATCTCAATTAATATATAAATAAATCTAAGCTAATCCTGTGCTAAATTTCTTCTCTTTATTTCCTTGTAGCCTCTCCAACTGGTCACATAGTAAAGACAAATCTCCACCAAACTTGGTTGCATCGGTCCCCTAAGAAGACGTCATCGTGTGGCAGGCCCTTGCAACAAAGTCACAAAGAAATGTATATTAGCACAAATAATAAAATATAATCAAAATAAGTTATACAAAGAATAATTGATTGACTATGTGCAAAATAAATCAATTATTATTTACATCAATAAATTAATGAATAAGTACATATAACTATACAAAATAAATGATAAAAAGAGGCTATGCTCATTTCTCCCCGGCAACAACGTTGTCTGATAATCGATATCCATAGAGGGTCGTATGGTTTCAAAGGGCGAAATCACAGTCAGTGTGTTGACCATTCCATGGGTCTCGATTGATCAAAAAATAACCCACAATACAAATCAAGCAATGAATATCAAAATGTGAGTTAAAATATATGATTCTCTACAACAAGATGAACAGACAAGTGTTTAGAGGTCGAACCACATAGAACAATATGGGTAGCCTATGGCTATTTTTAAACAAAGTATATTCTGTGTAACCATGTCATTTATTATGTATCTATGCATGCATATTTTTTGTGGGTTTTTTATTTAATTTTTGTTTTTATTTTATATTATATAATTCTTATATTTTATTTTTAATTGTATATATGGATATATATTTTTTGGATTTTTATATTTTGTATTTCCTTATATAATAAGTAAAATACAATATAATAGAGTATATACATAATAAGGGACAGTATAGGCATAAATATGATCGAGAATAGCCAAAAAGAGAAGAAATACATAATTTGAGTTATAAATAATTTTTTACTGGTTTATTTTATTTTTTTTTGAATTTTGCTATTTTTAGGTGCTTTTAAAGTAATAAATATCCCAATCTAGGGATTTAACCAATACGACGAAGTTGATTTAAATATTAAAAATAGCAAATATGGTTCAAAATTACTCAAATCACTTTTATATTTAGATAATAAGATAAAGAAAATTATAAAATAGAAAACTTATAATTAGCTTTTTTAATGATTTTGTAGATTTTATAAAGGTTTATGAGGTTTTTCAAATTTTTAGAGTTTTCTTTTGTAATTTTTATGGATTTTTGGTCTAGGATTAAAACATGATAAAATAGACAATGTATAATTTTTTTAGATTTTTAAAAACATTTTTTCTATTTTATGGTATTTTATAATATAAACAATATAAAAATAAGCACCTTTTTATTTTAATAAATGGTTAAAATTTCCAAAAATGCAAAATAAATATATGACGTGAAAGTACCTACTACCAGGCATCTAACCCTATTTTTGCGTAATTTTGGGAGCTAGGGAGATATTTTTAATAAATGAAATCCAATCACCAAAAATACATAAACTTGCAGGGGCATATTTGCAATTAAAATAAGATTAGGTGTACATCTACAAATGTTCTAAAATTATGCAATGTATTTAAAAAATTATCGGACTAAAAAAATATAGAAAGCTGCATGGGTGTCCTTGCAATTTGTCCAGCTCACGTGTGACGACACATCAGCTGAGCTGGACTGACCCTAAAAGAAATTATAAAAAGTATATGGGCGTATTTGCAAAATATCCAGTTTATTTTAAATGATATAATTAATTTTTGGCATTAATTACTAAATACAAAAAGAGGTGGACATGATCTGCAATTTACCCCTTAAAGGCGCGAAGGTGGACGGCTTTGGTTCATTCACTTGACAAGTGGTATCTTCTACATGCACGATAATGGTTTGCGTTGATGGCATGGATCAGATATCGAGTGTGAGATCGACGGCTAAAAGTGAGATCGATCCAACATCTATTGTAGCACGGGAGGAATTGCTCTTAATCTGACGGCTGAGGAGGCGATTGGAGGAACTAGGGATGTACTCGCTCAAGCAAGTTTTAAGTGGTTGTCACGGGCTCCTGTAGTGACTAAACACCCCGCCAACCGTTTTTTTCCGCTCCTGTTGCTCCTGCAAAGCTTTAAGATGCATCAACATGGTCCAGAGCCTGCTGAGAAGGGCTCTGGAGCTTGGGGACATCTAGGCACTTGGGACTTGTATTCCAGGTCCAATCTTCATCCCAGAAGGCCTCCTTTTGCACATTTGACTTGTTTAAAATGAAAAGAGGGTCGATGGAAAACTGCCTCGATCCTATGAAGGGGGAAATGGCGTCGAAATGAGAAGGGGAGGTGGTGCTTCGGTGATGGGAGTAGTTGGAGCATCAACCTCCAGATCCATGATGGATCTGGATGAGAGAGGTGTGTCAGAGCATGAGAGAAACTTGGACGAGTAGAAGGGAGGCGGTCGACGAATCGAAAGATAACAG
The DNA here is from genome assembly GCA_037367405.1 of Ottelia alismoides. Classification (NCBI taxonomy): domain Eukaryota; kingdom Viridiplantae; phylum Streptophyta; class Magnoliopsida; order Alismatales; family Hydrocharitaceae; genus Ottelia; species Ottelia alismoides. Next base: position 1,402,790 of record JAZKJV010003011.1, on the reverse strand, counting down.
GGGCATAGTAAAAAGTTCTCCCGAGTGGAGCTCCGGTGAACTACTAATCGAGCATTTACGGCTAATACTAAGGAATAGGGGCTAAGATAATTGCATAACCGAAAAGCATGAATTACAAGCTAACTAAAGAATGGAAAACACACAGCTCTTTCCCGCTAACGAGGACAGGGAGCACCGCCTGGGTGCACCTCCGTCCTTCTAGAGCAGATTCAAACCGTCAGGAAGCTCGTCCTATCATAAGGGTGCTCCTTAGTTGAAGAATTAAGGCTCCAAGACTCGAATTAGTGACCAAAAAAGAGAAGGAGGTCAAAGTTTATTATTTATAAGAATGGTTGGCCACCCTTATTGGTAGCCTGGTTGGGAAGAATCGAGGCTATGTACATGAAATTGAAAGGGTCAGTGTAAATCCTGAAAGATCAATGATGAATTCCTCTACAGAAAGCGAGTGTGATGGATCGATGGGTCAAATGGGAAAACAGAAGAAAAGAAGGGAAAAGATGGTTTTGACAAATCAGAACACCTGGGGAGGGAGTTGACCGGTGGTCAATAAATGTCATGATCTGATTGGGCCACGCAACCTGCTAGAAGACAAAACTACTAGTTTATTTCAAAAATAATTATTTAAAATAGTAGTATATTTTATTAAAGTTTATAAAAATTATTTATTATTTTGTGTAGTATTTTATTATGATTTTTAATTGATTTTTTGATGTTATTTATTAGTAGTTAATTTTTACGGTTATATTTATGGGCATATTGTTCTATATTTTGACTATTTAATTTTTATTTTTATATTTTATTTTTTTATTCTATTATTATTATATATATATTTAACTTATTTTTAGGTGTATAAATATATTTTTATTATATTTTTGTGAGGTCATTTGTATCTTAAAATAAATAGAGTACATATTATATTGGTATAATTATAGGTATTTCATCTATGCATTATATGTTATTTTATTTTGATGTATTTTATTGGGTTTTATTTTAGCTTTACATCTATAATAGAATATAAATAATATTTACAACAATATAAAAATTATAAAAGAATAAATAACGAAAGAATGAATTTCACTTTTATTTATTTACATGTAGTATCATTCGTATTTTACTTATGTTTATATATAGACTTACTATATTTTATATTTTCCTTTTGGTTTTATTTTTTTTTAATATGTACATAAGTTATAAACAACATTTACAAAATTATTAAAATATAAAATTTTAAAAATAATAAAGAATGAATAAATTGAATATTTCAATAGGGTATAATGTACAATAAGGGCCCAAAACCTAATTTTCACACCTTAGCTCCAAAAAATATTAAACCACCTCCAAATAGATTATTAAAAGTTATATACAATTAATGGTGATTTTGAAATATTTTGTGTTTTTATTTGGAAGATACGAGTCTGTGAAGTTGGACTTTTAGCTCTTTATTTTGTGTATAAAATGAACATTGTAGCTTCTTTCTGTACAAACTCAATTTTGTATTTTGTTTACATTATTTTCCACAAATTTCATTTACAAAGTTTCTTTATTTGATTTATAAATAATAAAGAGTAAAATGTGTGTCAAAAATGAATTATTTGGGAAATAAATAAATTTAATTTTTATTGTATTTATGGCCTTATCTCCCCCTACTTTATTCCTTATCGACCTACTCAATTCTTGGTCTCGGGTTTTAGGGTCGTAAAATACTTTTGGTATTTTATTCTTTTTCTTTTCTTCTCTTTATTCTATAATTTTAGCATTAAAGATAATATTATTTACATAATAAATGCTACAAATGATGAATGTTAATATGTACAATTTAATGCTATTTACGTCCATTAGCTAGGTTTGTTTAAGGCCAAAATGATAGAATAAATGTGATGAAATGGAGATTCATCAGTGACCTAGGCCAATGCCTGATCAGTGAGCTACTGCTGTATTGCCTATATGAAAGCAAGAAGCTGAGCGTTTACTACATTTTAATCTGGCTACTAGCCCAACTGTGGATGTGGGTCTTGCAGTCCCATCCTTTTTCTAGTTGTAGCCATATCTAAATAAGAATCTGACAATATTTCTGGTTCTAGATCAGGCTCTTGATCTGCACATGAAATAATACCTTGATCAGTAAGAATTAAAGCACCATATGTAGAGAATTGTTTTATTATAAGGTCACCACAGAATTTCATTAAGGAGGGAGAAGATATGGAGTGAATCAATATCCATCCAAAATGGGCAGAGTTCGGGACAATAGTGATCCCAAATTATTGAAGAGGGAGTATGAATATCAGTTGCAAGGTCCAAACCATGATCTTGAGAATCACCCTGAATTATTGAAGATGGTGGTTGCATGGAATAGATATGAGTGTCGACAGAGTCCCGATCAAGCCATCCATGAGGCGTCATGTCGAGGGTCAAGAAGAAAAGAGATAATGGATGAATGATATGGTGACAAATAAGGAATAAAAGAAGTGTAAAATAGTAGAATTGCTCAGAGAGAGTGAGAGTCAAATGAGAATGAAAAGAGAGAATGAAAGGAAAATAGCACAAAAGTAGGGGATCGATCTTTGGTCTTAATCTAATCAAAACAAGCACCAAAAAAGTTTTGTATTCACCAAATAAACATAAATGAAGCCGTAAGAGTTTTTCTGTTTTTATATTTTCAATTTTATTATTGTTTTGAAGGTAGATCTTTTAACAAGTCCTTAGGAGGGCTATCTTGTGATAAGCATACTTAGAGGTCCTTGATCTTGTGTTGGGTGTACCACTCAGCAAAATAATAGAGAAAGGATGTCAATAGAAGAAACCACTACTTCTCTTGAATGTGAGGTACTCAGATGCAGGGCGATGAGATAGACACCCTCGTGAGGGTGTGGCTTGTGCTCAATACTTAAGACCAAGTCAGATGCTCTGCACAAGATGGGAACACTATCATCGACAAAGCCTATTTGCCTACACATGATAGAAGAGCCAATACTTTGTTGTCCCATGTGATAATCAAGGCTGTCACAGAACAAGATTTAGGATCTAATCCTTAGGTTCGTACCTCACTCAGTTTTAATGGTACATGAAAAGAATGAGGGCTTTATGATCCCAAAATAATGATGTCCATTAAAATTTTTAATTACGGTTAAAGTTTTATAAGCAACTCCTTTGTTTTAATTTATTACGTTTTCACTTTTTTTAGTATTTCTCAATAAAATACACCTAACAATTTTTTGTAATTTTTTTTTTTATAAAAATGATATAAAATAGAGGGATATAGAAGAAAAGCAATGCAAATGCATACTAGAGGGGAAATCTCACCTCATATCAAATTATGCATGTGAAGTAAGGAGACTCACAGTGCTTCCCAGCTTTCTCCATGTGAGATGCAAGACAATATTGAAATATTTACACTATATGAGAGGTATTCAAAGAATAAAAGTTCCTTAAATAGGAATTGTTATTAGAATGAAGAAAGAAATGTTAACTACTCAAAAATGGTTCCTATGTGTCCGATTTTGAAGACTCCTCTGTGCCTGACGCAATGGGTCCTGCTAGCGTTATATGGAGCCTCTCGCGTCTTCCAAATTTCAGTCATTAGCAAGTAATATTTGACTAAGTCCAAGTGTATATCACTATAGGCACATGAGTCTCAATAAGTGTGGACCTAATTTATTGGTGCAAGCAATCCTAGATCGAGTGTCTCACTCACATAAAACAAAAAAAGAAGGCGAAAAACTCAAAACGTGTGAAACAAAATAAAAGAAAGATGATAAAACATGAAAAATCTGACAAGAACCCCAGGTGAACAGATAACTGGGCATTGGACCTCGTTAATAGAAGTTTCCAAGTGTCCAAATTATTACAAATTACTTTACAAAAATAAAAACTCTCCTCCCAAAATAAAACAACAAATGTTACAGTGTATGCTCCTCTCCTTAACTCTATGCCTCTCTCTCTCCTACTCTCTCCAATTGTCCCTAGAAGAGAAGAGGCCAATCTCCTCGCGATTGGATGTGTCCACCTGATAAGAAGTAGCCATCACTATGTAGTCCTCGTACGAAAGTCAACAAAGGAAGATGGTCAGAAACGGATAATCAATTATCAAAAATAAATGAGAAGAAAATAAAAGGGAAATAATGTATACAATTTACAAAAGTGCTACACTATCTGTTGCTCCCCAACAACTATGCCATTTGAAAGAGCCTAGAGAGACAAGCGGAGCGGTTATGTGGTCCACACAAGGCGGGGGTCGCTAAAGTGACTAACATAAAGCTCAATGAATAATCTCAACAATTAGCCCACAATAAATCAAAAAGAGCAATAAAATCAAGCGTGGATCAAAATTTATTACAAAACCCTACAAAAAGTGTGTATAGTAGACAAGTATGGTAGGGTATCTAACTCAAGGAACGAGGGATGTAGCAGGTATAATATTTATCTCTAAAAAATATAGATGTATATATGTATATATGCATTAATTAATTTTTTAAATATATTTTTTTAACTTTTAATTTTGTGATTAACAATTTCCTTTTCTTTTAAATCTATAATAAAGGTATATATACGTATATATATGTAAAATAATGTAATATGTATATGTAGGTAATATACGTAATATATAATAAAAATAAAAAATATAAATAAGAAAAATCCTTTTATTCTTTTAAAGGATTTAAAATATTTATAAGGTATTTATAATAATTAATTGTAGTAATATGTGTATATAATAATTTATATGTATATAAGGTGTATAAAGGGTATTTTAATCATAAATATATCCATAAATAGTTAAAATTTCATAACAAAAATGTTTTGGTTTTTTTTCAAATATTCTTCTATTTTTTGTGAATTTTTGGGTAATTTTTGCTAATTTGTTCGTATTTTATAATCAGAAATATGAAATAATAGGGAATATTTAAATTGAAAAAATTGTGTTGAGATTTAAAAATAGAAAAAGGGTCCAAAAAATCTCAAAACCAATTTTAATATATATCAAATAATATTTATATAGGACAAAAACTATTTTTTTGAAAATTTTCAAAATATTATATATATTTTTTGGGTTAGCAAGGGTTTGTTATTTTTTGAGTTTCTTTTGATATTATTTTTATTTTTCTGTAATGATAAAATAGGATAATAAACATTAGGTTTTTTTTAGAATTTTTAAAATAGTTTTTGTAATTTTTGTATTTTCTAAGACAACTAGGGAATGAAAAGTGCTTATTGATTTTTTTAGTTAATAGGTTATGCAACAAAAATGTTAAATCAACCACATGACATGAATAAGCAACATCTCAGCCATATACTCCTATTTTTGTGAATGCTTTGGAGCAAAAGATCTATTTTTAGACAATAGAAATACGAAAGTAAAAATTAATCAAGTAGGCAAGGACATTTATACAATATAAATAAAGGATAGGTAGTACGTACAAAAATACAAAAAACTTTAAACTAAAACTTGATTTTCTAGACTAAATATTGATTATAAAACCGGAGGCGATCAACCATAAAATATCTATTCACATGGGGTCCACATGAGTTGATCTGGTAGAGGACTTAAGTGCAATATTCAAAAGATCCAATGGCTCATATGCAATTTGTCCACGAAGTTTTGAATGTAAGTAAAATACTACATAACTTTTTATGAAATACAGAAATTTGGAAGGGGTTATGTACAATTTACCCACTTAGGTTCTTCTGATACAACCGTCGTCTATGCGTCATGTGTCTGGTCCAAGGGAAATCGTTACACACCACTTTGAAGGGACCCACGGGATCTGGCATGCTCGCCAGATCCAATGACAGTTAGGCGATCAACAATAACACTCAAGTACTCAGCGACGAAGAACTTTAATCTTTGATTTTGTGAGACTCTAATCGATTTTCTTCCTTACGACAATGACCGAAGGATGTCGATGGTGCTCTGGACGTCCAAGTGGGATCACATAGAGCACGATAGAGCTCTACAAGCTCCAATGGATTCAAGTGACCTTGGAGTACTACATGTGCCTCCTCGCCTCTAGATAGGACTTCAAGGGACGTACCCTACACCAAAAGGTTACGTGGCCTGAGGCGATTCATCTCGACCCAAAAACTAAGATGACCATGGCGTGGATGGGTCGGGTGACGGAACCACGACGAGCAGTGATGGGTGGATCTCAATAACCATCTATTTGAGTAGAATTAGAGGGGAATGATGAATCAAGGCGGAGAAAATTATAGTAAACAAGATGTAGATGAAATCAGGTGGAGATATAATGGAGCGAAGGTTAATTTTGTCCCAGCACTCGAGCTTCAAATCAGAGGGGATTTTGATTTAATACTAAATTAAATTTTAAAATAGGAAATTCAATACGAAATTAGAAAATATACTTACGATATCACCTAAGAATAGCAGAAAAAAGCCTCAATTTGATAGGAGTTGAAGAGGCGGAACTAGCCGGTTGAAGCCCATTGACGATGAATTGGATCACCTCGACAGTCGCTCCTCCTCATTGCAAATCCTCCTACTCGGATGTTATCATCAATGGAAAGGGAATGGAGTGGAACTAAGGGTTTAAGTTTGACCTAAAAAGGATCAAAATTAGATAAATGGCTGATGAACTTTTTTATAGGATGCTGGAGGAGGTGGCTTAGATCGAGGATTTTGGTTGATTCGATGAAGATGGCACAGAACTATGGACTTGGCGTAAATCATGGAGATCCAATCTCCACAAATCACATAGCACGCCAAAGCAGGTGATGATGGCCTCGAGCAGGAAAATGGAGAAATCAATGGCTTACATATTCAATGCTCGAGAAAGAGAGGGGGGTCAGTTGACCTTGGTCAACATACGAAAGGGTATGGTTGGTCCACGTGGACCAACCAAATAAATGCAAAAATGCCTTACAAATCAGAGATCAGTAATAAATGAATTAATTAAAGTGTTATTTGAACATAAAAATTGTTTGTAATTTAATATAGTATTGTATGCCTATTTTTATTTTCTTTTTCGATGCTAGTTATTATAAGTTAATATTTACATGTATAAATATATGTATATACCTTTATTCTGGTATTTTTATTTTTAATTAGCATTTTGTGTTTTATTATATACATGTAATTTATATATTTAAATTTATTTAAATACACATTTAGGTATTTTTGTTGTGTTTTTCTGAATTTATATGTATATTTAAATAGGTATGTATGTTTATTATATATGTATGTGCGTATATAATTCTTATATGTGTGAAAATAGACTTATTTATTTTAACGTAATTTTAATGTTTTAGTTTTATTTTAATTAGGTGCATACGTTTTTAATAATATTTACATATTTATAAAAAATAACATGAAAAAATAAAGAATAAATATATTGAATATAATATACATGTATAATAAATAATGATGGTCCAAAACCTAACTTTTTCATCTTGACTCTAGTTTAATTGAAACCACCCTCATTAAATATAAATAGCTTGTTAAATTTTATATACAATTAAAGGTGAGTTTTTTTATTTTCATATAGTATGGAGAAGAAACAGTTCTACCGAGTTTTTATTCTGGCTTTTTATTTTGTGTGTCCCGAGCTTACTGTGTATTATTTTTTAGTGAAATCAATTTTGTATTTTTCTTTGTATTTTTATCTATAATATTCATATTGAGGGTTTTATTATTTGAGGTGTAAAAACTAATAAATAAAATATGTCCCAAAATACAATTATTGAAGAACTAAAAATTAGGGTTTTGATGTATTTTTATATAATTCTACTTCCATTCTCATTCTATTTTATTCCTTGTCGGCCAAGTTATCATGATGATTGGATCTCAAAGTCTAGGTTCATTCACTACCTTCGGTATGCCATTTCCTTTTCTTTTCTTCCTTTATTATTTTATTTTGGAATTAAATACATTACACTATTTTATACAATATTTTGTACAATTTATTGAGTATTTATTTTGATAAATTAATGATATAGACGTTCATTTAACTAGGGATTTTATGGCCAAAATGAAATAAAAAAGGTTATGAAATGAGGATTCATCTGCTTCATCCCCTCCTTTCATTCGAAACTTTCCTTTGTACTATAGATAGATATCTCATATAATATACATATATATAATAGTAGATGACTCTTATTTCCCCGCTCCACTTCCTATCGGATTGAGGAAAACTCTAATTGAATACCGGGGGAGATTTTTTTGTTCCCTTCTCCTATAGCGCAGTCTTCCGACTAGTATATAAACCTCACTTTGTCATAGTTGTCCACAAAGGGGTATATAGATGACTATATAAGCATGCCTACCCAATTAAACACTCCCAAGAAATTTCACTAATGAAGATGCACTAGTAGATCATTCAAACAACCAAATTAAACTCAATTACTCACAATAATAGAACTATCTGCTTAGGATTAATTTTATTTTTGCATAGCATTTAGTTTAAATTTTAAATTCTTTGGCTTGCATCCCACATGGAGAATGTGATGAATCATTATAAGATTTCTTCTTAAGCATGCATCATTGAATTTTGTGCGTGCATCAGCTTTTTTGATCATTCATCTCTCAATTTTCTAATTTATGATTTCAAAAGGAATCGAAACTGCTCGTTAGGCATGTAATTTTTGTGCTCATATATGACTAACGTGACAATTCAAAATTAAAATCGAGACTGCTAATCAAGGTTATATGTAAATAAACTGGAATAAAATTAACATTGTATCTGGTGGAGAGCAACCCACTCATTGTACGTAGGAGAGAATCAAGCACTTAGCGTAGAATCCAAAACCTATCTTTGATGTACTTTTAAATTCTCAAAGATTGTTTTACCACTCAATTAAAATTGAAAAGATAAAAGGTCAGAATCTTGAGGCCTTCACAGTCTTGAGTTGGTGAAATAATAGGGTTTGACTTGTGTTTTTATTGTGTGCATCAATGACTTTGAAATTGCAAACAATTATTCATAGTTCACAATCCATTCTCCACATTCTCTTTAGAAGACGTCAACACAGTGATATTAATACCCAAACTCCGTGGGTTTCTCTTAGACGACCATGTACTGATCTTCTTCTCTATCATTTCAAGAGAACCCTCTCTTCGAGACAGTTTCTCGAAAGCCATCATTTCCTTCCTTCTCACGCACTCCAACCCATATTCCCACCTCTTCTTGGATTAGACTTCTCACAAATTCATAGTATCAATTGGGCATAATAGAACGAGCTAGTATGAGTATGGAATATGAAGTAACCGATTTCGAAAGAATTATATGATTCTCGATTACAATGGACTTTCAATGTTTAAACCTTCCCCTACTTGAGTTGACTCTCTCCTCGAGAAGGACCAATTTTCCTTTGACCATTCAAGTGAGATCTAGAGTCAAGGAAACACGACACATGATTAAACCACAATAGTAGGGAATAGTCAAGATCCCACTTAGGATTACATGCTAGAGTCACATCATGTGGAGTATGATTATTCATTCTCGAGTCTTGAGACTTTTGCATATGACATTCGGATCAACCGTAGAGCAAATGATTTGACTGAATGAATATATAACGTCCTCCACCAAGGAACCCAAAATCTATAAGGTGTTGTACACTCATGCACAACCACCATTGACCTCTAACCAACCTATTGACCATTACACCAAAACTACCAAAAAATTGAACAACCAAAAAAATAAAAAAAAGTTTGGACAATTCTGAACTGTAAGCATTTTGCGAGAGTCTGATCTTAGAGATCCCGTTAATCAAAGCAATAGAGTATGTTCCTGATCTTAAGAATTTTTTGAAGAGTAGTTTGACACCTAAAAGGGCAGGCAAGAAGCGATCAAGAATCGAATTTCACGTCAGCTCTATGTACAGTTCAAATGGAGATGAATCAGAGAACCAAAGCCACCAAGTTAAGCGATTGACTCGGGTGGCTTGTGAAATTGATGATACCACATTTACTCACGTTAGATTAGATAACGACTACACATTAAACATCCTACTGAAGTCTTCATTTGATCAAATCAAACTCGGGTAGCTTAAAAACACGAGGATGATTCATTCAACTATCTGACTGGTCCACTAAAAGATCGAGAGTAATCGTTTAAATTGTCGTAAACTTCGAGGTAACAAACATAGAGTGGACTTTATTGTCTTCGAAGTTGAACACCTAAGAGAATTGTCTAAGTCACCTATCATTATGGGAAAGTCATATGTAGACTCTATTAAAGTGATTTTCGATTATGAGACTCAAGACATAAGATTCTCAAACTTATATCACAATGAACAAACCCTCGATGACATACCCTGCCCTAAGATAACTTAACTAGTTTCTTACAACTGTGACAAAGAGGAGATCACCGAGTCAAGCACTTTACATGATCAAACCTCTCTTCATAAAACATTGATGAAAACCATATGAGATACGCCTAATGAGATTATTGCCAAGTGCATTAGCTTTGGGAAGATCAATGTTTGCTAGATGTGTACAAAATTCAGATGCCTGTTATGTAGTGGGAGTAATAAGTTGTTACTAATCCTACTATGGAGATAAACTTAATTGCAGTAATAACAATATCATCAAAGAAGAGAAGACATTTAAGATAGTGATCTTCAAGTTTGATCTTCAAGAACTTAAGACTTTATAGATAGTAAACTAAATGGTCTTAACTACAGATACCTTAGGAGATAGAGATCTCCATGAATAGAGGTATTATGATAAGGATAATGGAAATACTGATTATAATATTTATTGAGTTGTAATGTCAAGGACACTATAACTTCCAAAATTAAGTATTGGTTGCATGAGATGCAACATTCGTGTTGGATGTGAGCACTATTACTAGGAGATGTGCAAGTATCCTAAAAGGACTTGGCATAGTGTCTCAGGAATAGAGTGATTGGTCAGCTTACCTAGTTATTTTTCTAAATAACCTATTATTGTCATATGAGTGTGGGTTTAAAGATTAGCCCATTAATGGCTCTTTGGGCTAGTGGGAGATTGTTGGACATGCGAGCCCACGATGAGACATTATGCAATAAATGTTATTGCAAATATCATTCCCTGATCTGAAATGAAGAATAAATAATTTGCATAATAGATCTCTTATTGCAATTAGTTTTTTGTACCATGGCCATTAATGATCATACAGTTGTTAATTCAAATGTTGAATGAAAGAGGTTGGTGCTTGGATGATATCTAAAGAGTTAGATTGAGGACTCATCAAGTACCGTCAAGTGATTATTAAGAGAGGATTTCCAGGACTGAGAGAAAGATGGCAATTCTTCTTTAAAGGCAAATATCTAACCAACCTCTTGATGTAGGTCCTCTGCATAGGAATAGAGATTTGGAGGTGTTTGATAAGTTAGGTCAAAGAGTTGATTTGACACGATAGAGATAACTAAAGACCTATGTTGTATACTGTCATGATATATGCATGCTTCCTCTGACCAGAGACAGATGTGTTACTATATGTTTGATTATGTACATTTGGCAGACTGATAGGTTGATGGCCTAGTGAAAGTCTATACACTGGAGCGTTGGTGTGCATACAAGGGCAAATGAGTAATATGATCTCTCAAAAGGATCATACATGTTCATTACTGAATCGAAATACATGAGCTCACTCATGAGATATTAGGAATCAAATTCCATGCACGGTCATCTCGCTTTGTAAGATTGACTGAATTTGTTGGTTTGATATATGTTTTTGGAAAGTGTATAATCAATTCTTAGGTATGATATATGCTTTTGGAAAGAACATGATCTACACCAACTCCCAATGACTAAATGATAAACTTAATAATAAAACCCAAAAGTAAACAGTGTAAAAATTATCTAAAACTTAAGGTTTATTCTAGGTCTTCTAGTATGCAGAATATACATGTATTAGGAATACCTGAGGGTGATGTGATGATAAATGATTGTATAACCACAACACTTCCATTCCAAAGGAGTGATGAAACACGTCTGGATTTTAGTGACTCCTCTCACTAGAGAAGCAATCTAATATTGGTCCAAAGGTTGGACATTGATCTTAATGTGATCCAGATGAAATAAGAAGATTATGCCTATGTCTTTGATTTAATCGAACATCTATGAGAGGTCCCTTGATCTGGATTTGAGATATGATATCAATATCCAAGTCAGTATACGTGGAATGTACAATCACCATGTCCTTATCTCCAAGTATCCGCGGAGAAAGCACATTATTCTAGAAAGAATTCAAGAATAATTCCATTATTAATATATATCCAAGCATTGAGAAATGGATAATTAGATGTGATTTAATTATCATAAATAATTTGAATGAGATTCATATTATTTGAGTGCATGAGAATTGAGATATTAGATAACTAAATATGATTTAATTATCAATGGATGTGAATAATGTGAATAGCGTTATCTACGTAATTTTTATACATTATAAATATGATTAATAATTATTATAAAGAGATAAAATTGTAATTTATATTTATTAATTAAGTGTTGATGTGAATTGGATTCACATTGGACAATTAATTGAAAATATAATTTACATTTTATTTTGGATTGTGAATATGATTCACACATTTCCAATGGAATGATTGCAATTTTCATAAATAATTATGAATTATTTGTATCAATAAGTTTGCTACAAAAAGTTGCAACCTATTGAAGTTTTTCATGGGATAATATAGTGTCATGAAATAAAGAGATAATGGCTGCCCCCCCCCCCCTTGTAGGAAGAGGCATATCTCTTTCCAATTATCTCCATGCAAAGTTGATTTAATTGAAATTAATTTATATTGGTTATTAAATATATATTTAATTAAATTAAATTAATTCTTATTTTGTTTTTACAACAAAATAATGGCCATTGAAAGAACATAAATCAATCTCATCCAATGATTTTATTTGTCCATGGATTGAAATCCATGGATTCCCAAAATACTATATATGAAGACGCACCCCTTGCTCTTCTAGGTTAACTTTAATAACATCATATGTTCTCTCTCCAATCTCTCTCTACATGCCAACTCTCTCTCTCTCTAATTATAGTCGTCTACCATGGAGCCCAAGAGAGAGTTGCCATCGCTGCTGCATTGCCATTATGCTGCTGGATTGTTTTCTCGTGGATCTCCATCTTCTTTGGTGTCCCTCGCTCATGAAGAAGAACTTGGATCTTGTTTGAAGAGATAAAAAGATTCTCCACTCGGATTAACAATTTGGATTGTGAGAAGCACGTGGTTCATCCTCACGCTGCAAGTGTCTCTCTGTTAGATCGGACTTGATATAGGAGGTCTCTTCCTTTAGAGACTCGATTGCAACTACACTTTAAGAGGTAAACCTAATACTTTTTTGTCGTTTATATGAAACGATCCGAGAAGTGTTCTTGGATCATGTGGTTTCATTGTTTAAAAAAATTCTGGTTCATCGAGCTACTAGTTCGACTAGTCACTCCTGATCGCATTCGATGCGATCATCACGCTTCTGTGATGCGCTTAAAGATATTTTCATGTCCTTTATGTAGCCAACAATAGTTGGATCCTCTTCTTGTGACAATTATTCTTATGACAATGACTCTGACAATGGTTGATATTCTTCATCTTCTTCTCCACCACATTCTTCATCTCCATACTCTCTCCCACCACACTCTCGCAAGAAGGTTTGTTGAAAACCTCCTTGACCCCTTGTATATCCATCTCATATCTATTCGGTCGCCTACATGTGAGTGCTTTTTCATACTTAGGATAACTTGAGCCTAAGTATAGGGGGTTGATATCATTGTGTATACCTTACTTATATTCTTTCTTCTCACCCTTGATCGCCTAATTTCTTTCTCCGTTGTTATGCTTAGGCCCTCAAAATCCTATGCATAGGAGGGTGTGTGGAGTTCATATTCTTATCATTCAACTATAATTGGTACGAGTTGTGTCATCATTCCACCATATGCCATGGGGACATAATACATGCTAAGTATAAGGGGTGCATATATGCTATATACTTTACCCATATCTCGTACTTTAATTGTTTTCAAACCAAATATTAGATATGGGTAAGTTTTGTGTATAATATGTATACTACACAAAATATTTGTGTATATCACATACATTTTTTGAATTTTTTGTCAAAATTACGGGGCATAACAAACTTTTTGAAACATTTAAAACTTTCTTAAGTGTCAATTTTGACACTAAAAATGATTAGCTACTTTTTAGTGAGGGAACTATGATCTCCCTTAATATATTGGGTGGTTAAAGGATAATGCGTAAGGAACCATCCTGAAGTAATACGTGTACTCGTTCTACGGTCTGTACTTGCATCATATTGGCTAAAAGTAGATGCAACTAGTCGTAGGAGTTCAGACCAGTCATTATTTCACTCTTTAGAAAAAAATCAAACTTAATTTTTTTATCCTTGACACATTCACTCTACACAAGATTTGTGTAGTCCAGACTATACACTTGAATCTAAGTCACATCGCTCTTGTCCATTAGGATCCTAAGACTTAATTACCCAACATCCCTAATTAGAAGATATATGTGTTATATTCCGTATAGAATATCAAGATCTTAGAGGAAAATAACCAGCACAACACTTGCACGATGATGTAATATCTGTCATGAGTCAATGTTTCGGCTAAGGAACTAAGATGAGAGGCTTGAGTTTGGATCTGATTCTTGAGAATGAGACTTGATTGATGGTTACTTCATGAAACATGAGTGTCATTACATAAGCTAGTATGGGGACAAGGTCCCTATATTAATCTTGACTTAACCTAAGTGCTAGTGTCGTAAAGACCTTAAAAATGTGGATCATCATGTGAGAACTTGGTAAAAGTAGTGAATAAGGCAAAAAAAAGAAAAGAAAGTAAATAAAATCTCTCACACTACAAAGTTACATTCAAAAGCGCTTCCACCAAAGCCCAACCTTTCAAATTGTCCACTTCGACTAGACATTTTAGGGACGAGCACCTAAAGAGGGCTCTGCATCATACATTGATACAAGTATGGTTGTTCGAAGGTATAACAGATACTCAAAGGAGATACATTCCGATGCATTCCTAAGAAAACAATTCCGACGACTTCAACATCACTTGATGAACATGATTATTCACAACCAAAACTAATGTGGTATAATAAGGACACATATATCATTATTCCAATGAGAGGAGAAAAAATGACACAATCCCACTTCTTCCATACTTAGCCAAATAACCATTACACTTTAAAGTTTGTCAACTAGAGAGATGGTGAATTAATGGGAAACTCGATCATTGAACCAAAGTCAAGGATTGGGTCCTAATGAGAGCCTCTTAGACTAGGGCTTCGAGTGAAGAAAAGATTATACATGGGAAAATGGAATCAACACATTGATGACATATACACACACACATGGAGAGTCTGATAAGTAGAAAGGTTGAGTTCCTTTCAGATGAGACTTGATTAGACTTAGATTTAAGGAGTCACCTAAAACTCGTGGACTGGTCTTCAAGTCTTTTATTTGCACATGTATAGTTAAGGATTCAACCTTCTAATTCATTCAAACTTACTTGAGAACGAGCAAAGATCTAAGTTTAGGGGGTGATGAATCTATGATTTACCTGCTCTAGATGGCAATCTTACCAAAATTCCCTTATTAATTCACTAATCAAATTCTCTAAATGGATTAATTAGCTTCATTAATAGTGCATTAAATATGGGTTAAATTTTGTAAATAAACAATCTTGATCTTTACCTAACTTGAGCATATTATTTTATATGCAAAATATCACCTTTTTATTCTAATTATTCTTCTATTAATTTCTTTGAGTTGTTAACTAACATGGCACTAAGAAACAAAATGCATAAATATTTTAAAACCACGAGAAAATGAAAAGAACATGTGTATATTGTACATATATTAACTTGAGTATCTTTATTTTAAAATTTTCTAACTTATAAAAATCCCTAAAAATTAAATTAGTATTGTAAATATTTTATATTTATATGTATTAATCCCCTAATTAGAATATGATTAAAAATACAAAAAACATAAAATATGGGATTAATTAAAATTAATCCCTATATAAAAATTATATTTTGAACAAATGAACTTATTTTCTTTTTGATCCTTCCTGAAAATTATAGATCTCAATGAGTCCAACAACTTTCATGTTGACCACTTTTTATTTGATATTTCCTTTTATTTATTTCCTCATTTTCTTTCATTTTATTCCTTAGGCAACCAATTGGTCAACTCTTTTGCCATGTGTTGCTCTTTTATTGGCCCACACAAGCACCACCTAAGCACCACACCTCTCTCTCCCTCTCACGTCAGCACCGCCAGCCAATCTGGTTTTGCCCCTAATTGACTTCAGTCAACTGGGGCACCCTCAAGCCATTACACCTGAACCTATGACTGTCCCTCCATCCCTTGGATACCTGACACCCCTTGCCTTTATTTAACTTTATTTCACTATGAATGTAATCATCGCATGATTTTCACCTTCACCAACCCTTCACCCCCCTTCTCCTCACCTCTACACCATGGATCAAACCCCCTACTAAACTGTCATCACTACTTCCTGGGACACCCATCCGCCACTTATATAACACCCTCCCCACCAACTCGATCCTCCTCTTCAGTGACAACAACCGACAGAGTCACACCAAGCAATAATGAGGTGGGAATCTTGGTAAGATCCATGGTCATCTTCTCGGTGTGTAGCAGCTCCATGAAGTTTCTCATCTCAGTGCTCCCTCCTTATCAAAGTCCTTCGAGTGATGGATTCAGGAGGAATAACTCCTCCTTCCCATGTTATATCCTCCATCTGTCATCCCTTCAAGGTTCGTCTAAACCATCATCTCCAATCACCGCCGCCCTCTACTCCTCTAAGTAGGACCCCAATCTCGCCCTTTTCTATTTCTTCCATTTCTATCTCACCCCTTATAGTACCTTCAACCCATCTAGGCAACTCATTAGCTCTGCTTCACCACCATGGTCTTCATGTCACATCCCCTACGCATTTCTGTTCCTCAGTGACCTCTCCTGCTCTTCTCTACCTCCAGGTCTTAGGACGAATATAACCTAATATAGGGGGGTGAGTGACCCAAGTTTCTCCTTCTTTTCTTTTTCATTTTTCTGTATATTCCCCAACTCCATTGATTCTCACACTTTCTCTATCTTCTATGCTTATGATCATTAGAGCCTAATTATAGGGGAGATCGATTATTGCCCCGTATATCCATTCATTTTCTTCTCCTCTTAACCTCAACTGCCCCATTTTTTCTTTTCTTCTATACTTAGGCTTACCAGAGCCTGAGTATAAGGGGCAGGTTGACTTCTATACTCTTATTCTTTTCACTCTCTCATGCTTAGAACGAGTTATGTCTGTTCATAGCTTTTTGTGCTATGAGAATATAGCCCCCGCTATGTATAGGGGTGTGTGTGTGTATATATATATTACATATATACTTTACCCATAGATCATACTTTCACGTATTTTTATGTATACAATATTTAATAAATATAGTATGGGTAAAATTGGTAAAAAATTATGTGTGTGCATGTTTGTAAAATATGTAAAATACATGTAAATTTGTATAACGTGTATAAGTTGTGTAATTGATACTCCCTTTGTGAAACTTGTATAACCCTGTAAACCTGTAAATAATACTTTTGTAAATTTGTTGTAAAAAAGGAGGTATAACAAAAAAACTTTTGTCAAATAAAAGTTGCTTCCTATTCATTCTTGCATATAAAAAAATTCATCTTTCGTTCAAAAACTTACACTTCATTCATTTGCATTTCATTTCATCAACATTTGTTTGCATATAATGCTTATGTCAAGTGGAAAGTTAGCGGGTTCTGAATCGAGTCATGAGTAAAAATCGAGAATAGATTTGACATGATCTTAATCTACTTAAGTTTGAAAGGAACTACATTGCGAAGTAGGATTTTAGAAACTTCAGGTCATAGACTTAATTCTCCAAGTTCACAAGACAATGAGTAGACTTTCACTCTTAGTGTCTAACATAGTCGCCTCAATCTGAGTAGACTCTTGGATAAGGAACTAATTTGTACTCTACACTACGTACTTAACTCAACTCATACGAAGTGTTGGAAGATAGTATGTATTTTTCTTCGGTAGTGTGGACATCTAAAGACCGGAGTACTGGGTTGAATAACACTTCATATGATGGATGGACTACTAACACAATTTTTCTAAGACCCCAAAACATGGGTGGAACAAAAATCTATATTCGTCGGGGCACAAAAGATCAATCCAAAGAAACCCAAATTCCTACCAAAAAAAGCCAATACAATAATAACAATATTTGACCAAAATGGTCCAAGCTTCACATATCCTGCAGATCTGATGGATAAGTGGCTACACCGGACAAGCTTCATAGGAAAGTTGACTACACTAGTCACTCTCCACTTCTTTTCCCCTTCTTATAAACTTCTCTCCCCACCCATTGTGAACTAGCACATTCATGAACTTAGAAGGAAATACTTGACTCCACGAGGACAAGTTACTGGAGAAGGATATTGCATCATAGTTTGGCATCTTGGATGAGAAGAGCTAACACCATTCACTCACCACAGACAGTTATTCAGTGTTCATGTGGGATGCTTTCGGAGGGGGTTGATATAAGATGACTTCTGAGTCGAGTCCGGATAATGACTTGAATAACTTCAAGATTTTTGTTCTCAAAACCTTAACTATCATAAGGAGGTCTTCCACTTATTAATACAAAGGTCAAGTCGAGCTCCATTTTGACCTTTTGTTCGTAACCTTTGTATGGAACCAAATATCATTTCACTTGTGCATTTCATTTAAGTTGCTCAAGGACGAGCAAAATTTAAGTATAGGGGGTTGATTGATCTGTGATTCATCACTTTAAAAATGAAAACAGAGATCCATTACTAAGTAATTAGTTGCATTTATTCATCTATATTGTATTTTTATCATTCATGCATATGTAGAAAATACTCATATTTCAGAATGCATAATTGCATTAACTAAGAAGCCCAAAAATCATGTGTATATTATTACCTATATATTCTCATAACTTCCCCATTTTTAATTATTTTTCACTGATATAAAATAAAACAAAATTAACTTTGTTCTGTACATATTACTAACATTAAGAAAGAAAAAATACCAAAAAATATAATTTGTATATTTTCTCAATAAAACCCAAACCCTAGTTTGGAGACCAAAAGTCATAAATGTGAATATTTATCTCAGACAATCTCCTATGAACCCCTAGTCACTTTTGAGTTCAGTTATCTACAAAAAATCAAACTCAAAAGAATCATAGTTCATATGAGAAACTTGAGTTTTGGTATCTCATTGTATATTGTATGTTTTATGTTATTCAACCTTATTATTTTATGTACAAAAATAACTCTCTTTAGATTATTAATTTTTCATTTATTTTCTTTGATTTAAATTTTAATAAAATGTGTAAAAATCCCAACAAAAATTGAATTAGAAATAAAAGAAAATAAATCACTCTGAGTATGTATATATTATGTATATATGTCTATTATTTTATTTCTTTGTTTTCTTAGTTATTAAAAATACCACAAAATAGATTAATGTGTAAATATTTGTTTTATCATTTATCGATTTTATTTTGAATTTTATTTTCTTTAAAAAGTACTGAAAACTCCAAAATACAAAAATAAAGTACTTTATATCTATGGAGTACCACCAAAATACATTTTCTACAAATGATTTCTTTTGATTTTGATTCCATCATGAATGTTATAGATCTCGTCGAGACAAACAACTTTCTTGTTGATCACTTTTTTATTTAACCTCATTTCCAATTTTTATTGATTTTTCTTTCATTTTAGTTTTTGATTTTATTGGGGGTGATACGTTACCGCTCCTAAAGCTGCCATGTGTCCCTCTCCACTTAATAATTCATTAACCTCTACTCTTGGCCATTGGAAGAAGGGTGCTTCATCTAACGGCCCATATCCTATTTATTTTAATTTTTATTTTTACTTTAAATTTTTATTTTTTAACAACTCCACGTGGCTCAAGCACGGTTTTTGATCTCAGTCAATTGAACGACCAAGCTCTGTTACCTTCCTCCTCCATCATTTCCGCTCCACTATGCCCTTCTTAGTCATTCTACCCACTACCTCTGCCTCTCTCGCTTCCCCAACTCCTCCACCCGCTCCTCTCTTCCCATATGTGTCCATCGCTCCACCAAAGTTTTCCATCTCCCTAACAATCTCCACTCTGCCATGATCACTGCTGAGACCAACTGTCCTTCCTCAAAAACACTAGCTCCTCCACAATCGCAACTATCCACCATTTTTAGAGAAAGCATCGTCCTATCTCGCTCCTACCTGTTGGTGACAACTCCATGCATTGGAGCTTGAGTCGAGGATGGTCACGAGCTCCTCCAGGCGCGATCTGATGTCGTGCTCCTCCACCTTGTTGCAGTCGACCTTCATAGGTCCTGTATTTGAGTTGTACATCATCTCAACTCTTAAGGTGAAAAACTAGAGTCAAATCATCCTCCTCCCAACCCTAGCGAGCATCTACACTAGATAGTCTTTCTTCTTCCTTTTATACTTATCCCACTTCTTCCTCTTTTGCCTCTTCTTTTTCCTCTTTCTCTGATTTTTCTTTCTTTCGTCCACTTTCCAAAATTGCTCTGCCTCAACATTTGCTACGCCCTTTGATCCGCTCCACCTTCCATGCTCTGTCCACTTTGCATGATGGCCACCTAACCCTCACTCTACCTTCTGCTTCACTCTTTGTTGCACCACCTTCGCATTGTCTCGCCATTGCCACCATGCCGGAGGCCTAGATCTACACTTGACCTTGCAATCACCTTACCGCTTGATGTGCCCCCATCCATCGCCCTCATGATCTGCCATCTATATCTCCAGTTGCCATACACAACTGACTGATTACCATTAGACGACTACGAAGATGCCCCAATATCTACACCAAGCCTCAACCCAGACCACATCCTCAGGGGAGCTTCAGCCTCCACAAAAAATGCCTCTTTAATAATGTCATAATATTGTAGTAAACGAGACAGATCTTGATTTTGCAAAGACCACACTTTCAAATATGTGGAATTTAATTTACTTGGCAAGTATACCAAGGTCGAACACAAGGACATGATCCTCTTTGACTATTATGCGATCGGAAGCGATTAGTCACACTAGTTGCTCCAGGCAGCGGTATTTAAAAATTTTAATGTGACGAAACTACATGATCCAAGAACACTTCTCGGATCGTTCTTATAGAATAAAGAGAAGAAAAGAAAAGGGAATAAAATATTGAAATTATTTTATGAGCCTAACCAGACCAAGTCCAGAATGGAATTGTTTGACAAGGAATAAAGTAAGGGGAGATAAGGGCCAAGAATACAATAAATATCTAATTTATTTACTCATTAATTATGCATTGTTGACACCTATTTTATTCTTTATTCTTTATTCATCAAATAAGGAAACTTTGTCCATAAAAGTTGTAGATAATAATGCAAATAAAAATATAAAATTGAGTTTGCACAAAAATAATACACAGTGTACATTTTATACAAAATAAAAGGTCAAAAACCAAACTTCATAGCCTCATATCTTTCAAATAAAAACTCGAAACATATAAAAATCACTTTAATTGTATATAACTTTTCACAAGCTATTTAATGGTAGTGGTTTCTTATTTTCTGGAGCTATGGTGTAGAAGTTAGGTTTTGAGGCCCTATTGTACATTCTACCGATTAAAATATTCATTATATTCATCTCTTATTATTTTTACAAATTCATATTTTTATAATTTTTTAAATATTATTTATAATATATGTGCATATTAAAATTTGAATAAAACCAAAATGAAAACACAAAATAAAATAAATCTATGTATGAACATAAATGAAATACCTATATCTTTACTTATATATAAATAAAAGGGAAATATATCCTTTCATTCTTTATATTTTGTAATATTGTAAATAGCATTCATATTCTATTAAAAATACAAACTAAAATAAAAACTCATTAAAATACATTAAAATAAAATCATGTATATAAAACATAGGTAAACCACCTACAACTATATCTATAGAATATATATATATATATCTATTTATTTAAATGTACAAATTGCATCCTAAAAATAAAATAAAAAATATTCATACTCATAAAAATAAGTTATAAATATATAAAATAAAATAATAAAATAATAAAATAAAATATACAAAATAAAAATAAAAATGCACAAAACATAGATGAATATACCTATAAGTACACTAATAAAAATTAACCACTAATAAATAAATCTAAAAAAATAAATAAAAATTGAAATAAAATACTACATTAAATAATAAACTTTTTTTTATACAAAAAAATTAAAAAAATAATTTACTATGTTAAAATAATTATTTTTGAATAAATTCTACTATTTTGTCACGTAGTAGGTGACGTGGCCTAATGAGGTCACGTCAACTGTTGACCGCGGTCAACTCCCCCTCTGTCTCTGACTTGACGTGAACCTGTCAAACCCCGCATTTTCTGCCATTTTTCCTGGACTTCTTGTCCATCTTTTGTGAATGCTTCTTTCACAAGAAAGACTCCCTCATCATTGTACATTCATGCCCAGTCCTTGTATCTTGTGTACATAGCCCCGATTCTTTGCTTCCTGTCGGTCAAATAAGGGTGCCCTTATGTCTATAAATAAGAACCTCCTCCTTCCTTCTCAAATTTGGTCACTTTTTGAGTCCTAGAACTCCGCCATTTCCGCCTAGAGTGCATCCAGGTGACATATAGAGGAGGCTCGAGGAGGAGGGTGTGCGCCCAAGACAGCCGCTCTGACGTGGCCCTGCTCCCTGCCTTGTCGGCCGGTACGAGTAGCGCTCTTTATTATTTTTAGGTAGATTTTAATTATAGCATGTTAATTCTACAATTAGATTAATCACTAGAATAGTCTTTTCGTGTAAAAATCAAAATTCGTAGTTCGTCGACTCTCCGCTCCGGCGAACGTTCCACCGTAACCCATCCTGTTTTTTGACCTCCTACCACCACCATTTCCTTCCCCTTTCGTTTCCCTTTGCCCCAGGCTCCTCATTTAACCTGGATCCCTACTGGATATGGAGATCAAGGTCTCCACCTCTGCCGCTCGTTGGAGACCTCCCCGCTTCACCCTACGGTCATTTCACCACCAATAAGGCCCCTGGAACCCCCGTTTTCTTGCAACTAACGTTTCTGCAGGTCCGGTGCGCCAAAGGAACCCCCCCCGTGATAAATGGGATGCCTTTCCTTCCTCAGCCTCACGGAGGAGCTCTGGCGTCCGCCGAGGCATTTTGAAGCCCTCAGACGATAACGAATGGCCCCATGAGTCTTTTTGGACCGATAGCGACTCGAGGGATGGTCGGACGTGAACGTTCCATCGGATCGAAGCTCGGGGATGAGGGAGTTCTTCCATGTTCTTCGATTCTTCGTCTCTATCGTTCGATAGTCGCCTCGTCCCAGATCCCGTCACAACCGTTGGACTCCAAGCCCAGAGGCATCGGATCAGCTTCGCTAGTCCTTGTCGTCCAACATCGAAGCATCACCAGTCGTCGGATGGACGACACATGTATAAGTGAAGATCATCCAGTCGTCCGCCCATGCATATTATAGAGTAATTTGCATATCTCGCCCCAACATTTTTGTATTTATATTTTAGTGTTGTAAATAAAGTATAACGTTGTAAAATAATTGGAAATTTTGCATCAAGGACCCTGCGATTTCATGTAATTGCTTAGGTCCATTCCACGTCACTCCGTGTGCCATGCCACATAGGGTGGGAAAATTGCATGTATACTCTTACAAGTTTTGTAAATTGTTCTTTAGTCCAATAAATTTAATTACACGTTATATTTTTTTGTGAAAATTACTAGAAGGCCCCTTATATTTTATGTATTTCCATTTCGGTCCCTCTCAATGTACATCACGTGTAGTCCGACGTGATTGGTAAATTTGCATGCGAGCCTTGGCAGATTTTGTAATTATTAATTCATGCATTAAATTATCAATTATGTTATAAACTTCTGGTATTTTTGCAAGCATGCCCCTTAACTTTCACATATTTATATTTTGGTCCTTGCCCATATACGCCATGTGTAGTCCCACCTGTTGGTAAAATTGCTCCTGTACCCTGACGGTTTTTGTAATTGTAATTCAGTTCATTAAATTTTTATTTACGTTGTATATTTTTTGGATATTTGCATAGAACCACCTGGACTTCATTTTATTTACAAATATGCCCCAACTAGGACAGGTTTTTCGTAGCATTTATCTATCTATTATAAATACCTGTGTGCTTGTAAAGAACCATAAAAATAGGGATAAATTCTCCATTCCTTGGAGTTTCATGCTATTATTTTTAATTGGCATTTTTTGCATTTTATCTATTTATTAAAAATGAAAAGGAGCCTAAATAATGCATGTTTACATTTAAAAATTCCAAAAAATATAAAAATGTTTTGAAAAATTACAAAAAATTATATATAGTATATTTTGATATTTATTGAGTCTATAAATTAAAAACCCCTAAAAATATAAAAAGAAAATTAAAAAATCATAAGGCTCCAAAATCCAATAAAAAATATAAAACTTCAACAAAAATCCAAAAATATGTTTTTTCTATTTTATAATTATCTCTATATTATTAGTTGTATACTATTAATTTGGGTAATTTTGGGACATATTTTATATTTCTAAAACCCAAATCAATTTAGGGTTAATTATTAATCCCATATTTGAGATATTTTTTATTAGAAAAATATAAAAATCATAAAGCATTATTTTTACTCTATTTTATATATTTTTACATGTTTATATATATAGTATCTATATATAACTTATATTGTATATACATATGTACATATATACATATACATATACATAATCTATTATTTAAATGAAAAAGAAAATATAAAAATGAAAAACATAAAAAGAAAATACAAAATTATATACCAACAATAAAAAAATATATAAAATGAAATACCCACAAAAATAATAAAATGGACAAGACATACTTCTTGTGCATCTATCATGCCTCCTACTCCCGTTTGCTCCCAGTGTTCGACCTCTACATGTGCTCACACCTATACATTTTTGCATGTAGAGTTATAATAAATTTTAACTCCACATTTTTTCTATTCATTGCTTGATATTTATTGTGGGATAATTATTGATTGAACCAAAGTTTTTGTCGGTCACGTCACGACAACGACTACGTTTCCACCTTGTGTGGAATCCACGACTGACGATAATTTAGGGTTTTATCACCTACTCCCTACCGCAGACATCCAAGACCATGTCATCTTGACGACCGAGCCACTAGGCATGATAAACGGTTTGCCGCAGATGCCATGTCACCATGGGAAAATGTTTGTCGCGTCATATTAGCGAGAGACAAACGATTTGCCGATACTTTCCCCCTTTTGGGAAAATTTTTTGTCCATTCCCATTGGGAAATATATTCCATGGGGTATACATTTGGGAAATTACTCAACTGTAAAGCTCCTTGGACCTTTGCTCTAGATCTCAACAAAGGTCAAGCTCGATTTGCTCGCAGAGCGGTTACGACAAGGGCAGAGTCCATTGGATCTTGCTGACAAGATTCACCATCATCACTCAATGATGGTTCTCTCTCTCTCTCTTGCTGTTATTGAATGAAGGTTTGAGCTCAGAGCTCTTACACTCAAAGTGGAAGATGCACGAGAAAGGGGGAGGTGACAGAATTTTGTGAGAGAGGCATTATGGATGGTGTAAATTGTGGGGGAGAGTTTTAGGCTAAGATTGGGTTAGGTGATTGAGAAGAGGCGATAAGCAGAAAGTGCAGGAGGCTGATCGGTGAGAAGTTGGCATCAGCCGAGCAAGTGAGGTAGAGGGATTTAGGGTAATTGGAGATAGTTAGAAGATGTGGGCCCAAGGAGATGAAGCTCGATCGTTCGATTGGCTGAGAAATCGAACGATCGTGGGGCTACCACATGGAGGGGTATATCTAAAAGAGGGATTAAGTCACGGCTAATGGACCAGTCTTGATCCAACGGCTACGAGAGGGGAAGCTTTAAGTAAGGCATGTGGAAGCTGGCTCATTGGATATGGGCATGAACCAATGGTCCAAAGAAGACGAGGATGGAAAGAAGGGGCATCATGTGGCTGCTTATGGTGAAGCCACGTGTCACCTCTAGAAAATTCAAAAATAGAAATTAAAGAAAAAGCAAATTAAAATATCAAATGAATTCAAAATGAAAAAATCCTTCATAAAAGTTCTTCATCTTGACAAGATCTACAACTTTTATGAAGGGATCAAGAGATAAAAAATACGAACTTGAATTTTGGTGGTATTTTATGTAAATAAAATACTTGGCTTTTGAATTGCCTTTTTTATATGATATTTAATTAAAAATAAAATATAAAGAAAATAAAATAAAAAATTAAAAATATATATTTACACATTATTGATGAATCACCATTCATCACTCTTTATTCCTTTATTTTAGCTAGAAACCTTGGTAAAATACCATGTAAATGTTTGTAAATAGAATGAATTGTCAAAATGCATGCTTCATGTAAATAACCATAATTAGCATGTTTTTGCACAAAAAGAAATGAATAAAGAAATAAAGAAAAAGAGGAAAATATTTAGAATAAATATTGTGTGAACCAAACCCAAGGGAGGGCTCAATATGGGCCTGACCGCAAAATAAAACAAGTAGAGAGAGATATGGCCATTCATCTTTGTGCAAATATTCCTCCTTCTATGTATATATTATTATTTTCATCAAATAAAAATATTCATGTGTCCCTCATAATGTGTATATATTTATAAAAATAAAATAAAAATATGAAACATAAAAATAAAACAAAAATAAATTCTCTCTCTTCCCCTTGTATATACCATGTATATATGTACATGTATATATTTATTTAACCCTTGTAAATACATAATAAAAATTAAATAAAAATTATTGTGAATCCCATATTTTATGTTGTAAATAAATAAAACATAAAATAGGGGTATATGTACAAAAATAAACAATTAAAAATAAAAATCGAAAATACATAAGTACATATACCTATATATAATATAATACTATGTACATACATTAATTTATTTTTCAAAAAATAAATAAAAATCACTAAAAATTACTTTGAAAAATAATAAACATTTCTTGTTGAAATTTTTTCGAAATAAAATCATTTACTATTTTAAAATGTTTTTTTAAATAATTTCCCAATGGAATTTTTCCATTGGTCCACGGGCGATTGTTGTCCCCTGGTCAACTCTCCCCCCTGGATCACTTCTTCACGGATCTGATTTTTGACCGACTTCTCTGAATTTTTCCAAATCGATCTGTCACCCATTCCCTTAAACCTCGAGCCCCGATTATCCACGATACATTCCTGATCCATGCCCGACCATCTTTCTAGGGGTCCAAGCTTTGGATTGCGCGCCCAACTCCCATCTTACCGTACCCCTACCAGTATAAAGCCCGAGCCTCCGCCCCATTTTCACGCATCTTTGGCCATTCCCTTCAGTTCCCAGTACCTCCCTTCCTCCTCCTTGAGTGACAGCAAGTGAGAGGGATCGATTGCAGCGAGGACCAATGTCGGTAGCCTCAGATCCGGTGGTCTTCGCCGCTGCGCTCCGCCACCGGGAGCTCGAGCCTCTGGAGGCGTCGCTCCATTGAGGCAAGTACCCTAGGAGATGCAGCATCTCCCCCATAGACGTACTCGATCATCAGGTAGCCTCGATATCCCTTAGGATAGCTCTAATCTGGGTTATTCGATTTTGCGCCGCCGGCCTTCGCCGGCCGATTCACCGCACTCCGATCGACCATTTCCCTTTCCGACCACACTTACACCTCCGCGATACCTCTCTCCACATTCTACGCCCTTCCGATCATCTTGGTTCGCCCTAAAACCAAGACTTACGTCTCCTCCACTGTCGCCACGTCGGAGACCCCCGCTCCGCCTCATCCGATCACCCCTTTACCTGCTAATGGGTCGAGGCAATTTGCCCTCGACTCCTCTAATTTCCTGTGCAGGTACCACGGCCTAAGAACCTCATCTGAAGGCTCGACTATCCAGGAACAACTTCTCTAGTTCATCTCCGTCGCCAGAGCTCCTCCGACGCTACCGGCACCATCCGAGCAGTCCACCAGCTGCGGATCACCTCCGGCTTCCATTTCCTTATCTCAGTAGTAGTAGAGGACCCCTTGATCGCGCGTATTGGCCCGGCGAAACTCACCGACGACTTGTTCTTCGAGGGTCCTCCAGCACCGTCAATTGAGCCCCCCCCCCCCCCGCACCAGTTTTGATCACCATCGTTCTTGTCTGGGGAGCTTGCTGCCATTGGATCGAGCTCAGGATCTCATCTGGAGCGTCGATTAGTGAAGGGGTGTTGGCCGTTCTTCACCAACAGATCTTTCATGTGGACCCCCTTCAGTCGTGGATCTTAATAATGGGGTAATATCACTTAGGCCTATGTTCTTTTGGCATTTATAGTTTAATCATGTAAATATTAAGTGTAGTTGTTTTTATTTTGGTTAATTTGCACTATGGACCTTCTACTTTCTCGTATTTGCGATTTAGTCCCTGTGAGTGTAGAAACGTGCTTCCACATGTGAGTTTTGTGGGCTAATTTCATGTAAGGGCTTGGGTTTTCTATTTGTTATGAATTGAAATTATCGTTTCGATATTTGCATATATACCCCTGTACGTTCTGGAATTGGGACGTGCGAATTTTGTTTGAAATTTGTGGTTTAGCCCCTATATTTTTCGCACATATTTCTTTTTAGCCCTTCGAACTTGTTTTTATCACATATAGGTCCCTATGTATTGTGGCTTTTATATTGGTTGAATAAAATATCGAATAAAATCCAAATCTTGTGAAATTTGGATATGTGGCTATTGCCACTGTGTAAAAATTTCACTAATTATTTGGGACATTTTTATTATTGTTTGTTATTTTTAGAAATTCAAAAACCCTTGTTTTTTTCACTGTTTGAATTATAAAATCATAAAAATATAAAAACTCATCTAAAAATTACAAAACAATTAGATATTGTTTGTTTTTTTGTTTACTTGCTATATACTAATTTTCATTTCATTTGGATTTATAAAACACCTAAAAATCACAAAACCCTAAAAATATTATAAAAATTCTAAAGAATTCTAAAAAAAATTCAAAAAATAGCAATTTTTGTTCCTGTAGCTTAGTTTTCATTTCTAGTTGGCATAAAAATTATCTCCAGATTTTTAGAGCTAATTATATATTTTTAATTAGCCTTTCAAATCTGGTTGCACATTGATTCTGATTTTCAACCTTTTCTTATTTTTATAAAATCAACTAAAAATCACAAAATTTTGAGAAAATTATAAAAAAACACTTAAAAATTTATAAAACACAAAAATAATTGTATTTAAATTTTCTGAGTTGTTTTGGAGTGTTTAATAAATTATTTTTTTGTGTGTTTTTTGCCCTTTTTCCTCATTTTCTTTATAACTAAAAATACAAAAAAAAATTTAAAATACAAAAAATCCACCAAAAATATATTTTCTTATTTTATTCATTTTCTAACTACTTCGTAGGCCACTTGGCCAACCCGTGCTCCTGGAGTTCAACCCTGGTCGCTATACCAGGTTAAATAAATAGCAAGACTGCTATTCGACTTTTTGACTGATAATTCTTGTTTGGTGGTCTGATTTTTCTTGTTGAGTCCGATCTGCGAGATCCGGGTTGCAACGACCCTTGATTGATTTTTCCCTTACCCGGATTTTGTGGGACATTCGGCTCATCAAAATGGCGCCGTTGCCGGGGAGCACGGCTTAGTTGTCGTTTTTTATTTTTCACAATTTTCTTTTTCACGGTTTTTTGTTCATAGTTGTATATATATATATATTCTTTTTCTTATTTATTTGCATATTTCTATAATAATCTGGTCTAACACATTTCTATCTCTTCTTCTTGCGAGGGCCCGAGGATCCAGGCAGCTTTTTCGGAAGCCTAAGCAACCGCGAGAGTCGGAGGCAGCTTTTTTCTGCATAGAGCCACGGGAGAGCGCGAGGAGCCGAGCAAGAGTGCGGGAGCCGCAGAATAACCGCATAAATAGCCATAGCCTAGTGTAGAGTAGCTTAGTTTACTTTTCAGTAGACTATTTTTTAATAATATAGGGACAAACACTTGGACTCTATCGGTGACTACAGGGGTCTGTTTCGCCGAGCACCGGTGTGCTCGGGGGACCTCACCGCAATTTTTGCCGGTTTTCAGTTTTTCTCGCATTTTATTATAACCACCTGTCTGATTTACACGGTTTTGGCCTTAGCTTAGAATTTTCTTCTGATTACGACGTAATTGATTAGGATCCAAACCCTAATTATCTACCTGCACCTATTAGATCATAATGGGACCTGATTTATTAACTCACAATAAAAAGTCAGATTACTTAGACTCTAGTCCGCGTGCCTTGAGGAGTCACATACAGCGCGTGCAGGATCCCTTGTGGCGGACACCGAGTGGCTCCCAAGATAAGACTCTATACTTAGATTTGAGTACCCGGCTATTGTTCTTATCGTTTAGAAATTGCTCTGTGTAAGTCCGGTTTCTCGTGCATCATATAGGTAGTTTATTTTCAGTCTTTACTTTTATGCGCAGATCACTCTGCATGTAGACTGTTGGAGTCAGGTATGCATCTCTTACTCTGCATGCATCATTGATTTCTTCGCGCATCGGTTTTTTCGTCTTCTCCCCCTATTTTCGGACTTAAAATAATCAGGAGAAGTAAAAAAACTCATTAGGCATTGTTTGCATTGAAAAATACCTAAAAAAGAAAAACTATAAAATTGGGACTGCTAAACATACTTGACCCTAAAAGACACCTCACCTAAAAAATTGTCTTGGGGAGAGAAACCCCCTCATTGTATGGTTTGGATGAGCGAGAGAGCGACCCACACACTAGGCTAGAGCCACATCCGATCTCCGATCATACCATCGACCTTTTATACGGGACAGTATGTTGGGAGGATTGGATTCCCATCAGCTCGCGTAACCGCTCAGATAGACTGACTTGATCACCTAAATAAAATTGACAAGATATTTGATCGAACCTTTACGGTCTTCAGCTCTGCGTTGCGTAGGTGAATCGGGGGTTTATTTTCTCATCTTGTGTATTTTCCAGATCTCATCCGCCTGACTCGCCAGATCAAGATGATGGGCAGGAGGTCTCTTAGGCAGCCTCTGGCTGCACCGCTTTTTAGCACTCCGGCCCGTTCATCTAACTTGGTTCGTGAGAGCCGAGGCCCGCTCTCCGAACCCAAGTTCAATTCCGCCCTGTTCCCCCTTGAGCACCCTTCCATCACTTAGTCTGAGATACCAGTGCCGCATCCAGATCAGAGACAATAGACAGATGATTTATCGGCACATGAGTTTGGGTCTTTTGCCTTTGCAAAGACCATGGCCAGTAGTGAGGAGCGCATCAAGGGTCAGCGACTTGAGACGACGACATACGTATTGGACCAGGGTATTATCAACAACACCCTATTGGCTTCCCTCGAGACGATGCAGCGCCAGATACATGATCAGGGAGCCTTCATGGTGGAGATGAAGAGAAAGATGGAGAGGATAAGGACAACGCGAGATCAGCCGAGAGCCACGGAAAGAGGGATCCAGATCAGCCAGAGGAGCCAGTCCAGCCGGCAGCAGCAGCAGATCAGCCGAGACCGATGCGGGAGTTGCACAACCTTGGATCGACACTGATGTACCGGTGGATAGTTCTTCCAGCGATCGTGGGGGACTTCAAGTTCCCCCCACAGACACTTCATCTTATTCCATTTCCACGGGCTCGCCACTGAGGAGCCCCATCTGCATCTCCAGGAGTTTGAGATGATCTGCAACACCGTCCACGATCGGCAGGTGGACGAGGACACCATTCGGATGATTGACTTCCCTTTCTCCCTTGTTGACAAAGCAGCCAACTGGCCGAAGCATTTGGGGGAGATTTGTGTATACCTGGGAGCAGCTCCGCACCAAGTACTTGAACAAGTACTATCCACTCGGCCGGACCAATGCAACAAGGGACCTGATCAGCAACTTCTCCATGCTCCCCAACGAGCAGTTTCACAAGGCATGGGAGAGGTTCAGAGAGCTTACCGACAGATGCCTGCACCATGACATCACGAAGCCGAACCTAGTTCAGAGCTTCTTTTGCGGACTGACACCGGAGCTGCAGGGCCTGGTGAATGCTTCTTGTGGTGGTTCTTACTTTGCCAAGGATGAGGATCAGGTTTGGGCCATCTATGAGGAGATGGCCGAGAACTACACCGGGATGTCCCAAACCTGCCTCTACACTCAGGGACGTCCCCAGCCACAGGGCGTGCAATTTCAGAGGATAGCACGGGTCGATGCCAGTCCTTCCACTTCGTCCGCAGTAGCTGCACAGGCAGTGTCCACAGCCACATACATGGGCATCATTAACGAGAATCTGGACTGGATTGAGTTGATCGAGAAGAAGCAGTGCCAGGGCATCACACAGATGGATTATATGGCACAGACGCTGAGTGACCTGAAGACACAGCTCATGTGTCTCCAGGAGGCACAGACGGCCTCTCAGCCCCGTCTTAGGTCATGAGGAGATTCGAGCAGTAGTGGTAGCTCGTCCCAGCACTCCAGTCAGTCTAGACAAGTTCACCTTATACAGGCGGAGTCGTACCAGCAGCGACCACAGTTTTACCAGTCACCACCATCCCAAGACACTCAGATGGTGGTATACCAACCGGATCAGCCTCTGGAGGTACTTCCTTCACCAACCTTCATGTAGGAGCCGTTGATGGATGTCAACGGGATTTGGTACGACCGACCCCAACCCGGTATCTGACGAGACCATCTTGGATTCTGCTGGTCGGCTGGTGGCACCCATTCCTAGCAGCAACCTCCAGTTCAGGGTGGCCAGTACGACCAGCAACATGAGCAACACCAGCAACCCCAACCCCCAGTACACCAGCAGCATCAACCATCCCAGCACCAGCAGTATGGTCCTCGTCCCTATCACCAAGGACAGTCTTGGAGGCGTGAGCAGCCTCAGCAGCAACAATATCATCAACAGTACCCCTCTCACCCTCATCAATAGTAGCAGCCTCATTACTAGTGAGGCCACCCGTCAGGTTCTCATGGGCTGACCTATGAGAACCCTGCTTTGGATGATCAAGCCCACCTCATGACCGAGCAGCAGGCCACTTTTCAACGGGAGATGGATGAGTTCCGATAGGAGATGCGGGAGGTTGTGAGTGGGAAGGCCTCCATCCCTGCCCAGATCGAGCCGAACCCGAACAACCTCAAGAGGAAGTTTGAGCAGGTAGAGTTCATTGAGATTACCACTCCTAGTGTTTAACTTGGTGATATGACTGCATATATGTTTGATGCTGACTTTGTTACACTTAGGAGCGGTAGGATGCCAGCAAGCGGCGCCTCGTCTGAGCGATGATCCCACATCACTTCTAGAGCGCTAGGCAAGGAGGAGAGCAGTGCTGATGCCGCTAGAGATGATGACGGTGGCACTGATGTCACCAAGGATGTTGATCCCACCGACGGTACTGAGTCCATCGCTTCACCAGTTGGAGGAGGTGGTACTGATGCCACCATTACAGTTGCTGAGCCAGAGCACGGTAATGATGCCGCGAGTCCAAATGCCGAGGGTGGTACCGAGGCCACCATTTTTAGTTCTGTTAGTCCTGTTGTTTCTCCTTCCATACATGTATCTCAGGACATTTCTATAAATAAAGGAAAGGGTTTATTATTTTCGGATCCACCTGTGTTGCTTGATGATGTATGTGTGGATTCTGATGTTCATGAGCATTCCAGACCCTCTCCTAGTCCTTCATCTGAGAAGGACCCTGTAGTCCCTTTTCCTCGAGCACTCCACTTGGCTAGGGTGCAGAAAAAAGAAAATACCAAAAAGAACGATCATATAGAGTTCAGCCAGCATATGATGGACAGATTTCAGATACAACTGAGTCTACAGGAGGCCTTGGAGCACATACTTCTCTTCCAACGATCACTCAGAGACATGACCACAGTTAGGAGGAAGAGGCGGAACCATCAGTCAGAGATCCATGTGCTTACTCGTGCCACGTGTTTCGTGATTCAGAATCGTCTGCCAGGAAAGAGGCCAAATGCAGGAGCCCCGTATGTCAGATGCCACATTCATGAGCAGAGGTTCGACCGCACTCTATTAGACAACGGTTCTTCGATCAACCTACTTCCGGCAGCCCTTCTTGATCGCTTCGAGTTAGTTCCTCTACGACAGAGTAGGATGGTCCTTTAGTTTGTTGATCGATCTGTTAAGAGGCCGAAGGGGTTGTTGAAGGACGTTGTCGTCACGATTCAGGTCTGAAATTCCCCATGGACTTCGTTGTGTTGGACATGGAGATCCCTGAGTCTTTGAACGATACCCCCATCATTTTAGGATGCCCGTTCTTGGCCACAGCCAAGGCAGTGTCTGACCATGATAGCGGAAAGGTGTACTTTCGCGTCGAGGGCAAGAGTATACAAATAGAGACGATCGAGGAGACTAGAGCCAGAAATTTAGCTTTCTCAGAGTCGAATTCAGATTCAAAGCAGATGACAGAGGCATGACGAGACATCCACCAGGACTGCGATTTTGTGATTATAGATGACGAGGCAGTTTTGTCAGATCCAGTCGCACATGTTATCCTCTCACCTTCAGAGTTTGCTGATGCAGAGACGCTAACAAAGGAGAGCTTGGAGAGCGCATTCCTGATCCAGGATACATCTCAGGCAGTAGAGCCGGTTCCCTGATCGTGAGGCATATTTTTGTGAGTCTACAGATCCCTCGGAGTCTGATACAGGTTTCTGACTTCTACCGAGCCTATAACTAGGGAGGAGGCTGATTCCATACAGAGCAGAGACAGTCCAGCAGAGCAGCCTTTGCCATATTCAGATTGCTAGCGAGAGTTCTCATTCTCCCATGCAGATTTGGCAGCATTCACTCAGACCTTTTAGAGGCCAGATCCGCCAGCACCTACTTGTCCATATCTGAAGCTGCTACCGTCGTCGCTGAAGTATAGATTCCTTGCGGGTGAGCATGAGATGTACCCAGTCATTATGTCCATTGATTTGACTGGAGAGCAGGAATCTCGTCTGATGGGGGTTCTTGAAAAGAACCGCAAGGCGATAGGATGGAGTGTAGCCGATCTCCAGGGATAAGTCCGGCCCTGTGCTCCCACCATCTCTATCTCGAGGAGGACGCGAAGCCGTCACGTGAGTTCCAGTGGCGGCTGAACCCGAATCTTCGAGATGTTGTCATGAAGGAGATCTCGAAATGGTGGAGCGTCGATTTTATCTACCTCATCTCCGAATCCAAATGGGTACGTCTGTTGCATGTGGTGCCCAAGAAGACGGGCATCACACAGTTGTTAGTGAGTCTGGAGAGGAGATCGCTACCCGGGTACCCACTTCTTGGAGGGTTTGTGTGGACTACAGACGATTGAACCAGGCCACCAAGAAGGATCATTTCCCCCTGCCCTTTATTGATCAGATTATAGAGAGGCTGGCAGGGAAGAGCCATTACTGTTTCTTGGATGGGTACTCCGGCTATAATCAGGTGGCCATCGCGCCCGAGGACTAGGAGAAGACTACCTTCACCTGTCCCTTCGGGACATATGCTTTCAGACACATGCCATTTGGATTGTGCAACGCTCTGGTGACATTCCAGAGATGCATGCTATCCATCGTTTCGGACATGTTGGGGGAGTGCTTGGACGTCTTCATGGATGATTTCTCGGTCTACGGCGACGGATTCGATTCTTGTCTTGACTGTCTAGACCGAGTCCTTCAGCGATGCATTGAGGTTCTCCTTGTGTTGTCTTGGGAGAAGAGTCACTTCATGGCGACTCAAGGGACGGTGCTTGGCCATGTCATCTCCAACAGGGGCATGGAGGTTGAACCGAAAAAGGTGGATGTCACTAAAAAACTCAATCCACCGTCCAATTTGTGGTAGTTACGGTCTTTTCTAGGGCACGTCGGCTTCTACCGGCGCTTCATTCATGATTTCAGTAGGATCGTCCGACCGTTGACTGATCTGCTGACGAAAGACACCGAGTTCCTTGTTGATGATAAGTGTTTATCGTCCTTTGAGACTCTCAAGAGTCGTGTTGTAGAGGCTCCTGTTCTCCGGTTGCCTAATTGGTCTCTCCCATTTGAGATCATGACGGATGCCTCTGATTTTACCGTAAGGGCCGTGCTGGGACAGAGGAGAGATGGAGTCCCCTTTGTAATTCACTACGCTAGCCGTACTTTGGATGCCGCACAACGGAACTACACAATCACCAAGAAGGAGATGCTAGCCGTAGTTTTCATCCGAGATAAGTTCAGATCTTACATCATTGGATCTAGAGTGACCATCTATACTGATCATACCGCCATTAGGTACCTCATGGCAAAGAAGGATGCCAAAGCCAGATGGATCCTTCTACTCCAGGAGTTTGATATAGAGATTAAGGATAAGCATGGAGTCAGGAATGTGGTGGCGGATCATCTCTCCCGATTAGAGTATCTTTAGGATTCTGAGCAGACTGAGCCTATATGTGAGACCTTCCCAGATGAGGCGATCCTTGCTATCGCCTCTCTCCCATGGTATGCTGATATTGTGAACTATCTTGTCGCCAAGAAAGTTCCACAAGATTGGCCCAGGCAGAAACATGAGACCTTCCTCGCGAAGGCCAAGTTTACCATTGGGAGGATCCCGTCCTTTATAATGAAGGAGGGGATAGTATCTGGCGTCGATGCATTCCTCAGGAGGAGCACCACAGCGTCCTCACTTACTGTCACAAGCTTGAGGCAGGAGGACATCACTCTGGGAGGAGAACGGCACAGTAAGTGCTCCAATACGGCCTATGGTGGCCTACTCTCTTCAAGGACTCTGATGAGTTCGTGAAGAGATGTACTGACTGTCAGAGGATGGGCACTTGTGGACAACGTGATATGATGTCGATGAAGCCCATTCACTTCTGTGAGGTTTTTGACGCATGGGGCATCGATTTCATGGGTCTATTCCCTAGGAGTCAGGGATTTGA
Organism: Ottelia alismoides; assembly: GCA_037367405.1. Lineage (NCBI taxonomy): Eukaryota > Viridiplantae > Streptophyta > Magnoliopsida > Alismatales > Hydrocharitaceae > Ottelia > Ottelia alismoides. The sequence continues at coordinate 1,365,745 of JAZKJV010003011.1, read as the reverse complement.
GTACATTCTGTTGGCCGTGGATTATGTGAATCGTTGGGTTGAGGCCATCCCTGCCCGAACCGCAGATGCTAGCACTATTTGAAGATTTTTGAAGAAGAATATCATTTCATAGTTCGGGGTACCTCGAGTGTTGATCCCTGACGGGGGGTCTCATTTCGTCAACGACAAGGTAAAGGCCCTTGCTAGCGAGTTCAACATAGACCATCGAGTAGCCACTCCATACCACCCTCAGACGAATGGTCTTGCTGAAGTGTCGAACAGGGAGATCAAGACTATATTGCAGGAAGTCGTCCGCCCTGACCGAAGGATTGGTCACAGCTTTTGGACTCGGTCTTGTGGGCATCTAGGATGTCTTTCAAGACTCCGTTGGGTACATCTCCCTTTCGTCTCGTTTATGGCAAGCCATGCCATTTACCTGTTGAGCTGAGACATAGGTCACTTTGGGTTGTTACTGATATACTTATGGATCCAATGAGTATAGGAGATCAGAGGAGGGCAGAGTTAGTAGCCCTGGAGGATCTTCATGATACAACCTTTTCGAGCTGCCTACAGTATAAAGAGAGAGTGAAGGAGTGGCATGATTCTCATATCAGCCACAAGCAGTTTGAGCCAGGACAGAGAGTATGGTTGTTTGATGCTAGGCTTCGTTTATTTCCAGGGAAGCTACAGAGCAAATGGAAGGGACCCTATTTGGTTAGAAAGGTACATGACAATGGGAGTATTTATATATCTGAGTTGTCTTCTGATGTTACCTTTCGTGTTAACGGCCAGCGGCTCAAGCCATATCTAGATCATGAGCCGCGAGTCCTTGACGTTGCCCCAATTCACTTTGCGTGAGATGTGGTCTCTTGACTCACATCTATTGCATCTCACGCCTGACTATCACTGTTCTTCTGTCTTGTATCGATACAGTTGTCCATATCACTCTATTCTTTAGTCCCACACCCATTTCTCATCTTATGATTATTCTATACTTAGGGTGTAATTTACCCTAAGTATAGGGGTGTAGGACTCTCGGGTATTCTATTCGTTCTTTCTACCTCTGTTTTGCTGCCTATACTTAGGGATATTTTACCCTAAGTATAGGGGAGGTAGACCCTGTACATCCTTCCACTCGGATGTCCCTTCATGTACAACTTGCTATACTTAGGATTACTTGATCCTAAGTATAGGGGGAAACACCGACTCCTCTTCATTCTATTCTTTGATTCGTCTTCGTATATACCATTCCTTTTCACTTCCCTATACTAAGCACGAGTCATGTCTTCTTCATCGCTCTTGATCACTCTGAGGACATCGTTCGAGCTAAGTATAGGGGGGTGTCGTATATATTTCATATATACTTTAGACATAACTCGTACTTTGTGTGTGTATGTTAATAAATAAAATGGCTAAAAATCCATAAAAATAAAAAATTTTCCCTTGTACATAAAATTCTCCTTGCACATACCTATCTATTTATAAAAATTAATTTTGTACAAATGTTTGTAGAAATGATTTGTGTAAATAGTTTGTAAATATTTTCATACCAAAATTATGTATATAGTACAAAATGTTTGTAAAATGTTTGGAAAACAAAAAGTTTGCAAAAAAATTGTGTAATTTTTTGTAAATATTTTGCAAAACTTCGCATTCATGCATACATCCATGTTTTCAAACATTTTTCAAAAATTTTGCACATTTGTAAAAATTTATAAAATTGCATCTTTGTAAATATTTGTACAGTTTTTCCAAATCATAGTTGACATCTAAACTGACCTGGAATTAAATTGGAAAATGGAGCTTGGTTAAGACCTTAATCCCCCTAATTACAAGAGGAACCTTATAGGGCTTAGGATTAAGACTTTTCAGGTCCATTGGGACTTAATTCTTTGAGTCCACTGGGCTATGAGCATATGTCATCTTGATGAGCCTAAGTAGAGCACTTTACTTGCACCAACACTTTACACATAGCTCTCCACGGATGATGTGGTGAGGAGGCAGTTTCCTTTGGCTTGGGGTAGCATATGAGGGTAGTGCTTCTAGGCGGAACCTCTCTACTTCTTATAGTGAAGGAAGTGCGTCTCAACTTGGTCTGGTGATTATGAAGTCTAACGACAGGAGTTGTGGGTTGCAATAAAGCTTCAAAAGAGGGATAGTCCACTGGCTCAAGAGGAAAAACTCCTTATGTATATATGCTGCACCATGTAGATATGTTGTACATATGCACATGAAAAAAAATGTGCAAAGAAAGAAAAACTCCAAAAATGTGGTGGGTTGGATTGAAAATTTAATAATCCCACTGGAGTGTATATAGTCAAATAAAGCAAAGCTTATGTTACACATGACCATCTCATGAAGCTTGTAGAGGGAGACTCAGCTACACTGGTTAGAGCTCCCAAGGATACATGGATACATTGGCCATGGTCCATTCTCTTCTTCCCCCTCTTCTTGAGCCGGTTGTACTTGAACTTAGAAGGGAATACCCCGCTCCTCGAGGAAAGAGTTACTAGACCGAGGCATTAGAGTTACCAGGTTGAAGGAGGTAGTTTCTTTGTCATTTATGAGGTGGGGAGCTACATATCACTTACACAGTACAGGGAAAGATTCATGGTCATTAGAGTTTGTGTATGTAGAATTGTTCTGATCTGGTTTATTGAGGAGTCTTGATCATAGATTGGTGGAACATAGAGGCTGTTAAGTTTTAAGCTTAAGTCCAAATAAGGTTCCGACAAATCAATAATCCAAAGGTCTGACTGAGCTCCATATTTCAATTTAATGAAGGAAAGTTTAATAATCAACCTTGATTTCCTCTCTTTTTATTTTTCTTTCTCTTTTGCACTTCTTTTCCAAATAAGTGTTTGTTAGGGGACTAGCAAAAGTAAAGTATAGGGGGTAATGAATCACCACTCATTACTCTTTATTCCTTTATTTTAGCTAGAAACCTTGGTAAAATACCATGTAAATGTTTGTAAATAGAATGAAATGTCAAAATGCATGCTTCATGTAAATAACCATAATTAGCATGTTTTTGCAAAAAATAAAGGAATAAAGAAATAAAGAAAAAGAGGGAAATATTGAGAATAAATATTGAGTGACCCAAACCTAAGGGAGGGCTCAATATGGGCCTTACCGCAAAATAAAACAAGTAGAGAGAGATAGGGCCATTCATCTTTGTGCAAATATTCCCCCTTCTATGTATATATTATTATTTTCATCAAATAAAAATATTTATGTGTCCTTCATAGTGTGTGTATTTTTATAAAAATAAAACAAAAACAAGAAAAATAAAAATAAAACAAAAATAAATTCTATCTATCTTCCCCTATATATATGTACATGTATATATTTATTTTACCCGTGTAAATACACAATAAAAATTAAATAAAAATTATTTCGAATCCCATATTATATGTTGTAAATAAATAAAATATAAAATAGGGGTAATTAGACAAAAATAAATAATTAAAAATAAAAATCAGAAATACATAAGTACATATACCTGTCTATAATATAATACTATGTACATACATTAATTTATTTTTAAAAAAATAAATAAAAATCACTAAAAATTACTTCGAAAAATAATAAACATTTTTCATGTTGAAAGTTTTTCGAAATAAAATCATTTACTATTTTAAAATAATTTTTTAAATAATTTCCCAATGAAATTTTTCCATTGAACCACAGGGGATTGTTGACCCCCGGTCAACTCTCCCCCTAGGACCACTTCTTCGCGGATCTGATTTTTGACCCAACTTCTCTGAAATTTTCCAAATCGATCTGCCACCCATTCCCTTAAACCTCGGGCCCCGATTATCCACGATACATTCTTGATCCACGCCCGACCATCTTTCTTGGGGTCCGAGCTATGGATTGCGCGCTCGACCCCAATCTTCCCGGACCCCTACCAGTATAAAGCCCGAGCCTCCGACGCATTTTCACGCATCTTTGGCCATTCCCTTTGGTTCCCAGTACCTGCCTTCCTCCACCTTGAGTGACAGCAAGTGAGAGGGATCGATTGCAGCGAGGACCAAGGTCGGTAGCCTCAGATCTGGTGGTCTTCGCCACCGCGCTCCGCCACCGGCGAGCTCGAGCCTCTGGAGGCGTCGCTCCATTAAGGCAAGGACCCTAGGAGATGCAGCATCTCCCCCATAGATGCACTCGATCATCAGGTAGCCTCGATATCCCTTAGGTTAGTTCTAATCTGGGTTATTGGATTTTGCGCCGCTGGCCTTCGCCGGCCGATTCATTGCACTATGATCGACCATTTCCCTTTCCGACCACACCAACACCTCCACAATAGGTCTCCTCCGCTGTCGCCTCTTTAGAGACCCCCGCTCCGCCTCATCTGATCACCGCCTTTGCCCGCTAATGGGTCAAGGCAATTTGCCCTCGACTCCTCTGATTTCCTATGCAGGTACCAAGGCCTAAGAGCCTCATCTGGAGGCTCGACTATCCAGGAACAACTGCTCCAGTTCATCGCTGTCGCCGGAGCTCCTCCGACGCTACCGGCACCATCCGAGCAGTCCACCAGCTGCGGATCACCTCCAGCTTCCATTTCCTTATCTCAGCAGCAGCAGAGGACCCACTGGTCGTGCGTATTGGGCCGGTGAAACTCGCTAGTGACTTGTTCTCCGAGGGTCCTCCAGCACCGTCGATTGAGCCCCCCTGCACCAGTTTTGATCGCCACCGTTCGTGTCTGGGGAGCTTGCAGCTGTTGGATCGAGCTCAGGATCTCATCTGGAGCGTCGATCAAGGAAGGGGTGTCTGTCGTTCTTTACTGCCATATCTTCCACGTGGATCCCCTTCAGCCGTGGATCTTGATAATGGGGTAATATCACTTAGGCCCCTATTATTTTGGCATTTATAGTTTAGTCCTGTAAATATTAAGTGAAGTTGTTTTTATTTTGGTTAATTTGCACTGCAGACCTTCTACTTTCTCGTATTTACGATTTAGTCCCTGTGAGTGTGGAACACGTGCTTCGGCACGTGTGTTTTGTGGGCTAATTGCATGTAAGGGCTTGGGTTTTCTGTTTTTTATGAATTGAAATTATCTTTTCGATATTTGCATATATACCCCTATGCGTATTGGAATTGGAACATGTGCGAATTTCTTGTGAAATTTGTAGTTTAGCCAATATATTTTTTTGCACGTGTTTCTTTTTAGCCCTCCAAACTTTTTTTATTACATGTAGGTCCCTGTGTGCTATGGCTTTTATATTGGTTGAATAAAATATCAAATAAACTCCAAATCTTGTGAAATTTGGACACGTGGCTCCTGCCACTTTGTAAAACTTTCACTAAATTTTTGGAAATTTTTATTACTCTTTGTTATTTTTAGAAATTCAAAAACCCTTGTTTTTGTCACTGTTTGTATAAAATCAACTAAAAATATAATAACTCATTTAAAAATTACAAATAAATTAAGTACTGTTTGATTTGTTGTTTACTTGCTTCATACCAATTTTCATTTCAATTAGATTTATAAAACACCTAAAAATCACAATACCCTAAAAATATTATAAAAATTCTAAAAAATTCAAAAAATCACAATTTTTGTTCTTGTAGCTTAGTTTTCATTTGTAGTTGGCATAAAAATTATCTGCAGATTTTTAGAGCTAATTATATATTTTTAATTAGCCTTTCAAATCTTGCTACACATTGATTCTGATTTTCACCCTTTTCTTATTTTTATAAAATCAACTAAAAATCACAAAATTTTGAGAAAATTATCAAAAACACTTAAAAACTTATAAAACAAAAAAATAATTTTATTTGAATTTTCTGAGTTGTTTTGGAGTGTTTAATAAATTGTTGTTTGTGTGTTTTTTGCCCTTTTTCCTCATTTCCTTTTTAACTAACAATACAGAAAAAATTTAAAAATACATAAAATCCACCAAAAATACATTTTCTTATTTTATTCATTTTTGGACTACTTCGTAGGCTACTTGGCCAACCCGTGCTCCTATAGTCCGACCCTGGTCGCTATACCTGGTTAAATAAATAGCAAGACCGCTATTCGGCTTTTTGACTGATTATTCTTGTTTGGTGGTCTGATTTTTCTTGTTGATTCCGATCTGCGAGATCTGGGTCGAAACGACCCTTGATTGATTTTTCCCTTACTCGGATTTTTTTGGGACATTCGACTCATCAATTATCTATTTTTTTGAAATTTTAATAATCAAGAAAAATGAAGAAATAAAACAAAAGAGACTAATGTACATATTGTATATATAGACTTAGTGCACTCTATTTTCTTTGATTTTTATATTTTTATGGACTTGGATTTTTATACGTTTTATTAAAATGCCAAGCAAAGAAAATAAATAAACAATGATAAAAGTAACACATATTAAATGTATACATAAAATGACAAGTCAAAATTTATGAACAATTACAATATACAATGAGGTCCTAAAATTCAAATTTCACATAGGAATACCGATTCTTTTGAATTTAGCCTTGATTTATAGATAATTGAAAATACATTGTATCAAAATTTAGTACATGTTCATAGAATATTGTACGCGAGAGACATTTTCATTTACGACTTTTTATCTCTAAAATAGGGTTTGATTTTATTCACATATATACAAGTCGATATTTTTATGTTATTTTCCCTTAGTCAATGTTTGTGATATTTATATATTGGATTTGATTTTATTTAATTTGAGTTAGTTAAATTAATTAAAAAAGGTGAAGTTAGGTCAATGTACAAGCGGATATATACAAAATCAAGATGGAGCTTTTATGAGGAATTAAATATATAACAAGTAACCCTTATTATATATCATATCAATTGTTTATTTATGTATTTTAGGGTTTATTGGTTGAATTGGGGTGGAAATTGAGCTAATATAAATGAATAAGGTTAATGAGCTTTGGATTTATCAATCTTGTAGAACGGAAGCTTTTCTTATTTCAAAAGAACAATATTGAGAAAATTCTGATGAGATTTGAGATGTCTACAAGCAAATCTCCTGGTACTCCATCTACCTCAAACATTCATCTCTTAGCTTCTTTTACACCTGAGTTAAATACATAGAAGAAATACATGTCGCGTGTTCTCTATGCCAGCATAGTTGGGAATTCTATGTTTGTCATGGTATGTACAAGACATGATGTCACTCATGCTGTAAGTGTTATTATCATATTGATGGGCAATCCATGGAAGGAGGTAGCTAAATATATTTTCTGCTATATGAGAGGAATATTTGATGTTGGCCTCATCTATAGCAATGATTCACAACTTTTTCCTGTTAGATATCTAGATTCAAAGTATGTTGCAAATATTGATGGAAAGAGAAGAATGCATGATACAACTTTACTGGGGAGTTCTGTTATCAATTGGAAGGTTAACTTACAACCACCAGTTACTTTGTCTACCATAGAAGCAAATTTTATGGCTATGATAAAAGCTTCAAAGGAAGGCATTCGATTGAATGGTTTAGTTGGAGATCTCGGTCTACATCAAGATCATGCTATAGTATACTATGACAGTCTCAGTGCAATATGATTAGCCAAGGATCCGGTGCATCATGATTGGAGCAAGCACATAGATCTCTTATATCACTTTATTCATTTTGAGAAGAGGATCGAACGACGAAGGTTAGCACAATAGAAAACTTAGTCAATATGTTTACAAAGGCAACTCCCACAAATAATTTGAAACATTGTTTGGACCTTCACAAGGATATAGCCCCAAGGAGGCACTAGCATTGCGATGAATCTTGTCAAGCTTCTTTGAAGATTCAATTTAACGGGGAAATTTTTAAACATGCCTTGAATCCTAAACATATGTCTTGTTGGACCAAATTAGAGAACTGTCCTATGCACCCTCCTCCTACCTAACCATACACCAACAAGATGGGGGCTACCTACTCGGTCATTGAGCCTGTAGGGGTTGGGGGTAAGTTAGAGCCGGTGCATTCGCAACTCCTGCACCCCACGAGGGTGTGGAGGTAGTGCCCTTGGGATTTTTTTATTACTGGCTCTATTTCTATTTGGGCATATGGATCCATTTATATGAGAGTAGTAAATAAACTCCACCAAGGGTAGGGCTCTCAATATCCTCTGTACTTTCTTATTTCTCCATGTAGTGAAAAATGATTGTCGTCGCATAAGGACATAGTTGGGTTAGTAGTGAACCTTGTATAACCATGCATCTTCGTTCTTGCTTGACTAACCGTGTATGCATATTCTACTTCCATGATTCACAACATCCTCGTTGAAGATGGCGGAGGGGGAAGCGTTGATCTTCCCACATTTATCCTTTTCTCCTCCCCTTCATGACCCCAATTCTAAAACCAACACTTTTATCCCTCCACCAAACATAAATCCAACACTTTTATCCCATTCTCTAATCTTCTGACTGATGAATCCTCAATGACGAACCCAACAAACCATGGTCATGAATCCCTACAAAGAATCCCTCTCCGATGATGACTCTCATCGCATCATTATCGTGAGGACAACATCGCTCAACTGCCTTCATTGCATCTAGGGCCTCTATTGGACATTCGAGCCCACGATGAGCCATTATGCAATAAATGTTATTGTGAATTTCATTCCCAAATCTGAAATGAAGATTAACTAATTTGCATAATAGGTCCCTTCGTACAATTAGGGTATGTATAGGCTGGTGTTTGGATGAATATCTAAAGAGTTAAATTGAGGACTCATCAAGCACCGTCAAATGATTACTAAGAGAGGATCTCCAACCTGAGAAGAAAATGGCAATCCTTTCTCTACTGGATGATGTCTAATCAATGTCTTGATACAGGTCCTCTACATAAGAATAGAGATTCGGAGGCGTTAGATAAGTTAGGTCAAAGAGTTGACTTAACGATATCGAGATAACCAAAGTCCCATGTCGTATGCTATTATGATATAGGCACGCATCCTCTGACTAGAGACAGATGTGTTATTATATGTCTGAGTATGTACATTTGGCAGACCAATAGGTTGATTACCAAACCAAGGTCTATACACCAATGCATTGGTGTGCATGCAAGGGCATATGAGTAATGCTATCTCTCAAAGGGATCATACATGTTTATTTACTGAACTGGAAGACATGAGCTCACTCATGAGATTTTGGGAAGAATCAAATTCCGTGCACGATAGTCTTGTTTTGGAAGCTTGACTGAATTTATAGGTCTGATATATACTTTTGGAAAGTATATAATCAACACATGAGTATGATATATGCTTTTGGAAAGTATATGATCGATGCCAACACCCAATGATTGAATGTGAAACTTAATAGTGAAACATTGAAGGAGACAGTATAAAAGAGATCTAAAACTTCGAGTTTATTCTTGATCTTCCAGTATGTAGGATATACATGTATTACGAATGCTTGAGGGTGATGTGATCATAAATGGTTGTAAAACCACGACGTTTCCATTCCTATAAAGTGATGAAACGGATCTAGATTTTAATGACTCCTCTTAGTAGAGAAGTAATTTGATCTTGGACCAAATGTTGGACAATGATCTGAATGTGATTCAGATGCAATGAGAAGATTAGATTTGCGGTCTTGATATAATCAAGCATCTATGAGAGGTCCACAAGGTTTGGATTTGAGATGTGATCTCAATATCCAAGTCATTATACATGGAACAATACAATCACCCTATCCTTATCTCCAATTATTCGCGGAGAAAGCGCATTATTCTAAAAAGAGTTCATGCATAATTTCATTGTTGGTATTATATATACGAGAATTGAGAAAATTGATAATGAATGTGATTTGATTATCAATAATAATATGAATTTGATTCATATTATAAGAAGAGTTATCTGAGATAATTAAATGTGATTTAATTATCAAAGATGAGAATAACGTGTAGACACATGAGAATAGAGATTCAAGATGATTAAATGTGATTTAATTATCATAGATACGAATAACATGGATAATATTATCCATATTAATCAGATATATTATAAATATGATTTATAATATATTAGATAGAACCTATTGTGATTTATATTTGTTAATTAATTATTGATGTGAATTGGATTCACATTGGATGATTAATTAAAAATATAATGTACATTTTATTTTGGGTTGTGAATGTGATTCACAATTTTCCAATGGCATGATTGCAATGTTCACAAGATAATTATGAATTATTTTGTGAGATAATGTTGTTGTAAATCTTGAATATATCATGAGATAATGAGATATCATGAGATAATGAGATCTCATTAAATAATGAATTCTCATGAGATAATGAGATCTCATGAGAGGATTGAGTAGCCGTCCCCCTTTTTAAGGGGATGAGGTTTATCTCCTCATTATCTCTAAGGATAATTAGTTTATTTGATTTGAAATTAAATATATTGATTTATCTATCTATATATATATATATATATTAATTTAAATTAAATTAATTATTGTTGTGTCTTCATAGCAAATTCATGGTCATTGAAAGAAACACAAATCAATCTCATTCATTGATTGTGTGTTGTCCATGGATTGAGATCTATAGATCCCAAAACCATATATAAGAAGAGGTACCCCTTGCTCTTCGGGTAATATACAATTACAATATCGACAAATTCTCTCTCTCTCATTCTTTACACATCCTCTCTCTCTCATTGTGGTCATGCACCATGGAGCCATTGAGAGAGTCATCATTACCACAACATCGCCATTATGCTGTCGGATTATCTAGTCATGGATCTCCATCGCCTTCAATGTGCCTCACTTGTGAAGAAGATGTCGTATCTCGTGTGACAAGATCAAGAGATTCACCACTTGGATCATCAACATGGATTGCGAGGAGTATGCGTCTCATCAATACGCTCGTAAGTGTCTCCTCCGTCGGATCGGACTTGAGACAGGAGGTCTCTTCATTTAGAGACTCGATCGCAACCACACTTCAAGAGGTAAACCTAGTACCTAATTGTGGTTTAGATGAAATGATTCGAGAAGTGTTCTTCGATCATGTTATTTCATCACATTAAATTTTTTAAATTCTGTTGCCCGGAGCAACTAGTGCGACTAGTCGTTCCGGATCGCATATGATGCGATCCTAACATTTCTGTGATGCACTTAAGTATATTCCTATATCCTTCAAGTGGTATCAGAGCCTTAGGTTGGATGTTTTGGATGTGATCCATAAACCTAGGAAGACTTGGGTTCATTAGGGATTGTGAAAATTTTATCGCATTTCATTTTCGTAGCTCTATTTTGTGAATATTTTTAGCCCTATTTAAAATGTCTAAACACAAAATTATCTCTTGAATAATTTCCTCATTAAAAAAGGAAATCATGAGATTTGAATTTACGTGATTTGGAATCCGATAAATCACGTTATGGCTATTTTAATGAACATATATACCTATTGTTTCGGGGATGGGGAATCGTGACGTAATTATGAATTTAGTTACATTTTTGAAACACTGTGCTAATTATTTGGGTTCTATTTTAAACCAAATTAGCAAATAGAAACTTACTTTTCTTGATTTAGATTTAAATTGATTAAGATATGATAATTTTAGTAAGTAGTGGTCACTGCTGGAAATTACGTACTTAATCATGAACCTTGTGATTGTCATTCAATTAAGTTAATAGAAATTAATGATTAATTTCTTGAGATAATTATTGATAATTATTTTTTAAATATTTAAAGATGATTATTATTTTCTTTAATGACATTGAGCATAACCAACTTGATTAGATATGATCTAGATCACAATTGGTTACTTGAACTTTTCAACAAACAAAGTTGCTTGAATGGGATTGGGAATTTGTTTAGCAATTTCCTTATAATGTTAATCAAAATTGTTTTGATTATTATTATATGGTATATTTTTGGTTGAAAACCGATTATCATCTCAAGTACACAATGATCAATTTGGCATTATCCTTTCCCGAGGTGGATATGGTGTCTAGTCAAGGAGCATTGGGATAGCAGGTTGCACCATGTGCGGTCTGTCCCACTCTCGTCGGTACTGGCCATGACAGCGGATAGGGATGGGATAATACATGAGAGATCACAGTGTATTTTTCTAATTTTAAAATTTGAATAATACATACTTTGAGATAATACCATCCTTCCAAGTAAAAATCAAGTTTGTTGATTGAATTAGATTTATAACTGATTTAATGTGATTAAATTGATTATATCCAATTAAAACACTCTATTATAAATAGAGTTGTTATTTCCCATAGAAGAATTAATCGTAATGAATATGATTAAAAATTTGAACATGATATGGATGATCACATAAGTGACATCAATGGTCTCTCGTCAAGGAAAAGGGTTCTCTCGCCAAAGATTGTATGTAGGAAACACCTGTCCGAAGTGACAGCTCCTGCATACAAGCGCATTTGGATTGGGCTCTATGCTTCTCTAAAGAGTAAGGTCGTATGCATAGTGACCCCAATATCGGTTCCTCATATTATTGGGGTGATATTGGATTGCACATAGTGAGTGTTAATCCTATTGACCGTTGTTTCAATTAATAACAGATCAACATCACCTTAGGGGTGGTGGGCCTGGGTGTTAAAGACCGAATTGGGAATGCAAGTTGTACTTGCAAGGCAGAATGTGTTCTCCTTCCTTTTATCCGAGTTACATGTTCTCATATTATTGGGATGCGACAAAGATAAGAAAGGAGATCCCATATCTTGCTTGAGATATAGTTGTAAGTATATATCTTACAGTGAAAATGATTAAGGGAATGAACTTTTAGTGTTGACAAGGAAAGACAAGTTTGATATAAAAATTCCTAAATTAAAGTAATATATATTTATGTGAATTTCTTATTTCAGATAATCCTTCATTAAATTCACTCAATATTGTACTCAATATTAACCAGTAAAATATCATGGATTGGATCCATGATCAAGATATTGTACTTGCAGTTGGGGGCATAATGTATGTAGTTGCAATGTGTAAGTTTCCTCATAATTATGAGGAATGACAATTAAATAAACAATAGGTCTACAACCCTAGGGTTTGTATGTCTCTATATCTTGATGTCTCATCGAATGTGCTTTGGAAGTGACATATCGATGATGATCATAATTGTCAAATAATTCTTAAAAAATCTATGAATATGTTATGGCATACATATAAGCTCTCAACATTTATTCATGAATGATATGGTTCACTACATCATGCAGAATTGTGGCTCTATAAGAGATGATGTATTCAAAATGTTTGAGTTCCTCCCAGAACCAAAGTCATTAAGAGTCAAGATGTATGTAGATATGATGAGTGTCATCATTCTACTGTCTATATGAAAGTCATTAATGAAGCTTTATTCATATTGTATGAATTAAATAAAGCATGCATAAATGTTGGAATACTCTTATATTGAAATATTTTGCATTCAACATAAGAGATCCTTTGTCATAAGCAATGGTTGTTTATATATGAAAGGAGTGCAGTGGACGCATGGGTCTAACCAAAGAAAGAAAGTCAGTCAAGGAGTTGACTATACTTATATAATTTCCATATGACATCCAAAGAGTTGGATGAATGCAATACTGCAATAAGCAAATGTACTGATAGTATGACTATCTAGAATATCTAAGCTCCTTAGAGAAGGACTCGAATAGTGCATGGGAATAATTTACATCTACATATAATCATTGAAATTGACTTAATTATTGGATAAGATTAAAAGTCAAATAATTGTATCTCATTCTTCTAATAACACTTGCAATCGGTTGCATGTATTAGAAGATTAGAAATTTGATCTTATGGTTTAATAGTCATCCATGGATATTTAAGCAATGGTTGCAACAATCTCTATTGGATAGATAGACTTCATATTTTTAGTGGGTGAGCCTTCAGTCTTAGAGAATGTCTCTATGACCTAGATATTAGAATACACTCATTTCTTATTTCTAAATTTAGAAATAAACATGAATTCTGGAATGGACTATCATAAAAGTTATGATGGATATATTTCAGATAGCAATCCGATATCTGGAGGACTTTGCTAAATAAGAACGGTTCATTAACTTTTCTAATACTGAAAATTTAATCCTTTAAAGATCAATAGGAAGATAAAGATCATTTTACAATGATCTGGCATCAAGCCTTAGACATTTGTCTATTGTTGTAATCAATAGACTAGTAAGAGATGAAGCTTTAGTATGTCTAAAATTTTAAATCTTACATATTTGTGAATATAGTATTCAAAGTAGATAATGTCCAATACACCCTTCTCTATTGGTGTAAAATGTCGAGGTATTCAATATCTCATACATATTGATGTATGTGGATCATCTATATCATGATAAACATTGATGATATGTGATATCATTCGATGATTATTTGTGATATTGATTTCTCCCCATAAACTTAGAACCTTTGAAATGTTCAAAGATTTTGCAATTTTGGTTTAGAATCGAAGTTTGAAGGAAGATGAAAATGAACTTGATCTAATCTAAATAGTCAGTACTTATTAGATGAATTCAAGGAATACCATATGGAGAAAGGAATATCATTCCTATCTCACTCCTAATTCACCTAAACTCAATAGAGTTGTAGAAAGATACAATTGATCATGTGTGACATGATTTGATCAATGATGAATATTAGAATAATTATCTCTTAGTTTCCAAGGTATATATGTAGTAGAGACTACAATATATATCCTTAATAAGGTTCCATGAAAGTAAGCTGGAATCTAGCACTAGAGAGTGCTACTTCATTAGGAAAATAAAGGATGGTATAGGATACCTACTTTATGACCTTGAGATTCTTAAAAGATTTCATCTCTAAGGATATGATTCTTCGAGGATGACTCTCTTGAGAATCAAGATGAAAATGAAATGAAAGGAACTCATTTAATCTTGAGATGATAATGAGTCTCCTGAAATTGAAAACTAAAAGGATAATTAAAGATGAAACATAAATACCTCTTCAAATGAGTTTGAGGATGGATTCCATGTGTCAGTTAAGTTTGACAATGATCTTACTTCATGTGATGAAGCTTCTAAAGTTCATGACATGGAAAGATGGATGTTAGCAATAAATTCCAAAGTAGACTTCACATACGAGTGTTTTATATGGACCCTCGAGGATCCACCTATAAGGGTAAGACCGTTAAGGTGTAAATGGATCTTCAAGAGAAAGAGGGAACCTAATGAAAGGGTACTGACCTTCGAAGCAGGGCTTGTATCCACAAGATACACACTGAAGAGAAGACATCACTTGTGATGAGAGTAGTTCTTCAATGAGCTTACTTAAACCCATCAGAATATTGCTAACTATAGCTACACAACTTGACTTTGACATCTTCAAGATGGAAGTCAAGATTGCATTCCTCTATGAATACCTCTCCGAGGATATTCATATGAATTTGCCACAGGGCTTCATGGTTGAGGAAAGCAAGGTGTGCAAGATAAAGAACTCCATCCATGGACTCAAAAAAGCTTTTTATAGTTGGAGCATAAGATTTGATGAAATTATAAAGGTTATGATTTCAGATAGAATCTTGATGTACCATGTGAAGCTCAGTGAGAGTGTCATTGTGTTCATCGTGTTAAATGTAGATTATATCATAATCATTTGGAATGATATAATGATAACAATAATTGTTTTATAGACAGTTTATTCCATACCTTAAGATATGATCTCATGGATACCTCTTGGATCTTAGTTTTCTGAAGGTGTTCATAAGCAAAGAGAATAGGGTATTGGGACCGTCACAATTGTAGTACACCTTGGACAAGTTCCATTTTCCAGAAAATTCCAAGAAAGGCTTCTTTTCCTTAAGATATGGTACTGACCTGTCTAAAGGGATAGCACTTCAAGGAGTTAAGGAAGTGAATGCTAGAACTTCTTGCCCTTATGCATCAGTTATGAGAAGCCGGGTGTATGCTAGATGTGTACAAAAGCCAGATGTCTGCCATGTAGTGGGAGTAGTAAACTGTTAGAAATAAAACACTTGATTACAGTAACAACAATTTTTTTCAAGATGACAAGATTTCGAGATAGTGATCTCTAAGTCTTATCTTCAAGAACTTAAGACTTTATAGATAGTGATCTAAAAGGTCTTAATTGTAGATACCTTAGGAGATAGATATATCCATGAATAAAGGTATTCTGATACGGATAATGGAAATATTAGTTACAATAATTATTGAGCTGTATTGTCAAGGACACCATAACTAACAATATTGAGTATTGGTTGCGTAGGATGCAACATTTGCATTGGATGCGAGCACTGTTACCGAGGGATATCCAAGTGTCGTAAAAGGACTTGGCGTAGTATCTTGGGAACAGAGTGACTGATCAACTTACTTATCTATTTTTCTCAATAACCTATGATTGACGAATGAGTATGGGTTTAAAGATTAGACCTTTAATGGCTCTTTGGGATAGTGGGAGATTGTTGGATATGCGAGCCCACGGTGAGCCATTATGTAATAAATTTTATTACAAATACCATTCTCAAATCTGAAGTGAAGATTAACTAATTTGCATAATAAGTCCCTTGATACAATTAGGGTTATGTACCATGGCTATCTTGATGATCATATAGCTATTGATTCAATAATTGAATCATAGAGGCTAGTGCTTGGATGAATATCTAAAGAGTTAGATTGAGGACTCATCAAGAACCATTAAATGATTGTTAAGAGAGGATCTCCATCCTGAAAAGGAAATGGCAATCCTTTCTCTACAGGATGATGTCTAACCGACCTCTTGATGCAGTCCTCTGCATAGGAATAGAGATTCAGAGGTGTTTGATAAGTTAGGTCAAATAGTTAACTTAACAAGATAGAAATAACCAAGGTCCTATGTCTTATATTGTCACGATATAGGCACGCATCCTATGACCAGAGACATGTGTTACTATATCTATGAGTATGTACATTTGGCAGACCAATAGGTTGATGAACTAACCAAGGTCTATACACTGGCGCACTGATATGCATGCAGGGTCATGTGAGTAATGAGATCTCTCAAAGGGATCATACAGGTTCATTTACTGAACCAAAAGACATGAGCTCACTCATGAGATATTGGGAAGAATCAAATTCTGTGCACAGTCATCTCACTTTGGAAGCTTAGCTGAATTTGTAGGTTTGATATATACTTTTGGAAAGTACATGGTCAACAGCTGGGTATGATATATGCTTTTGGAAAGTATATGATCGATACCAACTCCCAATAATTGAATGAGAAACTTAATGATAAAACCTTGAAGGAGACAGTCTAAAAGAGATCTAAAACTTCAAGTTTATTCTTGGTCTTCCAGTATGTAGGATATACAGTTATTAGGAATACCCGAGGGTGATGTGATCATAAACGATTGTATAAACATGATTCTTCCATTCTTACGGAGTGATGAAATGAGTCTGGATTTTAGCGACTCCTCTCACTAGAGAAGTAGTCGGATCTTGGTCCAAATGTTGGACAGTGATCTGAATGTGATTCAGATGCAATGAGAAGATGAGACTTGTGATCTTGATTTAATCAAGCATCTATGACAGGTCCACATGATATGGATATGAGATGGGATCTCAATATCCAAGTCACTACACATGGAATAATACAATCACCCTTTCCTTATCTCCAAGTATCAGAGAAATAGCATTATCCTTGAAAGAGTTCATGGATAATTTCATTATTGTTATTATATATTCGAGCATTGAGAAAATTGGTAATTAAATGTGATTTGATTATCATGAATAATATGAATTTGATTTATATTATAAGGAGAGATATCAAAGATAATTAAATGTGATTTAATTATCAAATATGAGAATAATGTGAATGTGATTCATATTATTTGGGCAAATGAGAATAGAGATCCAAGATGATTAAATGTGATTTAATTATCATGGATATGAATAATGTGGATAGTACTATCCATATTTATCAGATATATTATAAATGTGATTTTTAATATATTAGAGAGTGCCTATTGTGATTTAATTTTGTTAATTAATTATTAATGTGAATTGAATTCATATTGGATGATTAATTGAAAATATAGTTTACATTTTATTTTTGGTTGTGAATGTGATTCATGTTTTTCAAATGGCATGATTGCAATGTTGACAAGATAATTATGAATTGTTTTGTGAGATAATGTTGTTGTAAATCTTGTAGATATCATGAGATAATGAGATCTCATGAGATAATGAGATCTCATGAGAGGATTGAGTAGCCGTCCCCTCTTTTTAAGGGGATGATGTTTATCTCCTCATTATCTCCTAGGATAATTAATTGATTTGATTTGAAACTAAATATATTGATTTGTCGATATATATTAATTTAAAGTAAATTAATTATTGTTGAGTTTTCACAAAAAGATTGTGGCCATTGAAAGAAACACAAATCAATCTCATCCATTTATTGTGTGTTGTCCATGGATTGAGATCCACAGATCCCAAAACCATATATAAGAAGAGGTACCCATTGCTCTTCAGGTGATATACAATTAAAATATTGATAAATGCTCTCTCTCTCTCTCTCATTATCTACACGTCCTCTCTCTCTCTCTCTCTCTCGTTGTGTCCATCCACCATGGAGCCATTGAGAGAGGCGTCATCGCCGTAGCATCGTCGTTATGCTGCCGGATCATCTACTCGTGGATCTTCATCTCCTTCGATACGCCTCTCTCATGAAGAATATGTTGGATCTCATGTGATGAGATTAGGAGATTCAACGCTTGAATCATCAACATGGATTGCGAGGAGTACATGTCCCATCAACACACTTGCAAGCGTCTCCTCCGTCGGATCAGACTTGAGACATGAGGTCTCTTCGTTTAGAAACTCGATAGCAGCCAAACTTCAAGGGTAACCCTAGTAACTAATTATGGTTTAGATTTTTGGCGTTAAAAACCGTATTTCATATACAAATAGTACAATAAATAATGAATGCTATAATGCCCAAATTGATGCTATTTACATGCATTAGATAGGATTTTTAAGGCCAAAATAATAGAATAAGGGTGATGAAATGGAGATTCATGAGCAGGCAGGGTAGGGGAGCACAAACGGGACGGGAGGGCAGGCATGGTCGATGACCACCCGACACGGCAAATGGTTTATCGTTCCACGGCAAACCATTTGCTGCTAGGCGGTCCTATATAAGGCTCGTGCCCCTCCAGACCATCCTCTCCTCCTTTCTCATTCTCCATCATCTCCTCCTCTCTCATTTTTCAGCCTCTCCTCCTTTCTAATTCTCCATCAAAGGCTTCATTTCTCCCTTAAGGTACAATTTAATTTACTGGCAATTTTTGTTATTTTATTCGCAATTTTTTCATTTTATTCACATTTTTTGTCAATAAGAAAATAAATGATCGTTGCTAAATTGAAATGATAACTATAATATTTCTCACTAAATTGAAATGATAATGTTAGTATCTCGCTAGTTGGATAATTATTCATTATTTAATTGAAATGATAACAATATTTGTTGTCAACTTAGAATAATAACAAATATATATCCGTTGTTAGTTTAAAATAGAAACACATAGAATTGTAAATGTAATAAGAGTAATATCAAAACTGATTTCATGGCTATTATCATCCTTGCCATAAGATCACGACTATAGTAGAATCACTTCCACATCAAGGTGATGTTGTCATGTGTCTTTCGATTCTCCCATGGGTCATTGTTGTATATAGAAATATAAGGATTCTAGTTATTGTGGTAAGAACTACACAATAGTAATTTCCTATGACATGATATTTTAGTGAGTTTTATCAATATAACGATGAATATTAGCAATCATCGTTATTTAACCATCGATGTAGCTCAGAGTTGTTGTGGTAGTTGAGTAATATATATTAATTAAAATTAACAAGTAATAACAAGTTATATTAGTTACTAATAAAGTAAAATATGAATAATTAACAATTCATAATAGTAGTTCTTATTATTAATAATTAATATAAATAACTATAATTAATTAATAAGTATTAATAATAATTATAAAATTTATTTTTGTAATGATTATTAATTACTAATAAATATAATATAATTAATAATTCATATAAACTATAATTACTAATAAATTACTAGAAATATTTAGTATTAATAAGTAATAATTATAATTATTAATTCTTATTGATTAGTAATAATTCTTAATTGTATTAATAATTAAAAAAACTATTGATAATTAAAAGTAATTGAAAATAAATAATAATTAAGAATAATTAATAGTAGAGAATAACACTTAATGGTTAATTATATTAGTAAATAATAATAACATTTATTATTATTACTTTAGAATAATAGTTATTATTATAAGATGAAGTTATAATAATAATTCTTATTATTAATAATTGATATACATAATCGATAATTATTAATAATTACTAATAATATTTATAACATAAATAAGTCAAATAATACCATGTAATAATAAGTAATAGTAATTTAAAATAATACCATGTAATAATAAGCAATAATGATAATTAATAATAATCTCAAATAATACCATATAATAATAAGTAAAAATTATTAATAATAATATCAAATAATACCATGTAATAATAAGTAAGAATAATTACAACTATTAATGGTAACTAATGATTAATAAATCTTGAAGAAATAATAATCAACAAAAATAAATAAATTAAGAATGACTTTCTTAGAATATAAATGTGTAGATCTTTTGGTAACTTTTGGCGGTATATATGGTTGATGTTGCTGCATTATATGTGTTCTGGGGTAGACGTATAACATGCTTGGAATCCGAGATCAGTTACGAAGGCAAATAAAGAGACATGATCGAAGTACCTGTATCCAGCAGCTATAATGATCTACTTGCTTACATATATGGGCTTACTAGGTATACGCCTAACATTTACGTCATTACGATCACCTCCAAGCGGACCGCAAATGCGAGCTTGTTCCATACCATCCTGATTGGGACAAATAAAATTACGAAGTTGATGTTGCAAGTAAGTCGACAAGTGGGAATGATGGAGTTACTACTTGAGGTAGTGGAGATCTCTCCGTCCCAACGTGAGGTGAGACCATCATCAGTGCAAGGGTTGGATCTTACCAATCTATATATGAGGGAGTCGATGATGGAGACGAGGGTGAAGATAACGACCAAGACAAAGTTGAAGATGAAGGGGAAGAGGATGAAGAGGTAGATGAACATGTCAGAGAGGGAGTGAACAAAGAACAATGTGGGGTACTACATGTGATATGGTGGGAGCATAAACAAATCATAGTCAAGAATCTCTCTTTCATTCGATATACCAGGAACCTATTTTCAATCCACCTGTGGACTACGGGATGGATCTGGATACGATGGAGGATCTTCCAGACTTCTTCGATTCAGATGATTGGATCTTTGGCACATTTGCAGAAGAGATTCAATTTTTAAATGAAGTTGTAGATCCTTCGACCAAAGACTCATGGGTAAAGAGACTATCGGTTGAATCGTTCATTTGACTCAAAGACATCCTTAGTGGATGAGTTGAGCAATTGAAGCATGGCAAAACACGTCGAGTTCAAGGTGGACACACCGAAGAGCTCCCAGTACACAACACATTGTATCTTTAATGATTGCAGGTGGAGGTTACATGCATCGTACATTTGGGAAGTTCAAGCTATCATGCAGAACACACATGTTGTAATGCAATACTTCTTGTTGACAATCGAGCTTGTACTGCCAAATTTGTTGACAGATTTATTCTTTCCATTTTGAGGTCCAACTTGACATTGACTCCAAGTGTCATCCAATCCCTGGTTCAGGACAAGTACAGAGTGCGGATCTCTTACAAGAAGGCATGGAATGGGAAGCGTAGAGCATTGGAGAAGATATTCGGAGATGTTATCAGCTCATATGCAGATATATTTCCTTGCATTAGATTGTTGTCCAGCTAGACTTTGAGGAAACAGAGATATTCAAGATTGACCCAAATGATGAAACATTGTAATTCTAGTTCTTTTTATGAGTTCAAACATCAACCAATGGTCGACACGAAGATCAATGCTTGGCTATAAGGCAGGGATGCCTTCTTTCGTTTGTTCTAGGCTTTCACCCCCTTAATACAAAGTTTTGGACACTGTCGTCCAATGTTGAGCATCGATGTCGTGCATCTGTAGGGAAAATATAAAGGGCACATCCTAGCTGCTACCACTGTTGATGCCAATGGCACATCTTCCCAATTTCTTTCCCTATGGTCGAGAGTGAAAAAATTTGGAGTTGTGGGGATTCTTACTTCATAAATTGTCTGGTATCATTGATCGCAACTCTTAAGAACTTGCTTCTCCAACACTTTCCGGCCAAGAGAGGCCACTGCCATCGTTTCTTTCTTCGCCACATGCGGGCAAACATGCACCGAGCCGTACACAAACAAATGGATACATAAAAATTCTACAGCGCAGGGGTCATGACTAACAAGTACGAGCAAGAGTGGATTACACACCAAATCCATACAACAGACTCGGATGCGTGTGACTAGATAATGAGGCAGGAGAGGAGGGGGAATCGAAGATACTGGGTGTGCGCCTACAATGAGGGTCGCTGATGAATTCGACCACAATAAACCTATGAAAGTTTCAATAGTGTTCTAAGTGGAATATGAGGCCTACCGGTGTTAACACTTATATTGGTGGTGTTTTATTGCATAAACACCTACTTTGTCAAAAGACGTAATTTCGATATGAAGGTCTTTAGGTACATTATGCCCCGAACGAGAAACTGACTGATGGTATTGTACAATATGCACGTTCACTAATGGTCGAGCAATTCACGCTTACATATTTCAAGATGCAGTTCCATGAGAGAAACTATAAAATTAAAATGAACGGTAAACAATCCATCGGCATGTGTGGTTACGTGCAGAAAATGAGGATAATTTGCTCTTACATAATTACGGTTTGTATCAATGTGAACATCAGCACGGAGCATGTGAATCTATGCTCCGATTTTTATACATCGACTGCATTTCGGACCACAAACACACATGCCTTGGTGTTGATTCGCGATTGTCGATTCTGGCCACCCTTGGATCCCTCCCCACTACTCCACCCCAATGTAGTCTTTGTAGCTGCTCAACCATGGAGAAGGCGGCACTGCGGAAGCATAGACGAGATGGGTACGGTACAAGTTAGGTGTAGTCAATGTAAGGAACATGGTCATAACAAGACAACGTGTGGTAGAAGGCATTATTAATTTTCATGTAAATATTCCTTGTAAAATAATGCAAAATCTTTATTACTTAGTTGCACTTCGGTTGCCATGACATGGATTGTGAATTAAATTAACTATTCTGTCCTTATTCTAAAATTATCAAATTTTTTGACATAATGATGGAAACATTTGCAGGACCAATCGATGCCTCAACTACCAGGCAGAGAAAGCATCTATCTGCTCGACCACTTCCAGATAGTGATACAACGATTCATTAATTTTGATGCCATGATTTCTAGAATTTTGACACAGACGTTTATTTAGGGTACTCAGGTACATCGTTTTGTCGAGCATGGATGGACACTAATCGTGTACTCGAGGATCCATGTAGTGATGTTGTAAATTGATAATTAGAGATCGTTGGATTTCATTGCATCTCCAACCTAAGGCGAGCCACAATTGACAAGTATATTATAAAGGCATTGATTGAGAGATAGTGATTGGAAACAAGTAGCTTCCACCTTCGACAAGGAAAGACAACTATCATTTTGAAGCATGTTTCCGTAATGACAAGGTTAAGGGTGCAATCGTTGCCAGTGATCGGGATGGAAGAACACCCTGAGCTGGATTGGATTTCATACCCGAGGAGGTGTTCGATGTCAATCTGAATGATAGTGAGGACCAGGAACTAGTGGGTTGGAAGCTTAGGTTAATGTGGATCGCCAAGACTCTGTTGACATCTACCACTTTCCAATCAACTAATCCAATGATAGCCGAGCGAGTTGCCAAAGCATTGGTACTTTTCCATGTTGGAACAAGCCTCTTGTTGGATGCTAGCACAGACAAGGTGCATCTATGCCACCTTCTTCTTATGCACGGCCTTGAGGATTGTTGACGCATGGCATGGGGTGCAGTTGTCCTGGCACATATGTACTACCAGTTGGACCAATTTGCTCTTATGAACGTTAAGAGATCATATACATTTTGGACCTTGCTGTAGGTAACAAATCTACATTATACAAGCATAGATCTACTCACAATCATATGTAACACAACTGGTTCTTGTTTGACTATCTAGACATGTCTTGGAGCACATCCACATCGGTCGCCCACATTTGTATCAGTTGGTAGAGGAAACTCTACGACTAGCCCCTATATGCAGTAAGGTTCAAATAATTTCCATACTGGGTCTGCATATTTCTTTTAATGTGAGTCTTACATCAGTAATATTTCGTTAGGTGGATGGGAAGAAGGAGGTCATAAGGGAGAATGTGTCCACCACTCATCTTTCATTTTACCGTAATGCTTTGGATCTGCAAGAAGAGCATCATGTATATGAGATGCATAATTTTCTCATGTGTTTTCAGAATGAACAATTATTCACAAACTACCCTCAACAGATGAGGTGGACACCCTATGAGGCCCAACATGTGATGCAACTACTTGAGATATGACGTGAGGTCAGGCTATCTGGCAATCATAGATAGTGATGATATGTTTAAATGTCGTTGTTATGCATGCACCCGACCAGGTAATGAGGCAACTCGGGATGCGGTAACACATTTCGGAGGTCATGACACGAATCTCCTCCAATGATAGACATGCTAGACCAAGAGACGATGAACCCTATGATTGGGGTCTACACCATGATCGTTTGGCCCAGTAACATCAACGATTGAACGACGTCGTTGGGGAGAGAGATTTGGATAAGTCAATTGTTGATGTCCTGGGTGACTACCTTACATGGTATTGGAAGATTACACGATGTTGGATCACTACGACCATACCATCACCTCAATAACTCTACGAGCCACACAGACTAAGGTGGAACTAGTTGGTAATTTGCTACCAATGTTTTTAACTGATAATCTCTTCATAATTTCTGATTGAAACATTTTTGCGATAGGTAAACTCCTTGTTTTGTGTGAGGGAAATGATGATGGAACATTGAAGGAGCACTGAATTGCAACAAATGATTGGTTGTGTCGACTACACAATAAGTGATTGGTTACGTCGACTACATAATGTAGAATATATCATTGTGGATCCGAGAATACATGATGTCCCCCCCATGTATATAGCATACATCAAGCCCACGACATTTGCGTCCCAACAGTGGGGGGATCAATGCACTTCCTGGGAAATTGATGTTGGTCCGTCGTATCACGCAGCACACACGTACGATCATGTTTATATTCCACATATCTAACAATAAGCATCCCCTATCCCGTCATTTGACTTACTTTCCATGCAGGAAGCTCAACCATCTCAAGCATAATAACATAATTGATAGATGAGACAAAGTCAAATTCAGCCATCTTTCATGGGTATCCTAGGTTATGGCCTTGGACCGGTCATCGGAGGTATGGAATCATCACTGATGGATCTTCCCAAGATATCCGATGACTCCCTACTAATGAAAGTTCCAGATCCACCTCACACCTAAAATGTAACAATATAGAGAGGGGATGGTAGGTCCATGACCGGAATGGATCGTTCGACCATGACTGATCCTAAGAGGAGAACTGATGGAAGGCATGATAGGGGTCGGGGCGATGCCGAATGGGGATCATCTGGCTGGGAAGGAACGAGAAGGGGGGAGGCAGGCGCGAGGGTAGGAGAGATGTGAAAGGGGGAGAAAGGAGAAATGTCTTCATCGAAGGGGCTACTATCACATATTGTACACTGTACTAAGAAATGATTTTATTGATTGTACCCCACATGTTATCCCCCATTGTTGAAACTAAAGAATCTTATATATACGTAAATACTTTACCTTAACATCATTTATGATTATTGGTGACATTAATGTGAATTTTTAATATGCTTTTTCAAATGTTCTAACATTCTTACATGTCATGGCAAAACTCGTTTCACAACTCACAAGTTTATGTGTCTACTCGACAATCGGTTCCTAGCAGTACGTGTACCACCTAGTCGTGCCTCAAGCCGTGTACCACACCCACCACCATAGTCACCGCACCTACCTTCAACCACAACATCACCAACTTCAGTGGAGATATAATCACAACATCATACGATCCAGTTCACAGTTCACCCCTTATTCACCGCAATCCATGCCCGTCTATGGTTGACTCCTGACAGAGCGAGACCACACTGCTTACATATTATTATGATGAGGAATAAAATTTATATGCAGACTTAGCGGATCTACATTATACCATTGCACTAAAATGTGCACGTTTCAGCATGCTGCGTGGAGAGCGAGTGAGGTCGAGGTCATGAGTTAGGTTACTCTATTGTGGTGTTATTTTGAAAACTCTTGATATATAAATGCTCATTTTGAGGATCTCTTGCGTATATATTATTTTATGTATCTTTTATCTATCAAAAGAAAATGTTCGGGTTCTCTGCTCTTGGTAATTTATAAATGGAAGTGTCTCCTCGCTTGGATCTTTAAAATCCCAACTTATTTTGTAATAAATAGAAGTATTTTATTTCTTTATATATTTCTAAATTAATATTCTCCAATCTTAACCTTAATCTATATAGTAGAGATGCTAGTCCTCTCCAAGTGTAAAAACCTCAAAATTACAATAGAGATAAGTGTAGTTAATGTCAAATGAGATAACATCAACATGAGTGTCACATCTGAGAAGGTGAGGAGATAATGTAATTATCAAGAAAAATATAAACTTTGAAGAACTCCAAAGCATTCGATACTCGAGAGTAAGGATCTCTATGTTACTAATAAATATATATCTATCATAGTAATTATATAATATAGTCAAACTTCTATACTAATAAATCAATATATATATATTAATTAGACTTCTATATTAATAAATCAAAGTAATTATATATTAATTAATAATATAACATATTAGCTCTATGTTATTAAATCAATATTTATCTATCACACGTATCAATTTCATTCCATATTAATTTACATATAATTTGATTTTATATATAATTTTATTCTATATATAATTTCATTCTATATATAATTTTATTTTATATTAATCTCTGTGGGTTACACATTTTGGGAAATCTCACTTTACACGTTCTCCATCCAAGCCGTTTGGATCACCCTGTAGGGCCATCTCTCTCCTTTTTTATTTTTGTAAAAATTTCTTCTTCTTTGTTGTTCTTTACTGTTCTTTCTCTGCTACCTCTTTTCCCCAAACATCTTCCTTCCTTATATCAGAAACCACAACCCCCGTTCCGATTCCGACCAACCACCTTCATATCCTCCTTCATACCCCCTCGCACCTCCGATATTGCACAGATCCGAGCCCAAGCCTCTCATCTTCTCCATTTGTCAGGCCTCCGCTGTTACATCATTCATAACCCACCTTCAAGACACAGCAACGGCTGCTGCGCACAGCCACTTCACTCGCACCACCACGAGAAACTACTTGTTAAGCCGCCACACACCATAGAACTCCCTCGTCTACTTCAACCCTTGGCCGAGACTTTAAGCTGAGCCTATCCTTTTCTTGCAGGTAACCGAGGACAGGACCATGGCCAGGGAGTAGGAGGTGTGTCAACTCCACCTTGCTCCCCCTCCTCGTTTGAAGAGCTGCAGTACCCCCATCTAAGAACTACGTTAGGACATGTTAGAACCAAATCAAAAGCAACAGAACACGGGGCCATTGTTCCCAGCATGTAGTCCCTGCGGCACCACAGCCTTCGTCCATCACAGCAGCTCCCCAAGGTGAAGGGTGGCGTTCTGTCCTGCAGCACCTGTAGATCATCACCACCATGTAACCGTGATTGGTGCTCCATGGTGAGCTACTCCTCCCATCGTCAACAGCTGCAGAAGCCCAGTACAAACCCACATCAACAGTCCTTAACTCAGCCTTTGCCCACTAAACTTACACCACTTCCGCCCGATCAAGCCGCGCCTCCGGATACCTTCGTTCCACAATAGTGGACCCACCCGCAAACAAGGGGTGGAAGAGCATCGTGAGCAGCACCCTCCCTGCCAAAGCCATCCGCCTCGAGCTCCTCAAGCACCACCGCGGTGTGCTAGAGTTGCAACAGAGCTTTCCCAACCGTGGTCGCGCAGCCGGAGCCCCTCTGTGTGGCCACCATCCTCTGCTACGTAACCGCGCTCGAATCCGACCAAAAGAAAATCAAAAGGGCGAACACCTCCCCAACGCTACATTTGTCATCCGAGTTGGGGGAGTTCGCAATCCAACCGCTGAAGATTCACGTGCGGAGTGCATGCTCATGGAGCTTTTATGGAGCAGACATTACTGGTAATTGTAATTACAAAAACGCCCTTTGTTTGTTAAATTTTGATTTCCTCTTATTTCAAGAATTTGCATTTAGACCCCTGACTTTAGCAATCATTTGAACAACCAATTGTCATCACATTTTTATTCAAAATTTTGCATTTGTTGATTGATTAATTTTCTCCACTATGATATTTTTGTTAAATTTTCAAGAGCTATGATTAATTTTTATAATTGGAATATTTAATTTGATATATATATATATATATATGGGAAAAGGGAATATGCACCAAGGTGCATGTATTTTTACATGCATCGGGGGTTATATCTCCCACGTTTTTTTACTTTCTTGAAAAATATCACCATGTATATTCATCCCTATATCCCCCCTATATGTCATTCCAATTTCGTCAGAAACAGAGACTCCTATACCTTCCATCTAGAACATGTAATTTTAACGGTCTTAGAATTGTTGTAATCGACCTATTCTAGATGGAGGGCATAGGAGTCTCTGTTTCCGACGAAATTGGAATAACATAATGGAGAGATATATAAATGAATATACATGATGATATTTTCCAAAAAAGTAGAAAAATGTGGAAGATATAGGCTCCGGTGCATGTAAAATTACATGCACCTGGTGCATGCTCCCCAACCCCCCCCCCCCTCTATATATATATATATATGTATATATTCCATATGTGTTCTAAATTCTACAAGAAATGAATATCTTTCTATAAAATTTAACAAAGTCAAACATTTTAAAATAATTAGTCTTTAGCTTATACCCAAATTTTATGTGATTTGCATGCATACTGAATAAATTGTTAAGTGATCTGGATAATTGCTCTTTAATTTATTCACCGCTTAGTACTTTTAGAAAATTTAAGTTGTCCTCGCTACCTTTTACTTAGAGCTATTGAAGATAATTTTGACCACTGAAACTATTTATGTTAGGTATTTATTAAAATTTAATTATTAAAAATCAGTCTTTTTGCATTTAGAAGTTCATTAAAGTTTTACATTACATAAGAAAAATCCCAAAAATACAAAATATGCTAATTTAATATTATTTAACATTATGAATTTGATAATTTCTGCAGTATATTTGATTGAAAAATTGTGAAAAAGAACCTTGAACTTGGTCGGATTTGCATAATCATATTTAATTGCATATAAAATTCCGAAAAATCTCTTCTTGAGAACCGTACGCACATCACGATCTGAAAGTAATGGTTGTCTCCCTATGATCAACTTTAGGCTTGCCCAAGTAAAAGTAAATAAATATCCTCATTAGATTGATTGACGCATTTTAAATATGATTTTGATGAATTGATTCAATCTGATTACAAAGTAATTCTCATTAATTAAGAATGTTACAAAGGGGTTTGTCAAATGACAACTTTACTAGTAGTTTGAGCCCATATGGTAGTTTGACCCCCCCTTTCTTGTATTTATTTCTATATTTTTAGAATTTCTTCAATTCATTTTATTTCTTCATTATTTTATTTGTTTATTATCTCTCTAACATCCATCTTGTTTTTGTGTGAGGGACCCAATGCACTTGGAGTGGCTTTCTCGAAAGTCGAGGCTTCTCGAGGTGACTGGAGAGGACTAATATGCTGCAAGGATGGTATAATTTAAGATTAAGTAGAGTCTAAGATATTGTTAGAGTATTAGGATTTCATTTCTGTATTTTTTATTTTATAATTATTTGTAATAATTGCATTTACCAACGGATTCCATTTGGAATTTCGCATGTGTACCGAGCTTTGGACACTCTTAATTTCATTTGTGTGTGTTGAGGCATGTTTTACCCTTTGTGTTAAGGGTGGCACTCGACTTGAGTGGCTTGCTAATTAAGAAGGAACATGGCTATTAGAGCTCCTTTAGGTTATTGATTATGCTCAACTAATTAGGAGACACTTATTCACTTAATAATGCATACAATGGATGGATCAACATTGTCAAAAAATCAAATTCATTACTTCCCAACTAATAGAATTTTCTGGTAGTGCAATTTTTATCGGCTTTTATTTTATATAGGATAAACTTTAATACTTTTTTTCATCCTACATGGAGATCGGGTGAGAATCATACATGCATCATAGATTTTGATGTTGCATCGGATTTTCTCGAATTCCCCCTCGATTTTCTCGCTTAATTACTAAAGAATTCGGGACTGTTTGGTAGACATATACCATTATGCTCATTAATACTCAAGTGATAACCCAACCTAAAAATGGGACTGCTGATGAATCTTCATTTCATCACCTTTATTCTATCATTTTGACCTTAAAAACCCTAGTAAATGCATGTAAATACCCTTTATTCATGCAAATTAGCATTCATGCATTGTTGTGTACATAATATATATATATAATACTATTTTTAATGCCAAAATTATTGAGTAAATAAAAGAAAAGAAAAAGAATAAAATATTAAAGATATTTTATGACCCTA
This sequence comes from Ottelia alismoides, assembly GCA_037367405.1. Lineage (NCBI taxonomy): Eukaryota > Viridiplantae > Streptophyta > Magnoliopsida > Alismatales > Hydrocharitaceae > Ottelia > Ottelia alismoides. Next base: position 1,335,005 of record JAZKJV010003011.1, on the reverse strand, counting down.
AACCATGATACCTAGGCATCTTGATGACTAAGTCGACAAGGAATAAAGTAGGGGGACATACAAGTCCAAAATATGATAAAAATCCCATTTATTTATTCATTTTTTTATTGATTTTCAGGGACCTATTTTATTTTCCACTTTTAGACCTCAAATAAAGAAATTTTGAACATGAAAGTTGTAGATAATAAAATATAGAAAAATACAAATTTATTTCAAATCAAAATAATTTACATTGTACAAATTACAGTCTAAATAAGATTCCAAAATCCCAAATTCCTAGACCTATATCTCTCAAATAAAAAATCAAAGGATATAGAAATTACCTTAATTGTATATAACTTTTAATAAACTATTTAATGGAGTGGATTTTATATTTTTTGGAGTTAAGATGTGAAAGTTAGGTTTTGAACCTCTATTGTATAATAGACTTGATTAAAATAATCATTTTAGTAATTATTTATAATTTTTATAATTTTATAATTTTTTAAATATTATTTATAATATATATAGATATTAAAACTGGGATAAAAACATAAAGAAAATACTAAAATAAAATATGTATTCAAAATACATAGATGAAATAACTATAACTATACCTATATACTAAATAAACCTTTTATTAAGTATATATATTATATCGAAAAATATAATAAAAATATATTACATATCTAAAAATAATTTATAATTATATAAAATAATAAACTAAATTAATAAAATCAAAAATAGAAAACAATAATAAAATACTAAAAAACATAGATGCATATACCTATATAATGGAACCCTAAAACTAACTTGTAGTAAATAACCTCTAAAAATAAATACAAATCATAATAAAATACTATAAAAATAATAAACAATTTTGATTGTATAACTTAAAATTAATGAAATCATTTATTAATTCTTTTTTATTTTCTATTCTTTTTCAGGCTTCTTTTTTCCTGGTTGGTCCACGTGGATGAACAAGATGGTGGGGAGGGTTGACCTCGGTCAACTCCTCTAACCCACCCAGTAGCTGTGTTAAACCTGCTTCCTAGCCCCCCTTCTCGATTTTCTTCCCACTGTTCGTTTCACCAATCCGCCTTGCTTCCTTCTGCATTTTTCTTCCTTGATCCACCCTCTACCACACGTGCGCGATTTCTTAGGGTAAGGAGTTTTGATTCTGTTGGTCTACCTCGATCTTTGATGCCATCCACCTCACCTCTACAAAGACCACCCCCAGACCTTCATCCCATTTTTAACCCCTTTTGACAAACTCAACCTCTCCCTTCTGACGCCAAGGATAGAGGAAGGTGACAGCTTCCTCCCTAGCCAATCGCGGAGGATCTAAGCTTGGTTGAAAGATGGCTCTGCTACTTCGGCCACCTCACCATCGAGGTACCTATCTTCTGGACTCGTGCTGGTTGAGGTAATTTTTATTGTATTTTCTTATCTTAGTTTAAGTCTAGTTTAATTTCCAACACTTGATTTCGTATTGTATCCACGGTTTAGCGCTATATCAACCTCCGTAGTTCATCGGAGCTAGTCTACGTTGAACCTCACTCACCATCCTCCACCTGTTCTCCGACCCGCCTGACCACCTCATTCACTTTCCCTTCGCTTCTACTTCGCCCCGATGCCCTCCACTCCATCTGCTCCCACTGGAGTAGGATCTCAGCTGCTCCACCTCCAACCCCATAGCTGGAGCAGCTCTGCCTATCTCCCTACGCCTCCATTCCACCCTTGGTAGCCTTGGGAGCCTTTCCTTTTTGTGCTGACCTTTACTTGTAGGACCCAAGTGCCAAAGGACTCCATCTGGAGTCGATTTTGCATAAGTGGAAGCACCCCGAGCTCCTTCTCTTCTCCGATGTGGTGGAGGAACTCTGGTGTACCACCCCCCTTTTTGACACCTCTCACCATTAGAGGACCTCTATATGAGCATTGTGGCCCATTTTGGAGCTTCATGGCGCATCGGAGGAGCGAGATCTGCCTGGTGGAAGCTCGCCTCGCGGGAGGCGTTTCCTTGTTCTTCGTCAACCCTCTTCTGACGATTTTGGGCCCGTTCTTCCAAACGTTCAGCCACCGTGGATCACGCATGTCCTTCACCGTCAGATCGTTCCAAATGATCTAATAGAGTCGTGGCTCACGAAGAAAGCGAACGACCTCCAGCCATTGGATCCGCATCTCTTGGGGTATTTTGCAATCGTAACCCCACAGTTTTTTATTTTAATATTTACACTTTAAACTTCCTCTACATATTTATAATTTTTATAATAATTGCATTTAAGGCCCTTGAACTTTTAATATTTACATTTAGGTCCTGGTCACGTCACCTCGTATGCCAACGCGCATGAGGTGCGAGCATTTTGCAAGGGGACCCTTGCGGGTTATGGAATTTTGTTTAGTCTTGAAAATTAAACTGTATATTTTTATTTGTGTAAAAATTACATGTTGGCCCTTTGTAATTTATTTTATTTGCATAAAATCCCTTCTCAATAATGTAGTTTTTTGTTGTCTCTATTTATTTAATATAGATACATTGATCTAAAAATCCAAAAAATAGAATTAAGTTTATGTTTGCATCTAGTTTCATGCCTTTTTTAGTTTGCAATTATAGCCCTTTTATCATTTATTAAAAAATAGCCTATTTTCTCATTTGTAATAGAAAATACACAAAAAAATATAAAAATATTTTTAAAAATTCCCAAAATATATATTTTGTTTATAATGTGTTTTTAACCTTTAGACCAAAATCCCTAAAAATTATAAAAGAAAACTCAAAAAATAGAAAAACACTAAAGACCCTTATAAAAATATATAAAAGTCCCAAAAAATCTAAAAATTATATTATCTATTTTTGAATTTTATTTTTATTATTTTTAATATACTAAAACTAATTTAGAAATTTTTTTATTATGTTTTCTATTTTTAATCTCCATTTTAATTTCAGGTATTTATTTAAACCCTAATTTAAGGTATTTTTAACTTTAAAAATATATATAAATTATCAAACTTTTCTAAAAATCATAAAAATAGTAAAAAATATTTGAAAAACCAAAAATATTGTATTTGCTTTATTTTTACTCTTATTATTATTATTATTTATACCTATAATAGCCTATATTGTATATATAACCTTATATATATATTATATCTCTTTTATAAAAATAAAAAGAAAATATAAAAAAATAAAAAAAATAAAATTAAAAATCAAAGTACAAAAATACAAAATTAAAAATTAAATGAAAAATTAAAAATTAAAAACCCACAAAAAAGGAACATATAGTCAAATACATTAGAATCACATTTCTGCATTCACTTGCCCAATTTATCCTGCTTGCTCCCTATGTTCGACACTTTACACATACTTGCACACTATAGATATATTTGTTGTAGAGTTAAATAAAATAAAATTTAACTATGCATTTATTTTCATTTCTTGATCTTGAATTGTGGGTTAATAGTTGTTTGAATTGGAGTTTTATCTAAGGTTGTTTCGACGACTGTTGATGCACCTTGTGGATTGACAAAACCTTGGTAAAATCTTATTCAACAAATGATGCCATTGTCGAGGAGCAACAATGCATAAATTTGCTTTTTGCTTGATTGTTATTATTTTCTATTTTGTGCTTTATTTTCTCATTTATTTGATATAATTGTTGGAATTTTCTAACCAGTCTTCCTTTTTTGAATTTGTCGTGAGGGATCGTGGATCGAGGGTGGATTTCTTAGAAGATTCGGTGCAAACCCCGAGACGAGGAGTTGGTTTTCTGACCTAACGATAGGAGAGAGCATCAAAGGATGACTTGGAGGACATTTTTTAAGACAGTCATATTTTTTGCATATTTCATTTATTATTCTAATTTGAAGTGTGAGAGATATACATTAACTTGTAATATTCAGGACACTCTCCCGGACTCTACTACATCTCACGAGGTCCAGTGCCCGAGGGATTGTTTCCTTGGGGGCCTCATTAATTTTGTCGTGGTTTTTATAGCCTTTTTCCCTTTGTTTCACGATTTTATTTTATTTCTTTTATGTGATTGAGCCCTATCCTTAGGATTACTTGATGATAGATTAAGGACAAACACCTAACAACCATTGCATGCTCCTATAGTGTACATTTGAACTTAATCAAATATTAAACTGCTTCTCACTTAATCTTGGAAACCCATGCTACGAGAGTCCTCCATAAAACGCTTGCAGGACCCACTGTTGTGGGAACCGAGGAAACTTCAAAATCGGACTTTTAGGTTCCATTCTAAGTCATTAGCATTGGTTCTTCACGCTAATTGCAATTTCTGAACATAGAGAGATTTCATTGGCTTGTATTGCATATAGATAGGTTTCAATTCTGCTGAGCATCTTTTCATGTAGAGTGTTGGAGGCAAGGTGAGCATTTACGCTTTAGCTTTCATCATCGTTTTGCCGCTTGCATTACTTTTCCGACTCTCCCTCTGATTTTGACCACTTAGGTGCTAAGTAAATATGACCCCTCGATAGGATCGTGCATTCTCATTAAAATTTCAAAAAAAGTGATAACAATAAAATTGGGATTGCTAAAACTACTTGACCCTAAAATACATCAAAAAGAAAAATCATTGTCATGGGGTGAGTAGTCCCCTCATTGTCTTCGTTTTACATTGCTCACGTATACACTAAGGATTAGTGCCCAAATCATATTCAACCTTCCCAAGTGTTTGTACAATTTTTGACTTTTCACCTATCTCTAAAAAAGACAAGATAAAAAGATCGATCTTTTATGGTTTTCATCGAGTTGAGTAGGTGAATTGAGAGGTTTGTTTTGTGTGCTTTTGATTGTGATTGTTTATGTGCATCCTAGATCTTTCTGTGCATTGGCGCCTTTCTTCTCATTTGTCTTGATTTGACCATCGTACTCTCTCGATCATTTTCTCTTATTTCGGAGATGGACGACTGGAATGATTTTATATTAGATCTTCATGGATCCCTCGTACCCTCCATCCGGTCCACCTCCATTTTCCAGGAGGACTTTGCTCCTAATTTTTTTACATATCCGACCAACCCACTACTTCATGACTCGAACTTTGACCTATCATTCGCACCACCATCACCTTCATATTTCGACAACCTACTCTTCTTAGAATACCTTGATCCGGAATGTGATTTTTGTCCACCACCACCCGCATCCCATTCACCTGATCATGAGATTTTGGAGTCACACCTGATGATTTCCACACTTGAGACCTTGAATCAGATGATGGATCATATGAACTCGAGGATGAATGATATATTTAGCTCAAATAAGAGCCAGAATGATGCTCCATTCTTTGAGGACATGGATTCATTTGAGGATGATCATGAGATCTTGCAATCACCCAAAATACAAAAAATGAGCAAATTTTAAAAATACAAAAAGAATTCAGGAGACACATCATCGATCTAGACTGTGAGGAGAAGACACACCTGCCAGATCTCTTGACCACACACTCACTCACACCATGTCCCATCCCTGACTATGAGGATGCCACCGTACATACTTCTCTTGGCATTCCTTGTGTAATTGTTGATTCTGATCTCCTCCCTTGTATAACATTCAAAAATATCTTGACTGAACCTGAAGTGGTGGCCGCTATTCATGATATCATTGAAGTACCATTTCATAGGCCATGACCCAATCATTTTCTCCTCTTCCCAAGAAGAGAAAGCAGAGGAGTAGATCTGAGTGTCATATGTTGACCATGGCAACTGCCCACGCCATCATCCACCGTCATTCTTCTAAGAAAAGGAACACAACTACATCATTCATCCGATGCACCATCTCTGACCACATATGTGATCACACTCTCCTTGATGGTGGTGCCTCAATTAGAATCATACCCTTCTCGCTGGTACAATCTCTTTACTTTGGGCCTCTCAAGAAAACATAGATGATCATTCAATTTGCTGATGGATCAATAAAGAAGTCGAAGCCTATTCTAGAAAACGTCATCATTTTGATTCGGGGCATGACCTACACTGTTGATGTTGTTATATTGCCCATGGAGACCTCCACAGGGGAGCACTCTCAAATCATCCTGGGATGACCTTTCCTCACCTCTGCGAGAGTCATTATTGATTATGGATCAGGAGAGATTCGATTCCATCTTGTTGACGAGAGCGAAGTGATCATCATTGCACCCACTGTCAATCAAAAACATGCATCTGATGTGACCACACCTATTTTGCCTGACCCCGAGGATTCTGATCTTTATGAGACGATCAAAGACTTTTATTGCATGTTGGAATTCCATTGAAAACGGAGAATTCCTCTCTAAGGAGGAAGACTTGGAAAACATGGACCTCAGAGTTCCTTCTTCTGGTGTTTGGCGAAGTGTTGATGACATCTGCGGGATTTACACGATTGACACCATTGAGCAGAGGGCAGACATTGCTGAGTCTAAGGCCGAATTTGATCTCGTTGCTTATATTCAGGAATTCATGCCTTTTGATGAGAATGATGATTCAATTGAGACTCTTGAGGACGAACATGATTCGACTACTTCCATAGATGAGTTCGTTCCTTTTGGTTTTGACTTAGGAGATACCATGTAGGGTGACCTTGGCCTTTCTTCTTCCGATGATGAGTTTATGCCATTTCACCTCGACATCAGTGAGATACCCAAGGCCATACCTAGCCACACTACTTACACTGACCCATCTGTGCCTCCTCACTATGAGATTGCTGAGGATCTTCACTAGGTTAATCATGATCGTATTCTGTTCATTGTGGACCTCGACATCGACCTCCATCTTCTCAGATCCATTCCTCAGCAGCCACGCAAAAAGGTTCACTTCCTACCTTCTTGATCCTTTGTACATCTACCTCTATTGTATATTCGCTTTCTTTTATCTCTGTCCATCCATCATACCACTCATCCTTCTCATTCTCGTGTGTGCCTTGCTTAGGATGTACTTTATCCCGAGTATAGGGGGTGGATGAGCTGAGTGTTCATTCATCGTTCCATTTCATCACTCCTGTTGTTGCCTATACTTAGGACTTCTTTTACCCTAAGTATAGGGGGGGGTGATGTGTACATACTATTCCATCTTCTTCCATCCTCATCTCTATTTTCTTCTTTTCTTTTTCTATTTTCTTCTTATACCGAAAAAGGTGTCACCCTTTTTTGTCAGTCTTCTATATAGGATGTACTTTTTCCTAAGTATAGGGGGAGGGGGGTTCACCCCGAGTTCTTTCATTTTTCGGTCCTCTCCACTGTCTCCTCTTATCTATACTTAGGGATATCTTACCCGAAGTATAGGGGAAGACAGTCTGAGTACGGTGTGATCATTCCCACCCTTGACCCTCCATGCTTTGTGTATAGTTTGCTATACTAAGGGTTATTTAATCCTAAGTGTGTGGGATGGTCAACTTCTCATTTTTTCATTCATTTCCTTGTTCATTTATTCTTTCGACTTTTCTATACCCAGTATGATTTATGTCTTCTCTTTTCTCTCTGATCTACGAGGACATAACTCAAGATAAGTATAGGGGGTCATATATACTGCGTATATACTTTAGCCATAACTCGTACTTTCATATTTTTAATAATCATTATGGCTAAATATTCCTATTGAACATTAAAATCCCTTAATAAAAAGATGTTAATTATTCCCCAAATTCTTTTTGTATATACTGATTAACAAATCAGCTAATTTTTTTTCCAAAATGTTTGAAAAAAAAATTTGAAAATATTTTTGAAAAATCTTTTGAAAGCTATTTTGAAAATGTTTTATTAAATATTTTCAACCTTTGTAAAAATATTTTGTTGCAAAAAAATCTTCTCCTTGTGTGAAATAAAAATGTTTGTAAATCATTTGCAAATGTTTAAAAATGGTTGCAAAAATATTTTGAAAAATCTACATATACTATTTGAAATACCTTTGCAAAATGATTTTCAAATGTGTATAAAACATGTTTGTAATACTATTTTGGACTATAGTTTTCCAAATTTGTTTGTAAAATCGTTTTCATATAAGTTTGAGGAATATATACATCACTCTAAAATTCTATATATATATATATATATAATCGATCACTTACCCCTTGTAAATTCTTAAAAACTTAACTCTTGTAAATATAAGATGCATTCCCATGTAAATATTTCTACCTATTATTCAGCCAAAATCTTTTATTTTCAAAAATCTCAAAAAACATTTGTAAAAATAAAAATACCAAAATCATTTGCAAAATCTTTTTGAAAAATCCAGAAAATGCACGTGCATGATCTATTTCAAAAATCCATAAAAGTTCAAAAAATTGGAAATTACATCACAAAAATATTTTCTTCATAGCATTTGTATAGCATTCGCATTTTTTTGGATTGAGTTTGATAATTTGAAAAGCCTAAGTAAAATTTGAAGATTGGAGCTTGGTTGGATCTTAAATCTACCTAATTAACAGGAACCTTATAGGAACTGGAACTGAGGTACTTCATGTCTAGTTAACTTAGTTCGTTGAGAATCACAAGACTTGGTTTAATGGATTCTTGACTGCCTAAGTAGAGTATTTCAAAACACATGCATGGCTCTTGTCGATAATGACCTAACTTGGTCACTTGCACCTTTCACTTGGCTCAAATTAGTTGGAGAGGTGGGGGGATTGGATTTGCTAGTATGAGACTCACATAAATGGAAACATTTGTCCTCGTCTAGGGAGGGAAGTGTACACCAACTCGTCTAGTGGCATTGATATCTAAAGACAGGGGAGTGTAGGTTGCAATAATGCTTCAAGAGAGGGATAGTCTATTGTATCAAGAGAAAAAACTCCTTATGTAAATGTTGTAATAAATAATATTTCAGAAAAAAGCAAAAAAAACTCTAAACAAATGGACAGACATGATTAAAAATAAAATTCTTGCCATAGTATATATATTTATATAATCAATAAGAAAGCTTGAGCTTCAAAGTCAAATCATATGAGCCTGCAACTGGATGACTTGACTACACTGGTCTTGCATCTTAGGATATGTAGCTAAACTAGCTGCCGTCCATTTTTCTCATCATCCCCTCTTCTTGAGTTGGTTGTACTTAGAAGGGAATACCTCGCTCCTCGAGGAAGGAGCTGCTAGATTGGAATCACTGGGTTGTCATGCTGGAGAAGTCGGTCTCTTTATCATTTCAATTGATAGGAGCCACTATCACTTACATTGTACAAGTCAGATTCATAGTCATAAGGGTTTGAAGTATTCTGACCTAGTTATTGAGGGGACTTGAGCATAGTTTTGGGATTCTTGAAGGTTGTTGGATTTCAAATCTTGTTCATGATAAGGTTCCACCCGCACTAAAATTCCAAAGGTCCAACTCAAGATCCAAACTTTTAATTTTGTGAAGACAAGTTTGATAATAAAACTTAATCCACATTGTTTCCTTTTTCCTTCTTTTTTCTTTTCTGCGCTTATTGCGTAAGTGTTTGCTAGGGACTAGCAAAGGCAAGTATAGACGAGTGATAATTCTCCATTGCATCAGATTTATTTTATCATTTTGATCTTAAAAACCCTAGGAAATGCATGTAAATACCCTTTATTCATGCAAATTAGCATTCATGCATTGTTGTCTAAATAATGTATAAAATACTGTTTTTAATCCCAAAATTATAGAATAGAAAATAAAGGAAAAGAATAAAATATTAAAGATATTTTATGACCCTAAACCCTGAGACCTAGGCATCCTGATGACTATGTTGATAAAAATAAAGTAGTGGGAGATAGGGTCCAAAATACAACAAAATCCCATTTATTTATTCATTTTTATTGATGTTTGGGACCTATTTTATTTTCAACCTTTTAGATCTCAAATAAATAAACTTTAATATGAAAGTTATAAATAATAAAATATATAAAAATACAAAATTTATTTCATACAAAAATAATATATAATGTAGAAATTACAACATAAATAATATACCAAAATCACAACTTCCCAGACCCATATATCTCTAATAAAAAGTTAAAATATATCAAAATTATCTTTAATTGATATAACATTTAATAAGCTATTTAGTGAAGGCAATTTTATATTTTTTGGGTCAAGATGTGAAAGTTAAGTTTTGGAACCCTATTGTTTAAAAGACCCGATTAAAATAATCATTCTATTTATTATTTATTACTTTTATAATTTGTAAATATTATTTATAATATATATATATATACATATTAAAACTGGAATGAAAACATAAAGAAAGTTCTAAAATAAAATATGTATATAAAATACATAGATGAGATACCTATAGCTATACCTATATAATAAATATACCTATTTAATTAAGGGTATATATTATATCCTAAAAATATAATAAAAATATATATACATATCTAAAAATAATTTATAATTATATAAAATAATAAACTAAATTAATAAAATCAAAAATATAAAATAAAAATAAAGACTTCAAAAAATAGATGAATATACCGATATAATGGAACCCTAAAAACTAACTTGTAATAAATAACCTCTAAAAAATAAATTAAAATTTTAATAAAATACTATGAAAAATAATAAATATTTTTTATTTTATAACTTAAAATAATAAATCATTTATTAATTATTTTTTATTTTTTAATCTTTTCAAGCTTCTTTTTCTTCGTTGGTCTACGTGGACCAACCAGGTGGCGAGGAGGGTTGACCTCGGTCAACTCCTTTGACCGCCTAGTAGCCGTATCAGACATACTTCCTAGCCCCATTCTCGATTTTCTTCCTACCATTCCTTTCACCAATCTACCTTGCTTCCTTTTGCATTTTTCTTCCTCGATCCACCCCTTATCACATGTGTGTGATTTCTTGGGGCGAGGAGTTTTGATTTTATTGATTTTCCTCGATCTTTGATGCCATCCACCTTTCCTATACAAAGACCACCCCCAACCTTCATCCCATTTTTGAACCCCTTTTGACCAACTCAGCCCCTCCCTTTTGGTGCCAAGGATAGAGGAAGGTGACAGCTTCCCCCCCCACCCAATCGTGAAGGAGATAAGCATGGTTGAAGGCCAACTTTGCTACCTCCGGCCACCTCACCATTGAGGTACCTATCTCCTAGACTCGTGCCAGTTGAGGTAATTTTTGTTGCATATTCTTAGCTTCGTTTAAGTCTAGGTTAATTTCCCGCACTTGATTTCGTATTTTATCCATTGTTTTAACATTAAAATCAACCACTGTAGTTCGTCGAAGCTAGTCTCCGGCGAGCCTCACTCACCATCGTCCTCCCATTCTCCGACCCTCCTGACCACCTCATTCACTTCCCCTTCGCTTCTACTCCACCCCGAGTCCCTCCACTCCACCTACTCCCTCATGGAGCAGGATTTCAGTTGCTCTACCTCCACCCCCATTGCTGGAGCAGCTCCGCCCATCTCCTTGCACCTCCATTCCACCCATGGTAGCCCTGGGACCCTTTCATTTTCGTGCCGAGCTTTACTTGCAGGACCCAGGTGCTAAAGGACTCCATATAGAGTCGATTTTGCAGAAGTGGAAGCACCTGGAGATCCTTTTCTTCTTCGACGTAGTGGAGGAACTCTGATGTCCCTCCACCCTTTTTGATGCCTCCCACCATTATAGGACCTCTGCAGGAGCATCCTGGCCCATTTGGAGCTTCATCTCGCATCGAAGGAGCGAGATCTGCCTGGTGGAATCTCGCCTCGTTGGAGGCGCTTCCCTGTTCTTCGTCAACCCTCTTTTACCGTCGATTTCGATCTAGTTCTTCCAAAAGTTTAGTCGCCATTGGATCATGCTCGTCCTTCACCGTCGGATCATTCCAGATGATCTAATCAAAAACGTCGCTCGCAAAGGGGTATCACGTTCTGTGGGAGTGCCACATGTCAAGTGAACGTCCTCAATAGTTGGATCTTCATCCCATGGGGGTATTTTCAAATCATAACCTTGTAGTTTTTGTATTTTAATATTTAGACTTTAAACTCTCCTCTACAAATTTACATTTTTTGTAATAATTGCATTTAAGACCCCTGAACTTGTGGAATTTGCATTTAGGTCCTGGCCATGTCACATCACGTGCTTGCGCACGTAAGGTGCGAACATTTTTCAAGGGACCCTTAAAGGTTGTGGAATTTTTTAGTCCAGAAATTAAACTGCATGCTGTTTATTTGTGTGAAAATTGCAAGTTTGCTCATGTACTTTATTTAATTTTCTTAATAGCCTTGCTAGTAATGTAGTTTCTTTTTGTTGTCTCAATTTATTTTATATAGCTACATTGCTCTAAAAAACCCATAAAAATAGACTTAAGTTCCTCATTGCATCTATTTTCATGCCCTATTTCAGTTTGTAGTTTTAGGACTTTTTATCATTTATTAAAAATAAGAAATTGCTGATTTTATGCTTGTTTGAAATAAAAATACATAAAAAATAAAAATTATTTGATAAATTTCCAAAAATATTTTTTATTAATGTGTTTTTAATCATCAAACCAAAAATCCCTAAAAATTATAAAAGAAAATTCCAAAAAATATAAAAACCCAAAAAACCCTTAGAAAAATATATATAATTCCTAAAAATTCCACAAATTATTTTGTTTTCTGAATTTTCTTTTTATTATTAATATACTAAAATTAATTTAGAGAATTTTTTAATTTGTTTTCTATTTTTTATCTGCATTTTAATTTTGGGTATTTATTTAAACCTTGATTTCAGGAATTTTTAAATTTAAAAATATATAAAAAGTAGCATAATTTGCCAAAAAATCATAGAAACAGTAAAAGATATTTGAAAATACAAAACTATTTTATTTTTATTAATTTAATTTTTTTGTTATTATTTATATCTATAATAGACTATATTATTTATATTGCCTTGTATATTATATCTCTTTTATAAAAAGAAAAGAAAATATAAAAATATAAAAAGAAATATAAAAATTAAAAATTAAAAATGGAAATAGAAAAATATAAATAAAATGTTAAATAAAAATACAAATTTAAAACCCAAAAAGTGGAAAACATAGACAAATACTTCGTAATCACATTTTTGCATTCACTTGCCCAATTTGTCGTGCTTGCTCCCTACGTTGGACACTCTACACATACTTGTACACTATACACATCTTTGTTGTAGAGTTAAACAAAGTAATTTTTTACTCCGCATTTATTTTCATTTGTTGATCTTGAATTGTGGATTAATTGTTGTTTGAATTGGAGTTTTGTCTGAGGTCGCTTCGATGACTATTGATCCGCCTTGTGGATTGATAAGACCTTGGTAAAATATCATTTAATAACTACTAATAAAAATTGATAAATAAAAGGAATAAAATCAAGACACATTGAAGAGAGTAACCATGCCTTTGTATGCAGATACTTACCTCCTGATATGAGTCGGTGAGGATGCAACCCTAAGGTTAGAGACCAAAACCTTGAACATGCGTCTAATTATCCTAATATGGATTTTACAGGTTTTCGAGCTACAAGCGCTCGCCTACGACCATACTAGACATTTTAGGTGTGTAATTTTACCATTACCTGTAGGGATGTGATATAGCCTTTCAATCCGGGTTGATCATTGACGATCCGCTAAATACGTGTTTTAATTTGTGTTCGTTGTAGTATGTGTACTTAGCGATTCAGTCAGAACCGAGACAAGATCTTTGTGAAGAGTGTCTCGGCTTTAATTTATATCCTAGGCAAGTCTGGGGTCGAACACAAGGAGGCAAAAAGAACAACTTTAGGTTAATTCGAAAATTAGGATTTAGATTTCCAATGCGTATTTTTCTTTTAATTTTTTTATATAAAAAGAATGCTAATGTAAAATGCGGGCGAATTAAGTTACTAAGTAAGCACACAACCTAGCCAAATTAAATTTAATGTGAAATTAATCCAATTTAGCAAACTTATATTTTCCAATAAACTTAATCCAATAATGAATGCAACATATTTTTTTTGGAATTTTCAGGGTTAAAATGCAATAAATAAAAATGCACAATTTTTATGGGTTTTTTCGTATTTTTTAACACAAACAGAATGCAAAAATTATGAAAAAATTACTAAAACATAAATGTATGCAAGGAAGTTACGATAATTTTTAGATTTTTTTGACAAAATATGAATTTTTTATGCATTTTTTACTGAAAACAAAGTGACTACAAGTAATTAATTTGTAATAAATCCACGTTATCAAATTAGCCAAAGTGCAAATTATCACAAATAGGTATTTTCATAAGCATTCCAGAAGATTTGAAATTTTGTGAAAAGGATGTATGTGGATTTAATTAAAAATTAAATACAAAAATCACTCTACAATTTATTTCAGGCACAAGATAACTCCAATTAATGTGAAATTTGTATAGTAATTAAATCACCTTTTAAGGCATCAAATCTAATTTTTCAAGATTTTTTGAGGCAACCGTGAGTTAGATATCAATTTAAGAGCACTGATTGGGTAAAATATGCAGAATTTCAATTGGATAATTGTAATTAATTAACTAAATATCAGAAAAATATAAAAAATATCCACATGGTAGAGAACTGGTTGCTCGACATCAAGAGATTTTTCATTGAATAAAATGACATAATTTGATGTCCAAATTAATAAGAAAACACAGGCATGTCTATGCAAAATAGAATTAAAATTGACGATAGAAAACATGCATAGGGATTGAACTGTAATTACAGAAACTTAAGCGGGCAAACTTGCAATTTTTAAAATACCTTTCTTCTTCCTTTGGATAGGCGGCAGAGTGGGGAGAGGGAGGCACCGCCCGCGCCTGTCGGGGGGGAGGGGGGGCGCTGGGGTTGGCGGTGGAGGAATGTCGCATGGCAGGAGGACGGAGAGCGGCGGTGTGCCTGGGCTGCACGGACGGCTGTCACGTGGGAGGTTGGCGCGGGTTGGGCGGAGAGGAGCTGCATGTTGTTGGAGGAGCTGGCCGTGGAGGGCGCAGTCTGTAGGCGGCGCGTTGCGGGCAGCGTGGTGCCCCGCTAGGCGCGGAGACAGCCTGGAGCGCCGACCGCGGCGATGGTGGGGCGGGCGGAGCAACCCGCGGTGGCGGCACGCGACGACTGGAAAAGGGGGGGGGGGGTGGCGGGCGGCAGAGCCGCTGCTGCTCCCGTTTTTTAAGTTTTTTTATTTTTTATCTTTTTTTTCCTACTATTGTAATATATTTTTTTGTTTTAGATTTTTTATTTTTTTTAAAAAATTTCTAAATAGGCAATATGAAAACAAAAATAAGAGGATGGGATGGTGGTGATGATGATATGGAATACACAAATGGGAATATGTGGATGGTAATGTGATGTGACTAAAAAAATCGACAAAATAGCAACGATGACAAAATGAAGGGAAAAAATACCTACGATGGAGACGTTCGCATATGAGGTGCTCACGAGAGCACGATCTTCGCTCGAATTGCCGATGAGCGATGAGCTTGAGCAGCGCGCGGGTGCGGCTGCGATGTTGGCCAAAAAGCCAACAGATCTCACTGGAGAGAGGGCTGTCGTCGCTCGACCGCGGTTGCGTCGCTGTCACCGATTCAGCTCTGGAAACCAGGCTCTCCTCAGATAAAGATGGATCAAATGCAAAATGAGGAGGATGGGATGTATATAAAGAGGAAAAAAATGAGAGGTTATTAAAGTGGTGGGAGGTTAATAAAATAATGGGGTTGAATTAGAAGTTATAAATTTTGGTGAAGTGGTGGAGTTGAATGGTGGTTATTGTAGAGAATGGAAAATAAATAAAGGAAAATAAAATGAAATAAAGTAGGATACTTTAAATACAACAAAAATATAAAGAAGGAAAAAATAGTGGAGAATTTACAAAGGAATACATATAACATGTATATTTTTTGTTTGATTTTCCAATATGTATATTTTTTGTCTTTTTAATAAGAGATATTTACAACGGAAAAATACAATAAAATACTATAATCAAAATACAACACAATGATGATTTTTTTGGATTTTTTAAGAATTGAGAGAGATTAAAAATGAAGAAAGAATGAATATATACATAATATACAATGTACATAAGGTCCCAAAATCCAACTTTTGCAAATGAGCTCCGATTTTAATGAAACTACTTCCGTTGGATAGATAATTTTCTAACTTGAACATTAAAAGTGAGTTTGGTTAGTTTAGAGTTCATATGGAGTGGAATTTTGGCCGGGAAGTTAGACTTTACGGTTTTTCCGCTTTAGGATCTAGGAGCATTTATTTGAGGTGAAATTTATTTTGTATTTTTATTTTTTATATACATTTTTATGAACAAGTCAGAGAAAGAATTAGCCAAAAAGAAGTTGAAATGAAATAATTAAAAATACATGAAGTTTTGGGCTATTTACATCTGAAGAACTCCTTTAGTTTTTGTGGCTTTTGTTATTGTTAATTTATTTTGTACAATCTAATATACAATAATTAGTGTGTTTTGTTTACAATAGTTATTTTGTTAATTTATTTATTTTATGGACATTTAATTGAGAATTTGCTCAAGCATTTTTCTAAAATCAAGATATTGAGATGATGAATCGCGGATTCATCACCCCCCTATACTTAAACTTTGCTAGTCCTCGAGCAAATAAAGAATGAAGAAGTTGGATTAACCCCTGACTGTGCATGTGAATACAAGACTTGGTACGTTCAAGAACTCTTGATTTTAGAGATCCTAAAAGTCTAAGATGAACCAAGCTCTAGTCAAAAGGTATCGAATTTCCCTAATCATCAGACTCTCTTTGTATAGATATATAGTAGGGATATGACTTAAGTGTTGACTGTAGTTACAAGAGTAGAGTAACAATGTCACCCAAGGTTCCAGTCCAAGAGAATCTCCTAAGAACCCAATCCTCAACACTAGGGAATAAACCATTTCTTGCATCCAATTCACTGTCCCTTTAGTTGTCAGACTTGAAAGTGTAGATGGAAGGCCAGTTGATGGAGGGCATAGGATTGTGTCATTTCTTCTCTCCCTCTCATTGGAACAAGGATCCTCTCGAGTGCCTTATTACTCAACACATATTTTTGGTGTTGATCAGTGCATCCATCAAGAGAAGTTGGAGTCGTCTACACTTGTTTTCCTAGGAGTACATCGGGGTGTGCCTTTTTTGAGTACCTATTATACCTTCTACACCCAGACTTGTAACATTTACGATGCAAAGCCCTTTTTTGGTGCAAGCCCGACTCCTGGTCCTAATAGCGGTGGTCCAAGTGGACACTTTGAAATGGTTGGGAGCGCTCGCCTTTGGTGGAAGCTCTTTTGATAATTAACTTTGTGGAATGAGAGCTTTTTTTAACATTTCATTGCTTTGTAGTATTTTGTCTAGCTCCACTGCTTTTACCAAGAGTTGACGCACACTGATCAACAAGTTTTTATTTTATCACACCCTGGCACATAGGTAAATGTCAAGAGATAGTACAAGAACCATGTTCTCATACTGGCTAAAGATGCTGACACTCAGGTTTCATGAAGCCTTCATTGATTTTATCCCATCCTCGAGCATCATCAAATCAAATCGAAACTCAAATCCCTCATCCCAGTTCCTCAAGTGAACTTTCAACTCATCTCATCATAACTACGGTCGTGTATGTGAGGTACTAATCATATTCTTAAGGTAGAGACTAAGCATGCAGTATAGCACACAAATCTTTTAAACTAGGGAAATGTGAATAATTAAGTCAAGGACCCTAATGACTAAGGCTGCTTAACTCAAAATCTCAAGACCTCATAAACCAAGTGTTCTTCAACTTCACTAGTCTTGTGTGAATGTGAATGTGTTAGGGATTAAACCAACCTATTAGTTAGTTTTTTTAAGTTTTTTTTCAAAAAAAAGTTTTTTTTGAAAAAAAGGAAAAGAAGAAAGTTTTTTTTGAAAAAGATAGATAAAAAAGAAAGGATAATTTTTTTAAAGTTTTTATAAAGCAGATAAGGAAAAAATCAAGTTTTTTTGAAAAGTTTTTTTAAGAGTTTTTTTTGAAAAATATTTTTACCCACCCCATAATTATTGTATAATATATACAAAAATACGTGAAAGTACGATCTATGGGTAAAGTATGTATGTGATATATACACGCCCCCATACTTATCATGTGCTATGTCCTCAGAGCACAAGAAGCGTGAAAAAGAATAGCTCGTGCTAAGCGTAGGATGGCTAAAATAATAAAAATTATAGTAGTCGATCTACCCCCCTATACTTAGGCTCTGGTCAGCCTAAGTGTAGAAG
Organism: Ottelia alismoides; assembly: GCA_037367405.1. Lineage (NCBI taxonomy): Eukaryota > Viridiplantae > Streptophyta > Magnoliopsida > Alismatales > Hydrocharitaceae > Ottelia > Ottelia alismoides. The sequence goes on along the minus strand of JAZKJV010003011.1, from coordinate 1,316,875 downwards.
AAGAGCGAAAAATGGTGTGGACGAGGTCAAGAGGAGAAATGGATGAGTATATACACATGGCGGGCATCGGTTCCCCCTATACTTAGGCTCTGGTCAGCCTAAGTATAGGATAGGAGTAAGTGTGAGAACCGATGTGACCTGGAGAATATACAAAGAAAGGAGAATTCACAAGAGGAATGAATCTTCTAAGATGTTGAATCTTGATGCTGCATCTTCATGAAGAGTAATATGATGTATATGATCTATGCCCACTCTGCATGAAGTTGATGACTCGACTTGGACTAACTGCTCTTTCTAATCTACAAAATGCTTCAACAATTGTCCATTTACCACATGAGATTATGCACCGTCTGTGAGATCAGCTATCTCTACACTTCCATTCTCGTGCACTTTCTTAACAACAAAGGGACCTGTCCATTTAGATTTGAGCTTCCCATGGAACATCTTCAACTTGGCATTGAACAACCATACCTTTTGTCCAGGTACAAAGTCTTTGCATCTAATGTGTTGATCATGCCATATCTTTACTTTGTCCTTATAAATCAAACTGTTGGCATATGCCCTGTTTCGGATTTCCACGAGCTCGTTCAAGTTCAAGTCTCGACAAAGCTTCCCTAGGTAACAACTCCAATTAATCTTGTTAATTGTCCATTCGGATTTATGAATCAACTCTACGGTTAAATGTCATGGCTTGACATAAATCATTCTAAATGGTGAAGTACCCAATGGTGTCCTATAGGCTTCCCTATATGCCCACAGAACTTGGTACAAGAGCTAGGACCAGTTCTTCCTATCGGGACGAACCAATTTCTGCGAAATACTCTTCATCTCTCTGTTCGAAACCTCTACCATGCCGTTGGACTGTGGGTGGTAAGGACTAGTAACTCTATGCTCATATCCATAGTCCTTAGCTAAAGATCTCATATTTCGGTTCACAAAGTGGCTTCCCCCATCAGATATCAAAACTTTTGGCACCCCAAACCTACCAATAATATGGTCTCTCACAAACTTAGAGACAGTCTTGTTGTCTGCGGTTCGGGTTGGGATAGCCTCCACCCACCTAGATAAATAATCAATTGCCAACAATATGTACTCATGTCCTTGGCTGTTGGGAAATGGACCCATAAAATCTATACCCCATGCATCGAAAACATCACAAATAATCATCGGTTGCATGGACATCTCATCTCTCTGTCCAACTGTCCCTCCCATCCTTTGACAGATCGGGCACGACCGTACAAAATCAATACAATATCTAAACAAGGCCGGCCAATACAATCCACATTGAAGTACTTTGTGAGCGGTTCTCTTTCCCGAATGGTGTCCTCCAGCCTCAAGTGAATGACAATATGTGAGGACACTCTGGTATTCCTCCTGAGGAATACACCTTCTCCAAACACAATCCGATCCTTCGAAGAAAAGGAAAGGATCGTCCCAGTGGTATCTCCTCGAATCAGACTTCAGTCGATCAATGCTGCTTCTAGTCCAACCATGAGGAATCTGCTTGGAGGCAAGATAGTTCACCATGTTGGCATACCACGGGAGTGAGTCAATAACACAAATTGACTCATCTGGGAAGGTCTCTCTAATCCGTTCATAATCAGGAGAATCTGTAAGTTCAATCCGAGAAAGGTGATCAGCCACAACATTCTTCACTCTAGGTTTATCTTTTATCTCCAAATCAAATTATTGGAGGAGTAAAATCCACCTAAGAATACGCGCCTTCGCATCCTTCTTTTCCATTAAGTATCGAATGGCTATGTGATCCGTGTAAATTGTCACCTTAGAGCCTAAAATATATGATCTGAACTTCTCGAGGGTCCATACTACCGTGAGCATTTCCTTTTCAGTCACTGTATAATTATTTTCTGTAGGATCTAAAACTTTGCTCGCGAAGTGGATCGCAAACGGGATCCCCTCTCGCCGTTGTCCTAACACAGCTCCTATAGCAAAATCTGAGGCGTCAGTCATGATCTCAAAGGGGAGAGACCAGTCAGGAGCTTGTAGGGTAGGCGAGGCACAAATCTTCCTCTTCAAGAGCTCAAAGGCCTCAAGACACCTATGATCTACAACGAACTTTGTGTCTTTCCCTAAGAGCTCAGTTAGTGGGCGGATGATCTTTGAAAAATCCTGAATAAATCTCCTATAGAATCCAACATGTCCTAAGAATGACCGCATTGACTTCACGTTGGTAGGTGGATCGAGTTTCTCGATCACCTCCACCTTGGCAGGGACAACCTCTGTGTGTGAAAGGTTTTAGCTCTTCCCATCCAGAATGCCGGACTACCATGCAAATCTCCTCTCCAGTAACTCATCCTCGGGGAGTCAGGTATTTCCTTCTAAGGTCTGTCGTGCTGTGTTCACAATCGAATTGGGGGAGAAGTTAGAAGAAGGAGAAAAGAACTCGAGGGTGGCCATTGTAGTCACCTCTCCTTGTGAAGCTGGCCAGTGTAGCCGAGTCTCCACCAAGATCTGCAGGTTTTCTTGAAGCTTGGACCTTTTTGGTCATATATTTATTTGGTAGTGGCTTCTTTGTATTTGGATTTTTGGTGGTTCTGCTTGGATCTTGTTGTGCCCCTACGGATATAGAATTTTTTTGTTTCTGTACATGTTTGGGGTCTTAGAAAAAATTGTGCCCAGCCGTCCATCCCTTTTCCGAAGCTTTATTTCAACCCATACTTCGGTCTTTAGATTTCCACACTACCAGAAAAGAAACTCACAAAGTCTTCCAACATCCCGTCTGAGTTGAGCTAAGTGCATAGTGCAAGAGTACAAATTAATTCCCTATTCCATAGTTGTACCAATAATGAAGAGACCAGGTTAGACACTAAGAGTCAAACACTGCACATTGTCATGTGGAACTCAAAGAATTAAGTCAAAGACTTGATGCTTCTAAAATCCTCTTTCTCAGTGAAGTTCCTCTAAGAATTAGGTGGATTAAGGTCCAACTAAGCTCCATTCTTCAATTTTATTCTAGATATAGTTTAAATGTCAATACTATCCTGAAAAATGCACATGCAAATGCAAGAAAATATGCACAATGCAAAGAGAATTTTTTAGAACAATGCAGATGTAAAAGAAAGTTTTTTTAATTATGCAAGTTTTTTGTAGATTTTTGGTTTTGTAGTTTTTTTTCAAAAAGGGTTAGTACAAGATTTTTCTTGTTTTTTCTTGTTTGTTTTTTTTTGTTTTTGTTGTTTGTTTTTGTAGTTTTTGTTGTTTTTTGTAGTTTTTTGTTTTGTTTTTTTGTTATGTTTTTTAACACATGTGGATTTTACAAAATTATATACATATCCCCCCCAAATAAACATATTTAAAAGTACGAGTTATGTCTAAAGTATATATATAATATATACGACACCCCCCTATACTTAGCTCGAACTATGTCCTCATAGTGATCGGAGAGCGACAAAGGAGGACATAACTCGTTCTAAGTATAGAAAGGTGAAAAGACTCCTATGCTACAACGACTCAAAGAAATGATAAAAAAAGAGAAGTTGGTGATCCCCCCATACTTAGGATCAAGTAATCCTAAGTATAGTAGAATGTACAAAGGGGAAAACCAATGAAGAGAATGTACAGACTCAAAAATACAAAGACACGATATGAACAACATCACCCCCCATACTTAGGTTAGAGTATCCCTAAGTATAGGCAATAATAACAAGGTTGATAAACAGGATGAATATGAACAATACAAATCCTTCACCCCCCCATACTTAGGATAAAGCACATCCTAAGTATAACATATATACACACGGAAAAGGGGTGAATGATGAACATGAGAGAAGAAAGAGTGAAATGAAAGGATATACAAGAGGCGAATGTACAAAGGTCAAGAAGGTGGAAAACGAACCTTCTTGCGGGAACGCTGAGGTATGGATTTGACAAGGTGTAGGTCAATATTGGGATCATCATTAGATATAAACTGAGTAGGATCGACCAAGAATGTATCCTCAGCGGTATCATATTGTGCAGGCCTAAACCGATTATTTGAAGTAGTGTGGTCATGTCCTACCTGGTAAGTCTCGCAAACATCAAAGTGAAATGGCTCGAAATCATCATCAGAAAAAGTAGGATCAATTTCAGCCTGGCGAGCCTCTAACGGATCATCATCTTTATCAAAAGGCCCGAATTCCTTTACAAAAGCAATCAAATCAAATTTGGCCCGATCGGTCTCATCTAAATCAGGGTGAATAGGAACAGACTCATCCGTGAAAGTAGTCGAATTATGTCTGTCCTGTCTAGTCTCAGAGTCTGCCTTCCGCTCTAGGGTGTCTATTGTATAAATTCCGCGGATGTCATCAATGCATCACCACGTACCATAAGAGGGAACTCCAAGATCTATGCTTTCTGAGTCCTCCTCATTAAAGAGGAATTCTCGAGTCTCAGTATCATCCATCATAGAACAAAAATCTCTAGTAGTATCATCATGGTCAAAGTCCTTGGGGTTGTCTAACACAGGCACACTCTTATGGGATGCAAGTCTCTGGTTAGTAGTGGGTTTAGTGATCAACACATCACTCCCTACATCAGAACCGAACGAATCTCTCCTGATCCATAATCAATAACGGCTCCCGTAGAGGCGAGGAAAGGCCGTCCCAGGATGATTGGAGGGTTATCTACATAGGTGGAGGTCTCCATGGGCAATACGACAAAATCGGAAATGAATTTCATGCCCTTAATAAGAATGACAACATTTTCTAGAATACCCTTCAGCCTCTTAAAAGATCCATCAGCAAATTGAACTATCATCCTGATTTTCTTGAGAGGCCCAAGATGAAGAGACTGTACCATAAAGAAAGGTATTATATTAATTGATGAGCCACTGTTAATGAGAGTGTTATAACAAGAATATTCAAATATGGAGCAACTCACAAGATGTGTGGTAGTGTACCCTTTCTTAAAATACGGTCGGTGAGAAATGTCGTAGGCAGTGGCCATGGTCAAGATGGGACGTTCAGATCTTCTCCTTCGCTTTCTGCATGGCCTGTTGAAGTGAGGCTGTCATGGCCTGTTGAAGTGGGGCTTTAATGATCTCATGAAGGGTAGCCACCACTTTGGGTTTAGTCAATATTTTTTGGAATTTTTGGACCTCATCCATACAAGGGAGGAGGTCAGAATCAACATATACACGAGGATTGCCAAGAGCAGTATGTACAGTGGCATCCTCGGGGTCAAGGTAGGGACATGGCTGTGTGGGTAAATGATCGGTCATTTGGGTCCTCTCCTCACAAAATGCATCAACAACGTGTCTCCCGAATTCTTTTTGGATTTTTGGATTTTTTTCATTTTTTATATTTTGGGTGATTTAAGGCTCTCATGATTGTCCTCAAGTGAATCAATATCCTCAAATAGTGGAGCAGCGTTCTGGCTCTCATTTATGTTATTTAGATTGAAAATCCTTGAATTCATATGCTCCATCATCTGGTTCAATGTATTAAGTATGGAAACCATGAAAGGTGGCTCCAAGATCCCAAGATCAGGTGGGTTAAATGAGGGTGGGTGAGAATCAAAGTCCTCCGACTCCTGAAATAATGGGTTGGCGGATATGCACAAAAATCGGGAGGAAGATCCTCTTGGAAAAGGGAAGGTGGATCGACTAGAGGGTACGATGTATCTGCGAAGATCGGATTAAAATAACTCCAGTTGTCCATCTTCGAAACAGAAGATGAGAGAGCACGAGGGTCAAGTCAAAAGATCTGGAGCAAAAGGCGTAAATGCACAGCAGGATCTAGTATGCACACAAGCAATCAAACACAATACATACCCCTAGTTCACCAACTCAACGCAATGTGAAGACCGTGAAGGTTCGGTCTCTTAATCTTGTATGCTTTAGAGTTTGGTGATAATCACAAGAATTGTACAAACACTTAGGTTGAATTATGGGATTTGGGCACTAACCTTAGTGTGTACGCGAGCAAGTTAAAATGAATACAATGAGGGGGTTACTCTCCCCAAAATAATGATTCTTTCTTATGTTTATTTTAGGATCGAGTTTTCTTTAGCAGTCCTAAATTTTAGGCAGTTGTCACTTGGTTTAAGTATATTCAACGAATCATCTACCGAGTGTCCAATTTCCTTTTTAACTTATGCGAGTAAAAATGAGGAAGGAAATCGGAAATGCCAATGCGCGATTAAAAACGATGATGCATGCAGGGATTAGAAATGTGTACTTTGTCGCTAGCACTCTACAAGCAAGTGATCCGCGCAGAATTTAAATACAGAAAAATAAACTAACCTATATGATGCGAGTGAACCGTCCTAGATGACAGCTTATATTAACGGGCAAGAACAAGTTAATTTGACTAAGTCTAAATTCCGCTCTACTCTATAGGAATACAAATTCTTGTTTAGTGTGTTTGGACCTAATTAATTACATGGCTCAAGCAAATTAATTAAATCAATCAATAGGTGGCTCACAAAATCCACGGAAAACAAAGAAAAATAAAGGCGATGAAAACAAAACCAATGAGGCCTCCAAGTGCACCGACACTTGGCGAAACAAACCTCGCAACAAGTGAATGTCCGTTTACAAGCGTTCAAATGGTAGAAAAGATAAACTCTCCCTCCCTCTCTCTCTCTCTCTTTGTCTCTTTCAATTCTTCTCCTCCTCTTCTCACACTATCCTGCGGCTTGGTGAAGAATCAAGCCGCCTCCACGTCGCTTGGGTGCTTCGGCTCTCTTAGGATCACCTCCTTCGCTCCGTGGTCCCTCGCAAGAAAAAGAGAATGTGTAAGAAACACAATTATCAAATATGAGAGAACAATGAAATGAATGCAGTGGATATGAACAATGGAGTTAATGTGGAAAATTACACAACCAAGAATAGCAGGTCAAAAGAGAAACTTAACTACCCTCGCCGTGCTCCCCGGCAATGGAGCCATTTTGTGGTCAGAGGCGAGAGATCGTGCAAGGTATAAAAGAACGCGTAGAGATCGAGAATGTGAGATGAGAAATTCGAGTCGGTGGCGGATTAAATCGTCGGTGGCGGATTAAATCGTCGGTGATGATTCGAAGATCTAGATAAAAAATCTGACAACAAAGAGAAAATGCGAGAAATAAAACTACGAGTAATCTACGATAAAGATAAGAAGAAAATGATGACGGATCTCACCTTAGGAGCGGAAAATGATCGTGATCGCATCGACGAAGGTCGACTCGCTGTCACCGGACGGCTCGGAGGCTAGACACTTTTTTCTCGACAAGAAGACACTCGGAGATCGGGCTCCTCTCACCAAAGATTGATCAAGTTGCAATGAAGGAGAAGGAGCCATATAAATAGAAAAGATAGAGATGAATTTTGAATTTTTGATTTTTTTGGATAAAGAGATAAGAGATGAAAATTGAAATGAATTTTTGAATTTTTTATTTTGGTGTAAGAGTTAAGAGAGATGAAATGAGATAAAATAAAAGAGATAAACCTATTTACACAATTATCTATTTTTTTTAAAATTTAGTCACTTTATTTATTTGAATTAAAAAATGTAATTTTTTTTAATTTTTTATGGTGGTCAATTAAAAATAGTAACTATATACGTATACAATATACACATATGACATTATATACACGGGTAAATGAGGAAATTAGCATTTTTTTTATTTTAAAAATTTTATTTTTTTGATTTTTATTTTTATTTTAAATAATTATTAAGAATAATTTACAAATATATACAAATACAATATTTACAAAATACATGGGAAAATTACACAAACCACCCCGAAAAACCAGCTTTTTACTCGTAACTCCAAAAATTATGAAATCACAACCATTTTAAAGATAATTTAATTTAGAATCCAATGGAATGAGATTGGTTCAATTTGAGTTCATATGGAGCCGGAATTGATTTTTTTTAATTAAAGCTTAGTGGCTTTTTCCAAGTGTGGTTACTTTTATTCTGTATCAGATTTAATTGTGTAATTATTTTTATTAATTAGGACACATTTTTATTTACAACTTTGGTATTTAAAGTTATTTGATTTGAGATCAATTAAGGTAAAAATAAATTAATGTTAGTTTTATACAGATATACACAAAACACTAGTTTTTTTGGATTTTTTTGCTTAAGAACCCTATCTCCCCCTACTTTATTCCTGGTCGATCAGGTCAAGTCTTGACCTTCTCTCGAGGTTTGGGTCAGCATGTATACAATCTTTCTCTTTATTTTCTTTTCTTTATTTTTCCTTTCTTTCTTTATTTATTTATTTTAGGCTAAAATTAGTAAGAAGTGTACAATATTTACACACAAATGCAAGTTAGTAAGAATATGGCGTTAGTGTTATATGCATGTGTTTTATAAGGGATTTTAAGATAAAATAAATAAATAAAGATGACGAATCGCAGATTCATCAACCTCCACTCCCCTTTTGGAGATGACATGCCCCAACACAATACCCTCCGTCACCATAAAGTGTCTCTTCTCCCAGGAGAGTACCAGATTCACCTCTCTACACCTCGTGAGGACTCGGTCCAAGTGCGCTAAACATGTATCAAAAGAATCACTGTGGACCAAGAAGTTATCCATGAACACTTCTAGGAAATCTCCCACCATCTCGGCAAATATGGCGATCATGCACTGCTGAAATGTGCCTGGGGCATTGCAGAGCCTGAATGGCATGCACTGAAAGCATAAGTGCCGAATGGACATGTGAATGTGGTCTTTTCCTGGTCCCCAAGTGCTATAGCTACCTGGTTGTAGTCTGAGTACCCGTCAAGAAAATAGAAGAACTCTTTCCCTGCAAGTCTCTCCAAGATCTGATCAATAAAAGGCAAGGAAAAGTGGTCTTTCTTGGTCACAGCATTCAGGCGCCTGTAGTCAACACAGACACGCCATGACGTGGGTACTCGTATTGCGATCTCTACCCCCTCCTCGTTGGTGACCATCTGAATTCCCGACTTCTTCAGGATAACATGAAGTGGGGACACCCACTTGGAGTCAGAAATAGTTATACAAACCTTGCTTTGTACCATTTCTCAATCTCTTTCTTCACTAGTTCCCATAGATTGGGGATAAGTCTCCTTTGGAACTTACGAGAAGGTCTCACATTATCCTCAGTAAAAATATGGTACGATCAGAGAGCGGGGTTGATCCCCACGAGATCCGACATTGTCCAGCCTATTACTTTGCGGTTCCTCTCTAAGACCTCTAACAACCTAGACTCCTGTTCTAAAGTCAAGTCTGAGCTAATGATAACATGATATCTCTCTTTGGGTCCCAAAAGAAAGGCGTACTTGAGTGTAGGAGGTAGTGATTTCAGTTCTAGCAATGTGATATCATCAAACAGATCTAGTTCAACTGAATTTGAATCTGGTTCAGTGATGCATGAAGGTGGTCTAAGCTGAGTAGTACTCACCACCAACTCAGAAGTATGGGGAGTCGGATCGCCAAAGAAACGTGGTAGTTCGGCCAAAGCCGCATCTGACTCATCATCTATGTCCCATGATCATTCCAAAGGGGATGGAACTGACATATCCAGATGGATCTCTATGTCATCATGGGGATAGGTAGATGCATCTCTCACAACATCAGACAACACCTGGCAAACTGCATCATCCACTATGCCCATTCCAGATGAAATGGACTCTCTCTGTCCTGGAGGAATCTGTCCCCAAATCTCAGCTGAGCTAATCATTTTGCAATCTGCCTCAGAAGATGAGTACTCTGTGCTACTCTCTGAATCAGGTCGCTAACACTTGGTTTGCTTCATCTCAAGGTTCACTTCTCCGCCTGGAGAACGGAACTTCATCATTCTCGTACCATAATCAAAAGCTGCACCTGCGGTCCTAAGGAAGGGTCATCCGAGAATGATCTGAGATTCTCTCCAATGATTGGGGGTCTCCATGTCCAAGACGGTAAAGTCAACCTGATAGTTCTGCCCCTCAATCGAGATAACGACGTTCTTCACTTCTCCCTCAGGTCTCTTCACTGAGCGATCTACGAATTGGAGTAAAGCTCTAGATTTACGATGTGGTCCCAACTCCAATTTATGATATAAGGCTAAGGGAAGTAAGTTGATCGAAGAACCGTTATCCAAGAGTGTGTGTGCAAACGCAATGTCGTCAATACGACTCTCCACGTAGTGAGCACCCATGTCTCTCTTTTACTTTGGCAAAGTCTAATTTCTGAGACAATAAGTTGTGGCTACTGACAAGACATGTGTCTTTATATTTTTATTATCTTTCTTCCTGCTAACCCTAGTAGGTATGCATCTCACCTTTAGGTACTTCTGGAATGCAGGATGGTTAGCCACATATTCATCAAATGGCACCTTAACCGTGATATTTTCTTTACAAAACCATGCCATATCGCGGTCATCTTTCTTAATCTTTTTGATGTGCTTTCTTGCCGTAAGAGCACGGGGGAAAGGGATTGAAGCTAGGGAAACAGAGGATGAAGAATCGGAATCATGAACTCAAAGATTATTCTTGGACTTAATGGAAATAGAGTTCTTCATACATAAATCTTTTTGATGCAACATGTGATTGAAATCAAAACTATCTACTACAGGTTGTGGAATAGAAGCTGGAGTGGTATCCGCCACAACCGGAGATGCAAGGTCCTCCGTAGAATCACAAGTGTATCCATGCTGTCGATGATGCATACGTGCTCTCCTTCTCCTCTCGTCTCATTGAATAGAAATCCTTGAATAGTGCGGATGGGGCTCCGGATTCTGCTGCCTCTCCTCGTCATCCTCTGAAGACTCTTCAGGTAGAGCTCCAGAAATGCCCCTCCTGTGTCCCTCTCCCGGTCAGGTACGGTCATGGTCCTTCCTCTCCTGAGTGACATATGATTAGCCTCGTCACACGAAAGAATCTCATGTTCAGATCTAAGAGATTATGAATAGTATACCTTACCAAAGTGCTGCTAAGAACTAGATCAGTTCAGGCTATTGGGGTTAGCCTGAACTTGGGCTGGGATCAAGGTAGAGGGTGCAGTCTGCTCTTCTCGCTATCTAGACAGGCGGTTGACATCTACCGGTAAGTCATGAATTTCACTCTTGTAGGAACGGAGCTTGTCGAGTATATGTTGCTGAATGTCCATGGGACTAGACAAAGAAGGAAAGGGATAAGACTGTGAAGAAGAACTGGAAGACTGACCCTTCTGTCCAGGGTATTGGCTCTGTTGTTGCTGCTGTTGAGGTTGCGGGCCCTGTTGACCCGCCTGGTAATGGCCCTATCGGCCATACTACTGGTACTGCTGCAACTGCTACTGGGGTTGCTGGAATCCAGGACTCTACTGTGAAGGAGGTGGTGCGGAGGTGAATGTGGTGTTATGAAAGGTCAGGGAACGCTGGTAGGTATGTCAATCTCCCGTACTTCCCTACCTGATAGGGTCCTGAGTATACCATACTCCATTCACCTCCCAAACTAGTAGAGGCTCCTCCTGAATTGTCTCTGCTAATAGAGATAGAGGTGGCTGTTGGAAAGAGTGGGTGTAGGATTGGACCTGCTCCCACGGCTGGGGTTGCCCTAACACCAACTGCTCCTAGATATGGCGAACTCGGTATACGGGAGCAGAGGGTGCAATCATGACATGTATCTTTATCTTAGATACCCTATCAGTCAACTCTCCATTTGTTTTGGAATCTTGGACACGCTCCGGTCCAATTCATCAATTCTCCTGTCATCCTCTCGACTATTGTAAGCTTGTCCACAAGGAGTCCCATGCTAGGGATCACATCCTGAGAGAGATCGACTACAGCTGATCTCCCCCGTCCAAATGAGAGTGAACTGGAGGACGGTGTGTAAGCCCTGCTATCCATCTGTGAGCGGCTAGTTTCAGCCATATGCTTGAATACCTTCCAGACGGTATCCTCTCCTCGTGATGTATAGCTGCCTCCACAGGCAATGCTCACTAAACCCTACATCTCAGGGTTGAGACCAGTGAAGAACAACTGGACCAAGATATTGTCATCTAGACCATGACAAGTACACTTCTAAAGGATGCCCTTGAATATTTCCTAAGCATCACAAAAGGCTTCATGGGGTAATTGGGAAAAACTTGTAATGCGCGTCCTCATCATGTTAGTTCTACTCAACGGGTAGAACTTCTTCAAAAACAAGTCCTTGAGCTGGGCATAAGTGGTGATTGTAGCTCCCAAGTTCTTTACCCAGTAGTCAGATTTGTCACCCAAGATAAATGGAAGGGTTGTGAGCCTAATATAATCCTGGTTAACATAAGGATGTCTGAGGTTAGCACAGATGAGATCAAAGTCCCTTACAAATGCATATGGCTCCTCAGATGCATTCCCATCAAAATGTGGCAGCAGGTTTAGAAAGTGCGACTTCAACTCAAAATCAAATGTGGGTTCTGGCGAACTCAAGTAGTTCTGAATTTGATATTGTCCGGGATTATACGCCGCATCCATTGGTGGTTGGACCCCAACATTGAGCTGTCCTAACTGAGCTCTGAGAAGTGCATGTTGCTGCTCATATGCAGCTAATCTGGCTAGTACCATTCTCATTGGGTCTTCGGGGTATTCTTCTTCCTCTTCTTTCTTCTTTGGAGGCATTTTCCTTGAATCTTCTTTTGGTCCTGAATCAGCAATGTGTTCTTGATTAGAAAAGGATTTATGAATCAACATATTCTCACCAAGGAGAAGGTCTTCCTTGGTGAGGTGGGAAGAGAGAAAGGGAATGTTTTGAGAGTAACCATCCCGAGACTTAGTGATCCTGGGCTCAAGATAGTCATGAGTCCATGTTGGTCCTAGTTGCGCCCGAACCTTTGAAGACGTACTTCTTGAAGGGTTCAATGAGAGATTCACAAAGTCCGAATAAATATCCCCCCAACCAGTCATCTTCGATGTCAAAAGAACCGATTAGATGACGATATTCAATGAGGAGCTAGTTCTACGATGCACGTAAATGTGTGGAGTAAACTCACACAATATAAACACAATTCAAACCTTCAATTTCACCAACTCATCACGTAATGGCCGTAGGAGTTTGGCCGAATTATCTTGTAAATTTTAGTTGGTGATAAATACAATCTTGGAAAGATTAACGAGCTGTTAAGTGCCTGTATTTTCCTACAGACTGGCCCGGTTCTTACAACTAGTTGGACCTACTTTCAGCTAGTATAAGAGTAAGTATGGATCACAAAAATATGGCTACCATTCCTTGAGGACTAAGGCACCCTCTAAACCTCCCACTCTGCTAAGGAAGTCTGGATCGTATAAATACGACTACCCATATTCCTCACTGAAAAGTAGCTAATCACCTAAAAATAAAGAACCAGTAGTATGTAAGAAATCATGGCTTGGATCTATCCTAGGGTTGTCTCTCTCTCTCTCTCATTTTCAAGTAAATCAAACAATGAGTGCTTTATGCACCCGCAAACAAGGTTCTTTTTATTCCAATTATTTAATCGCCCTGCTCAATTCAGTCCCAATTTTTGAGTTAGGTTATTACTTGAAATTTATCTGAACACAAAAGCACGTCTACTGTTCAGTCCCGATTTCCTTTTTGACCTTAAGTTGTAAAGCAATAGGGAAATCGGAAATCGGAATGCAAACGAGAAACTATGATGCATGTTCAGAAGAAGGTATACTTATAATGAATCCCAACACTCTCCATGAGTTATGCAAAACTGAATTTGTAAATTTTACACTAAATGAATGCAGATCGAGAAAACCTCACCTAAACAATATACTATTAGCACGGAAGAATTGGTTTGAGCTAAGTAGTACGTGTCTATGTGCGTCTCATTATGAATCTTATAAAATAAGTGAATCTTCTAAGATATGTGTGGACTAAATTACGATGGAAACAAATAAATTTGATTCTATACTACCGTGTGACTAATCCTCAAATTCGCCACTCAAGTCGAGCCCCACCCTTACCGGAGAGTGAAACAGGTCTCGACACACAACAAAGTAATGTCCAAGTATTTTTACACGCGTGAGATCTCAAACAAGATCCACTGTAAATGAGTAAACCAAAATAATTACAACACAATAATTACAAAAATTACAAAAACTCTCTCAAAAATAAATGAATTATCCTAGCTCTTCAGTAGTCGGCACGCGTCGTGTCCGTCGACCTCCGATATACACCAAGTCCACCAAGCCCTTGCAAGGAAAATAAGATTTATATTAGAGAGATAAAATCAAAAAATATAAAAAAATATATAGGAAAAAATGACAGAAAATGGATTAATTACAAGTGGCTCGGGTGTCAGACTACTCGAGTAAATAAATATCTAAATCCAAGTTTTTTAAATAAATCCCTAAGCCATTTGCCTCCCCGGCAACGGCACCATCTGACGAGCGCGGCGCCTAGCTGGGCACGGAGGCGACCTGGAGCACCTGCCGCTGCGACGGTGGGCGAGCAAAGCAGCCCGCGGTGGCGGCGCGCAACAGCTGGAAAAGGGGGGCGACGGGCGGTAGAGCCGCTGCTGCTTCTGCTTTTTTTAGTTTTCTTTTATTTTTTAATTTTTTATATTATTGTAATATATTTTTTGTTTTAGATTTTTTATTTTTTTAAAAAATTGTTAAACGGGAAATATGAAAACAAAAATAAGAGGACATGTTTGTGGTGATGATGATATCGAATACACAAATGGGAGTATGTGGATGGTAATGTGATATGACTAAAAAATCGACAAAATAGCAACGATGACAAAATGTAGGGAAAAATACCTACGATGGAGACGATCTCCTATGAGGTGCTCACGAGAGCACGGTCTTTGCTCGAATCGCTGGCGAGCGATGAGCTCGAGCAGCACGCGGGTGCGGCTGTGATGTTGGCCAAAAAGCCAACGGATCTCACCAGAGAGAGGGCTATCTTCGCTCGACCGCGGTTGCGTCGCTGTCACCGATTCAACACTGAAAACTAGGCTCTCCTCGCATAAAGATGGATCAAATGCAAAATGAGGAGGATGTGATGTATATAAAGAGGGAAAAAATGAGAGGTTATTAAAGTGGTGGGAGGTTAATAAAATAATGGTGTTGAATTAGAATTTAGAAATTTTGGTGGAATGATGGAGTTGAATGGTTGTTATTATAGAGAATGGAAAATAAATAAAAGAAAATAAAATGAAATAAAGTAGGCTACTTTAAATACAATAAAAATATAAAGAAGGAAAAAATAGTAGATAATTTACAAAGGAATATTACAACATGTTCATTTTTTGTTTGCTTTTCTAATATGTATTTTTTGTCTTTTTAATAAGAGATATTTACAACGGAAAAATATAATAAAATACTATAATCAAAATACAACACAGTGATGATTTTTCTGGATTTTTTAAATAATTGAGAAAGATAAAATAAAAATGAAGAAAGAATTAATATATACATAATATACAATGTACACATAGGTCCCAAAACCTAACTTTTGCAAATGAACTCTGATTTTAATTAAACCACTTCTGTTAGATAGATAATTTTCTAACTTGAACTTTAAAGTGAGTTTGGTGAATTTGAAGTTCATATGGAGCGGAAATTTGGTCGGGAAGTTAGACTTTACAGCTTTTTCCCTTTGGGATCCAGGAGCATTTATCTGAGGTGAAATTTATTTTGTATTTTTGTGTTTTTTATTTACATTTTTATGAACAAGTTAGAGAAAGAATTAGACAAAAAGGAGTTGAAATAAAATTATTAAAAATACATGAAGTTTTGGGCTATTTACATGTGAAGAACTCCTTTAGTTTTTGCTGCTTTTTTATTGTTAATTTATTTTATACAATCTAATATAATATAATTATTAGGGTTTTTTACAAGAGTCATTTTGTTAAATTATTTATTTTATGGACATTTAATTGAGAATTTTCTTAGAGATTTTGCTAAGATTAAGATATTGAGATGATGAATCACGGATTCACCAATCGTCCCTTTAATTTAGGTGTTGTAATATCACATTTGAGCGTCAGGGAGACACACCTATGTGTAATAAACTCAAATATTGTATTATCACCAACTTAAAATTTGAAAGATAATTGGCAAACCTTCGTGACCTTCACTGTGTGAAGTTGACCGGGTGTCTCTCAAATCAACAATCAACCCATGATGTATCTTAAAATAAAGTGCATGTGAGTCAAAATATATTATTACTCTACAAACACATACATGAGCATAAGTACGATAAAGTGTTGAACTGAGGGAAGAGAAACATGGTACAAACTTCCTATTAATTGTTACTAATTAATAATATTTTTTTGGATTTTCAATCTTTTTATTGATTTTATGTGGGTTTTAAATTATATTTAAACTTATTTCAATTTTTAATTATTTTATTTTTTAATATTTTAAATTTTAAATTTTATTAACCTTTTAATTTATTTTTGATTTTTAAAATAAGGTATCATAATATAGATAATAATAAAGATATTTTATATAGGTATTATGTAAAATAAATATAGATAATATAACTTTTTAGATTTTTAAATAAGTTAAAATAATCCATTTTGGTAATTTTGAGATTTTTTTAAATTTTATGGATTTCAAAGTGATAAAATATATAAAACAGAGAATCTATTAAATCTAAGAACTCATTTAAGGTTAATATATATATGTCTAAATTTATCCCTAAACTCTTTTTAATATATGTTATATATAATAAAGAAAATTTCGAAACATAAAACAATATTTTTGGATTTTTATAGAATTTTCTTTATTTTTTATAAGGTTTTTAGGTTTTGTGACTTTTATGTTATATATTTTAGATTTTTTATAGATTTTTTGATATGCAATATAATATACTAAAATATAGATAATATATTTCTTTAGAATTGTTGGAGTTAAATTTTAAATCTTATGGGTTTCTAAATGCTAAACAGAGAAAATAGACATGTTTTATCTTTTTAAAAATAAAAAATTAATCCAAATGCCTGGCAAAAAATATATGTGATTAATCAAGTTCCATACATACAATATAATTTTCCTAAAATTTTTCAGCATAAAAGAATTTAATAAAAAATATAAGAAAATAAAATATACAACATGGAGGGACCTATCTTTAATATTAAGAAACTTAGCATGCATTTAATAACATAAAAAAATCCAGGGGCAAGCTATGCAAAATGCCCAATATTTAAAATTTTTCAATACATGATGGAGAACACATGAAAATGTAAAAAGTCCTAGGTCCAAATTTTCAAAGACGTTTGAGCCTTGTTGGAGGAGTCGTAGAGGTTTTCTTTTGTTCGATTGAACCGAGGACTTAAAATGAGTCTCAAATCCATCCAGGCCATCTCCTTTGGATTCTGGGACCTACACAGGAAGAAGGAGGGCTCAAGGGTGATGCTCCTTGATCCAAAATTAAGCTGCCACGACAACGGGAATGAAGGGGAGATTGATCTCTGGTGAACGGTTTTGGAGCAGACATGTGAACCAGATCTATGCATATGATGAAAGGGGATTAAATGGTTGAGAAGATGGATAAATGATAGGGGAGGGTAGTGGGGTTATTGACGAGACAGAATAAGGGTTGTTCATGGTGAAACAATGGATGGAGATCTTGAACTTCAATTTTAGATTTTAATGAAAATAAGAGGAAATCAGAGCAAATAAACTATAATTATACACTACAAATAAAAATATGAACTAAATTAACCTATCCTTGCAACACAAACCTGGTCTTAAAGTTTGAGTAGCAAAAAACCTGATGGAGCTCGTCATTGGTGGTCATATCTCAGACCTCCTCCTCCTCCTCCGCATCTTGAGTCCAAGGAACTCACCTACTGTCACACGGGAGTTTCCATCAAGGAAATCGTGGGGTTATGGGGGAGTAAAACCATATAAAAAGTTGAATGGAAGAAAGAAGGAATTTTACAGAAGAGAGAGGGATGATTTTGGGATTTTCTTTGTGTGCAACACGATGGGGGTTGTCAAAGTCTATTTGCATAGCAAGATGTAGAATGGTGTTGTGGACAAGATTGATGAAGGTCTTGAGATGATCAGAAGCATGGAGTATGGAATAAAAAATTGGAGAAAATGAGGGATCGATATTTATAATAAAAAGGGAGGCTAGGGTTCATGCGGGGGAGGTGTTTACGGGGGGGTCAACAAGTCTCGCTCGCATTCCCGTTGGTCCAAGTGGGCCACATCAGCCCGCTATAGGACAAGGTAGAAATAAATTAGAATAAAATTTAAAATAAAATAGTAACTGATTTTATATAAAAATACTCATAACATAAAAAAATGTTTTATATTTTATAAACTATTTTATCATGGTTTTTATTTATTTTCACAAACTTTTTTATTATGTATTAATATTTACATATCATTATATATGTATATACACATATAATATATATTGTATTTTATTTTGTATTTTTATACATAATATTATATTTACATAATTTATATATTTACAATACTATTTTAGAGAAAAGGGAGCCTATTTCTTGAAGTAGGTAAGCTTACCTATTCCATGCCAATTTTCATCACTTTTTTTGCAAAAATGCTACCATGTATCCTGATCACTATATCCCACTAATATATCATTCCAATTTTGTCTAAAACAGAGATTTATATGGCCTCCATATAGAACAAGCAATTTTAATGGTCTTAGAAATGTTGTAATCGACATGTTCTGGATGGAGGGTATATGAGTCTCTATTTTTGACGAAATTGGAATTGCATATTATAGGGATATAGTTATGAAAAGCCACGGAAGCTTTTTTCAAAAGATTTAAAAAGTGGATGGGATGGAGTTGGTAAGCTTACCTACTTCATGAAGTAGGCTCCCATTCCTCATTATTTAAAATATATTTAAATATATTTATGATTTTTTAATAAATTTGTTTATGTGTATAATTAATTACATGTATGTATATTATAAGTACACTATACCTATGTATTGAACTTTATTATTTATTTTAGGTGTATCTTGAATGTTTTTATTTGTATTTATATTTTTAACATTATTACATAATATATACAATAATTTGAAAATATAAGGAGGTTAAAAATATAAAGAATAAAATAATTGGTTATATATACATATGCCTAAGTACAATAGTACCCTGAAAAGACAACTTCTGTATCTTATCTCCAATTCCAATGAAACCATCTTCATTTTATAAATAATTTAACTTTAATTGCAATGGAGTTAAGTTTGTTTAATTTGAGTTCATATGGAGTAGATATTTATCAATGAAGTTTTGTTTACGACCTTTTCATATGAATGTACCAAGCGTATTGTGCATGATTTATTTTGCAAATATTTTTCTTATTTCTATACATTAATATGTATAAGTTTTGTGTTGAATACTTTATTGTTTGAGGTATGTATAATAAAAAATAAAATAGTGTAAGTTTGGGCTATATATATAAAGAATTAGGGTCTCCTTGTGTATTTTTATAGAGTATTTTACCCTCCTCTCCCCCTACTTTATTCTTGATCGACCTACTCGATATTTGACTTGATCTTAGGGTTCAAGATCAGTTTGTATCTTTGATTCCTTTATTTTTCTTTTCTTTTCTTTATTCTTTATTTTAGGTTTAAATACATATATTTGAACACTAATTACATATTAATGTTAGATGTTAATTCATGCAATTTAGTGGTATTTACTGAAGGTCATGGAAAAAACTTTAAGTACATCATGAAAGTGCGATAATCGCATCATATGCGACCGAGAGTGACTAGTCATACTAGTCGCTCGGTGCAGCAAAATTTAAAAAATTCAAAGCTATGAAACCACAAGATCCTAGAAAATTTCTTGAATCATTTCATATAAATAACAAAGAAAATATAGGAATATCTCTTGAAGCGTGTTATGATCGAAGTCTCTAAAGCAAGAGAATGTCTATCTCAAGTCCAACCTGACAGAGGAGATGCTTGTGAGCGCGTTGATGAGATGCGTCCTTCTCGTAATCCAAGATATAGATCCAAGAACCAAATCTCCCAATTTAATTACATGAATTTTGAGGTCTTCTTCACGTACAAGGAGAACCAAGGAGGACGAAGATCCACGAGTAATCGAAATGGCAACACGATAGCGTAGCAATGACGATGGTCCTCTATAGGAGAAGAAGTGGACTACCACTCTTGAGAGAAAGAGAGGGGGTATGTCATGAGAATGAGAGAGAGAGATTGTAAATTATGTCTTTTTTGTAAAAAGAAAAGTTAGCCTCGCCTCTTCTTTTATATTATTTTGGGAGTTCATGGATCACAATCCATGTACTACACAAAAACAATGGTTGATATTGATTTGTGTTTATTCTAATGACCATGATTTTGTTTTAAAAAATACAAATTAATTTAGTTTAATTAAATATATATTGAATAACCATCAATATAAATAAATTTAATCAAATCAATACACCTAGAAGGATTATGAAGGACGCAAAGCTCCTTCCAAATGGGGGGGGGGGCACCTTGAGTCCTAATTCATGTGTGGTCATCCACACTTCCCATATGGAAGGGCTCCACTTCTTCCTATTATATGAGATCTCATGTCTCATATAATCATTCATTATTTTCAATAAATTTTATTGAAAATTATTTTAGGATAATAGTAGTCTTGCCATTGGTAATTGTAAACCATTTACAACCAAAATAAAATGTAAATTGTATTTTCAGTTAATTATCCAATGTGAATCCAATTCACATCAATATTTATAATACTATTTACAAATACATCTCTCTAATATATTATAAATCACATTTATAATATATATGATTAATATGGATAATACTATCCACATTATCTAAGTCCATGATATATAAATCATATTTATTTATCTTGGAGCATCATTCTCATGCATCTAAATAATATGAATAATATTCAAATTATTCACAATAATTAAATCACATTTAATTATCAATTTCGTAATGCTTAGATATACAATTTAACAATGGAATTATTCTTGAGCTCTTTTAATAATAACATGCTTTCTCAGTGGATACTTGGAGATAAGGACATGACTATTGTACTTTCTACCTATAGTGACTTGGATATTGAGACCATATCTCATATCCAGATCTCAAGAACCTATCAAAGATGCTTGATTAAATCAAATATGTAATCTAATCTTCTCATTTCATCTGAATCGTATTCAGATCAATGTCCAACATTTGGACTAAGATTAGATTACTTCTCTACCGAGAGGAGTCACTAAAATACAATCTTGTTTCATCACTCCCTCATAATGGAAGTGCCATGGTTATACAATTGTTTATGGTCACATCACACTTGAGTATTCCTAATACTCGTACATCCTACATACTGGAAGACCTAGAATAAACCTCAAGTTTTAAATCTTATTTAGACTGTCTTCTTCAGGATTTTATCATTAAGTTTCTCATTTGATCATTGGAAGTTGGTATCGATCATATATTTTCCAAAAGCATATATCATACCTAGGTATTTATCATATGTTTCCAAAAGAATATTTCAAACCGACACATTTAGTCAAGCTTCTAAAGCGAGATGATCGTGCACGAAATTTAATCCCAATATCTCCTGAGTGAGCTCATGTCTTCCGATTGAGTAATGAACCTATATGATCCCTTCGAAAATTGTATTACTCATATGCTCTTGTATGCACAACAACTTGTCAATATATAGACCTTGATTAGATCATCAACCTATCGGTCTGTCAAACATACATACTCAAACATATAGTAATACATTTGTCTCGGGTTAGAGGATAGCCTATATTGTGATAGTATGCAATATAGGTCTTGGTTATCTCGTTCTTGTTACGTCAACTCTTTGATCTAACTTATATAACACCTCTATATATATATTCCTATGCAGAGGACCTGCATCAAGAGGTCAATTATATATCTGCCTTTAGAGAAGAATTGCCATCTCCTTCTCAAGATGGAGATCCTCTATTAAAAATCATTTGGTGAGTCTTAATGTGTACTCAATCTAACTCTTTAGATATCAAGCTCTATGATTCAACCATTGAACCAATAGTTGTATGATCATTAATATGGGCAAGGTGCATTGCCTTAATTGTACTAAGAGACCTATAATGCAAATTTGTTATTCTTTATTTCATATGAAGGAACGATTTGAAATAACATTTATTTTATAATAGGTCATCATGGGCTCACATGTCTAACAATCTCCCACTAGCCCAAAGAGCCATTAATAGGCTAATATTTTAAACCCATACTCATGTGATAATCATAAGCTATTTAGAAAAATGGCTTGGTAACCTGACTAGTCACTTTGTTCCCGAAAGACTATGCTATGTCCTTTTACGGTACTTGCATATCTCCTGGTAATAGTGCTCACATCTAATGTGAATACTTCATCTTATGCAGCCAATACTCAATTTTGTTAAAGAAATTATAGTTTCTTTGGCATCACAATTCAATAATTGTTATAACCACTATGAAATTTCTATTATTCTTACCAAATACCCTTATTCCTGTAGATCTCTATTCTCTAAGGCTAAGACCCAGTCTTAAGTCTTATAAGGCATATACAATTAAGACCTTTTAGATCACTATCTACAAAGTCTTAAGTTCTTGAAGATAAGACTTTGAGATCACTATCTCAAAGGTCTTGTCATCTTTGAAGACAATGTTATTAATTCAATCAAGTTTTTTGTCTCCATAGTAAGATTAGTAACAGTTTACTACTCCCACAACATGGTAGACATCTGCCTTTTGTACACATCTAGCACAAAGCAAGCTTCTAGAAACTGATGCACAAGGGCAAGCAGTTTTAACATTCACTTCCTCAACTTTTTGAGGTGTTATTCCTTTAGATAGATTAGTACCATATCTAAAGGGAAGGAAGCCTTTCTTGGGGTTTTTCAAGAATGGAAAATGTCCAAGGTGTATCACTAATGTTACAGTTCCAATACCCTCTTCTCTTTGCTTCAGAACATCTTCAGAACTAAGATCTAAGAGGTATTCTTGAAACCGTTCATCTCAAGGTATGGAACAACCAGATTATAAACACTTATTATCGTCCTTATATCATTCCAAATGATTGGGATTTTATCTACATTTGACACGATGAAAACAATGGCACTCCTACTAAGCTTCACGTGGTTAATCAAGATTCTCTATGAAATCATAACCTTTATAATTTCATTATACCTGATGGTCTGACTGCTAGAAGCTTATTTGAGTCCATAGATGGAGTTCCTTGCACACCTTTCCTTTATTAACTATGAAGCCTTTGGGATACTTCATATGAATGTCTTCGGAGAGGTCTTCATAGAGGGATGCAATCTTGACTTCCATCTTCTTGATGTCATAGTCAAATTGTGTAGCTTTAGTTAGCAACATTCGGATGGGTTTAAACATGGTCACTGGAGAGAAAGTGACATCGCAAGCGATGTCTTCTCTTCATGTGTATATCCTGGTTATGATCTGTGTTTTGAAGTTCTCTACCTTCTCATAAGGTTCCCTCTTTCTCTTAAAGCATCATCATCTGAAGGTAGATCATTGTCATACTTGTCCGACACATGGAATCCATACCCTTTAGGTGGTTTATCACCCTCAAAATAATTTGAAGAGGTATAAGTGTTCCATCTTTACTTTTTTTTGGTTTTTAATTTAAGGAGCCTCGTTATCTTCTCACGAGTTAAATGAGTTGTTTTACTTCATTTTCATCTTGATTCTTAAGGAAGTTAACCTCTAAGAATTATATCCTTAGAGATGAAAACTTTTAAGAATCTCAAGGTTATAAAGTAGGTATCCAATACCATCATTTATATTCCAAATGAAGTAGCACTCTCTGGTGCTAGATTCCAGCTTACTTTCATCCATGACATGGTTACGGACCAAGTAACCAAAAATCCAAGTGTCCAACACTAGGCTAGGTTCCAAACCATAGCTTATGAGGATTTTCGGGTTTAGATTTGCATGGAATCTTATTAAGAATATATATTTCAGTCTACTACATATATACCTAGTAATTAAGAGGTAATTATACTAATACTCATCATTGATAAAATCACATCACACATGATTCAATTGCATCTCCCTACAACTCTATTGAGTTTAGGTGTATTAGGAGGAATGAGATAGGAATTAAATTCCGTTCTCTATAAGGTATTCCTTGAATTCATATAATAGGTATTTGCAACCTTGGTTAGATTGAATTCATTTCATCTTCCTTCAAATTTTGGTTCTAAACCAAAATTGTGAAATTTTTGAATATTTCAAAGGTCTCTAAGGCGAATGAGAGAAATCTTATGTCATAAAAATCATTATTTGATATCACATATAATTAATGTTTATTATGATATAGATGATCTGCATACATCAATATGTTTGAGAACTTGAATACCTTGGCATATTACACCATTCCCAGAGGAGGGTGCATTAGATATTTTTACTTTGAATATACTATTCATAAGTGTGTAATTTTTGAACCTTCAGACATCTAACATTCAATATCCTACTAGTATATTGATCTTATCAGTAGACATACATCAAAGGCTTGATTCTAGATCGTTGTCAAATGATTTTTATCCTCTATTTGATCCACTAAGGTTTAATTTTTCAGTATTTAGAAATTTTAATGAACCATTCATTAATTTTCTAATTTATTATAGTCCTCTAGATGTTAGATTACTATCTGAAAAATATCCATCATAACTCTGTATGATATGTTTATACCAGAATGTATATTTATTTCCGAAATTTCGAAATAAACAATGAATGTATTGTAATATCTAGGTCATAGAGAAATTCTATAAGACTAAGGGCTCTTCCACTAAAAATATGTAGTTTATCTATTCAATGGAGATAATTGCAAAAAATGCATCACCATCCATGTGGATGACTATAAACCTTAAGAAATTTTCTAGTTTTCTAAAACATATGCAACGAATTTCAAGTGTTATTAGAATAAAGATATACAATTATTAGAATTTGATCTTATCTAAGAAGTAAGTAAATTTCAATGATTATGTGTAGATGTGTCGATGCACTATCTGAGTCCTTCTCTAAGGATCCTATATTAGAGATAATCATACCGTTAATACATCAGCTTATTGCATTACTGGCATTCATCCAACTCTTTGGATGTCATATATGTAGAAACTACAGAAGTACAGTCAACTCTGTGACTTACTTCTCACTTGGGTTGGACCCATGCTTCCCTGTATTTCCTTCTTCTTTAAACAACCATTGCTAAAGACAAAGTATCTCTTAACATTTTGAGTACATTATCTCTTATCAATCCACCATTATGGATAATGCAGTGAGCCATGTCATTCATGGTTAAATGTCAAGAGCACATATGTATGTCAAAACATCTTCTTAGGTTTTATAAGGATTTTCAAAAATTACGATCATCATCGACATGATACTTCCAAAGCACATTCAATGAGTGATTAAGATTATAGAGGCATACAAATTCAAGGTTGTTGTCCTATTGACTATTTAATTGTCATTCCTCATTATTATGAGGAATCTTGCACATTGCGATCACATACATAATATGTCCAACTACAATTACAATATCTTGATCATTGATCCAATTCATGAAATTTTACTGGTTATTATTGGGTATAGTTTTGAGTGTGTTTAATTTGAAATAAGATAACTTGCATAAATACATATTTTAATTTGATTAAGGATTTTATATCAAAGTTTTATTGTCTTGTCACTCTGAAAGTTCATTCCCTTATTCACTTTTAAAGTAAGGGACATATTTACCGTCATATATCAAGCACTATCTAAGATATCCTTCTTACCTTTGTTATAACTCAATAATATGATAAACTGCTGGGATAAAAAGTAGAGGGAACTCATTCCATCTTGCAAGTCTATCTTCTATTTCCCAATTCGATCTTTAACACTCTAACCCAGCACCTCTAAGGTGATGTTGACCCGTTGTTGATTGACTCAACCATCAACAGTAATAGAACTCACTATTCACAATCTAATATCGCCCTAACTATATGTGGAACCAATATTGGGGTCACTACGCATATGACCTTAATCTTTTTGAGAAGCAAAGAGCCCGATCCATGTGTGCTTGTATGTAGGAGTTGTCACTTTGGACAGGCGTCACTTTCATACAATCCATGATGACTGGACCCTTCTTCTTAGCAGGAGACCAGGGATGTTATTCATATAATCCTTCGTATCCCATTCAAATTTTAGTTCATTATTGTGAATCATATTCACATAATCAATTCTTTCAAGGAGATTACAACTCTATTCATAATAGAGTGTTTATTTTAATTAGATCTAATTAATTTAAACATATTAAATTAATTATCAATCCAATTCAATCAACCAACAAATATTTAGGGTTTTCTTGTATTACTACATAGTATACACCCTTACAAGTACATATTATTTTGTATTTTAATAATTAGAGTACAACTTGACTTACTCATATTATTCTTTCCTCAAAAATGGATCCATCCAGTACACTCGAGTTATGTTGGGAAGGAGCATTTCCTTGACACCAAAGAAATAATTACTAAATCAAGATAACATACCCGGACTAGACACCTTCACCACTCTGATTGAGAACAATAAAAAATAATACCAATGTACTTACGGTTTTATCGATCAACTTTGATGACTGGTGTTATACTATATAATAATCACTTTGCAATGTTAGGCATCTAAAAACACTTTTGAGATCTTAAATTTCTAAGAATATTAATCAAACATGGTTTGCATGTAAAAATTATCCTACAATTATAGTAGGATAAACTAGGATTTCATGAAACATACATTCAATGGACAATGATGTTTAATCAATTATTTTCATAAATTTTAGGCTTCAAATTAATCAAGCAAAATTCATAATTTTTATGATTTTCATTGAATGATAAACACATTAAGTATAAAGATTTGATATTCCAATCATCATCCGACCCATCTCTACTAAATATGGAATATATTATAGAAACAAAGTTAGAATCCGCAAAATAAATTCGAGCAGTTCGCTAGTTTCATTCTCTACTTAATTCAAATGTTTATTTCAAGTTTCACAGTGGATAAATAGTAATAAAAAATCATTTTCTTATAGATCCCTGATTACATACAAAAATAATAGCGGGAATTCTTCGAATTTCAA
This sequence comes from Ottelia alismoides, assembly GCA_037367405.1. NCBI lineage: Eukaryota > Viridiplantae > Streptophyta > Magnoliopsida > Alismatales > Hydrocharitaceae > Ottelia > Ottelia alismoides. Next base: position 1,289,906 of record JAZKJV010003011.1, on the reverse strand, counting down.
TCATGCACTTTTGCTACCAATAATAAGCTACTGTCTTGGAATATATTTAGAAATTCTAAATACATTTTAAGCATAAAACATGCCCAAAATGTTCACAAATAGTAGGTTTTTATTTTATTGAAAAACCAATTCGAATATTGCATCTCATGCAAAACAATGAGTACCTCGCATCCGAAATACAAACCTAGTTCACCTAGAGTTTTAGATCATATCTAAGACCTTGACCATGGCTTTGATACAACTTGAAGGTTAAGGAAAAAACCTTATGTGCATCACGAAATCATGATGATAGCATCATAAACGATTAGGAGCAACTAGTCATACCAGTCCTCGAGGCAGCATAATTTAAAATTTTTAAAGCGATGAAATCACATGATTTGAGAACACTTCTCAGATAATTTCATCCTAACAAAGAATATATAGGAATGCCTCTTGAAACTTGGTTGTGATCGAGTCTCTAAAGCAAGAGACTGCATGTCTCAAGTCCGACATGATAGAGGAGACGCTTGCGAGTGCATTGATGAGACACATCCCTCTCGCAATCCAAAATGTTGATGCAAACATTGAATCTCCTGATTTCATCACATGAAATCCAAGGTCTTATTCATGTGTAAGGAGCACTAACAAAGATGAAGATCCGTGAGCAGTCGAAATGGCAGCCTGACAATTTAGTGGCGACGCCGATCCTCTCTAGGTCAAGAAGTGGACGACCACTCTTGGGAGAGAAAGAGAGAGGGGACATGTGATAAGAATGAGAGAGAGCATGTAAATATGTTTTTTGTATAAAAGATGAGCTAGGGTTGCTTCTTTTTTTTATAATATTTTGTGAGTTCATGGATCACAATTCATGTACATCACAAAATTAATGGTTGAGTTGATTTATGTTTCTTTCAATGGCGATGATTTCGTTGTAAAAATACAACAACAATTAATTCAATTAAAGTAAATATATATTGAATAATCATCACTACAAATTAATTCAATCAAATCGATACACCAATACGGATAAGGAAGGAGGCAAAGCTCTTTCCAAATAGGGAGGGGGTGCACCTTGAGTCCTAATTCAAGTGTGGCCATACAACCTTCTCATATGGAAGGGCTCTCGACTTTCATATTATATGAGATCTCATATATCATATAATAATTCATTATTTTCAACAACTTCTATTACAAATTATTTCACATAAAATAATTCCAAATTATTTTGTGACAATTACAATAATGCTATTGGAAATTGTGAATCATAGCTACACACCCAAAATAAAATGTAAATTCTTTTTCAATCAACTATGTAATGTGAATCTAATTCACATAAAAAATTAATTTATAAATAGTATTTACACATACCTCTCTCTAATATATTATAAATCAAATTTATAATATATTTGATTAATATGTATAATATTATCCACATTATTCGTATCCATGATAATTAAATAATATTTAATTATCCTTGGCCAACATTCTCATGCATCTGAATAATATAAATCATACTCATATTATTCATGATAATTAAAGCATAATTAATTATTAGTTTCTTAATGATCAGATATACAATTTAACAATGGAGTCATTCTTGAACTCTTTCAAGACCGATGCGCTTTCTCTGAGGACACTTGGAGATAAGGATAGGGTGATTATACGTATAGTGACTTGCGTATTGAGATCACATCTCAAATACAGATCTCAGGGACCTCTCAAAGGTGATTTATTAAATCAAAGCTGAGAGGAGTCACTAAAATCCAAACATGTTTCATCACTCCCTCAGATTGGAAGTTTCATGGTTATACAATCGTTTATGATCACATCACTCTCGAATATTCCTAATATTCGTACATCCTGCATACTAGAAGACCTAGAATAAACTTAAAATTTTAGACCTTATTTAGGCTATCTTCTTCAGGGTTTTATCATTAAGTATCTTATTTGATCATTGGGAGTTGGTATCAATCATATACTTTCCAAAAGAATATACCATACCTAGGTATTTACCATATACTGGTAAAAAGCATACATCAAACCTACAAATTCATTCAAACTTCCAAAGCGAGATGATCGTAAATGGAATTTGATCCCAATATCTCATGGGTGAGCTCATGTCGTCTCGTGCAGTAATGAACTTGTATGATCCCTTTGCGAGATCATATTAATCATATGCCCTTATATGCACACCAGCTCATCGGTGTATAGACCATGATTAGATCATCAACCTATCGGTCTGCCAAATGTACATACTCGAACATATATTAACACATATGTCTTCGGTTAGAGGATGCGTGCCTATATCGTGACAGTATATGCACACCATCTCATCGGTGTATAGACCATGATTAGATCATCAACCTATCGGTCTGCCAAATGTACATACTCAAACATATATTAACACATATGTCTTCGGTTAGAGGACGCATGCCTATATCATGACAGTATATGATATAGGTCTTAGTTATCTTGATCTCATTAAGTTAACTCCAAGACCTAACTTATCTAACACCTATGAATCTCTATTCCCATGTAGAGGACCAGCATCAAGGGGTCGGTTAGATATCAACCTTTAGAGAAGAATTGCCATCGTTTTCACAGGCTAAAGGTTCTCTCTTAATAATAATTTGTTAGTGCTTGACGAGTCCTCAATCTAACTCTTTAGATATCATCCTAGCACCAGCCTTTATGATTTAACCATTGAATCAACAGTTCTATGATCATTAAGATGGTCATGGTACATAACCATAATTGTACTAAGGGTCCTATAATGCAAAAAAATTATTTTCATCTCAGATGAGGGGATGATTTGCAATAACATTTATTGCATAATGACTTACCGTATATTTACATGTACAACATTTATGTGTATTTTACTAGTGATTTAAAGCCAAAATAGAGGAATAAAGGTGAATGAATGGATATTCATCAATGACCCATTACAACAAATCCTTGCGTGGTTAGCTTTAGATACACAATAAAATGCAAAATTAAGGGATTTAGATGGGGCATGTGATAGAGTGGGTGTACTGGATAGACATATTATGGAGGATTACAATCTAGTGTTGAATGAGAACAACAACCAGCTCCATCCAATTATACCAGCTGGGACATTCGAGTTGAAGCCCCATTTCTTAGAGATGTTGCCAAAGTTCAATTGGAATGCCACTGAGGAACCATAAACATTCCTACTAGATTTTAGTTAATTTGTGACAACCTAAGCCATCCTATGGTTGGTCAATATTACATTCGATTGAAGGATGCCATGTTTTCCTTAGTAGATGATGCATCTCATTAGTTGAAAAATCTCGAGGTTAGATGCACTAAATCGTTGTAGTTAAAAACCTATTTTTGAAGAAGTTCTACCCACTCTATAGAACTAATCATATGAGATCTAAGATCGCTAGCTTCTCACAGACTCCCCATGAACCATTCTTTGAGACCTGAGAGAGATTCACAAACTTACTGTAGAAATACCCATGCCAAGGCATTTTTAAGGTGATCTTAGTTCAAACCTTGTTTGTGGTTTGATCCCCAAGATGTAGGATTTAGTGAGTATGACTTGTGGGGGAATATATCTGATCTAGAATGAAGAAGTTGTATTGAAGATCGTAGAGAAAATGGAAGAAATGAGCAAATATCATTCCATGAGAACCTACCACGCATCTCCCTCACTCATATCTAAGCAAATTCTTTAAATTCTTCCCAATTTGAATCAGAATCCATGACTTGTATAGAATTTAGTTTTCTCTTTGAACAAAAAATAACATATTTCAATTTTAGAATCTGAGTGGTCTTTAATAATCCCTTTCTCTCATTCTCTTAACGGTGGAAATAAGAAAACCAAAAAATCGAAAAAGGTGTTTCTAAGATACTAGAGATTTGCAATAAATATATTAAGGTCACAATTCCATTCGATAAGTATATGGACGTGATACATACATTCCATAAGTACCTTAAGGTGAGATGCACATCTACAAGGACGAGCATGACAAAATAGAAAAATATGTTGAGAAGCACATATTGTTAGTACCCACTACTTACAATATTAAAAAAAGTTTCCAAAGAAATAAACGGACATGGATGCCCATTATGTGGTGAGACATGTTGATGACATAGTGTTTTCACACACTCTCTTAGACAATTGATCCTCAATTAATCTACTTCCAACAATCCTATATAAGAGGCTGAAGCTAGGACCTCTTAGGAAATCTAAAGCCTTACTCTAGTTTGCAAACAAGTTGGATGAGACTATATCGTGGACTTCATAGTCCTTGATATGGAACTCCCTAAGAATCGGAGAGACTACTTGATCATACTTGGTCAGCCCTTTCTAAGGACATCTGAGGCCTTATTTGACTACAAGGTCAGGAAGACTTAGTTCCAATCTCGAGAAGATGTGGAATTAGAGAGGATGTAAACCAACTGACAAAGACCAAATTTTGAATCCAACATTGAGTACTCTTCGTCAGAAGTAGGGTTACATCATGTAGACATAGTTGGGCCATGGAGACAAAACCCAGTAATGATAGATGAGTCTCTCTCACCTAGAGAGAATAGTGTACATGATGAAGTTTGAGAGATCCTTGAGAGCCATTTCACAAGCATTATACACTTGATTGATGTATCCCCCTACATCCTTGATCGCATAGAGATCAACCTAGGGACACTAGTTCCCCTTCCCTAGGGATAATTAGAGGATGAGGATGATGAGTCAGATACATCTTTTGTCGATTGCTTAAATACATTTAACGATCTGACTCCTGAGCCAAATCAATTGGTGGCAGATTTTCAGAGACCAATCCAACCACTGACACCACAAATCCAGATCCAATTGATCTAGATATACTTTATGATAACACCTTACTTGAGCTCAAAACATTACCAACAACACTGAAATACGCATTCCTTTCGGGATAAGAGAAGGAGTTTCCGATCATCATCAGTTCACGATTGACCGAGGAGTAGGAATCTCACTTGCCAGAGATATTGGAAAAAAAATGCCAAGGCGATAAGATAGAGAGTTTTTGATCTCCATAGGATCAATCCTATTCTATGTTTGCACCATATAGATCTTGAGGATGATGCCAAACCCTCTCGTAAATTCCAAGAAATTTAATCCAAATTTATGGGAGGTCCTGAAGAGAGAAATTGAGAAATGGTGCAATGTTGGTTTTCTTTATCCCATCTCAAATTTCAAGTGGGTGGCACACCTTCACGTGTCCTCGAAGAAGTTAGGAACCCATGTGGTCACCAACAATGATGGAGAGGAGATCGTAGCACAAGTACCCATGTTATGGTGTGTATGTGTGGATAACAAATGCTTGAATACTGCAATGAAAGAGGATCATTTTCCCTATTATTTTTTTTCATATTTTGGAAAGGTTAGCAGGAAAGAGTTCTTCTGCTTTCTGGATAGGTTATCGGGCTACAACCAAGTAGCAATTGCTCTTGAGAACTAGAAGAAGGCCACTTTCACATTCCCCTTTGGTAACGATACTTTCAGATGCATGCCCTTTACGTTATGTAACGATCTAGGTACTTTTCAAAGTACATGATTGTCGCATTCACCGAGAAGACCAATGAAGTCCTGTAAGTCTTCTTGGAGGACTTCTCAATTAATAAAATTCCTTTAACTCATGTCTTAAGCATCTGAATCAGGTCCTTAAAAGATCTTATGAGGTAAATTTGGTGCTCTCATGGGAGGAGAGTCACTTTATGGAGACATAAGGCAATGCACATCATCTCCAAGAGAGGACTGGATATTGACACTACTAAGGTAGACATGATCATACGACTCCAACCACCAACCAACATGAGACAATTGTGGTCTTTCCTGGAGCATGTTGGATTTTATATGAGATTTATTAAGGATTTTCAAAGGTCGCTTGACCGCAACTAAGCTTTTAAGAGATGAAAGAGTTCATTATCATCCACAAGTGTCTTGAGGTCTTTAAGAAATTGAAGAGAATGATCATGGACTCCCCGATCCTAAAAGCCCCACACTGATCTCTATCTTTTGATATCATGATGGAGGCCTCATATTTTATTGTTGGGAAGGTGTTAGGATAGAGAGGGGATAATATCCCATTCACATTTCACTATACAAGAAAAGTGATTGACCCTGCTCAGCGTAACTACATGGTTACAGAAAAGAAAATGCTTGCGGTAGTGTTCATCTTGGTAAGTTCAGATCGTTTCTCATTGGATCCAAGGTTTTTTTATTAATTGACCATTCAACACTAAACCATTAAGTGGAAAAGAAGGAAGCAAAGAAATGTATTCTTAGGTGGATTTTGCTCCTCGAGGAGTTCGACTGGGATATTAAATATAAACCTAGAGTAAAGAATGTTGATCACCTCTCCTGTCTCAAAATTCCTGATTATTCTGATGATAAATTGATTTGAGACTCACTGATGAGTCAATTTTCTCCATTGAAATACTCCCATGATATGCTAATATGGTAAACTATATTGTCTCCGAGAAAGTTCCTCAATATAGGCCTAATAGCAGCATTGACCGACTCAAGTCAGATTAGAGAAACCATTATCGGAAGGATCTGATCCTTTTCTTTGAGGGTCCGAAAGATGTCTGGAGGAGGTGTATTACTCAGGAGGAATATTAGAGTGTCCTTAATCACTATCATACCTTGTAGGTAAGAGGACTCCACTCGGGGAAGAGGACCACATGGAAGTTACTGCACTACGACTTATACTGCCTGACTTTATTTCACGATGCTCTCATCTTCGTGAAGTCGTGTACAATATGATAATGAATGGGTGGTTATGTTGGTTCCAGAGATGAGATGTTGATGAAGTAAATCATCATTTGTGATGTATTCAACACTTCGGGCATTGACTTCATGGGTCCATTCTCTGTTAGCCATGGATTTAAGTACATGCTTCTTGCGGTAAATTATTTATCAAGGTGGGTAGAGGCTATCCCAAATCGAGTTGCAAATTGTAGGATTGTTTGTAAGTTTATGAGAGAGCACATTATTTCTAGGTTTGGGGACCCCAAAGTACTGATATCAAATGGAGGTAACCATTTTATGAATAGAGAATTTAAAAATCATGTGAAGGGTTACGATAACAAACATTATGTTGCTAGTCCATACCACAAACAGACCAATGGCATGGTAGAGATGTTGAGTAGGGAGGTTAAGTGCATATTACATAAGCTCGTCTGCCTAGTTAGGATGGATTGGTCCCAATGCTTAGACCAAGTCCTTTAGTCTTACAAGACGACTTATGAGACACCATTGGAAACCTCCCCGTTTAGGATGGTATTTGGAAATCTATGTCATTTTCTCATCGAGTTAGTGCACATATTTAAACGAGTAATTAAGAAGGTCAATTGGAATACACACATGGGTCAGAAACTGAGAGAGATATATCTGAATGAACATGTGGAGATCCGAAGTGTAAGGTTAAGCGTAGGCATGACATATTTATTAGATGAAAGACATTCATTCCATGACAAAAGGTATGTTGTTCAATATAAAGTCCAATTGTATGGACACATATCTTGTCAGTGTTGTACATAACAATGGTAGTGTTGGATTTTAGATCTTACAGATGGAGCCTAAGCATTCCTAGTGAATGGACAACTGCTGAAGCACTTTATTGAACCAAATGAATAGTTAGTCCATGTTGAGGAGATTATATTCATGTGTGTGAAAAATTTAGAAAACACACCTATAACCTTGCATCAGACCTTGTAGCAGTAATCTTGAGCCATCAGCAACATCCGAGAAGATTCATGTTCCTTTCCCTTCGTTCATTCTCCAGATCTCATCAGACCACACTCCCACACTTTCTTACTTAGGCTGATCAAAGCCTATGTATAGGAGAGCATATGCCTGTTGTATATTATCCACTTCTTTTACTCATTCATACCTTGCCCTCAATCGCCTCATTTTTGACTTATTCAATAATCAGGCCTTCAAAAACCTAAGTATAGGAGGGTCGATCGACTTCTATTCTTTTCATTCACTTATGATTAGTACAATTGTGTTTTTTTGTCACTTAGTGATATAAGGACATAACATAAGCTAGGTATATAGGGGTGTATATATGAAATATATAATGAACATAGCAAAAGCTAAGCATAAAGGGGTGTATATATGTAATATATAATGTACCAATAGCTCACACTTTTAACTGGTTTGTAAATAAATATTAGAAAATGGATAATCATTTAGAAAATATGTATAATATGTAAAATACTTGAAAATACTTGCAAAATATGTATAATTTGTAACCCTTGTAAAATTATAACATCCGGATTCGAATGAACTGAAGCTCCTCTCAAGAAGAGGCTGTTGCATGTAAGTTTGGATCTCCAAATTGGAGATATCCAAAGGTACACATCCCTCTCCTCTTTGCTCTAATTAAATCCAATGTTGGAGCCTCTAATTCAGTTTTTTCCCTTTTTATGTGTTGTCCAGCATCTATTTTAGTCGTTGTTGCATGTTAAATGAAGCCGCAAATACCCTCCAAACTTAGAGGACAAAGGTACAATCTTTTCCCCTCCTCTTGCTGCCTTCCATGCATGATTCAGTCTCTTAAATTGCCTCTGAAATAAGATGAGAATGTGAAGTTTTAAATGGAATTCGTCAAAACTTTACAACCATTATATATGCTCTTTATTTCTTAAATTTTTAAGGATAAAAATTTGGGTTTAGCATGCAAATTAACGTAAGTTCAGAACATTAATTAGCCACAGTTTTTAGCAATGGAAGATGGAAATTTAGGGGAAAATGACATACATTTTTGTGCTAAAAACAATCCACTAATTATACACTAATCTCATGATGAAAAATATGAAAAATGAGGGGGTATATTGCATGTATTTAAGTATGGAATCAGATCACAATAACTTTAGTTTTCATGCATGAATTACAGAATATTGGGGATGAATTAGCATGATATTATGTCTTAATTCAAACTACTAAGTAGCCCTTTATCTTAATAGAAAAATAACAAATTTGTAATGTCCATCATGCAATTAAGACTTAAAATTCAAACATATAATTGCTTTAGATTTTGTATGATTGAATAAGAAGAAATTGGGGACGAATTGCACGGAATTAAATCAATTTCAAATCATTGTTTAGATATGGTATGCATCAGAGTTCATGACTTGAAAGTCGGTAATTTTAATTAAAGGGGTATTTTGCATTTAATTAATTATAAGTCCGATCATTGAAATAATTATAAGCTTTAGAATTTCGAAATTTAGTATCCAAGCCAAATTCAGACCTATGAATAGATTTCATATTTCATGATCTTAAAAATGAAAAATTAGGATATTCGAATACAATTATGACTTAGAGGATTTTATATGAATTAAATTCGGATTTTAGACAAATGTTTAGGCTACAAGATTCTGTTTGGAAAGATGGAAAACTGGGATCTTATCTGAATTTGATCTCAATTTAGACCACTAATTAGGCTATAGAATTCATGCTTTGGAAGATGAAAAGATCTAGAGATTTGTGCATGAATTTAATAATAGAATTCAGATCAATAATTATGACAGTGATATTGTAAATTAAAGAAGATATTCTAAATTCAATTATAAATATTAATGCTATTCTCCTTTCAATTCAATAAATGATATCTGAAGACCATTATGATCAATGATACTCAAATTAATTCATTTGTATAATATATCATCTAAATATTATTAATTAAAAAAATAAGTTAGTTGTCTTAGAATGAAATAAACTCAAATTCCAGATCGCCGATTAATTCTAGAATGCAGATCTAATAAACAAGCTTCTAATCTCATGATCCGAAAAATGAAGAATATTGAGGTATTTTCACAAAAGTGACCTATAAGATTTAGATCAATAATAATGCCACTAAATTATGCGTTAAATAATGAAAAATAGAATTTCTACATCGAATCAAATCAGATCCAATGAATACCTGATGATCTAAAAAATTTTAGAAATGATAAACTATGACCATAAAGATCGATCATAGTCATGAATCTAATAGTTTAGGAATATTCTAAATATTATAGATCACTATTGACTGAATTAACAAAAGACCTAGATCTGTACAGTTAACCATCATAGAGATCGAGAAAGCATGATGAATCAAGTCAGGAATAGTGATTCAATGATGACTAATAATGCCAGTCATGGTGACCCTTACACCTATCTGCGTGAGGGTGCATGACTCTAAGCTGGGAGGGATATAGGAAGCCCAATTAGGGCAGCAATCGCTTAGTGTGCGGGTCTAGGATCATAGTCTTTTTCTCGGTTTTTTGCTAGCTCTCGAAGTGTTTACGTCTCTCTGGGATCTAAGGTTTTCTTTTAAGGCTAGTTACAATGACCCTTGTTCTTTAAGGTACTTAGGCTGGAGGGCCCTCAGTTTTGGTTTTTCGAGCTCGTTAGCCTGTACCGTTCGGGTTGTTTTTTTTCTCTGGAGTGACTTTTCCGGAGAGTCTCTTTCACCCATTTCAGTGGCATAGTTTTGGAGTAGACCTATCCCTTTATCGGACCACACTTGCAATAAGAGGGCGAGATGGAAGAATCTTTTAGGAGACTGCCTCACCACTTGAGGTATGGTTACCATTCCACCAATAGGCTTGGTGATGGCTACATCTGAATCCTTTATGGCTACATCTAAATCAGTTACAGTTGAATTTGGAAGAGTCACAATTGAGCTTGGAATTTATTATAAATAAGTTGGGCTAGAGTTGAGATTGAGGTCGGCTATAGTTGAGGTTGTTATAGTGAAGCTTGATTTCAGATGACTTGAGTGTAGTTGAGCTCGATTGCAATTGAGCTCGATTTCAGTTGAGCCAGTTATTGTCCGATAGTAGTTCCTAGTGAAGAGAAGATCATATTATCATTCATTCTTATCAGAAACCGAGCTACTACCACAGTTGTTAGATGTAGCTAATGGCTGTGTTGGGAACTTAGTTAGGATGCATTTTACACCATCACATGCCTATGGAGGCACTCCAACGCTAAGGATTCCTTACTGCCTTAGAGTCACAGTGTGACGTCTCACCCAGATCAAGACCACAGATTATCCACTGAGCTTGAGAAATTCAATAAGAAAAGAATCAAAACACCAGACTCGTCATCTACATTTATTATGAACCATCCACATGATTCATAAACATCGAAAAGAGATCTAGATCACATCGATCATATTAATCATTAAATCATGAGATTTTTACCCGGCATACCCTATAATCTTTGTCAATTACCTCTACGACCTTTGAAATATCCTAATTCCTCCCTCACCCCCGTAAACTTGTTAACCTTTACCCTAAAGACCCTGTGGTTAACCCCCATCCATTTAACTGTTAAAACTAACCGGATTCTGTTATCTTCTTTACATGATACCCATTTTATTTATCAAATTTACGGCAAGTGCCATTCCCTCCCACTATCCATCTCCAACTGAACAATTCCAACCCGAAGCACCCCCTCCCCCCTCCCAGTCGGACCTCCCCTGTCGTCGGTCGAAGCTCCTCCCGCTGCGAAGCTCCCCTCCCCCGGGCGGCGCTCCCCCACTGCCTCTCCTACTCAAAGCTCAAAGCCGCACCCCCGACGACCTGCGAAGCCCCCCTCCCCCACCCCATCCCCCCATACACAGACCTTCCCCTGCTCGGCTGCCACCGATTGCAGCCCCACCTCAGCCTCGGAGGCCCCCTCTCGAAGCCCCTCCCCCGCTGGAAGCCTCACCTCCGCCTCGGAGGTCCCCTCCCGAAGCCCGGTCGTCGATTGGAAGCCCCCCTACCCGCACTCCTCCCGTGCGATGCCCCCCCCCCCCCCCCCCGCCCCCGATGGAAGCCTCACCTCTGCCTTGGAGGCCCCCTCTTGAAGCCCCTCCCCCAATGGAAGTCTCCACATGCGAAGCTCACCCCCCACCCCCCGAGGCCTACTCCCCCCGATGTCTCTGAGCCCCACCCCGCCGTCGATTGGAAGCCCTCCCTACCACAGGGCCTGCTCCCCCCGATGCCTCTGAGCCCCACCCTCCGTCGATTGGAAGCCCCCCTACCCCCAACCCGACCTCCCTCGCTCCCCCGCCTCCACCTGCAAAGCAGCCCCCCAACCAACATGCACGCATGCCCCGCCCTCCACCTTCCCCTGCTTGAGTCGTTCTCTAGCGCAGGCCGCCTCCCTCGACCCCCTCCAATCTCAGGCAGAACCCGGTCCGGTACACTGCCAACCTCCTCTAGTCGAGCCTCCCATCGGTGCTGTAGTGGGAGAGGAAGCTGAGAGAGGAGGGAGAATTATTTTTTCCTTTTATTGGTTAATTCTGGTCGTCCGATCATTGATTGGTTAGATTAACTCATTTTTAACCCAAGAAAGTTAACTATAGATTTGTCAATTTAATGGTAGGGTTCGTGGGGTAAGACGGAGCAAGTTTACGGGGGTGAGGGAGGAATTACGATGTTTCAGAGGTCGTAGAGGTAATTGACAAAGATTATAGGGTTTGCCGGGTAAAAATCCCTTAAATCATTAAGATATCTGGATCACCTCAATCATTATAAGCATTCATTAAAGACAATGATTAGATCAGAGACTCATCATCCATATTGCTACGATCAATCAATCAAGATTTATAATTAATAAAAAAGGGTTGATATCTTAAATATAGATCATATAATCTCTGTATAAAAATGATAAATATGGGTAATGAAGGAAGGATGAATAATCTGGGAATTTACATACCGAATAACTTAAAAAACTATTTCAAATGCAAGTAGCTCATTAAATTTTAATTGCCACACAATAACTACTTGCTTTCTTTTAGAGCCACCAAATTTCCTGTTATTGAAAATTAATTAGACATGCTTAAGATTTCGCTGATGTTTCTTTTCTTCCTATTGCATAGATTGCAAGCAAAACACCTACATCATGGTATCGGGAGGATTGAACCTCAGCTTTCGCAGTTACTATTGTCGGGTACATATGTTATAGTTTTTGTTCAGGATATTGTAAATATTTTTTTCTCTTCTGCTAAAATTTCGAACTCATGTATATAATGCAGTTTCTATTATTACATGATAAAGTATTTGGATATTTATGCAACATAAATTGATGACACATTTTTAGTTTGTGACTTGTTAGTTAATATGAATGTCATTCAAAAACTAAATGTCAAAAATTTTCCTTGAATTTCAAGTACCTAATGCGACCTCTAACGAACATGATACTACGAGTGTTATGTAAACGGGTATCCCAGATCTGCGGGAACGAGCACCACAAAAAAATTGTAAAATCTTGTGAAATTTGTATACTCTATATAAAGGTTGTAAAATTGTATATATTATCTGGTTTTGTATATTTTTGTCAAAATTGAGGGGTACAACAAAATTTTGAAATTAAAAAGAACATAATAAATAAATAATTTTTTTGAAAATAAATAAATTTGGAACTAAGGTTTTCTCCCTAACACATGTACTTCACACAAGACTTGCGTATCAAGCTACTCAATTTTGAGAAATTCTTGACTTTAAGTCTCATCACTCTTATTCGTTAGGGTTCTATTACTTGATTAATTTAACTCCCTGGTTTGAATATATATATATATATATACTATATCACATGTAGAATCTTTATATTTAAAATAATATGACTTGCACCACACATACACGAGTGCATAGTTCTCGTAATGAGTCATCGTTTTGCCTAAGGCAATATGAATTGAGAACTTAAACTGGGACTCGATTTTATGACATTCGAGGATGGAAAGGAGGCGAGAAGTGCCTCATGAACCTTGAGTGTCAAACCATAGTCACTGTAGGGACAAGGATCCCAGTACTACCTTGATTTGACCTAGGTGCCAATGTGCATAAAAAGCTTATAATTTATGTATCATTATGTGCCAACATGGTAAGAGCTAAGTAGCTAGCCAAGCCCATATTATGTTATGAAATAAAAATATCAAAATTTTAGAAAAATAACTTAAAAAAGGGCTTGAGAATAACTGGCGAATGCTTCTAATCTTTTAAAAGTCCACACGGATCATACAGAAGTATGTCACAATATCGCCTCTTCCAAATGCAATTAGACCACGAAATAAGGGCTGCAAGAGCACAAAAAGGACCATGCATCGTAAAACCTATAAGAATGGGTGTAGAAGTATACACCTTCTTAGAAGTCAGGTTCTACACCAAAATCTTTGATTGCCTAAAGGTCTGAAGTGCCTTGCTCTTGTGATTCATCATGTACAACGAGGCCATCTTAAAGTAATCCTAAATAATATGTAGAAAATTCTTGGTATCTCCCAAAGACAGGACCCAAGAAGAGTCCCAATAATCATCATGGATGTAGTGAAGTGCCTCCTTCGTTCCTGTGAATATCTTTATTGAATGCTTCACATATTGTAACCTGAACACATAATGCTCATAAAACTCCATGTTGGCTCACTTGGGATCCCCAATGAGACCCTTCTGACTAAGGATATTCATCCCCATCTGCCTCATGTGTCCCATTCCCAATTTAAGCGATAGAAATGTTCTTTGAGAAATGTACCTTCCTACATATGTAGAGGGAAAAAACATTGCTACAACAACAAACTGTTGGTTAGAGACTTTATCATGTACAAACTTTCAAATCTCAACCATAAACCGACAATGTAATCCTAATCGGCAACCTTAGTGTAATCTCACCCGCCAAATACAACATGATCATTGAGTGTACCTTCTCTTCCTGCACCACTAACTCGAATGATTCAAGTCCCTTCGCCACCAGATGCATTGTTGCTTCAATAGGTACTTATCTTGATCTACCATAAACTGAATTTGTTCATTCTTGTGAATTTCATGTTCTTCAGATTGTGCGATGTGATCTTGTTTGATGATTTTGAAGAAACCTGATGCAGTGATACCAATTTGTTACAAATCGCGGAAGTAAAGCATGCACAAAAGATCAAGCAAGCAAGCGCCAAGACATACAGATTTACAAGGTTCACTAGTAACTAGGCTATGTCCTTGGGCAGTGGTGATCAATTTTCACTGTGGAGAAAGAAGAATACAGAGGAAGCAAAAAGTTGTAACCCTAGAGAGTTTATATGCTACACCCATACATACAAATCCTTGAAACAAACATATCCACATAATCGAATAGTAAAGGAACTAGTCCTAAAATTTTCTACTAGTGGCGCTGCCCCCACACCATGTCAGATGGGTAAAATTTTCGCTGAATAGAAAACACGTCTGCATCGTGAATTAACGAGGGGGTAACAAAGTCCAATAGCTAGAAAGATTGTGATTCCCCATGAGGATGAGGATGTTTTTCAAGTGCTCCGATGGTAGCGTTGTCGATAAGCATGTGAAGTAGCTGCTAATTATTACTTCGGCTTGTAGCGATTGATTTCACTATACGTGGAAAAAAGAAATTATAAAGAATACCAAATTACAATTTTTATAGTACTCACATTACGAAGGGATTCCAAAGACAAACATATTCAATTACCCAAACAGAAAAAACTATTAATATAATTTAATTTGGGTTCAAAGAATATCAACACTAACATTCGTTGATAACACATTGAGGAGAATCTACATGATACAAAAGCAGTGGACAACTTCTTCCAAGTTCATATCTTCTAAACTTTAACACATGAAAAAGGTGGTTTCTATCATATTTTTTTATTCATGATAGAATTCTTTCCACCAACTAAAGTCATTATATCACCGACACCTTCATATAATTTCGCACTGTACCTAAAGGCCGGTAATTAGGGATGGAAACAAACATACACGATTTTAGGAATATAGTATACATATCCATGTTTAGAAATTCGGATAGGATACTTAAACATATTACAGACGAATGAATAAACTGAAGGTTCATATCCATAAATACAAATTTAGATAAGTAAAACAAATACTCTCCTTGTGCGGATATTTAAACAAACAAATGTGATATATTTATGAATCATAAACATTACTAACATGTTTAATACCTTATATATCTAATATTAAAAATAAATTCTAAATAATAGTTCCTTAACGACGAAAAACTACTAGAAGGAGAAATTACGAGGGAGAACTCGATAAAATTAGTTCATGATATTGTAATATTTATGTATCCGGTAAGACTTAAAATAAATATCGATAAAATAATATGGGTCAAATGGGGCTGCCTCCAGGGGTAGCTAACTTAGCTACCCCCGTCCCATTTTCTCCATGATTTTATTTTTTTTGAAAATTCTTCCATGAATATTCATCACTATATCCCTATATTTTGTCATTAAAATTTCGTGTGAAACAGAGACTCCTACGACCTCCATACTGACAGTCATTTTTTTAACGGTAATATGATTTTTTAAATCGACCTCGTTTGGATGGAGGTCGTAGGAGTCTCTGTTTCGCATGAAATTTGAATGACATAATAATGAATTTACACGATTTTAGATTTCAAAAAAAAAAATAAAAAAATTGTGAAAAAGGGACAAGGGAGCTAAGTTAGCTCCCCCTAGGGGGCATACACATTTTACCCAAATAATATACATTTACATATTTATTCCAAACATTTCCATTCATATTCGTTAGATGAAAAATTCGAAAATGCATACTTGTCAAATCTACACAAGAATAATGCTCACAGACGGGGAGAAGAATGATCATGGTCTTATTAGGCCTCAAACCTAATAAAAACACGGTAATGAAGGGTTGGCTTGGGTACTCCACAAGAGAACGAGCAATGGTCAAGAGTTGGACTCGTGCACGAGGAAGGCTCGGGTGTCTTGGCGGGGAAGGATGGGCAACGTGTTGGGAGAAAGGCTCAAAGTGTCATGGCAGGGAAAGGAGGAGAAGCAATGGTCGTGGCCAGGAGAGGGACATGAGCAGCATCATTGGCATAGTAGTTGGGGCAGGGGAAAAGGGGAAAGGAGACCAAATCCTATGATGATATAATTGTTTCATTAAGGAAACTTCTTATCGACGCCTCTTCGCAAGCCCAACAAGCTCCTGCATCAAAATGACATTGTTTCCCAGTTAATCCAATGAACCCGACAAAGTGGGACATCCAAGCATATAAACTCTGTCCTCCTTAACCAAATTACTAATTTGTTAACATATACTTTCCATCTAATATCAGCATAATATTGCAAAATTCAAATGATTATTAGATAAGATTATCACAGAATCTAATTTCCGTGACCAAGGCTTCGATGAGGCCTACAGATGCAAAATCTAGTCAAGGAGAACAACTCAGACACAGAGAGAGTAGTACAAATGGACACGATCTTCCGTGTCAAAATGTGCACGGATAAAGAATTACATTTGGCAGTTGCTGAGAATGATGAAGATAGAAACTGTCACATGTAGTGCAATGGCATCAAAATTGCATTTACATATGCTATGCTTGGCCATTTAGTCATATCGATACCGCAATCCATCGTCATGCTTATATTTCGTTACGTACTCTTTATCTGAGGACTTCTCTAAGGAGGTCATTGCACTGTCCTCACAGCTTCAGAATGAAGGCAGTGTTCAATGGCCTATGATCTTCTAATGCATCCGAAATATCTGAGAATGACATGCTCATTGAAGGAACATCAATTTGCAATGTTTTCTTACAAGACAATCGGCTGCTCTCCTTCCAATTCAGATATAACAATAAGCGAGTCGGTCATTTGAAGAGAAAGAGGTTGTGATTTATCTTTGGGGTTCAATACCTGGTTATTCATGCAGAAGAAGCTGGCTCAGACTTAGTTTTTGTAGAAAGAAAATTAAGGAAACTGGTATTATGTGTGACTGTAACACACAACAGGTATTCAGAAGAAAACACTGTTACCTTCTTCTTGTTCTTCACAAATCCAATTGCAACCTCCCTACGCAATAGTGCCCTCTCAGACAGCTCAAAAAAGGACGGTGTCTCGCCTTCTTTCATGTAAAGATCAATGTCCTGGGGTGAAAACAAGGCATGCAAATCAGACAAAGGACCATGGAAACTGAAATAACAGGAAACACGAGGTCTTAAGTATAAGATTTATCATGCAACTCTTCACATATTTATATAAAAGAGGCAAAACGGGAAGTTACATGTACAACTGCATACTATGAATATAAAAATATAGACAAAACAACTAATGCAATAACCAAAACACTATCTGGCACTTCCCCTATAATTAGAGCAAATGTATCCATCATAGCAAATGTATCCCTCATACTCAGAGTGGAAGAACAAAAAAGCTGGTCTTGCGAGAAGCGAATCTCAACATAAAATACAAGAAGCATAAATATAACAATTCAGGATCATATCTCTAGTAGAATAGCTGTTCCGACACATTTTGTCATTCCAAATAACGTTTATCAAGTATAAACAAAGCACTTATTATCACACCATCTCCATTAAAAACAAGATGGCAATATGCATATTAAAAACAAATCTCACGGGGGCTTTAACAGTCGTATAAGCCATATCTATTGAATGATTCGACATTGCATCAAACAGACAATATAATTCTATGCATCAAACATGCACAGTGTGTTCTTGCTCTTCCATGTCAAAAAGCTCTTGACAATAAAAATGCAATACCTCATGGCAGACTTCTCATCATTGGGACCCTGTAGTCTGCATTGGTATATATGGAAAGAGGATACTGAATTGTATTATCGAGAGACCCTGTGTTTCTCTTATAAAGAGAGGAGAACTCCTGATGGGCAAATTACGTAATAGAGATGAAAAGAAATAGAAATAAGTAAAATAGGAAAAAGATAAAAATATATTTCAACACTCCTTAAGATGGAGCATGGATGTCAATAATGTTCAGCTTGGAGCAACATTTTTGAAACGGTCCTCGCTAGAGCCTTGGTAAAAGCATCTAATGTTGGTTCCGCTTAGCAGATATGAGAAATAGAGATAAAGCCCTTGTGAATCATATCACGAGTGTAGTGATAATCCACCTTAATGTGCTTGGCCTATCATGGAAGGCATCGTTGTTGGCAATGAAAAGAGAAGTCTGATTGTTGCATTGTAGATGCATGGGAAGAGGCGTGTCAATAGCTAGGTTAGTCAAAAAGGATCTAACCCACATCATCTCATTGCTTCCCTGTGCCATGGCTCTGTACTCTGCACTGATCTAATAACCACAATCTACTCCTTGCTCTTCTATGACACCAAGGAGCTATCAATGGAGCAAAGCCTGAAGTAGATTTCTTGTCCTTAGGATATCCTGTATAATCAATAATTATACATGATGTAATGGTGAGAGATGTCCCCCTACTAAAGAGCAATCCTGTACACGGAGATGTCTTCAAATATCTCAAAATCATGTGAATTACATCCATATGTGTCTGCCTCGTCTGCTCCAAAAACCGGTTAACTTTGCTCATGGAAAAGGAAATGTCTTGCCTGGTAACAGTCACATATAGGAGCTTCCATACAAGCTCCCTTTATCTCCTCTTATCCACCTATGTTCTTGATTATCAATTTCACTTCCACTTATTTATTTCAACATGGTATCAGAGAAAATCGATTTTGAGATCATAAGATGTAATTAGTGTATAACATCTAGTTTTTTGTTCTAGATTTCGTCCCTTTGGATTTTATTGGTGAAGTTTGTTTCCTGAAGTTGGTTCAGCAAAGTTCTGCCGACGTTTCATCTCTTCATCTTCTGCGCAACTCCATTACTGGCCGAACGATGTTCTCAACAAGTTCTGGAGGCTACAAAGGGGCGGGTTCTGTTCAAATGATGTGCTAATGATGAGTTTTAGGCTGGAACCACCTTATTCTCTCAAAGCGATCTCGATCAAGAGAGAAAACCATAGCATACACGATGATGATGGGCATATCAGAGATATCAGGACCATCTCTCTCTCTCTCTCTCTCTCTCGAAACTCAACAAATCCATACAGGTCTTCATGGCGAAGTTGGGTACTATCTAACCCTCCACAAGAAGACATCGTTGCTTAGCCCCTAGCACTGTCTCTAGAAAGCGCACCCATCCCTCGATGACGCATGAAGGAAAAACCTAACCCCAACCTTGTGATGGTGGCGCCACTTTCTCCTCCGGACTCCACCTATGTGCACCTCCAATGTCGTCACACCCGATTGCAACTAACTTCCAATGGAGCCTCTAGGCAGCATCCAATTGTCATGTGGAGACGCTCCATCCTTGAAGTTGTGAACAATATGGGTTTCCATCCCATGGGGAACCCTAATCGTGATCTGGGGAGGAAGAGGAGATCGATGCCCTATATGGGGTTGAGAATCTTTCCTTTTTTTATCTCTGTGAGTGGGGATGCGTCACTCATTTGGGTCCAATTGGGCTCTTTAAAAAACAAGGTCAGAGGGAAAAAGAGGGGAATATCTGATTGGAAAAAAGGGACGACCAATTTAAAAGAAGGCTGATAGAAAAAAGAAGAAAAAGGGGAAACCAAAATAAGAATTGAGCATCTTAAAATAAGATAGAAGGGAAAAACAAAAAACATAAATTTGCATGTTTTATTTTGTTTCTCCCATCTTGAAATATATATTCTTATTCAGAGTATAGGAGAAAGGGGGAGTGAGAGAAGGTACATGCTTTTACTTGAGATATATCTACATGTATTTTTGTGCCCACAATATTCTACTAACGGTCATAGTATGAAAAAACTAGCTTGAAGGAGACCGAGGCGTACACCTCGAGGCGAGGTGATCCTATTTAGCCTCAAGGCGTGCATCTCGGTCTAGTATAGTGAGGCGTGTGCCTCAGGTGACCGAGGCGTAAGCCTCGAGGCAAATTTATTTTTTAAAGTATTTTTTTTATGATTTTAACGTTTCATTTGGTAGTTTGAGAAGCTTGTAAATATCTGCTTGTTTCAGATAATGATTATACAAGATAAATGCCTAAATCTAGTGTTTCTTTCGTGCTCATAACTTACTATTTACTATTAATTATGTCGAACTATTAAGCAAACTCTTACTGTTTCACTCCTGATAAATGAATTCATCAATATCAAATCCAACAATACTCATAAACTTAACAAACTTTGCAATGTATCAAGCAAAAAATGGGTAGGGTTCACGATTTTTCATGCTGCCATAAACAATATGTTAGACATAACATAAATATCGTCGATATATATTAATTATACTTTCAATTACAAAAATATATTTCAAAGATTCACTCGAAATGGATATGATTCACAGTTTCTCATGCGATCACATATTATATGTTAGACACATAACATAAATTTCTTTAACATATATTTAATCGTACTTTGAATTACAACAATATTTCAATGTATTGTTTATTTCTTTCACAACATTTATAGACAATGAATTCCTCTTTGATTGGATGAAAATATGTAGAACGGGATATGATGTTGTTCTTTCTTCTATTTTGGGGTTCTTATCTCTATTATTTCATTATATTGTATAGTGTTAATTACTATATGTAGGACAGAGAACATATAAATACACTAACATATATATAATTATAGTTTTATGTATATTTTTCTCTATAAAATAAGGCTTATGTTGCGACTACCTCGAGGCTACGCCTTGCCTTGATTATGAGGAAAATGCCTCGTTCTGCCTTTCATTTATTCAAACCTTGCTCATCCTTAATAAAAGTGACCAGATACCTATCCCTGATTATCGAGTGTTTATCCTCGACATCAGAAGGACGAATACTTCATCGGATGCCTATCCCCGATTGTCAGGTATCTATCCCGACATCAACATGGACTACTTTAGCATGGGTCATCTCAGAGTACTACTTCCCATCCATAACATAACTGATACTCCAAAGGAATCCTGCTATCAGCTGTCTTCACTGAGCATTGAATTATTCCACACATTATACTGTGTGACTTCTCTCCATGTTGGCTTCTTCTAGCGACCCACTCTAGCCATGACATGGTCGTCGCAATGACTATTACGTACATGACCTGATCATCGTAGATCCATCCTTGTGCGGGGTTTTGTACTAGCAGCAACTACTCTGATCGGGTCTCTTCCAATCCCTCTCAGGTGAATCAAGTGAAAATGTGTTGTATTTTCTTCTGTTGCAAGCTACAATTTTATCATCTCCAGATTGAGGGGGGGGGGGGCGGTGTTGGAGTATGTAATAGTGGGGTAATTGGATCTCGGAGATATTTATTTACCTCCCACTCATGTTTAGACCCTCATAAACTAAAATTGGGACTCCAGTCTATCTATGTACTATAAGAAGCCTCACACCCCTATACACATTGAGAGATTCACAACAGAAGATCTGGCCTTTTGGGGACTTTTCTTGTCATTTTTTAAATCATAAGCACGATAATTTTAGGGGCTTAGGTTGCTCCTTTTATTAATGAAAAAGATAAGTACATGAAACTCAAAATAAAGGACTAGTCCTTACTAGAAGTGGCCAACATGACCCTGTTTAAATTAAGAGTGTCCAACATGGCCTTGATTATAGATAAAATAAATTAAGAAAGGCCAACACGACCTTGACCCGAGAGTAAAAATAGACTACGAATGGCCAATATGACCTTGAAGCCTTGAAAGATTTATTCACAAAAGTGAAAAAAATCTTATTGTGAAAGGTAGAGGAACAAGTCCTTAATCGACCTTTCTTTTGTGCTTGGAAGAAAGCAACTAAGTCCAGCTTCACTCGCTCCAAATATGCTTTGCTTGGAGATCTTTTGGGGATTTTTCTCTTGAATTCAGCAATTTCATTTTTTTCCAACCTTCATATATAACTGCAAGATTTTTGAGATAACCAAACAATCTAATGGAGCTTCTTTTCCTTACAATCCAATCATCCAACCCAGAATTCAGGAAAATTCTTTTCTTTCTTGAATTTTGGTGCCAAAGAATATTCAATTTTCATTTTGTGTTCTGAGAATTCAGTATCAGAAGAGGGATACTTATCAATCACTTCAAACTCATTTGCTGCCACCTCATTCTTTTTTATCATAGAAAACCCATCTATGTAGTCTTTGTTATAAAATATGAAGAATGCGGAAGCGATTGATAAACAGAGCATAAACAAGAAAGATCAAACATGGAACACAATGATTTAACGTGGAACCCTACTCCGTGAGGAGCGGGATGAAACCACGGGAGAAGCCCTCAAAGGGGCATGCTATGCATTGCTTTTTCTCAATGGATACAGGAGGTCTGGGGCTCCTTATATAGCCTCTCCAGAGCCTCCAAGTCCCACCACTGGACGATGTGGGACTAAACACAAAATGGGGTAAATGGATCTTCTCCAGGATCCATTTACCCTGCTACAACTCAATGGGCGCACTACCAAATACTCTAACACTCCCCCTCAAGCTGGAGCATGCACTGCTCAGCTTGGACAAACAGAAAGAAACTCAACTCAACGCTACAGGACAATACGGACAATATCAACCCAACGCGCACATTGCTGCAGTCGAGGACGTTGCTTCTCATGCCATGCAAGTGAGGAGGACGAACGGGCTGGAGTGTGAGTCTGCTGAATCTCTTCGTAGGAGAGCATGTGCTCTGAACTGCGCCTGTCAGAGTCACTGCAACTGGAACGAGTCTCCTCGTCGGAGTACTCTAGCCTGCCACAATAATGTGGACAACTGCTCCATCTCTGAAATGGGCCTAACTGAAAAGAGGCTGTGGCTGTGCAATCCTCGTCGGAGTCCACGGTCGCTGGAGAATGGAGTCTGAAAATAGTCTCCTCTTCGGAGAACTGGGTCTCTCCCATCTGGCTCAGAGAATGGTGCACTGCTCTGGTGTACCTATGATACCACATGAAAACCCTTGCCCTCAAGGGAATGGTCCTCTGCTCTGGAGTCTCTATGGCTCACATGAAAACTCTGGCCGAACAACAACAAGAATGATGGGGACCACGAACTGATGATGGCAACATATGCTCATCTGAAAATGACCGCACACTCATGTGTGTCTGAAACTGGAGACTTGGACACAATGATCGTCGAGTCTGAAACCGAACTGTAGAGTCTGATCAACTGGCTGGTCTGGAGATTGGTATCTGAATCTGGATCTGGAATACAAGACCTGTGACTCTACATATATACTCCCCCTTTCTCCCATACTTGTCGGAAAACATGGATGTCGACCAAGTTGGGAGAAGACAAGATAAATAGGGGGCAAATAAAACATGAATATCCTCGAAACATTTCTTGTGGCTTTTCAAAAAATTTTTAATAAGCCGCCACACCATTTTTTTTAAAAAACATTTTTTACATTTTTTTAAAAGCCGTTCCAACCTTTTTTTTGGCTTTTCCACCTTTTTTTTGAAAATTTTGCATACGGCTTTTTCTTGTACGCCCCTTTTTCCTTCCTTTTTTTTTCTTTGAAATTTTGACCCAAGTAGGGCCCAGAGAAATGCAGCCTCTCTTCCTCTCTATTATTTTTTTGGTAATGCTATCGGGCCCATTCGGCCCTGGAAGAAACATGCGCTCCTTACTTTGATTAGGGTTCCCCGATGGGAAAACCCTCTCTCTTCATCGACATAAGCCGCCGCCGACCTGGATGGGAAATAAATCGGGAGTATGCCGCTCGCGTTGCGACTGGGAGGGGGGATTACGGGGCATCGGCCATGCCGTGCCTGGAGCGCCGCCAAGGGATCGCCGAGTAGGGGCTGGAGGAGCTCGCCATCGACGATGCGCGCAGCGCCGCCTCTGGCTGAGATGAGCGGCACGACTTTGTCGCCTGGAGATGTGATGCAGAGGCCACGAGGAGGAAGATGCCGCATGTTCTGAAGGACGACCATCGATGCGGAGCCCTAGAGGATTGGGGCTCGACTGGGGCTCGCGAGATGCAGTGTTGGGTTTGAAGGAAGTGGTTGAATGGCGTCGCTTGCGCCTGGAACTTGTTGCGACAAGGCTGCGCAAGGCTTGCGCACACTGGAGAAGAGGGGCGGGTGCGCTGGAGAGGTGAAGCCTCGCCGGCGAGGGGCGCACGGCTCGCGCCTTGGGAGTCGCTGCCTAGGAAGACTTGCAGAAGATGTACCTCCACCTGAAATCTCGCGAGATGAAGGCTCACGCCTGGGCTCACGGGGCTGGGTCGACAGATCGGCAGAGGAAGGAGCCTCCCCTGGAGGGTGCACGCCTTAGGAAGTTGTTGCCAACAGATCTGAGCGAAGATGAAAGATTGGAGGACTGCCTGATGGAGGACGAGGGTTGTGCCTGGGCGCTACTGCCGCCTGCGCAACAGAGATGTGGCTGGACTCTTGCATCTAGGGTTTCAGAAAACCCTATTTTCAAAACTCTTGGATCGTGGAATACAAAAACTAGGGTTCCAAGAATCCCTAAATCTGACATACAAACTCAATCGATAAAAAAATCTTCAATAACAATCCCTTAAAATCAACCAGGGGAATTAGGAACCCTAGGAATAGAAAATTCCTTTTCGTGTATCAGCTCCAAGGAGTCAGCAATTTCCTCTATTATATCAGCGGCCATGGTTCTAAAAAATGTGATGTGGATCGAGGCAGTTTTCCTTTGATGAGGCAAGGTGTAAGCCTCGAGGCAGTCGAGGCGTAAGCCTCGATTTATATAGGAAAATATATATAAGATATAATTAAGCATAATTATATATATTTATAAAATCATAAATTTAGATATTCCCAACATATTCACTGTATATGCTATGAGGATGAGAATATATAATATTCTTTGTATGATTTACTTTGAATCCTAATTCGTATTATCATCCATATAAAATGCAAAGCTTATTATGACCTCCATTTACGTTGATGGGTGAAGTTCTTGTCGATATATAACACTTCCCTTTATGTGCATAAGTGAAGCAAACTTATGTGACTAACATATATTATTAACATACACAATATATAATATGTCTGTGTTGTTTTACATGTGTTATATGACTAGCATATATATATTAATATGTCTTGAATCCTAACTATCTGATGTGCTAAAGTCAATTGAGAATAGTTATATGCCCACCTGTGGCACCATACCCTGCCAGCTAGTGCGCTCCAACCTTGCGGGGGTTGCAAGGGGCAGTGCCCCGTCCCTGTTGGGAAAATGAGAGAACTTGTTTATTCCATCAACCCTAGGCTCTCTTATATAGGAGAGTACCCTATGGGTAAATTACATAAGAGTCCAACGGGAAAGAGAAATAACAAAAAGGTATATAAGTGAATAATATATGTTTACACTCCCCCTCAAGATGGAGCATAGATATCAATCATGCTCAACTTGGATGTACACTTCTGAAACGGGCCTCGCAGTAATGCCTTGGTAAAAATATCTGTCGTTTGATTCTCTGAACTGACATGGGATGTAGCAATGAATCCCTTCTGAATCATGTCACGTATAAAGTGACAGTCAATTTCAATGTGCTTGGTTCGTTCATGGAATGCTGGATTATTTGCAATGAACAAGGCCGCTTGATTGTCACATTCCAAAGCCATAGGAAGTGGGACTTCTATATGTAAATATGTAAGCACCGTCTTTACCCACATCATTTCTGTGCTAACCTGCACCATAGCCCTATATTCAGATTCAGCACTAGACTTTGCCACCACAGTTTGTTTCTTGCTCCTCCATGAGACTAGAGAGTCTCCAACATATACAGCAAACCCGGAGGTGGACTTCATGTCCTTGGGACACCCTGCATAATCTGCATCTGCACAGGCTGAGATAGTAATCACCTTGCCTTTCTTGAACAAAAAACCCGCACCTAAAGATGACTTGAGGTACCTGAGTATCATATGTATGGCATCCATGTGTACCTGACGTGGTTGCTCCATGAACTGGCTCACTCGACTCACAACAAAGGCTATATCGGGCCTAGTGATAGTGACATACAGAAGTTTTCCCACCAGTTCTATGTATCTTCTCCTATCCACCTCCTCTGTATCACCATCATATAGCTTCATACTAGGGTCCATAGGTGTGGTAGCAGGTCGGCAACCAAGCATTCCTGTTTCACTCAACAGGTCAGTGACATATTTCCTCTGAGACATTACCAACCCATAAGGATTTCTGGCGAACTCCATTCCTAGAAAATATCTAAGAACTCCAAGGTCCTTGGTAACAAATTCACGACCCAACATTTCCTTTGCCTCCTTTATTCTCTGTTCATCATCACCTGTAATCAGAATGTCGTCTACATAGGCCATGATTTCTATAATACCTCTAGAGGTCTTTTGTACAAACAAGCAATGATCAACATTAGAATGTCTGTATCCCTGTTTCTCAAAGAGGTCTGAGAGCTTCTGAAATCACGCTCTGGGGCTCAGCTTAAGGCCATAGATAGCCTTATGAAGTCTGCACACCTTAGGACACTCCCCCCCTCAACAGCAAAACCAGGTGACTGTTGCATGTAGACTTCCTCCTGTAAGTCACCATATAAGAACGCATTCTTCATATCCAACTAGTATAGTGGCCACTCACGAGTGACCGCAACAGACAACAAGATCCAGAGTGGAGTGGCGGGCCACTGGCAAGAATGTATCAAGATAATCCACCCCATATGTGTGTGTAAAGCCACGAGCAACGAGACGAGCCTTGTATATGTCAATACTGCCATCTGCATTCTTCTTGACTGTAAATACCCACTTGCAGCTCACTGGTGACACATCAGCAGGTACAGGAACCAGACTCCAAGTTCCTCTAGACTGAAGAGCTGCCATTTCTTCCACCATGGCTAGACGCCATCTACTGTCCTTCAGTGCATCTTGGTAATTCTGTGGAATAGCTACTGCTAGCAATGCGATGACAAAATTCCTGAAATCTCCAGTTAGTCGATCAAATGACATAGAAGCTGCTAAAGGATATGATGTGCAGCTCCGCTTTGACTTTCGTATAGCAATAGGAACATCTAAATCATTTGTGTCCTTGACTGGCCTCTGTAACACATCCTGCTTAGAAAAATCATCAGATCCATCAATAGTAGTATCTTCAGAACATACCTTAGGCGAGCTAGGTGATGAGCAATGACCATGAGCTGAAGCAGGCCTGCGGGTATAATGAAATGGTAATGGTGAAACAGGTATAGTGACAGTAGGTGTAGAAGATGGTAACGGTTCAAGTGGTGGTATTGGTGATGGTGGTGATGGTGGTGGTGGTGGTGACATGTAAATGGCATCAGTATTAGCGGGGGGTATCAACTGATCACCTGAGGCTGAGAAATACATAACAGATTCAAAAAACGTAACATCTGCACTGACAAGGTACCGCCTGCGCAATGGATCATAACACTTGTACCCTTTCTGAGTTTTGGAGTACCCAACGAAGACAAACTTGACAGCCCTGGGAGAGAGCTTGTTAGTCCCGGGAGACAACTGATGGACAAACGCAGCCGAACCGAACACACAAGGAGTAAGGGAGAATAATTCTTTTCCAGGGAAGATAAGAGAGAAAGGGATCTTCTCACCTAGAACAGATGGTGGCACACGATTGATTAGGTAACATGCTATAAGAACAACGTCACCCCCGAAACAATGAGGAGCATGACTCTGTATAAGAAGCGACCTACTTACATCCAGTAAATGGCGATGTTTCCTTTCAACGACCCCATTCTGTTGGGAGGTATAGGCACAAGATGTCTGGTGGATGATCCCTTGGGATGAGAAATAACTGGATAGGACATGAGTACACAATTCTAGGGCATTATCACTTCTCACAAATTTAACAGATGCAGAAAAAACATTACGAATCTCATTAAGAAAATTGATGATAATATTCCCTGCTTCAGATTTATTCTTTAACAAAAATACCCATGACACACGAGAGAAATCGTCCGCAATAACTATATAAAACCCGTGTCCCTGATGATCTGGAATACGACTTGGACCCCAGATATCAACGTGAAACAACTCAAACTTGGAGAAACTACTCCGATACTGACGGCTGGGAAAGGTAGACCGATGATGCTTTCCCAACTGACAAGCCTCACATTGAATAGACATGTGAGGCGAAACCTGAGGTAATACACGACGCAGTTTCTGAAGCGGTAGATGTCCAAAGCGCAGGTGCCATGGCAGAGGAGAGACGGGTCCAACAGGTAGAGATGAAGTTCCAGCAAAAGGAGTCTGACTGAGGTGATAGAGGCCTCCTTACTTATATCCACGCTCAATCACGTTGCCCGTAAGGATGTCCTGAAAAACAAGAGAAGATGGATCAAAAATCGCCCGACACTGTAAATCCTTTGTAATTTGACTAATAAACAACAGATTCATTGAAAAATCAGGTGTGTGTAACACATTCTTGAGCTGCATAGATGACGTCAGTCTAATCTTCCCCTGACCAGTAATCGGGGAATGTGTACCATTAGCAATGACCACTGTTCGACCTGGAGGGATCTGTCTGTACCTTGTAAGTGGACTTTGATCGCTGGCGCCAGAGTCCATAATCCATGATAAAGTATCTGATCCATTACTAGTAAATGCATATGTGCTACCTGATGTACTGGTAGATGCAGAGGCGGATGCGGCAACATTAGACTGGTTCTCAGTAGTGGGTGTTCCAGATGGAGGAATAATGCCCCTTAGACGGGCAACAAGATCATCAAAGCACTGATCCAAAAAAGCAGCAGATGGAGGCTCTATCTGCTCAGCGACTCGTGCAGATGCAGGAAATCCATGCTTAGAGTAGCATGTGTCTTCGGTATGTCCAATGCGATGGCAGTAGGTACACGTTGGCCGACCACAACCTCCTTTGCCACGAGGAACACGATCACGGGCCTGATGATGGTGACCTCCACGACCTCGGTTAACAGTTATGGCTGAAGCAGTCTGATTCGTAGCCGTAGAAGGAACAATTATCCGGCTCAGTCTGTGAAAGGCTTCCTCCATAGGAGGAATAGTAGAATCTGCCAAGATCTGGGACCGTGCTGTCTCACACTCAGGATCAAGGGCAGCGAGGAAAACTCCTACCATATTAGCATTCCGGTAGGTCTTCTGTTGCTCCGGTGTGGCTGTCAGGGGCATGAAGCTATAAAGCTTCTCGAACATTCCTCGTAGAGATGTGTACAGTGAGTGTAGAGGACGTCCATTCTGCTTGATAGTGAATATGTCATGCTGGAGTTGCAGAATCTTTGTCTCATTCTTCGCTTGAGAATATGTGGCAGTCAGAATATCCCACATTGCCTTGCCTGTGGGCTGATGAAGAATATCATTGGCAATCTTGATTGCCAGAGTTCCAGATAGCCATACATTAGCATATGCATCATCTGCCTCCCACGAGGCATTAGCTCCAGTCTTCTCAGCAAGCTCTTCTTCAGTAAGAATGTGTTTCTTACCGGTTGACTTCATCATACTCATGAACTGCATAGCCCACAATTCATAGTTCGAACCATCCATCTTCACAATCGGCGCTGGACCTCGGAAGGAGCCTATAGATGGAATATCTGCCTTGCTTTTTGAAATACTAATAACAAAAGGCTGGAGTAGTAGACTGAAGATATCATCGTCTACACGGACATAAACGGGTTTAGTTGCATGTGTAGACTTCAAGCAACCAAGCCCATTACTTTGGAGTCGTGCGCGCTTGACTTTGGATGATCAAACACGCGAGAGACCCACGAAGATCATGCGCGTGCGGTGGCGCTCAAGAGCACGCGATCGCACGCTGATGTGCACACGCAGAGGACCAGCGCACAGGCGCTCATGCGCTCAGGTGCACGCAAAGGCGCGCAGGCGCGCACAGGCACAAAGGCGTGCGCAGAAGGTGCGCACATGCTCATGGCGCTGGAGCACGCGGTGGTGCTGAAGTCCGTGCGCCGATGCACGCGGTGGCGCTGCGCTACGCAGTCGTGCGCGGAGGCGCACGACGCTGCCTCTGCAGGTGCGCGGAGGCGTGGTGATGCGCAGGTGGCTGCGCGGAGGCGCACGACGTGCGTGGAGGCGCAGAGGCTTGAGGGTAGGGCTAGGGTTTGGCTCACGAACTCCGGTCTAGGACTGTCGCTCTGATACCATGTTGGGAAAATGAGAGAACTTGTTTATTCCATCAACCCTAAGCTCTCTTATATAGGAGAGTAGCCTATGGGTAAATTACATAAAGAGTCTAACGGGAAAGAGAAATAACAAAAAGTTACATAAGTGAATAATATATGTTTACAGTCCCGAAACAAATTTTTTATATGATAATGCACAATTTTTAAATATAGAATAAATATAGTTGACTATATAACAAATTAAATTGTTAACAATTAAGATCACAATTGAGATATCATAAACATCAATACAAAAATATAAAATATAATGTACCAAACCTTTGCAGCCCGGGGAGGTCCCTCAAGACTGCCTCAGCGCCTCGACACCTCGAGGACAGCCTCAGCGCCTCGAGGCGCACACCCCACATGGGCTGCTCGAGGCAGGTGAGCACATTTTTTAAAACCATGTCAGCGGCCACCTTGTTGATTATTTCCTCTGTTGTACCATGCTCTCCTGCTGTTGGTGCTTTTGTTTCTCAATAGCCTCCTGTAAAGGATCCTGCACATTCTGCACTTGTAAGAGGCTTTCTCTTTCTCAACTTTTTGCCGCTGTTTCATTTTACCAAAAAATGAATTTTTGAATCTTCCAGTTGCTTCAAATTTTCAGCCCATAAATTTGGATACTATGATGCATTCAACCAACAAGTGCATGCTTTTGATAATGCTCATATCTCATCTCGTCAAAGCATGGAACTCCAATTCCACCTCTTTAGTAACAGACAATCCCTCCAGCTGAGATTTTTTTGGAGGTAAGGGATGTTGTTGCGATTGTGCGCCAGTTTGGAAAGGCTCTACTCCATTCTGGATCAGTTGTTTGTCAATTTCCAAAAAAGTTGCCACTAGGTTTCCAAATCTGTGCATCCTTCTCTAATTCTCTCTCCTTTTTTCTATCCTTTCTGTGATTTACAATCTCCCAAAACATGTCCAGTAACACAGCAGTTGGAGCAAAACTTTGGGAGTTTCTATGATGCGTTGTTTAAACACTGGTACCGCATTCTTTATCAAAATGAAAGGAACTTGAGGTTTCAAAAGATCAATTTCTACACAGACCTTAAGATAACTGTGTCTCGTAAAGTCTTTCACATCTTTTTCCACACAAATACATCTTCCCGACACACTAGCAATAAATTTAATGACTCCAGGATTGTGAAGAAGCACATTTAAACTTGGTAAGCCAATCCAAACATGAGCTTGAGTAAAACTGAGATTAGACCTAAAATATGGAGACCAACGAACAATAAGATCCAATTTGCTAAAAACATGAAATCACCCATTGCATAATTCATCAAAGAGTATTTCTCTTTCTCGAATCTCACAAGAATATGCTTCAAGTCAAGGGCCCGAAGGAAAATCTCTCCACACAGTGAGCAAATCTAGATTTGAGGAATTTCTAAGCTCCAAGAGATCATCCCTGGAGTTTTGAAATAAAGCTAAGCACAAAAAACCTATGCATCTGATTAATTTCTTCTTCTCTTCCTCTGCGAAATCAACGACAATATCTCCATCAACGACAACTGCATTTCTGACTGGTCGACCACCAAAACCTGGAACACGATGTGGGCCTTTCACAGCTGATGCAAAAGACTTTTCAGTTTCATTTCCCGTCTTTGAGTCCAATGCATTTTTCTTGATGTCTCCTTTCTTCCAAAACATCACAGGAGATAAGAGGGGTAAATTCGCATCATTCACATTCAAATCTCCTATGGATCAGGCATTTCATGGAACACCCGCAGCAATACCTTCATGCATTATAACAAACAC
This sequence comes from Ottelia alismoides, assembly GCA_037367405.1. Taxonomy (NCBI): domain Eukaryota; kingdom Viridiplantae; phylum Streptophyta; class Magnoliopsida; order Alismatales; family Hydrocharitaceae; genus Ottelia; species Ottelia alismoides. The sequence continues at coordinate 1,257,295 of JAZKJV010003011.1, read as the reverse complement.
CTTCGGAGTACCCAAACACCCACCTCTTCTTTCATATGCATACACAGGGGAGAAAAATCCCCAAGAGAAGCACTCAAGGGCTCCTTGCCCACACCACAGTTGCTTCTCCCAGCAACAAGGAACTTACAGAGCTGAAAAACAGTTTCAGCAATTAGTTGTCTTTTTGAAAAATCACTTGAATAAGATTCAGTTTCCCTACAGATGTTCCTTATTTGCATCCGCAAGTGTCTTGGATCCAAAAGCGCTCCAGATCTCGAGAACACCAATGGCAGAGAAACCCTAGAATCTTTGTGAACTTCAGAGATTTCTAGGATGAGAAACCTAGTTATGATCAAAGCAAAATAGGGCTCAAACAAATTCTGAGATAAAGGGGAATCAAGATGAGAATACTGATCTTTGATCATCCTCGTGTATCATACAGAATCAAAGAACCAAGGGAGAGTTGTGGGGGTCGCCCCCTAATTGTCTAGGAATTCATCATAGCGATGGTTTTTTTTCAGCTTAGGGTTTAGGGTTTTTTGTCCTCATGCGGTTTCATCCCCCTCCTCATGGATTAGGGTTCCACGTAAAATTTTGAGTGCTCCACGCTTATATTTTTATGTTCTTGTTATTGATTATCGACTTTGTTTCCACTTATTTATCTCAACAGAGCTGAAAAGAAATAGAAATACATAAAGTAGGAAAAGATATCTCAACAAGAATTATCCCCAACACCACTTCAGAATCCGTCCAACATCCCCCCTTCAACTCCGCATGCCCCCTATCCAGACCTGTAACACATAAAACCCTCAGACAACCAAACCACGTCATCCCAACTTCCCACCACACGCCCCCTCTCCAGAAATGCAGGCACCGACTAGAGGTTGACCTTACTTCTTCCGCGATCAAGACTCCATCAACTAGCTCCAAAACCTGCATGAGTTTCTCCTTTTGCCTTCCCTCAGTCGCCGGATCGACCTCCATCTCCAACGAACGCAAAAGGCAACTCCGCCGGACATGTCGCTTCTTAAAACACCGGAACCAAACTGATGTTCAGGCCACACACCGCCATGCCATGTGATCCCCACCAACCGACACTTGAAACAACAAAGTTGCCCAACCGGAGGTGTAGCATGCCCGCTGCCACCCGCAATAATGAAACAGAGTGCACCAAATCCATGATTCCTACCTCTGCTCCCTCCTCCCACATAGTCGGTGGCCCTCCTTTGCTCTCCTCAGCAGCCCCGACGAGCCGCCTACTCCAGCCCCTTCCCTTTCCCCGGGCTCTTTTGCCCAATTCAGTCACAAATATTGGTGCTTCTGTTTCCATTGATAGAGATGAAAACCTCATTGCAAAATCCTTTATCGAGCTTCTTCTGGTGACTGAATCAGTGAAGCCTTATCTTTACCCAACAAAGATTTACCATGTGCATCAGCGAAAGATAAAAGTTTAACATTTATAGGTAAAAAGTTACATTCTCCACATCAACTTCAAGCTCAAAGTAGTGTGATAAGATCATAAGAGGCACCTTGATGTTTACTATGGCATCCAACACAGAGCCCTTTTGGCTTCGCCATATACAAGAGTAGCCGTAATTTCGACCATCAAAAATGGTTGTAATGTGTAGAGAAAATAGAATGAGATGCTTTTATAGATACCCTAGGGTTCTCTTATATAGGAGAAAATCATTAGTGTAAATCACATACGGTGGCCAGAAATAAACATAAATAAGAGGAAGTAATAAAAGAATACAAGTATCTCAAAACTCCCCCTCAAGCTGGAGCATATATATCTATCATGCTCAGCTTGGAATAACATCTCTGAAATGGTGGGCCTCGTGTAAGTGCTTTGGTGAATATGTCAGCAGTCTGATCTCCTGAAGTAGCATGGGAGGTGGATATGAGTCCCTTCTGCATCATTTTTTATGGAAAAGAGGGTGAACTCCCGAGGTGGGAGTCAACGCAACATCTTTTTCATTAAAAAGTTTAGAGTACCTTATCGTGAGGCCCAAAAGTTATAAAGCGCATGACACTGAGACGCAACATTCTTTGAGTAAAACCTCTGTTTAGTGAAGATCAAATCAATTCACTCAACCCAAATGGCCTACAAAACAACAAACGGCTTGGAACAATCATCTGTAGAGCTGGTGCCCACTGCTTGAACTGACCTCCAAAACTCCACTGCCCCTCCAGTCGCCACCCAAGGAATGTCAACCTCCTTCCAGACGTGCTCAGACGTCGAGCACTTGAAGAACAAATGATTCGAGTTCTCCACCAACCTATGCCAAGCCTAACAACTTCCCCCTCCTCGCTTTATCACACGAGTGGCCCCTTCTCAGACATCACATAAATATCTTAACTCTGTACAAGTTCTTAGATGCCCAAACCAACTTCATGTCCTGGCAAAGATCTAAATCATGCTCCTCTGCCATTCTCCTCATTTCCTCATAAGCTTTCTTCACAGAGAATCTCACACCTTACCACTTAAAATGATCGATGTTCTGCGCAAAGTCCCCTAGCGGTGGAATCTCTGCCTGCAACCTAACATACTCTAGGTACTGCTCTGAAAGGTCTGATAAGAAGACCAACGATCACGTACTCGAATCTGCCACCTGCGAAAGAGGAATCTCGTTTAATGCTTCCAATGCAAATAATCTTAGAAATCTTTCCTCAAGTTGGCCAGAAGATGAGAGTAGGGTATGCATGCGTACGGGCTGGAGGAGGGAGTGAAAGGGAAAAGAAATTGTGTAACCCCCGTCTAGTCATCAATCCAGAATCTGAATAAGTAACCATCCCCCACCTCTGGCTGCAGTCTAGGTGCAATCAAAGGCAAAACCACGTAGATACCGACCCACCGTAGTGATTCAAACCACTCTTCCAACCACCAACTCACCCCTGACATCATAGATTTTTCTCATAAGTCTGTCCGCCAGCGAGGTTAATGGACCCCAAATGTGAATCATCCACTTAGTGAGAAGCATCTTGTTCATGCACTCTACATTACGAACCCCTAACACTCCGTCGTTATGCCCCTTTCGTCACTTCTTCACAGCTCGCCAGATGCATCATGGATCTCTGTCGTTTCCTGTCCGACCAAAAGAGTCTCCTCATCAAAGTCTCAATCCTCTGTCTAACCCCCACCGACATCAGACAAGTAAAATAGAAGAATATATGGATGACCAAGAGCACATACTTCAAAAGAATCAACTCCCCCCCCCCCAGACAACGTGATTGCCTTCCACCCAACCAGCCTCTTCTCCATTCTCTTCACAACAACATCTCAATCTGACTTCTTCAGCCTCCCAGCCACCAACAACCCCAAGTAGGAGATAGAAAGGTCACCTAGGGGGCACTCGATCAACGTCACTAAACTGGCGTGCTCTGCGTCATCCATCCCAAAAGTAATGACCACTGACTTGTGCCTGTTGACCTCAAGTCCTGAAAGACTGCTGAAAATTTCAATCAGCTGAGCCGTATTGCCATTCTGATCCTCTAAGACTCCAAGAAATAAGATCGTATCATCTGCATATTATATTAGAAGGACAGAGATATCCTCCAGACAGAAGCCCTCTCACCACCCTGCCTTCACCGCGTGCCTAAAAACATCTGCCAGAGCAACTGCCACAAGTATAAAAAGCATATGAGCCAACAAACATCCCTGCCAAATACCCCGCTGGGGCTGAAAGACCCCTCCCCCCATCTCTAGCTTGCCATTCACCAAGATCAAGTAGGAGGAGGTAGGGACACACCTCCTCATCCATTCGACCAAAATATTGACGAAACCTCTTCTTCGTAGAGACTCCCACAAGAAATTCCAGTCAACACACTCATAACCTCTGGTGTAATATATCTTCCACATAGCCCCCTTCTTCCTCGATCGCTTCCAATCAAGACAAATCTCCGAAGCCATAACCAAGCCGTCCGCCATCTACCGCCCTGGGATAAATGTTGACTGATCGTGAAACACCACTAAGTCCATCACCACTTAAGCTGGTTTGCCAGGAAATTAGCCACAATAAGGTAGAGGGTGTTGGAAAGCGTAATAGGCCTGAAGTCATCTACTCTTACCGGAGTCTCCTTCTTGGGAAGGAGGAACAACAAAGCACGGTTGACCTTCTCGAAGCCTATGTTCTGTTCCCTAAACTCGTTAAGCACCTCCATGACTTCCTCCTTCAACAACATCCAGAATTCTTGGTAGAACAACACCGGGAAACCATCAGGACCAAGAGAACCATCCGCATTCAACCCCCAGACAACTCTCTTCACCTCTTCCTCAGAAAAAGGGAGCACTAACCTCTTCGCTTGCTCGCCAGATAAAGCCTCTACCCCTCTCCCCAGCCACCCCCAACCATCCCCCCTTTTACTTTGCGTCACCTCAACAATGTGGCCCCACAATGCACTGCCAATATGTGCCTCCCTCGATACTCTTACCCCCCAACCTCAATCTTGTGCAAGTAGTTTCTTCTCAACCTTCCAGATGCCATAGTGTGGAAAAATCTCATATTGGCATCCTCTTCTTTCAACCACCTTTTCCTAGATCTTTGACTCTACTCCACCTCTTCTTTTATGTCTTCCAGTAGTAACTCTTCGAGCAATCCAAGCCACTCTACCAAGTCTGCCTGGTCCAGACCTCTCTCATCATCTAACCCATCAAACCGAGCAGCATCGGCATGAGCCTCCCCCCTCCTAGCCCTCCGCCTTGCCTTCACCTCTCTCCCGAAATTGGAAAGGAACGACCTCAGCAACAACAACTTCGCCACCAACCAGGAGACGGTCGAGCCCTCAGGGGACCAGCCTCTCCACCGCTCTGCAACCATCTCCCTAAACCCCTCCTCTACGAGCCAGCTCCGCTCAAAGCGAGAAAAGAACATGTTTCTCCTCTCCTCTCCTCTCCATATGACCAAAAAATAGACGTGTAGTCGAAATGAGCCCGCGGAAGCGCCCACGCATGCGAAAGGGGGAACACTTCTGCTCCTTCAGTCGATAGAAAAAATCAGTCCAACCTGGACCGCAATCTCACATTGCACCAAGTAAACGCACAGCTAGCCGCATAAATAATCGACAAACCCAAACCGTGGACCACTCTCCAGAAATCCTCCGAGCTAGGCTCCCTGTTGCCACTCCGCCGATGACGATCATCAAGAAGAAGCATAACATTCAGGTCGTCCCCAATGATCCAGATCCCGTCCGTACTTACTGCTCCCAAGTCCCAACTGCTCCAACTCCGCCGCCAAAGAACCCCTCTCACTTCCCATCAGACCGTAAACATTTGTGACAAGAATGAAAATACCATATGCTCGCCTTCTCAGCCTCGTAGACAAACTAAACAGTGACTTCGACTCTGCCAGAAGCTCGAGCTCATCCTTTTTCCAACATGTCAGCAACCCACCCGATGCGTCCTAGGCTTCCAACTCAGCAAGATCGAACCGGCATCCTCCATCCAACCCTTGCCTGACAGTGTCAACACCCCTTGACAACTTCATCTCCTGAAGAAGAAACCCATTTGCACCAACCTCATTTATCAGGTTTTTGACTCCCAGCTGATTCTCAGGGCAGCTCAACCCCCTGACATTCCAAGATAGCAACTTAATTAAGGAACAACCTGGGTCAACTTCTTAGGTGGGACCAGACACAATCGCTTGGCCACACTCCTGTCCAAAATGTTGAAGCGGTTCCGATGAACTAAAAAGACGACGGAGCCAGACGACAACAACTGTAGAGACTCCTCACGATCCACTGAAGCGAGCAAAGCCGCTCTCCTTATCCTCTCCAACCTGAGGATGTCCTTCCTCGCGTAGCAAGTCCCAAATCTAGCTCCCCCTTCCTCGGACCTAGAAGGATCGACTCCCTGCTTGCACCTGCCCCCAATGAGCTACAGGAAGCACCCCTTCTAGCCTCTACCATCCGACGACCCTCCTCTCCGGCCTCTGCCTGCTGCGAGGGAACCACAATCGTTGCCTCCCAACTAGTTTCCTCTGTCGAAGCCCCCACAAGCTTCGCCTTCCCCACAACAACATCCGCCGTAGGAGGAGGGTCCCCAGCACAACCTCCGACCCCCTCCACTCCAACGATCGATGAAGCCTCACAAACCACCGCGGTGCGGCCACACCCATGAGCCCCACTCTGGAGACTCCTTGTACCGCCCCGAACAAACAACTCGTTTGGGTCCAGAAGTTGCAAGCTCGTTGTTTAGATCTTCGAGATGGATTCAAGACTTCTCGAATTTGAAAGTTGTAGTTCTCTGATCGGGTCCTCAAGATGAAACCAGAACTTCTCGAGTAGCCAAGACACCCTTTACCGACAACCCCTCCCCCTCCGCCTCTCATCGACAAAGCTTTCACCAATGATCAATTAATCCTCATTTTAAAAGATGTGCAGGTCTGTCAGGCAAACCCAAGACCACCCCAACCAATCTCAAGGACACTGGTTAGGACACGATCACCTACAACCACATGATAGAGCTCGACGCTCAATCACAACTGTTAATTACGCTCAGGTCAAGGGTCCATGATTCATCAACCAGACTTATGGTCCTGACTCCTTTGTATTAAAGGATTCAGTAGTACGAGCCTATAGAACAGATCATGTTCAAGTAAGGTCGTGACTCCTGGTGTAGTGGCAATCCACCTCAATGTACTTGGTTCGCTCATGGAATGTCAAATTGTTGGCAATAAATAGAGTTGCTTGATTGTCACATTGGAGCTGCATAGGAAGAGGTACCTAAATAGTAAGGTTAGTCAAAACTGACCTAACACACATCATCTCTGTGCTCCCCTGAGCCATAGCTCCATACTCGGATTCTTCACTAGATCTGACAACAACTTCCTGCTTCTTGCTTTTTCACGACAATAGGGAACCCCTAACAAAAACTGCAAGCTAGATGTAGTCTTCCTATGACATCCTGCATAATCTGCATCTACGCATGGTGTCACAGCCAGAGAAGTGCCTCTGCTAAATAGAAGGCCGGTACTTGGTGAGGTCTTTAGATACCTAAGAATCATATGGACTGCATCCATATATGCTTGTTTGGGCTGCTACAATAATTGACTTACTTTTCTCACCGCAAAGGACGTCTGGCCTGGTAATTGTGACATAAAAGAGCTTCCTAACTAGCTCTATGTATCTCCTTTTGTCTACCTACTCGGTGTTCATCATATAGTTTCACGCTCGGGTCCCTAGGGGTCTGTTTGGTTGCAGGGTTGGGCAGGGTTGGGTTGGGCAGGGGTATTCCTGTGAATAGTAAACTGTGAGGATGATTGGGTTGTTTGGTTGGAGGGGTAACCCGGGTTGGACCAACCCAACCCTGCCCAACCCTGCAACCAAACAGACCTTAGGGGTAGTGGCTGGCTTGCAGTCTGCCATACTGCCTATAGTAAAAGATCAATCACAAACTTCCTCTAAGTTATCACAAGACCATGTTAAGTCATGAAGAACTTAGAACCCTATTCCAAGGAAGTGACGTAGACTACCGAGGTCCTCGGTCACAAATTACTGATCTAGTTAGTCCTTAGCTGTCTGAATACCTTGTTCATCATTACCTGTGACAATCATATAATCAACATAAACTAGAATGGCAACAGTACCTCTCTGTGTACTCTGAACGAATAGAGAAAGATCAGCAGTAGATCTCACGAACCCATATGTTGCTTTATCAACTAAGAAAGCTTGTGAAACCAAACTCTCGGGCTCTGCTTAAGCCCAAAAATCACCGATGAGCACCTCCCGCTCACGCCTCTAGGTGAGGGCCTCTCAAAAGGCGGCGCGAGCCTCTCTAGGCGATGCCCTTCTTCGGGGCGACAGGAGCAGAGCCTCATCGAGGGGGTGGCGGGCGATGAGAAAAAGAAGGGGGGTTCTCGTTGGAAAACCTAAGTACCAGCCCAAATATCTCTAGCGATTATTAAAAAAAATATTTTTATTGTAAGGGCCCCACGTGGGCTGAAAGGAAAAATGTGCAAAAAAAGGGAAAGACCATAAATACATTAAAAAAATCATTATCTTTTGAAAAAAATGTGCCTACAATAAAAAGCCGTACGCAAAAGATTTACAAAAAAAGGAATGAAAAGCCTAGAAAAAATGTGAACGTAAATTGTGCAAAGGAAAGCCATAAAAAATGTATCGGCTAAAATAATTGCAAAAAAAGAGAAAGGGAAGCCGAGAAAAAAATGTTGTACGACTTATTAAAAAAAGAATGACGGCTATTTAAAAAAATGATGATGAATGAAATAGCTGCAAAATGCATGATTCATGTTTTCTCCATTTTATTATCTTCTCCCATCATAGTCAATGTCATGTATTTCGACTAGTATGGGAGAAAGGGGGAGTACTGTGTAGAGTCACGGGTTTGTTCAAGATTCAGATTTGTAAGAGGCCGGCCAAATCCGACGACAGTTTTCAGATGATCAGACTCGATGATGTCTTTCGAGCCTTCAGTTTCAGACACGTACATGTACGCGGTCTTCTTTTCAGATGAGCACATGTATGCCATAATTTATCGTTGTCCCCATCATTCTTGTTGTTTTGGCCAGAGTTTTCATGTGATCCACAGGGAACTCCAGAGTAAAGTATCGTTCCAGATGCCATGTTGGCTAGGGTTTTCATGTGGTTTCATAGGGACTCCAGAGTAGAGTACCATTCTCTGTGCGAGATGGGAAAGACCCAGTTCTCCGACGAGGAAACTTCTTCAAACTCCATTCTCAAGCGATCGTGGACTTCGGTACGAGATCCTTCCGAGGTTCCTATGAGAGAGAACCCACTTCAAGGTCCCTATAAGAGAGACCCATCTTCAGAGAAATGCATATGAAAAATTAGCGATGCTCTTTTCATCCCTTTCCAAAGATGGAGCAGTTGTAAACATGTTGTGGCGGGCTAGAAACTCCGACAAGGAAACTCATTTTCAGTTGCAGTGACTCTGACAGGCGTAGTAGAGAGGACATACTCTCCGACGAGGAGATTCATTTGATTCACACTCCATCACGTTCGTCCTCCTTACCTACACGGCATGAGAAGCAATATCCTCGATAGCAACCGACAGTTGTGCGCATTGAGTTGATATTGTATGTAGTGTTATGTATTGTGAGCTGAGATTACTTTCTGTTTGTCCAAGCTGAGCATTGCATGCTCCATCTTGAGGGGGAGTGTTGGAGTATTTGGTTGTGTGCCTTTTATGTTGTAGATGGGTAACCATCCAAGTCTTTAGTTCCACATCTACTAGTTTGGAGATGTAGAGATTCGGTGGGGCTATATATAGAACCCATGCCCATTGTATTCAGATGAGAAAAGCAATAGACTCATCTCTTTGAGGCATTCTCCCCTGGTTTCATCCCGCTCCTTAGGGAGTAGGGTTCCACGTAAAAATCACGTGTTCTTCCATGTTCTTATTAGTTTATCTCTGATATGCTTCCGCATTCCTATTTTCTAACAAGTACAAAGTCTCTTGATCAAGTTAATCCACTTCTGAACCAACAGAGCAACCAACGACCCTTTCCCCTCCATGAACCTCCAGTGAGCAAACAAGATACCCGAAGTCATCCTCAGGCAACTAAGCCTGCTCGAATTAAAACGAGCATAGAGATGTCACCTCCCTAAAGTCCCAGACAAGGGGATCACATGAAACCAAGGAACGATATAGTGCGGATAGGGAGCATGGAAATTCTCCACGTGTAATGAATGTTTGCGCATTAAGTACCTCTAGTTGCAGATCTCGGATAACCTCCACAAAAGCATCTATACCCGGGTCTTACCCAACTCCTCTCGTTCATGGTTTGTTAGTGGAGAAAATGGTGACATTAAAATTTCTGCCACCAATCGAAGCTGTCTCAGGGAATGTCTCCCTCACCTCTCGTGGCTCGGCCCAAAGCTTCGTTTGTAAAGGAAATTTGATTGGCCCATAAACATGACACAACCAACCTGGATCCCTGACGCTTGCCCATAAGCTCAACTGTTTGTGTAAACCTTCCAGTCTTTTTAGACATTACTCCAAACAAATCACAACTCTACGCTGTAGAAGCTCCATCCGTGCTACCAACATAAAGAACATAGGAACTGGACGTACGTTTCATCCCAAAAGACTTGCATAGTAAATTAGTCGAGTCAAATTCCTAAGTAGTACCTGGGATTTACTTAAATACCCAGGTTCTACGAATTCTCTTTTTTTACTTAAAAACTACAGAGGTGTCGCATGTTCAACATGCAACACCCCTGAAGTTTTTTTACTTAGAAACTACAAGTGTATCGCATCTTGAATATGCGATATGTCACGATCTCACTGGATTTGTTCCAGGAACTTCCTCGTATAGCGCATTTTGGACATGCGCTATATGAGAAAGTTCCTGGAACCGTTCCAGGGTTTTTCTCATATAGTGCATGTTCGACATGTGTTATATGAGAAAGTTCCTGGAACCATTCCAGGGTTTTTCTCATATAGCGCATGTTCGACATGCGTTATATGAGGTTCTCCCAGGAACGAATTCAGGGAGTTTCTCATATGTCGCATGTTGAACATGCGATATATAAGTTATTTCTTGGAAATTGACAGGACAGGTCTGGATATATGAGGTTTTGAAGCTCTTGGTTTGGCCCTTAGTCTTCTTATGACAAGAGACCAAATAAGAGCAAAGATGAACCTTCTCTCATGCCAGACAGACACCGCGCCTGTCAATTTATATGCTTGTTTCATGTCGATGAACACACATTCAAAGATGTATCCATAATAAAAAATGTGGGCTATGACACACAAACATTCACAAAGGAAAAATATTGTGATCCAGAAAGACATTCCAAACATTTTACATATATAGAATTGTCCACAGATATACACTACATTTTTGTATCACATTAACAACTACAAGGTTTACAACTCAACGCTTTTTCCTCCGCTGATATGTTATCGTTGAATCAAGAGGATGGAAGGGTAACAGACTGTTCGCCTCGTCTATCATGTTGATTTGCGAGGGCCCAGCAACATCTTCGTCGAAGGTTGGCATCGGCGGCGGCGTAAGCGTGCAGTAAGTGGGTTGTGTTTCTCTGATGTCCAATCCATGCCTCAACGGTGCCTGCGGCGTTGGCATGTCGTCACGTGGTCGCTCGGTAACAGGTATGACGAAGTCTGTCCCCAATTCCGTTGGCGCAAGGTTCTCATCTACCGCAACGGCTGCTTCATAGTCCATGGGTTCCGCCACTTGTTCACGTGCCCTTCCCTGACCTCTTCCTCTTCCTCTTGCCCTTCCTCGCTTTGCCTCCGCCCGAACCACATCAGCATGGTCGTCATGTATTGTGACGGCATCTGCAAATTGAAACGACAACCACTGTGCGATTTCCGCCTTTGCTTGTGTCGCAATCTCACGGCATTCCTCGTGTCCAATATCGTATACACAGCTCCGATTGGCGAGCTGCATCCAAAAAAAACATAGAGGTAAATTTCTAACAGTCTTCTTAAATTAATTTCCCACAAAGTTTATCTGAGCACTTATGTTGCTTGCCAGAGTTGCACCTAATCGTCCAACAAATTTTCTAGTATTAGTCCGATATCATTGCTCGTATGTGGGCGTCGCGAATATCCCATTGGATCGATATCAACGATTCTACCTTCCCGCTCATCCCATTGGCTAATATACAACCAGTATTTCGCCTTCCAATCCACATGCACCTTCCCCCTCAAGTCGATTGCATGGAGTTCCTCAAAGGTGAAGCAAGGTCGTGGAACGTCTTGAAGGCCACCAAATTATATCAAGAATAGGTCGGGGAAGTAATACTCCACAATGTAAAAGTATATCAACGGTACACGCGCTCTCCAAATGCGATCGCCTTCAAGACAGTTGGCAGGGAGACTTGCGCGGATGTCCTCGGTATACAACGTCCACAATATCTGAATGGAAAAATTGCATTTAGATTAGTAATTTTTTTGGTTGAAGTTGAAACAATTTGTGAATGTAAAATTACCTGCTCGGTGACTGCATGTCAAAAGCGTCCTGGTATGGTCTCACTACATGTGTAGGTTGTCGATGATAGGCAAACGTCGTTGCCAGTGGACTCCTAACGGGCGCCCGTGCCATTGTCTGCCTTCCCTCACAACTGGAGTAATGTAGGGGAAATGCTCCCATGCCCATAGCTGAAGGAGTATGACCGAGCCTCCAATCTCTTCGGTCTCCATATCCGCTGCTAAACAAAGGTGTCTATATAGATATGCAAGTACGGCGGATCCTCAGCTTAATGTCCCAGAGTACTCGAAATCATGCAGATGTGGTAGTGCGATAAGTGAAACCAACGCTCCTGACTTGTCAGTGAATAATACTCCACCAAGCAACTGCAAGATGTAGGCTCGAGCATGTTTCTGTACGACCATCTCGTCTGCATCTTCTGGCAAGTCTGCAAAATGGGTGAATAGCCAACTTGCTAACACCCTGCTGCCAACGATCTCTGATGGAAGTGGCCTAACACCCAACAGTTCCTCGCAAGTATCCGCCCATGTGGCTCTAGGTGTCGTCTCCCCAGTAACCACAGGTGTCGTCTCCATGCGTGCTTTGTTCATCAGCTGGGATCTCCTCGTCTACCGCATCATCGTCGACATCTTCACTACCTTCTTCCAGGTCATCATCAGTTCCCCAAGGGATGAAATCATCTAAAGCATGATTAACCTCTCGCAGCAATGAGTCACTCATGCCCAATTCCTGATCCGTGCATGCTTGCCTTGTAGGTGCATCAGTGTCAAAGTAGGGTTCCATGCTAGGGACAACTGTTGGTTGTATGCTTGGGAAGATTGTTGGTTGTGTGCTACGGATAGTTGTTGGTTGTGTGCTCGGGATAACAGACGGTCCCTTGTTAGTTACAACATTGGGGACTTCGCTCACAGATACATCTTCAACAATAATGTCAGTAGGCATCGATTTCCCAATGGTCCGAGCATACATAAGAACTGCCTGCACATCCTCATCATCGACAATAGATGAAAATGATGGTTCTTCCCCTGGGCCTCGAGGGATGCGATGTAATAATCGGATTTTTTGACTATTGGCATCCAATTTGAGCTTACGGTAAACCAAGTTCAACATCTCATCGAACGCCATATTAGGCATTAGCACAAACCCCCGTACGTTGGTCGTCGATCCGCCAATGAGTGTACTCCTCAAATGAAACATACAATACAACGGCTTCAGTCCGACCTAATACGTGACACAACGTACAAGTAAACAAAATGCATTCATGAAATGAAGAATAATATGCATACTATATAAACAATCATCTCAAGACAAAAATTTACCAAGTCTCAATGTATGCAACAACGGCTTAGCCCTAGTGGGAGGCGGTGGCGGCTAGGACAGTGCAGACCAAGGAAGCTCCGGAAAAGGAGTGTTCCGCGAGGCTAGGAGTGATCAAAATGGACGTTTGTGGGAGAGGGGGAGGTCAAAATCGGCGGGTGGCGCAGTGGGCAGGTCGCGGGCGGCAGGGACGGCTGGCTGGGAACGAGATTCGCGTGGGGGAAATGGGAAATCCGATACGCGCGTTTCTTATTAAGCCCTTGTATCACATATTCAATATGCATTTTATATATCGCATATTCAAGATGCGACACACCTGTAGTTTCTAAGTAAAAAAACTTCAGGGGTGCCGCATGTTGAACATGCGACACCTCTGTAGTTTTTAAGAAAAAAAATTTGTAGAACCTGGGTATTTAAGTAAATCCCAGGTACTACTTAGGAATTTGACTCTAAATTAGTCCACCCAACCATCTTCGTTCTTGTAGCAACAAAATATCACCACACCACTAAAAGGAGAACCAATAGATCTTTTATGGGTCCTGTTGGGAAAAGAGACTTCGTTGTTTATTCAGAAAACCCTAGGCTCTCTTATATAGGGAGAGACCTAAAGGGTAAATTACAGAGAGGTCTATAGAAAATAAAGAAATAATGACAAACTACATAAAAAGATAATAACACTACTAACTATTTCTACACTCCCCCTCAAGGTGGAGCATAGATATCTATCATGCTCAGCTTGGATGAACATCTCTGAAATGGTCCTCTGAGCAGTGGCTTGGTAAATACATCTGCAGTCTGATCTCCTGAGCTCACATGTGCAGTAGATATCAATCCTCTTTGGATCAAGTCCCTAGTATAATGGCAGTCGACTTCAATATGCTTGGTCCTTTCATGAAAAGCTGGATTGTTGGCAATGAACAATGCCGCCTGATTGTCACACTGAAGCTTCATAGGTAGAGGTACAGCTACATGTAGATCTTCTAGTACTGAGCGAACCCACATCATTTCCGTACTGGCTTGAGCCATGGCCCTATACTCGGATTCGGCACTGGACCTTGCCCACAACAGTTTGTTTCTTGCTTTTTCCAAGAAACCAAAGAGCCTCCAACAAACACTGCAAACCCTGAGGTTGATTTTCGGTCCTTAGGACATCCTGTATAATCTGCATCTGCACATGCTGAGACAGATAAGTCCGTGCACTTTCTGAATAGCAGCCCTGAACCTGGAGAAGACTTTAGATACCTCAGTATCATGTGTATAGCATCCATGTGAACTTGTCTCGGCTGCTCCATAAATTGACTCACCCTGCTAACTGCAAATTGAATGTCTGGGCGAGTTATGGTGATGTAGAGGAGTTTGCCCACCATCTCTCTATATCTCCTCTTATCTACTTCATCAGTATCACCATCATACAGCCTCACGCTGGGATCCATAGGAATACTTGATGGTTTGCAACCATCCATGCCAGTCTCAGTCAGGAAGTCTGTAATATACTTCCGTTGGGTCATTACCAAACCTTGTGCATTCCTTGCAAATTCTAACCCCAGAAAGTATCTCAGGGTCCCAAGATCTTTTGTAACAAACTGACGGCCAAGGAATGCTTTCGCCTTTTCTATGCCCTGTGCATCATCTCCTGAACAAGAATATCATCCACATAGACCATAATAACAACCGTACCTGCCGATGACTTCTGGACAAACAATGAGTGATCGGCATTTGACCTCTTGAATCATTGTTGCTCAATCAGGTTGGACAACTTCTGGAACCATGCTCTAGGGCTCTGTTTGAGGCCATATATCGCTTTGTGAAGTCTACAGACCATCTGCTTCTCCCCCTCAGCAGTAAACCAGGTGGCTGCTGCATGTAGACTTCCTCTTGCAAGTCTCCATACAGAAATGCATTCTTGATATCTAGTTGAGATATACTCCAATCACGGACCACAGCAACAGATAAGAGAATACGAAGGGTAGAATGTCTCGCCACTGGAGAGAATGTATCTATGTAGTCCACACCGTAGGTTTACGTAAACCCCACGAGCGACCAAGCGTGCTTTGTACCTATCCAAGGTTCCATCTGCATGGTATTTGACTGTAAAGACCCATTTGCAGCTCACAACGGATGCATCAGAAGGTGCAGGGACCAAAGACCATGTGCCACGAGACTGCAGGGCCCTCATTTCTTCTTCCATTTGCCAATCGCCAGCATTCATTCTGCAAAGCTTCCTGGTATGTCCGTGGTATATCCACGGAAGACAAAGCTGTGGCAAATCTCTGAAAATCACCTGTGAGACGGTGAAAAGAAACCTGTGAAGCAAACGGATAAGCGGCACATTGCCGCTTCGGTTTCCGAATAGCAATCGGAACATCAAGATCATCATCTGCTGTGCAAGATGGGCTAGTATCTGCCTGTACTGATGGATCCTGCACATGTACCAAACCTGACCCGTCAGTAGTAATGCCATCTGAACATACCTGAGGAGGGATGATCGGCTGTTGTGTGGTCTGAGCAGGACCTGACCGGCGCGTATAGAATTTCGGTAACGGTGATATGATAGGCCGTGGATTGGGTGGAGGTGGAGGTGGTGGAGGTGATACTGGCGTGGAGACGGGCACAGGGGACCCAGGTGTACTCACTGTAGGTGGTGGAGGAACATAAATGTCATCAGTGGTAGTGGATTGTACCATTCTGTCACCTGCAGGAGAAAAATACATGACAGACTCAAAGAAAGTGACATCAGCACTCACGAAGTATCTCTTAGTTGCAGGATCATAACACCGGTAACCCTTCTGAGTCCTGGAGTAGCCAACAAAGACGCACTTGACTGCTCTAGGAGAGAGCTTGTCAAGCCCAGGTGATAGACGATGCACGAAACACACAGTACCAAAGACACGCGGAGTCAAAGAAAATAACTCCTTGTCTGGAAAAATAAGGGAGATAGGTATCTTCTCACCAAGGACTGAAGATGGCATCCGGTTGACCAGATAACAAGCAGTAAGAACAGCATCGCCCCAGAATGAAATAGGAGCACAACTCTGAATCAACAATGTTCGAGTAATATCCAAGAGATGGCGATGCTTTCTTTCCGCCACACCATTTTGTTGTGAGGTATATGCACAAGTGGTTTGGTGAATAATACCCTTTGATGAGAGGAATTGTGAAAGTGAGCGTGTACAAAATTCAAGGGCATTATCCGTCCGAACATATTTGACAGAGGAAGAGAAAACATTGTGTACTTCATTAAGCAAATTCTTGATCACATTTCCTGCTTCAGATTTATTTTTCAAAAGAAAGACCCATGACACACGCGAGAAATCATCCACTACCACAAGATAAAACCTGTGTCCCTGATGATCGGGAACACGACTCGGACCCCATATATCTATATGTAACAACTCAAAAATGAAGCTACTGCTCCGACTCGGATGACTTGGAAAGCTCGACCTGTGATGCTTTCCTAACTGACACGCTTCACATCGAAATGACGAACTAGGAGAGATCTGGGGCAGAAGATGACGCATTTTCTGAAGTGGAAGATGACCAAACCGGAGATGCCAAATATACGGAGAGACTGGTCCAGCAGAGAGAGAGGAGACGCCCAGCATAGGAATCCCGAACCAGTCGATATAAACCATTCTGCTCAGAGCCACAGCCAATCACCTTGCCCGTGAGTATGTCCTGAAAAAATGAGAGAAGACGGGTCAAAGATGGCACGACAATTCAAATCCTTCGTAATCTGACTAATAGATAGCAAATTCATGGCGAACTCAGGAGCATGCAGAACATTCTGTAATTGCAAAGTGGAGGATAGAGAAACCTCCCCCTGTCCAACAAGGGGCGAATGGGTACCATCTGCTATCTGTACGGATCGGCCGGGAGGAATGTCCCTGTAGGCCTGCAATCTACCTCTATCCCGACAGAGATGATGTGTGGCTCCGGAATCAATAATCCAGTCAGATATATCATGAGATGTAGTAGATCTACCTGAGGAGTTTGCGGCTGCGGATGAACTTGCAGAGGCAGAGGCAGCAATATCTGAGGAGCCACCAGACGAATCACCAGAAGCATGTGGCATAATATCACGGAGATGGGCCACAAGTTCGTCAAATCGACTATCTGCAGTAGAAGTCAGTGGAGACTGGGAGTGCTCTGCAACACGTGCCGATGCTGGAAATCCATGCTTCGAATAGCATGTCTCCTCCGAGTGTCCTGTACGGTGACAATAGGAGCATGTCTGACTAAAGCGACCACCCCTCCCCTGGGGTCCACGGCCACGTCCACGACCACGGCCAAATGGTGGTCCACCTCTCCCACGCGAGACTGCCATCGCTGAAGGAGGTGGAGTAGAAGAGCTGGAGGAGACCGGAATGCGGCTAAGCCGTCTGTAAACATCCTCAACTGGAGGAATAACTGCATCAGCGAGAATCTGAGATCGAGCTGCATCGTACTCAGGGTCAAGGGCCGCAAGTAGAACACCAACCATGGTGGCGTTTCAAAACGCCTTCTGCTGCTCAGGAGTTGCAGTCAGAGGGATGATACTGTATAATTTCTCGAACATCCCTCTTAGGGATGTATAAAGAGAATGGAGAGGTCTGCCGCTCTGCTTCATTGTGAATATGTCGTGCTGAAGCTGCAACATCTTCGTCTCATTTCGCACTTGCGAATATGTGGCGGCAAGAATGTCCCACATTGCCTTAGCAGTGGGCTGATGGAGGACGTCGTTGGCAATCTCCGTCGTTAAGGTGCCAGACAACCAGACCTTTGCATAGGAATCATCAGCCTCCCATGAGGCATAGATCCCAGTCTTCTCCGCGGGCTCATCCTCGGTAAGAATATGTTTCTTACCATTCGACTTCATGAGGCTCATGAACTGCATAGCCCAGAGCTCATAGTTAGACCCGTCCATCTTGACTATTGGCGCAAGACCTTTGAATGCGCCGGTGGAGGGCATATCAACTTTTGATTCTGACATACTGCCGCTTGGAGAAGAACTAGGATATGTAGACGTGATGCTGGATGTCTACAAAAACTGCATCGGATTTGAGTGCGTATGTAGACGTTACGCACTCAAATCCATAGAACGGATGTGGAAGAAACTAGGGCACGCCTAACAAGAGGCTGATAGCCCTTTCAGCGGCTAGGAGCCGCTAGAAGACCTTGCGCGTGTTGCTGTTCACGCACCCGGAGGCCGTGCGCGGGCAGCAGATGGAGATGCCGCCTCTTGGCGGAGGCCGCTGGGGGCTGGGATCCTCCTCGGCGGCTGGCAGGGGCTATTGGCGGAGGCCGCTAGATGCTGGGATCCAACCACGGCGATGGAAGGCGGCCGCTGGAGATGGAGAAGAAGATGGCGGCGGCGATTGAGGGTTGCCGCTGGAGAGAGAGCGGCGATTCCGAGAAGAGGGAGGCGGGTGGGGAAGGGGCGGCGGGAGGTAGGAGAGCCCTAGGGTGGCTCTGATACCATGTTGGGAAAAGAGACTTCGTTGTTTATTCAGAAAACCCTAGGCTCTCTTATATAGGGAGAGACCTAAAGGGTAAATTACAGAGAGGTCTATAGAAAATAAAGAAATAACGACAAACTACATAAAAAGATAATAACACTACTAACTATTTCTACAGGTCCCTAAACCCCTCACATTCCAAGATATTATTTCATTAAACAACCATTTTTTCTGACAGATGGAAATACACCCGCCACCCTAGCCACAATATTCTCCACAGATTCCTTCTTCAGACCTAACGTCGACTTCTCAAGCCAACAATACTCGCAAACACACCTTTGGCCCTCTTTCTTCTCGGTCTATTAACGCTTCAACCATTTGGAGACACCTCTCCCCAAGTCTGAGCCATCGGAGGACACCTACACTCTCAATGACTTTTTTTGTTGCATTGCAAGAGAAAGCAGGAGAGAAAGTATAGACACCATCTTAGGTCAATCATGTTCTACTTTTTTCTTCACATGGTATGCCAACAATGGCACTAGATTGGTTCCTCAAGGATCATTGTTCGAATACCAAGCAAAGATAAACTTGGAACACGATTCATATTAGACAGTGTGCCTCGTTACATTAAAAAAACTAAATAGAAAATGATAAATGACAGTATATAATGTGAAAAAAGAGATATAAGAAAAAAAATTATGCACACCAGGGGCTATCCTAGTCAGGTGCAACTTATATATTTAACTTTGGACTTGCCTTTACATATATTTCGTCCCCTTCTGCATTGAGAATGTCCTGCCACACCTCGTTCAACTCCGTGTTCTCTGCCACTGTCAGAGTAGACAACTTGTATATGATTTTTTCCTTCTTGAAATGGAAAAATATGGCAACTCACAAGGCAGTACATATTCAGTTAACTAGACTTTCATGTATTCCATTTTCAGAAATCTATTTTAAATTCAAGAAGGTAAACCTTGAGCAGTTACAAGGCCCATTATTTGTTCAGACCCGATGAATGCAAGGGATGGCTTAATTCTTGAAAGCTGCAGGAATGATGTATTTAATTAGGAATCAAAATATTTTATTAAAAGAACATATATACAACAATTAATTGATATGCATGAATGTCATATTTACTACTATACAGTGAAAGAAATAGGCTTTCTCAATTAGAAATTACTTGTTTTCCTAATTTTGTATCCACGATCTCAGCAACAAGGTTCTCAGCCTGCAGCAGATTAGTGTATAATCGAGAAGTTAATACCAGAAGGACCAACTTTATTTTCAATAAAATGTAAATGGCCCGATAAATACGGTTCAACAATTATAATGAGAATATGATGTCTCACCTTAACAGCATGTTTGCTACAGATGCTTTCAGCAAGAAGCAGTGTATATGCAGAATGTTTGTCACCCTTGGCCGAATCTGCACGGGCATACTACATTCAGGATTATAATAAATAAAATAAATATTACTGACTTATTCCTACATCCATGTTGCCAGAGATTATTATCCTATTCCTACCTCCATGTTGCCAATCTTTATCAGATATTACCACAATTGACAAAGGAGTGTGTTTTTTCGTGCCTCTGCGAGAATATTCAATGTTCAAAATGGCCTCCTTTAAGATATCGTAGTTCATTGGGTTTCCCACCTGCAATAACACTGGTCAAGTAAAGGACAGGGAAGGAATCACAAAAAAAGGTGCCAAAAAAGAGGGAACACATGTACCTTGTGAGAAACCTTAATATTCTTCAAATATCTTTGGACTATAGGTGTTCTACACTGTTTCTTTCATCTATTGATGCCTCTGATAGAATAGTCTGAAAACAATATAAAACCAGAAAGAAACACACAGATCTTTATTTAAGGTGTCTTCAGTTTAATGGAGCATTATATACCAGTAAATCCAAGGTTTTTGTCTAAAAATATATCGGGGTTCTCACAGTATTGGTTCTCTTAAGAAAGAAAAAGTATCAGCTAAAATACCTTCTCACATGCTCTCACCATACAAATCATGTCATGTCTCATTGATATTTGCTCATCAATTGATACTTACAATTTTGTACGGGGAGGGGAAATATGAGTTAGTTAGACAATAGGATATTGTGTAGATCAATTTATTGGTTGAAGTGTATGATAATGTATTTAGTGCCACATCACATATTGAGACTGTTGTATGTAAATCGAGTCCATATGTTAAGACAAATGTATCATTTGATTCATAAAGAAGAAATAATACAAGAATCAGACACCCATCTATTTTTTATGAGGCCAGGAAACTGAAAGGGATGGAGTGGAAAGGAGTGGAAAGAGAGAGGAATAAATTATTACATTTTTGTTGAGAAAGTAGTGGGTGATCACCATTGTCTCTCGGATATTCCATTAGTTAGAAATTCAAACTATGTAAAAACAAGGGGATGTAGTTAGATAATTTATTGAAGTGGGGTAGGGTTTCAATGGAAATCCTATCAATCAGAAAGTTCAAAGGAGTCCTTAACATGACTACTAAATATGGAAGATGCTAGAAATAGAAAACATCAATTACATCAATACCCCCTCAAGTTAGAGCATATCTATCTATCATGCCCAACTTAGAGGTCAATACTAAACTATCTCGGAAGTGATTTGGCAAAATGTATTCTTAAGCTGTATTCCATAGAGATATGATGAGTGGTAATTTGTCCTTCACGTAAAGAATCCTTGATAAAATGATAGTCTACTCAATATGCTTGGTGCATTCATGAAAGACATGGTTAGTGGAATATATAAAATGGCCAACTTGTTTTTGTTCTGGTGGACAACCCAAATCATATAAAAGGTGACAAGCCACCGTTCTAATAGAAACTTAAGACATTGCTCTAAACACTACTTCTAAATTGGAACTAAAAACAGTTATCTGCTTCTTGATGTGCCAAGTGATCAGATTTATGTAATTAAACATGACAAAACCCGTCGTGGAGCATCTAGCCTTGAGAGAAATGACGCGATCAGCATCTGTAAAAGATGTAATGCTTGTGTAACCATTAGAAGCATAGAAGAGTTCCCATCCGAGCAAATTGTTAAAGTATCTAAAAATGAGAAGAACATCGTGACATTTATTATACCTTGACTTCTCCATATTACCTAAAAATAGAGAAGAACATCATGACATTGATTATATACCTTGACTTCTCCGTATACTGACCTCATATGCTCACGACATAATAGATAGCTAGCATCGTGATACTAAGATAAAAAATCCCACTAGACTTATGTATCGTGTAGTGTCCTCAAAATAAGGGGTCTGTTAAGATTGGCATTACTCCTGAGACTCCAACTTTTAGAGGATGATTTGGAACCAAGTAAATACACATCTGTAATGATGTCAAGATAGTATTTTCTTTAGGATACATGTCATCCTCCAGAGGCATGAATGACTTCAATCTCAAGAAAAACATAGGTGACAGATTCATAGTGACAAACACCGTAAATAACCATGTCAATCTAGTGCATAAACCGACCTCCTTTGCAACTTGCCAAACCACATTCAGTGGTTCTCTCATTTTATCTTTTATCTGAGTTGCACCAACTTTCATTATGATCACATCGTTATGCATCAGATATTTTTGTGTATGACTACACATCCACTGCAGCATTTTCATTTTTGCTACGGTCGTTCTCTGCACATGTCCATGGTTCACAAGCCAACATTCAAATCAATGGAGCGTAGAAGGTATCACGGCTGCTTTGTAATAATTCCCTTTGATAAGGAATTTTATTATCACAGAATAGTAGAGGCTCCTCTTCACTTTAACCAACCTGCATTTTTTCTGTGAGTAACATCTCCATTGATTTCCATATCATGTCACAAAATAGATCCCATGTATCTAAAATAATTTTTCTTCTGAATTTTATTTTCTCCAATCTTCATCTCAATTCCTTCACAACTACTTCTATCAAATGTATACTCCATACATTCAATTCTAGCCCTACCATTTCTTTTATAGTATATTGGACTGTGGAGATAAACTCTTAATATCAAATCAATGGCCATGATAATTGTTTCTTTAATTTGCAACAACTAATTAATTTAAGATAAATCACATGTATCCTCTCAAGATAAATTAATTTATATTAAATCAATTAATTGTGGGATATTCTGGAAGAGATAAAACCTCCTTTCATATATAGGGGGGCGTCTATTTATAGCAAGGAGTTTTATCTCCTTCCAATAATGAGATATATTGTCTCATTAAATATGCAACAACATTTGTTGCCTAATTATCCACATATGCAACAAAATTTGTTGCATTAAAATTCTCAAAGATATATCCAAATTATCCTTTGAAAATTTCAATTATGTCATCGATGATTATGAATCTTATTCAACCATCCAATATAAAAAGTAAATTGATTTTATAATTAATTGCTTATTGCGAATCCAATTCACATCAATATTTAATTTATAAATTCTATTTATAAATAAGTCTCTCTAACATATTATAAATCATATTTATAATATCCATGATTATTACGGATAGTGATATCCACATTTATGATATTTTTAATAATTAAATCATATTTAGTTATCTAAGATGACTATTTGCATGTGTCTGAATAATAACAATCATATTCACATTATTCATGATAATTAAATCATATATAATTACCAGTATTTACAATGCTCAAATACATAATTCAACAAAAGAATTATTCTTGAACTCTTTCAAGAATAAGTGCTTTCTCCGCGGATACTTATAGATAAGTACATGGCGACTGTACATTCCCTGTATATTTACTTGGATATTGAGATCATATCTCAAATCCCGATCTCGGGAACCGCTCAAAGATGTTTGATCAAATCAAACTATAAATCTAATCTTCTCATTTCATTCAAATCACATTCAAATCAATGTCCAACGTTTGGACTAAGATCATATTATCAATCCAGTGAGAGGAGTCACTAAAATCCAAACTCGTTTCATTACTCCCTCGAAATGGAAGTGTCATGCTTATACAATCGTTTACGATCAAATCACCCTCGAGTATTCATAATAGTCGTACATCATGCATACTGGAAGACCTAGAATAAACCTGAAGTTTTAGATCATATTTGAACTGTCTCCTTCAAGGTTTTAGCATTGTGTTTCTCATTTGATCATTAGGAGTTGGTATCGATCATATACTTTTCAAAAGTATATATCATACCTACAAATTTTGTAAAGCTTCCAAAGCGAGATGACCATGCATGGAATTTAATCCAAATATCTCATGAGTGAGCTCGTGTCTTCCGGTTCAGTAAAGAACATGTATGATCCCTTTGAGAGACCGTATTACTAATATGCCCTCATGTGCACACTGGCTCGTCAGTGTATAGACCTCAAAGTTGCAGAAATCGTTAGTCGATACTCGGTCGGTGGGGTCACTGAGTAAGGATTAATCGGCAGTTGGACGACTAATCGGATTTAGTCGGTCATTAGTCGATTTTGAATTTTTTTTAATTATTTTAAATATATAAATCATTTTTTATACATATATTCTTATATATTTACACATATTTGTTCATTTTCTTTCTTTTGGAAGAAGATTTGTATAGTTTCTATACTATAATAATGAAACAAATGAAGTAATTAACTTTAAATATAACATTAGGCATAATAGAATAGTTTTGCATTTAAAAAAAGTAAAAGAAAATAAAAATGGAAAAACTCTATGTAAAAGTCGGTCGACTAGTCAGCCCGATTAGTCGGGTTGGCCGACCGCCTAATGTACACACTCAAACATGTAATAATACATTTGTCTCCGGCCAGAGGATGCGTGTCTATATCGTGAAGTATATGAAATAGGTCTTTGGTTATCTCGACCTCGCTAAGTCAACTTTTTAACCTAACTTATCTGACACCTTTGAATCTCTAATCATATGTAGAGGATCTACAGCAAGAGGTCAATCAGATATCAGCATTTGGAGAAGGATTGTCACATGCTTCTCAGGCTGGAGATACTTTCTAGACAATCACTCGATGGTGCTTGATGAGTCCTCATTCTAACTCTTTAAATATCATCCAAGCACCAACCTCTATGATTCAACATTTGAATCAACAACTGCATGATCATTAATACGGTTATGGTACACAATCCTTAATAGTAAGAAGAGACATTATAAGTGCATTCATTCATTTAATCTCAGATCAGGAGTGAACCAAACCAATAACTTTAATTGATATATCAACATATTACAATAATATTTATTATAGAAATGATTCACCCAGGGTTGACATGGCTAGCATATTTTTCTTTTCCTTTTTTGTATGAAAAAACTCATTTTCATTTTTTTAAAACACGACCAAAATCTAGGCCAAAGATATAACTCAACCCAATTGGGCATACAAAACTAGGCCTCAATTTTTCTCTCGCAGCACACTCTTTTTTTAATCCACTGCCTTCACTTTTTTTGTAGCCATAGACCAATCAGGCCTCTATGGGCCTACAAGTTACTGGGCCTATAACGGACACTCCCCAACGGGCTCTCACTATTGAGGGTCCCCATAGGGGAAATCCTTCAATGAGATATTATCAGCCCTGATGAGGCTTGTTCCCCAGGGATCGATGCACCACCCCCGATTGGGGCTCTCCCAGATAACATCTGTCGTTGCCACCTAGAAGGGTTGGGCATCACTTGGGCTCTTGGAGAGGCGATGGCGGACGATGGTAGCACTGGATAGGTGATCCATCACATGCTCATGCTCTTGGGTTCTTCGTGCAGCGAGTTACACTTTATCTAGGACGATGTCTGTTACTGGCGACATTGGATTTGTATGGGGTTCCATTGCTTGGGTTGGCAGGATTCACGAAGAACAAGTATGCAGAACCGCGACCTAGTGTTTGCCTTGCGAGATGGGGCATTGTCGATTCGAACTTGTTTTTGGTATACCATTAAAGATCAGTTTGGGCGTTCTTTGAACTTAGCCCTCTCCTCATGCTTCCTCCTCCTGTCGAAACACTTGTTTACATACATGAAGTATGCCTTATGGAGGATTAAGCTGATGTGGTCTTGGATTTTTATGTACTGACGAAGATGATCTAACCCTACGAAATTCTATTCATGGAGAGGGTTGCTGTCAAATTGAAATCAGATCAACTGAGGGGAGAAATCCATCATTACAACATCAACTTGCTTATGTAGGGCTCGTATGCTCGATTGGTTGTGCCCTGGAATCACAACTGGAGAAGGTCTGGATCTTGGGTTTTACCAGGAACCTAGAATTCAAAGAACCCTAAAATTTTCTTGATAGTGATCCATGCAGAACTAGGGTTTTATAAAACCCTAGATATCTTCTCGAACTTGATCACGAAGATGAATAATAATACTCTTCAAACATAAATATTCAAGAACAACCGAAAACCGAATCAGTTATGTCAATCAAATATCAAATAGATCAAAACATAATAAAATCCTTGAGAATCGAACATGTTCTAATATCATGTAGAAAATGATAATGTGGAAGCGTATATGAGATAAAGAATAAAGAATAATGGAAGAACACTAGGATTTTCGTTGAATCCAACTTTGTAAGGAGTGAGATGAAATCATGGGAAAACGCCACTAAGGTCGATTCTTCTATTCACTTTCTCAATTTTTACAATGAGTGTGTGGCTTTTCATATAGCCCCATAGACAGACAAGAGTCCTACTAACAATTGATGTGGTACTAAATCTGTGGATGTGATAATTAGATCATGGAGGGATCCAATTACCCATCTATACAATGGACACATAATCCAACAATATCCATGCCCCATCTCAAGAGGGGTTTCAAGATATTATTTATATTTTATCCTTTTATGTATTATATTTTCTTTATATCTACATTATGAAATTTATCCAACCCATTTCTCCTCTATATAAGAGAATCCTAAAGCCTCATGAACAAGCAACTAATTATTTTCTCTCCACAAATCATCATTTTATAGCTCTTACATTAAACACCATTATAGCCAACTAAACTAAGTTTAGTCGAGGTACCCAATGCCTGTCCTTTGGTGATGTGTCGAGGCTACAGATCAATAGAGATAAGTCGGTGGTGGTTTCTTTCGACCTCACAGTGTTTGAGGAGCAGTGTGCAAAGGCGGTGTTGGGGTGCCCGACAGATGCATTGTCGATTACATACTTGGGGTTACCTTCGGTGGCGAGGAGTTCAAAGTATAGAGATTGGAGGGCGATGCTGGAAAGGTTGGGTCGATGGTTGGCTAGGTGGAAGGCGATAACACTTTCGAGAGGTGTGAAGATGGTGCTTCCGAAGCATGTCCTTTCAGCAATCCCTATTTTCTTATGTTCCACGAGACTGATGCTTCCTTGGGTGAACATGAGGATCGAGGACTTGATGAGGAGGTTCTTTCGGTCGGACTGGAGATAATCTAGAAGGGGCATTCATCTGGTCAGGTATGGAAAGGTGACCACATCGAAGGAGGGTTGGGAGTTCTGCGGGTGGACGAGATAAACAAGGTGTTCATGGCGAAGTTGGTGGTGTGGTTATGGAGAAAGTCAGAGGACCTAGTATGCAGGCTGATGAGGAAGATTTATGGGGTCTCTTTAACACTCGAGGCTACTCCAAGCCGTTTACCTTTCTCATTGTGGAGGGGATTACCGACGTGATCTCGGTTGTGGCTTTGAAGTTGAGACCTATTCTTGAGGATGGTGTTGGGTTTCGCTTTTGGTGGGATGACTAGATCGAGGAGGGAATTTTGGGAGAGTTTTATCCTTGCCTCATGCAATTGGCTAGCAATAGGAAGGTGGTGATACAATGCGTTTAGGAACAGGGGTCATGGTCACCGGTTTTCTCTTCGAACCTGCCGAATTAGAAGATTGAGGACTTCATGTCTTTACAATCAGAGTTACCACGTATTGTGGGAACGACGATCGGTAGGGATCAGTTCATGTGTGGAGATGGAAGATTCTCAATGAAAAGGCATATCAATTTTTGGTGAAGGATGGTGAGGAGGTGGAAGAAGGGGTTGACGTGGACATGTAGCTGATTTAGAGGAGCAGGGAGGTGAACCGTATCAAGATTTTTCTTTGACTTCTCCGACTTGGTAGGGTTCTCACAAAAGTGTGGTAGGGGCAGGTGCTGGGTAACGAGTTGGTTACATGCAGATGAGGATCGGTGGCGAAAGATTGGGAGCACATGTTC
The DNA here is from genome assembly GCA_037367405.1 of Ottelia alismoides. Classification (NCBI taxonomy): domain Eukaryota; kingdom Viridiplantae; phylum Streptophyta; class Magnoliopsida; order Alismatales; family Hydrocharitaceae; genus Ottelia; species Ottelia alismoides. The sequence goes on along the minus strand of JAZKJV010003011.1, from coordinate 1,229,458 downwards.
TTCTCTCGCCCTTCTTCGACGTCGGTGTGGACCAGGGCCAACATTTTGTGGCTTAACGGATAGAATTGCGTTGATTCCAATTACAGACGTATAATCATTATGCTTTTTTGAGAGACATTAAATCAGTGTGTGGATATGGCCCATATGGGCATGAGGACATTGCTTATCCTTTAGCGCTTGTTCGGGCGATCTGGTGCGCTGGGAATGATGTCATTTTTGGGGGGGGTATACTTTTTATTCTAAGAATATAATTGAACATTGTATGGTGTTGTGTACATCATGGAGTATGTAATAAGTTGTAACATTTGCACTTCTTTTTAATATATAGATTTTGCGGTGGGTCCCAGCTTGGGAGACCACACGTATACATTTGGAAAAAAAAATAAGTTTGATGGAAACAAGGGTGAAGGAGTTTGGATAAAGATTGGAAATGATTTTTTTTTGAAACCAAAAACAGGGGGATACACTCATTGGTGTTCACCCCAATTTTTATTTAAAGAACGAAAAACAGAGAAAGACAAAAGAAAAACTGGAACAAAGACAAGCAACTACAACTCACACTCCTCAACCAGCCTCATCGCATGTATCACCACAATTTCCTTGTAGAATCTCTGCCTAGAAAAGAGGATCGCATTCCTGACCAACCACAGGACCCACAGGATGGCAATTGGACTAAGGAGCTCCTATCACGCTCTGCTCCTGTTAGCAACCAACGAGCCGCAAAAGGAGGCCAATAAAGATTGGAGATGATAACATTCATAAGAAATATTCTTTTACATACTCATGAACTATTTTGTAATATGATGGGGAAATTGATGGAAATGTTACTCATAAAATAAATACAAGTTGCCTAAAACGGAGAAGAGCCTCTACTGTAATTTGTGATAAGAAAATCCCTTTTAAAGTCAAAGGAAAGTATTACAAAGCAACCGTGAGACCTATACTATATACATCACAATGTTAGCCTGTGAACCACAAACATGTGCAGAGAATGATAGTAACATGAATGAAAATGCCAAGGTGGATGTGTGGTCATACACGAAAAGATCGGATTCAGAATGATGCAATCATAAGGAAAGTCAGTATAGCTATGATAGAGCACAAGATGAGAGAAAATCACTTAAGATGGTTTGGCCATTTGAAAAGGAGGTCAGTTGATGCACCAATTAGAAGATGCAAGATTTGAGATGTTAAGTTGGTTAAAAGAGAGCGAGGAAGACCTAAGAAGTGTTGGAATAAGACTGCTCGAAGGGATTTTTGTTATATGGATTTAAGCCTAAGAATGACAAAAAATAGATCTGAATGGAGAAAAAAATCCATGTAATCAACCGTACTTAATAGTGGGTTTAAGAACAATGAAACAAACTAAGCCATATACGTAGACATCCTCACATACATAGAACAATAAAAAATTAAGTCATATACATAGACATCCTCAAAGGCCAAAGAACACCTTGCATGTAACCCAAAGCAAGTGTATATAGAATGTGGACCTAAAATCCCTTGAACCATCCATGATCATTGTCATATCTATGGCTTCATCATATTTAATGATGTATTAAGGTCAATCAGAATCTTTTAACTTTCATTATAACTTATGACTAGTCCATGACTCATCTGCGAGCACATGTGGTGTTTATACTTTCTAATTCATATGATATTTTTATAATCTATGAGACATAATAACTGAAATATAGTTGCTCAAAAACAATGAAAACATATCTTTATATATAAATTGATAACGTACATCTAGAACTTTTATTGTGCTATCACAAAGGAAATAAATACTTGAAAGGTTGTATGGCATATCGTATTTTTTCCACCTACAAATCAAGTAGAAATTTTCTACCACGAATTAAGCTTTGGTAATCATATAATATTTATAAAAATTTGAACACTATTGTAAGTAGGATAAATAAAAGCATATTCAATTTCACTATTTCGAAAATGCATCTATAATTGTACTAAAAAGTATCTTCGAAAATTTTGGATATTAAAAATTCACTTGCAAAAGCATGTGATTAATAGTTAAAATAGTGCTTGAGATAAATCAGATTGAGTTCGTTAGTTGTGTCATTTAACTAGATTATCCTAAGTCACCAGCCAAATTAGATTTGTTTCCTACAATATTATATATACAACAACAACAAAGCCTTGTCCCACATTAACTAGGGTCGGACTATGGTATTTTATATTGTAAAAATAAAAATTAAGTATTTAATATCATCTATTCTTAGAGTATGCGAGATCCTTATTACCACAAATTAATACATTTAAGCACACACATACTGAAAAAAAAAGAACATAAAAAATGGCAAAGAAAGTAAGAAGAATGAGAAGAACACAAAGAATGTACAAAGAATGCAAAGAACATATGAAGAACAAGAACATCAATTCTCTAACAAATCAGCAGAATTCCTGCTTGTAACCAAGGAAAATTTGGAGAATTTTCCCCTTAAAGGTGATATTAGAAAGAAATTTTCAACATATTCATCAATGAAGTAAAAGTCGCCTGACTAGCCAGACTAATAGGTTCGACTAGTATAGTCAGTGGGGTGGCCGACCGAGTACAGACTAATTCTAACTAGCTACACTAGTCGACTAATTTTTGCTTGGAGATACCATTTCTTTCTTTTTAAAAGCAAACTTATTCTAACAAGCTTAATGTTTTATTTAAATTCATTCACCTTTATATTTCATTATGATAGTATAGAAAATTTACAAATATATGTAAACATATAAAAATGTGTATAAAAATGACATGTTTAAAAATTCAAAACTGATTATAGCCCAATTAAATCCAATTAATCACCCGACAATCGATTAATCCTTAGTCAGTGACCCGACCGACTGAGTACCGACTACCGACTTTAGCAACCTTGGTATTCATAGTATATCGATGAAAGAATGATCGAAAAGATGACTTACCATATATGGGAAACTCTATATTAGCATATGATGAAGAACAAAAATACATCACATCATGGGAAGATGAATCATGTGGGGTAACACATGTTAACATACAACATAGATTCCCTTACCTACATAAGGCTTTGCACATAGATTCCCTTACCTACATAAGGCTTTGCTTAAGTTTATGTGTCATGTTTAGTATTATATAAAAAAATTTACCATATGTGAAGAACATGCATGTCTTACTTCATGCATACTAAGCCATATCGTAATATATCGGCGATATATCGGGTATCGACAGGTGACTGACATTTGTCGTTCCAAGGTCATTTTCTTCATAAAATCGGTTCGATTTAGGTGATGTGACGTCGATATATCATATGACACCATACCGATATTACCTATGCCGGCATCATGTGAAGCAACACATGTTCATCGACGACATAGCCCACTCACCCATGTAGAGATCTACTTAGATTTCTAATAATAAAGAATAAAAGGTGATAATATAGCATAAGTTAGGTCTATCTACATCTTTCCCTACATTATACCAAGAGTAACTCATCTCTTACGCTTCTTTTTCTTTTTAGTAGAGATTCGTTTATGTTTCTCCCCTATCTCTCTCTTAACCTCTCCGCCGTAGACCTAAGGGGAGTGGGATAAATGTTCATAAATAAAGAGTAGAGGGGTAATTATGGCCTCTAACTCGTGAAAACCATAGGCTAGAGCCCATGGTTTTGTCAAACAACAATACTGCCTTGCCCATGGTTTTACTCATTATCATGGTATTTCCATGGCTATGATTTTGCCTAATACCATGTTTGCGTTAACGATGCTTGATAAGCATTGATCATGATTATTGGTTTTGCCCAATAAATCGCATTTTTGTCGAAATAAATATTATGAGATCTGAATATTGTTCTTGAATTTCGCACCCAAAGGAGGATGTAATAATTAAGGAAGATCCTAATGAAGCTCATAATGTCTGAGATAACCATACAACACAAGCGAAAAATAAGGTAAAGCAGAAGCTCCTTGGTATAACAGAAGAGGTACCAACAATGGTGACAACATGACACAATAAAGACAACCATGCTTAAGGCCACATCCAATAATGGTAGTGCTTCCCAAAACATAACAATGGGACGATAATTAATTTCCTCAAGAATTTGACTAATAAATAGCATGCTGGAAATATCCCAAGCAAATGGATCACACTCTATGGACATGGCAGGGGATTAGTGAACCTCCCTATGTATTGTCACTGAGAAAAGTGTAACATCTGCAAGAACCACTTATACACTGAAGAATTGGTCTAAGGATCCTAGACTATCCACAATGTCCACATAAATGATGGGATGGTCCAGAAGCTATAACCCAGTTTGCACCCCCATTAGAACCTTAAATATAACAAACTTGTGCTATAAATAATTATCTGGAAAGAGAGAATGAAAAGTTGTATTCCATCTAACCCTGAAGCTCTCTTATATAGGAGAAAAGATCAAAGAGTAAATTACATAAACAAGAGAAATAAACAATATAAATAAACGATAAAACATAAGAATCTTAACACTCCCCCTCAAGCTGGAGCATATACATATCATGCTCAGCTTGGAACAACCGTGATGAAATAGACCTCTTGCAAGAGCATTGGTGAACATATATGCAATCTGATCACACGAAGCAACATAAGACGTTGAAATAAGCACCTTTTTGGATCAAGTCATGAGTGTAGTGACAGTCTACCTCAATATGCTTTATTCTCTCATGAAATGCTGGATTATTAGCTATGAACAAGGCTGCTTGATTATCACCTTTGAGGTGCATAGGAAGAGGCACCTCAATCATTATATCAGTCAGGCCAGACTTAACCCACATCATTTCTGTAGTCCCTTGGGCCATGACCCTATATTCTGCTTCAGCGCTAGACCGAGCAACAACAGTTTGTTTCTTACTCTTCCATGAGACCAATGAACTACCAACAAAAACAATGAAGCCTGAAGTGGACTTCCTGTCCTTAGGACACCCATCATAATCTGCATCTGCACACCCAGTAACTGTAAGATAATAAGTATCTCTTCTAAAAAGAAGACCTACACCTGGAGATGACTTCAGATATCTCAAGATCATGCATACTACATCCATGTGTGCCTGACTGGGTTGCTCAATGAACTGGCTCACTCTGCTCACAACGAAAGATATATCAGGCCTGGTAATAGTAACATATAATAATTTCCCTACCAGCTCTCTGTATCGTCTCTTGTCCACCTCCTCAGAGTCATCATCATAGAGCCTAGCATTAGAATCCATTGGAGTAGTAGCTGGTCTACATCTTGTCATGCATGTCTCAGATAGAAGATCAATAACATACTTCCTTTGCGTCATAACCACGCCATGTTGATTTCGTGCAAACTCCAAGCCATGGAAGTAACGAAGCATGCCAAGGTCCTTGGTAACAAACCGTTGCCCAAGAAAATTCTTAGTAGCTTGAATGCCCTGTTCATCACTGCTAGTGATAATAGTGTCATCAACATAAACCAAAAGAACTACAATACCTCTTTGATTTCTCTTAACAAAGAGAGTATGATCTGCAGTGGATCTGACAAACCCATTCTGTCCAATCAACTCCGAGAGCTTCTGAAACTAAGCCCTCGGACTCTGTTTAAGGCCAAAATAGCCTTGTGAAGAAGACACACCATACGGGACTTCCCCTCAATAACAAACCCAGGTGACTGCTACATGTATACCTCCTCCTCCAGATCTCCATACAAGAAAGCATTCCTTACATCTAATTGGAAAAGTGACCAATCTCGAACCACATCAACATCAATAAGAATACGCAGGGTAGAGTGAGATGCAACAGAAGAAAAGGTGTCCTACTAATCCACCCCTAGGTTTGGGTGAACCCACAAGCAACCAATCTGGCATTGTATCTGTCTACTATACCATCAGCCCGATGCTTCACAGTGAATACCCACTTGCTGCCAACAACAGACGCGCTTGGTGGAGCATGGACAACACTCCACGCACCTCGTAAATGTAAAGCTGCCATCTCCTCCACCATAGCCAGACGCTATTGACTGCTCTGTAGGGCCTCCTGATATGACCACGTTATCTCCACGACAGATAATCTAACAACAAATCTATGAAAATCCTTGGAAGACGCCCCAAGGAAACATGAGAACCAATAAGATGCATAGTGCATGCCCGTTTCTGTCGCCGTAGTGCAATAAGCATATCCAGATCTTCATCAGATGTAGAAGACATAGTATCCACGTCCTGTACCTCAGTCAGTACATGCAAATCACCAGTGCCATCAGAAAAACTCGAATGTTCAGAACATACCTTGGGCGTGCTGGATAACGGAGGAGGCACAGGAGCAGAGGGTCGTCAGTGGTACACCTACGGAAAGAAAGTAGGTGGTGATGGAGGTGGCGGTGGAGGAGATGGTGATGGAGGTGGCAGTGGAGGAGGTGGTGGTGGAGTCGTAGGTGATAATGATGGAGGAAATGGCATAAAGACCTCTTCTCCATCCTCTGAAGAAGTAAACATGTCACCTTTGGGAGAAAAATACATAATGGACTTGAAAAAGGTAACATCAGCACTAACATAGTATCTTCTTCGAACAGGGTCAAAGCAACGATATCCTTTTTGGGCCTTGGAATACCCAACAAACACACATTTGACAGCTCTAGGAGAGATCTTGTCAAGACTTGCAGTCATTTGATGAACAAAAGCTACAGAACCAAAGATACAAGGCGTTAGCGAGATAAGATCTGTCTCGACAAACGCAAACAAGAATGGAATCTTCTCTCCCAGCACTGAAGAGGACATACGATTTACCAGATAGCAAGCAGTTAGAACTACATCTCCTCAATATGAATAAGGGCCACGACTCTGAATCAAAAGAGTTTGGTGATGTCTAATAGATGTTTGTGTTTTCGTTCTGCTATCCCATTCTGTTGGGAAGTATATGTACACGATGTCTGATGCACAATGCCAAAGGACCTAACGAATTGAGAAAGTTGTGTACTACAAAATTCTAATGCATCATCGGAACGATAAACTTGACTTTTGCAGAAAAAATATTCCTTATTTCATTAATAAAGGATAGGATAAGAAGACATGCATCAGACTTGTTCTTAAGAAGAAATACCCAAGACAATCTCAAAAATTTATCAACTGCAACAAGATAAAACATATGTCCCTGATGATCTGGGACACGACTGGGACCCCAAATATCAAAATGAATTAATTCAGACAGACCATGACCAATTCAACCTTGATGACTATGAAAGGTAGACCGATGATGCTTCCCAAGCTGGCAGGTCTCACACTGAAGGATAGATCGAGGCAAAATTTGTGGAAGAACGTGGCACAGCTTGTACAGAGGATGATGACCAAATCGAAGAAGCCATATGTAGGGAGAAACAGATCCAACACGAAGAGAAGAGACACCAGTGTAAGGAGGTTGCACCATCCTGTAGAGACCCCCTTGCTCACGGCCAGATTTAATCACCCTACCTGTGAGAATGTCCTGAAAAACAAGAGCAAACAGATCAAAAATGGCACGACAATGTAAATCCTTAGTGATTTGACTAATTGATAGGAAATTCATTGAAAATTCAGGTGCCACGGGATTGCAAAGCAGCCATTTCCTCTTCCATAGCAAGACGCCATCTGTTGTCTCTCAATGCATCCTGGTAAGTCCGTGGAATTTCCACGGCAGATAGAGCAACTGCAAATCTTTGGAAATTGCCTGTAAGACAATGAAAGGAAACCTGAGAAGCAAGCGGGTAGGATGCACAAGTACGCATCTGCTTTCTAATGGCGATGGGTACATCCAGGTTCTCAGGATCGTCGTCCTGCACTGATCCCTGTATAAAAACATCTCCAGACCCATCGTTAGAAACCATGTTATCAGAACAAACCTGAGGCATGCTAGATGACGGACGATGACCATGAGCAGAAAGGGGCCGACGAGTATAGAATTTTGGTAATGGTGGAACCACGGTCACAAGCATTTGTGTAGATGGAGGTGGTGGAGGTGGTGGTGGTGGTGGTACGATTGGTACAGGAGATAACTGACTCGTAGGAGGAGGTGGCATGTATATCTCAGTATGAGATTCAGAAGTAGTAATCCTGTCACCCGTAGGAGAGAAAAACATCACAGATTCAAAGAATGTGACATCAACGCTAACAAAGTATTTCCTACATAACGGATCAAAGCAACGATATCCCTTCTGACTCCTGGAGTACCCCATAAACACACATTTGGCAACCCTGAGAGAGAGTTCGTCAAGACCTGGAGCAAACTGGTGGATAAACGCAACAGAGCCAAACACACGGGGTGTAAGAGAGAACAACTCCTTCTTAGGAAAGGCTATAGAGAAAGGGGTCTTCTCACCCAAGACAGACGAGGGCATGTGATTTACTAGATAACAACCGCATCACCCCAAAACGAATGCGGAGCACGACTTTAAATAAGTAGGGTACGAGTGATATCCAGTAAATGACGATATTTCCTCCCTGCAACACCATTTTGTTGTGAAGTATAAGCACACGATGTTTGATGAATTATACCACGAGAGGAAAAGAACAATGAAAGTGCACGAGTACAAAACTCCAATTCATTGTTAGACTGCACAATTTTCACAAAAGAAGAGAACATAATTTGAACTTCATTGATAAACATTTTAATCACCTCTCCTGCTTCAGATTTATTCTTCAATAAAAACAACCAAGACAAGCGAGAAAAATCATCTACTACAACAAGATAAAACATGTGTCCCTGGTGATTAGGAACACGACTGGGATCCCAAATATCAAAATGGACCAACTCAAAAAGAGAGCTACTGCTTCGACTCTGACCACTCGAGAAAGTGGACCTATGATGCTTTCTCAATTGACACGTTTCGCATTGGAAGGACAATCCCGGAGAAATCTGTGGCAAAATACGACACATCTTCTGAAGAGGGATCAAAACGGAGATGCCAGGTATATGGAGAGATTGATCCTGTAGAATGGAGTTATGCGCCAACAAAGAGAGTACGGACCAGACGATAAAGGTCATTCTGCTCACAGCCACATCCATTCACTTTGCCCGTATGTCCAGAAAAACAAGAGATTATGGGTCAAAAATAGCTCAACAGTTCAAATTCGTCGTAATCTGACTAATGGACAGTAAATTCATAGAGAAATTAGGAGCATATAACACATTCTGCAATAGCATGGAAAGCGTCAAACTAATCTCCCCCTGTTCTATAATCGGGGAATGAGTCCCATCGGCTATCACCACAGTCCGCCCTGGAGAAACCTATCTATATGCAGTAAGCTGCTTTTTGTCTCCACATAGGCGATGTGTCGCTCCTGAGTCCATAATCCATTCTGTAATCATAAATCCATCACAAGAGGTGAGGGCATAAGAACTACCTGAGGTACTGGTTGTAGCGGATGTACTGGCAGAAGTAGAGGCTGCCACATCGGAAAGGCATCATAGAGTTGTGTCAAGAGGCATGATGTTCCTCAGTCTGGCAACAAGGTCATCGAATCGCTGGTCCAAAGAAGAAGGTGCAAGAGACTCAACTTGTTCTGCTTCCCGAACCGATGCTGGAAAACCATGCTTAGAATAACACGTATCCTCGGAGTGGTCAGGACGGTGACAATAAGTGCAGGACTGACAGATCCGACCCCCACGACCACGAGGACCACGTCAACGAAAAGTAGAGGAGCCACCTCTTCCTCTGGAGGCAGCCATCGCCGAAGGTGTCTGTCTAGTAGTAGAGCTTTAGACAGTGATTCGACAAAATCGGCGGAAAGCTTCCTCCATAGGAGGAATAGTGGTGTCAGCAAGAATCTGAGAACGAGCAGTATCGTACTCTAGATCAAGTGCAACCAGGAATACACCCACCATGGTAGCATTCCTGTATGTCTTTTGCTGCTCAGGGGTGGTCGTCAAAGCCATGAAGCTATGGAGCTTCTCAAACATTCCTCGCAGGGATGTGTACAGTGAGTGGAGAGGACGTCTATTCTGTTTGACTGTAAAAATATCATGCTGCAATTGTAGTATCTTGGTCTCATTCCATCCCTGCGAAGTCGCCGCCAGAATATCCCACAATGCCTTCGTCATGGGTTGATGCAGCACGTCATTGGCGATCTCTATCGTCAACATCCCAGACAGCCGGACTTTGGCATACGCGTCGTCAGCCTCCCATGCGGTGTGAATCCCTGTTTTCTCCTTTGACTCATCTTCGGTAAGGATATGTTTCTTACCGTTAGACTTCATGAGACTCATGAACTGCATAGTCCAGAGCTCATAGTTCGTCCCGTCCATCTATACAATCGGTGTCGGACCTCTGAAGGCACCTGTGGCGGGTACGTCGACTTTGTTTTCTGACATGATGTCGAATGAAGATCACAGGGTATTTAGACTAATATAGATGTGTCTACAATGACATATGGAGATTTGATTGCATATATAGACCTATGTGTTGAAAAATGAGTAATCTAATATTCGAAGGAACCCTAGGCTCTCTTATATAGGGAAAGACCTCACGGATAAAATACATAGTAGTCCAGAGAGTAAACAGAAATTACGAAAAGGTACATAATATAATAATAATATCGGTCTCTACACTCCCCCTCAAGGTAGAGCATAGATGTCTATCATCCTCAGCTTGGAAGAACATTTCTGGAAGGGTCCTCTGAGCAACGACTTGGTGAATATGTCAGCAGTCTGATCTCCTGAGCTCACATGAGATGTAGATATCAAGCCTCGCTGGATCAATTATCTAGTGGAGTGTCAGTCAACTTCAATATGCTTTGTTTTATCATAAAATGCTGGATTGTTGGCAATAAACAATGTTGTCTGATTGTCACACTGAAGTTGCATAGGTAAAGGTACGTCTATATGTAGATCCTCTAGTACAGATCGAACCCACATCATCTTCGTGCTTGCTTGTGCCATGGTCCTATATTCAGATTCAGCACCGGACCTTGCCACAACAGTTTGTTTCTTCCTTTTCCAAGAAACCAGAGAGCTCCCAACAAAGACGGCAAATCCTGAGGTCGACTTTCGATCCTTAGGGCACCCTGCATAATCGGCGTCTGCACATGCTGAAATAGATAAATCTGTGCCCTTTTGAAATAGCAACCCTGAACCTAGAGAAGTCTTTAGATACGTCAGTATCATATATATGACATCCATATGAACTTATCTTGGCTGCTCCATAAATTGACTCCCCATGCTTACTGCAAAGGCAATATCGGGTGGAGTTATGGTAATATAAAGTAGCTTACCCACCATCTCTCTATATCTCCGCTTGTCTACTTCAGCAGTGTCATCGTCATACAACTTCATGCTTGGATCCATGGGAATACTCGATGGTCTGCATCCAGCCATGCATGTTTCAGTCAAAAAATCTGTAATGTACTTCCTTTGGGTCATCACCAGACCCTGTGCTTTCCTGGAGAATTTCAACCCCATAAAGTATCTTAGGGTTCCAAGATCCTTCGTGACGAACTGACGGCCCAGAACTGCTTTTGTCCTCTCTATTCCCTAACATCATCTCCTGTAATCAGAATATCATCAACATAGACCATGATGACAACCATACCTACAGAAGACTTCTGAATAAACAACGAGTGATCTGCATTTAATCTTTTGAACCCATGTTCAATCAGATGGGAATGCTTCTGAAACCACACCCTTGGGCTCTGTTTAAGATCATAAATTGCCTTGTGAAGTCTACACACCATATGCTTCTCCCCCTCAGCAGTGAACCCTGGTGGCTGCTGCATGTAGACTTCCTCCTGCAAATCTCCATATAAGAAGGCATTCTTGACATCAAGTTGAGATATAGTCCAGTCACGTACCACAACAACTGATAAGAGAATGCTAAGAGTAGAGTGACGATCCACTAGAGAAAATGTATCCATATAGTCCACGCCATAGGTTTGTGTGAAACCTCTCGCAACCAGTCGTGCCTTGTATCGATCTAGACTACCATCATCATGGTATTTAACAGTAAATACCCATTTACAGCTAACAATGGATGCGTCAATAGGAGCATTAACAAAGCTCCATGTGCCACGAGACTGTAAGGCACGCATCTCCTCTTCCATAGCCAGTCTCCAGCAATCAATCTTCACAGCATCTTGATAGGTCCATGGTATGTCCACGGAAGACAACGCTGCAACAAATCTCTGAAAGTCGCCTGTGAGGCGATGAAAAGACACCTGGGAAGCAAAAGGATAAGGCGCACACGTTCGCTTCTGCTTCCGGATGGCAATAAGAATATCAAGGTCGTCTACTGTACTGAATGATGTAGTCTCCTCCTGCAATGAAGAATCCTGCACATGTACCATATCTGACCCGTCAGTAGTGATGCCATCTGAACATACCTGAGGCGTGATGGATGCCTGACGTGTAGCCTGAGCAGGACCTGACCAACGCATATAGAATTTTGGTAGAGGTGGAATAGGAGGTTGAGGAGGTGGTGGTGGTGGTGACGTTGGGTTAGGTGACGTAGTAATTGGAGCAGGAGTGGACTCAGGTGAACTCAAACTAGGAGGCGAAGGTACATAGACATCATCGTGGTAGTGGATGGGACCAACCTGTCACCTGCAGGGGAAAAGTGCATAACAGACTCAAAAAACGTGACATTAGCACTGACGAAATATTTCTTGTTTATGGGGTCATAACAGCGATAGCCCTTCTGAGTCCGAGAGTAACCTACAAAGACACACTTGAAAGCTCTAGGAGAGAGTTTGTCAAGTACAGGAGACAGGAGATGAACAAACGCAACAGTACCGAAGACACGAGGAGTAAGTGAGAATAATTCCTTATCCGGAAAAATGATAGAAAGAGGAATTTTCTCACCAAGGACAGATGACGACATGCGATTGACCAGGTAGTAAGCAGTAAGAACAGCATCCCCACAGAAAGTGATAGGAGCACAACTCTGAATAAGGAGGGTTCGAGTAATATCAAGAAGGTGACGATGCTTTCTTTCTGCCACGCCATTTTGCTTAGGCGTGTAAGCACAAGTGGTTTGGTGAATAATGCCCTTAGACGAGAGAAACTGAGAAAGAGACCGGGTGCAAAAATCTAGTGCATTATCGGTACGAACATATTTGACAGTAGAGGAAAAAACATTCTACACTTCATTAATCAAATTTTTAATAACATCCCCTGCTATAGATTTATTCTTTAAAAGAAAGACCCAAGATACACGAGAGAAATCATCTACTACAACTAGACAGAACATGTGTCCCTGATGATCAGGTACACAACTCGGACCCCAAATATCAATGTGAAATAACTCAAACGAAGAGCTACTGCTCTAACTCTGACGACGAGGAAAGCTAGACCGATGATGCTTTCCCAACTGACATGCTTCACAACGAAATGATGAACTGGGAGAGATCTGAGGCAGTAAATGTCGCATTTTCTAGAGCGGGAGATGACCAAAACGAAGATGCCAGATGTAAGGAGATACTGGTCCGACGGAATGAGAAGAGATGCCAGCATAAGAGTTCCGAACTAGTCGATACAGACCATTCTGCTCAGAGCCACAACCAATCACCCTGCCCGTTAGTATGTCCGGAAAAATAAGAGATGAGGAGTCAAATATAGCACGACAGTGCAAATCCTTCGCAATCTGACTAATAGACAACAGATTCATGGAGAACTCAGGAGCATGTAGAACATTCTGTAGACGCATAGAAGGTGATAAGAAAACCTCCCCTTGACTAATAAGAGGATAATGAGTACCATCTGCTATCTGCACTGAGCGACCATGTGGGATGTCCCTTTAGGACTCAAGTCTCTCTCTATCGCGGCAGCGGTGATAGGTGTCACCAGAATCTATAATTCAATCAGATATATCATGACAAGTTGTAAAGGCAGTAGCACTACCTGAGGTATTAGTAGCAGCAGACGAACTGGCAGAAGCTGTAGCAGCAACATTTGAAGGTCCACCTAGAGAATCAGTAGATGATTGTGGCATAATGTCACGTAGACGTGCCACAAGCTCCTCAAATCGGTTATCTGCAGTGGATGTCGACTGGGGCAGAACATGCTCGGCTACACGTGCTGATGCTGGAAACCCATGCTTAGAGTAGCATATATCCTCCGAGTGGTTTGTGCGATGACAGAACGAACATGGCTGGCGAAAGCGACCACCCCTACCACGGGGTCCACGTCCACAACCAAAAGACTGACCACCTCTCCCACGCAGTACTGCCATCGCCGATGGGGGTGGAGTAGATGTGCTAATCGAGCCTCCGGTAAACATCCTCCATTGGAGGAATAATTGCATCGGCCAAAATCTGAGAGCGGGCTGCCTCGTACTCAGGATCTAGGGCTGCAAGTAGAACGCCCACCATGGTCGCATTCCGAAACGTCTTCTGCTGCTCAGGGGTTACCGTAAGTGGTATGGTACTGTATAACTTCTCAAACATCCCTCTCAGGAAAGTGTACAATGAGTGAAGTGGCATGCCATTCTGCTTCATTGTGAAGATATCATGTTGAAGATGTAACATCTTGGTCTCATTCCGTACTTGCGAATACGTAGCGGCCAGAATATCCCACATTGCCTTGGTAGTGGGATGATGGAGGACATCATTGGCAATCTCCATCGACGGTATGCCTGACAGCCAGACCTTGGCATAAGAATCATCAGCCTCCCACGAGGCATATATCCCAGTCTTCTCTACAGGCTCATCTTCAATAAGAATATGCTTCTTACCGTTTGACTTCACGAGACTCATAAACTGCATCGCCCAGATCTCATAGTTTGTCCCATCCATCTTGACTATATGTGCAGGACCTTTGAAGGCGCCTATGGAGGGCATATCAACTTTGTTCTCTGACATGTCACCGAAGATGAAGAGCTAGGGATTGTAGACTAGGAACTGGTGTCTACAAAAACTTGGTCGGATTTGAGTGCATATGTAGACGTTACGCACTCAAATCCATGGAGATAGACGGGCCGACGAAAGAGTAGGTGTCGGCGTGTAAGGGAGGGGAACCCGACAGTTAGGGTCCCCTACCTAGGGCTGGACTCGGTGGCAGATGGTAGCGTAGTGTGGCCTATGGCACGGCTGGGGGCTACGCGTGGAGGAGGAAAGTGGCCGGCGGCGTGGAGGGGCCCTGCGTCGTGGAGAAGGGGCCCGCGTGAAGAAGGGGCCGGCGTGAAGGAGGGAAGAGCCTAACGGCGGCGGCGGTGGGTGGTGGAGAAGGGGGATCGGCGGAGGCAGCAGGTGGTGGAGAAGGAGGGGGGATCGGCGACGGAAACCCTAGGGCTAGGTGTTAGGGTTAGCCCCTGGGCTCTGATACCATGTTGGGAAATTGAGTAATCTAATATTCCAAGGAACCCTAGGCTCTCTTATATAGGGAGAAACCTCACAGGTAAAATACATAGTAGTCTAGAGAGTAAACAGAAATTACGAAAATGTACATAATATAATAATAATATCGGTCTCTACACTATGCAATCAAATCTATCACCCGAGTTGTGCGAAGAAGAAGGAGAACGACGGAGGGGACCGACAGTACTTGAGGCCGACGGCCTAGGCGGGCTTTTGGGGACCCGTGAGAATCAACAGGAGGCTGCCGAGGATCCGCAGAGGCTTGTGCGGTGGCGCAGGAGGGACCCGGGCGGCGCAGGCGGGACCCAGGGGCGGCGGCGCAGGCAGTGACTCGGCTTGCTGGTTGCGGCGCCGAGAGAGAGGAGGGAGGGGCTGGAGGGTGGGGGGCTAGGTTTAGGGTTAGGGTATACGAGCTCCGGTCTAGGACCGCCGCTCTGATACCATCTTAGGAGAAAAATAAGAGGTGTTTCTTTCTGAGAACCCTAGGCTCTCTTATATAGAGGAGAGGCCTATGGGTAAATTACATAAGGTGGAACATAGAAATAAAAAAAGCAAAAGATACATGTAGAATGTAGAAATACATAAATATCTCTACAATATATATGATTTCGAGATACCTAAAGTCTTCTCCAAGTGCAGATTATTTTTTAAAAAGGGGGAAGCATTTACAATTTCAGCATGCATTGATGTTGATTATGCAGGATATCCAAAGGATAAAAAGTCCACTTTTGGCTTTACATTTTTTATTGGTACTTGGTAGCTCTCTTGTCTCTTGGAAGAGTAAGAAACAAATTGTTGTTGCCAGGTCCAGTGTTGAGTCTGAATATAGAGCTATGGCACAAGCTAGTACATAAATGATGTGGGTTCGATTGTACTAGCAAATTTACATATAGATGTACCTATTCCTATGCAACTACAATGTGATAACTAAGCACCAATGTTCATTGCAAACAATCATGCATTTCATGAAAGAACCAAGCATTTTTAAGTGGACTGCCACTACATGAGGGATATAATTGAGAAAGGGTTTATCGTTACCTCTCATATCAGCTTAGGGGATCAAACTGCAGTTATCTTCACTAAGGCTTTGCTCAAAGGGTCGTTCTGAAAATGCTCATCCAAGCTGAGTCTATGCTCCATCCTGAGGGGGAGTCTCGAGTTATATTTATATCTTTGTACTATTTTCCTATTTTTTTCATGTCTATCATATGTAATTTACCCATAGGTCTCTCCAATATATAAGAGAGCCTAGGTTTCAAGGAATAAGATGCGTTCATTCTTTTTCCCAACATGTATTGTACCTGATGAGCTGACATTAGCATTAATTTATTAATCTCATATGCCAGTGTAGAAGACCTAGTGCTCATAACTATATTGAATTGTGTAAGACTCATCAATCCATGAATCCAATGTCGAGGAGGAAGGCTTTGATAACTAATCAGTCAGATAGGTGACACTGTGAGCTGAAGTTGAAATTTTATGCTTCTTGTAACATGTCTCCTCACTATGCTCGTATACTCGACAGAAGGTGTTATACTTTGGAAATAATACAAATGCACCAAATCTATGCCCTTTGGGGCATCTTGCAGCAAATGAGCCTCATCATCATCATGTAACAACCGTGATGGAGGTGATACCAGTGTTCAACTGGCATTGCAATCCTAATAAGATGACTTAATGTTCATGGGTAATTGACTCCTAGATAATTATGGAATTCGGATCAAGTATATATAACATAATTCTCAACCATGAGGAATTCCCTATATGTCTCCTAAGACTTGCAGTCGCATGGAGGGTAGTGGTTAAGGCTTCTTAAAAATCACCTTTATCGTTGTGTAATAAACATGAAGAAGTCGCCTCTCCTGCTTTGAATATCATGTTGTAACTGTAAGAACACCATCTCATTCATCTTCTGAAATTATGCAATGGAAAAGGAGTCGCATATACCCTAGGTCATCGGCTTATTCATGACCTATGTTATGTTAGTGTAAGGGTCTCTGTAAGCCAACCTTGTCCAAGGCATTTTTTTTCTTTGTAAGATATATTTTTTCCTGTTTTCTTTGGACTCCTCCTCAACATATACTCCTTGTCATGAGCATCAATTATGCTCATGAACTACAAGGATCAAAACTCGTGGTTGATGCCATTCACCTAAATAATAAGGCCAGGTTCCTCGTCATAATATAAAGGCAAACTCCGATATTAAAAGATATTTACACCCATAACCCTAAGTAATTTCATAATAACCCTAAAAACTTTCTATAATCACGAATTACACTCAAGACCCTGAATAGTGCTTAATTGATGCTCATAACCATGTGTTACCTTCCATCTGATTTTCCGTTAAGTATAACGGTATCCGTCAAGTATTTTACATTTTATACCATTTAAGTCTACATTATTTACCAATGGCCACACCCTTCCTCCTCCAACCAGCCAACCCCATCCTCCTCCAGCCAGGCAACTCCCTCCCCCCTATCGACGTCCTCTGCCAAACACCACCCCTCCCTTCCCCCCGCCAACCACCTCCTCCTGGGCAGCCTCCACCACTAATTCACCGCATCCAAACCCAACTTGCAAGCCCCCCTCTCGTCCTCATTGCCTCTAACCGACCTACAAGCCCCCTCTCGCCCTCGCCGCCTCCAACCTCCGCCTACAAGCCCAACTCCCGCCACGCCGCCACCAACCCAACCTACAAGCCCCCCTCCCGCCATCACCTCCACCAACCCGACCTGCAAGCCACCCTCACGCCCTCACCTCCTCCAACCTCGACCTGCAAGCCTAGATCCTCCCCCGCCTGCAAGCCCCCTCCTGCCCTCGCCGCCACCAACCCGACCTGCAAGCCCCTCTCTCACCATCACCGCCTCCAACCATGACCAACAAGCCTAGGTCCTCCCCCTACCCCCAACCTCCATCCGCAAGCCCCCCCCCCCTCTCACGCCTCCTCCAACCCCGACCTCCAAGCCTAGGTCCCCCATCACCCACCGCCCCACCCCAACCTCTGCCTGCAAGCCAGCTCACCCCTACCCCACCAAACCTCCGTCAGCAACACCTAATCGTCGAAGCCCCCCTTCGTGCAAGCCAGCTCCCCCCCCAACCTCCGCCTGCAAGGCAGCCCCCCCCCCCCTTGCAAGCCCGCCACAATCACCTGCATGCTCCCCACCCCTTTCGTCTGTAGGAAAAAAAATTTCCCTTTTTATTTTGATTAATTCTAGTCGTTAGATCTGAGATTGGTTAGATTAACTCACTCATATGGTTAAGTTAAAGAACTAAAGTAACGGAAGGTTATAGGTGTAAAACGGAGCACTATTCAAGGTCCTGAGTGGAATTCATGATTATGAGGGTTTCTAGGGTAATCACGAAATTTCTCAAGGTTATGAGTGTAAATATACCATATATTAATGATCAACATAGTTGAAGGAAGAGGAGGAGCACAAAAACAAGAGCAATATAACTGAAATTGACGTACTGGGAAAGTTTATGGGTGTAGATTGTGCTGCACAAAAACCTCACATATCATTGGAAGGTCCCAGAGTTCTCGAGAATGAGATTAAAAGATTATAACCCTATATGGCTGCAAAATAGGATCGAACTGTGTGGCAGAACTTAGTAAGTAGTCAATCATCTTTGCTGCTGGCAATGCTACAAATGTCTATGGTGCCTTGCCACTACTTGTAACTTTGAGCCATGGCAGTGTTAACGGCAGTAACCAGCATGCAGTACTGTGATTGACAGTGGAGCGCTTTGTTTTTGGTAGTGTTAAGTTTCAAGAGGATGATATAATTATGATCTAGAGCTAGTGCTTTAACATCATGTTGAAAAATAAGACTATATTTGGTAATGAGAATAGGCTTCTTTGGTATCTTATATGGTGTAGACAATGAGACAGTTATATGGAGAACCAATAAACACAAGGACACCAAAGAGGTCCTAGAATAATAAAATTCTCTACGGTCTAAAACCAGGTATATCCAGGTGACTTGCTATATATAAAAATCAATTACAAAAAAGAGATATTCTATGTTTTCAAATGCCATATTACTGTGAAGAACAAGCAGCCCTACAGAGCTAACAGGGAGAACAATGAGGACAACAAGGCAGAGCATGCCAAGTGAGCAGCACAGTCTGAATTTCTCGCCTCCATCTGTGCAAAAAATATCAGTTTTCCTTTTCTTGAAAAGTTCTCTTCACAGTTCTTTGTATTGTTGTGTGAGATAGGAAACATTTAAACTTTTTCAGAAACAAAAAGAAGTTTCAGACAATCTGTGTCAGTTTAGGCCAAAAACCACAGTAAACCATGAACTTACCACAGTACTTCCAGGTCCAAGATAGTTGTCATACTCTTGAATCATATCACGAACATTTGGACGCCATCCGATCATAAGTACACTCTCTTTTGGACCTAAGGTCCAATCTGATGCCTGCAAAAAGATTGAATTTCACACCATGTTCCAAAGAAACAAGAGGAAGCAGAATAGTGCATTAGATCTTAGGATACTTTTGAAGTTGATCTTGCTGGACGCTTTACAATGTTTCTCAATCGGGCCTTCCTCAATTCAAGAGCTTTGTCACACTGCAAGGCATTCTCGTTTATCCTATCAGTATCTTCCTTATTAACATTGGAAAATATATTTTCCACACTTCTTTTCCAATTGATAGGTGCTATGAACAATATCTGCCATGATAAAAAGATGAAAATTGTCAAAAAGAATGAGAAGCAAGTGAATGAAAAAGGCAACATACTTTTAATGCAAACCTTGTAAAATCATTCATCCAGCCATGTATGTTTTTATGTGATCTATATCTATCTATATCTATATGGTATTGGAATTGCAGCAGTTCAATGTTTTATTTCAATCACGTATTGGACCCAGAAAAGGTGACAAATGAGAAGAGACATGTGTCTGGTAGTTCAAAATGGATTTGTAAAAAAAACAATCGAAGACAACCGTTGGACAGTATATGATATGCAATCAGAAAACCATCCCTATTAAGGGAAGACCACTGAAACCTATTGCTTTAACATATGCGGAAGGAGGGGTACAAATACAATTGCTAGGTGAATGGATTTACATGGAAAATCCTTCTAGTCATTTACATACATTCTCAACATTCTCCATCAAGAAAAAGGTTGGACAGTGCATAATGTCATCAAAAACCCTCCCCGTCAAGGGAAAACAGCACAAATCTATTGCTTCAACATCCGTGGATGGCAGGATACAAATATATATGTCGCACTAGGTGAATGAATTTACATGCAAAATCCTTTTACTCATTTATATAAATGCTCAATATTCACCATCTACCCACGAAAAATGATGAAACATATCGCAACTCAATCATCTTCATCTCATGTTGCACCTTAGATAGACCCTTGTTGAAAAAGTTTCACATAAAGAGAAATCCACAAAGCAATCATCAAAGAAACAATAAAAATTCTGTGGAAATATCCCAATGAAGTAGAGGGTAAAATATCAAACATAAATATCAACTACAAAAAGGAGTCCAAGATACAAAACCCCTAGGAGATGACGCTCTCAACTGAAAGAACGTGCAATACTATCTCACTAATACCTAACATATATATGGGGCATAACTAGCCCAGTGCTTGGTGATTGTAACACCAGTCACAGCAAACGCCGCATAGAAAAAGGTTCTCAAAGTAGTCCATCCCATAGGGAGCGGATGAGCACTGGGGTTCCTATGGATGAAGAGGCGGAGGCGACATCTGTGGGGTTGGGACAGAGTTTCATCAGATTTCAAGGAGAGGCAGGGGTGGTACTTGGTAGAGACCTTTTGATGGGAGTTGGCCACTAAATAAGAGAGAGGTCTTAGGAGCTTCGGGCCCTCGACGAGAATCATTATGCAGGTGAAGGATGTGTGGAGTCTCAGATCTGACCAGGAGGTTGATACCCCGATTGAGGAGCCCAACATGGAATCGAAGGATGTAGTTATTGTCGGAGTATGCATCCATAGATGAGTAACCGGATCCCTATAGGGTTCAATTACCATATCCACAGGTTTAGTCCCACAATGTCTATTAGTAGGATTGTTATCACTAGTGGGGCTATATAAGAAACCCCACACAACATGTATTCATAAAAAGAGTTCATTATACAAATCAGCCCTTTGATGCGGTTCTCACGTGAATTCATCGTGCTCCTTATGAAGAGCGTAAACACATAAAAACCATGATGTTACTTATTATTCTTTATCTTTGATTATGATGTTGTATTGTCGTTTCCTGCGTGGCATCAGAGCAGGTTCGATTTTCAAATGTATTAACAAATATCTTTTATTAAGTTCTTGACCGTGATTTGTTTAAATTCTGGAAACTTCAATATCAGAGTGGGTTAGTTTTTGGATTTCTTGATCTTAAGGCTCGATTCTTGATCAGATCATATTTTCGTTCAATATTCATGGTTCGCAATTGCGCAAAATGGCGAAATATCACTGAAATTTCGATTTCGACGGGACCTGGATATTGAAAGACATGTATATCGATTTCTCGGGTTTCAACCGAAATGCCCCGAGATTTCGATGAGATATCGGGCCATCTCGATACCAAGTCGACAAAACGAATCTTTCATATTAAAATCCCAAGTTGGGCAAGTTAAGAAAGAAATTCGGTCGAAATATCACCATTTCGCTACTTTTGTTGTTGCTTGCTACTTTTGTTGTTGCTTGCTGCTTGGGCTGCGGGAACTCTTCTCCAACTCCATTTTCTTCCATTTCATTGAGGTAAACCCAAATTGGTCAAATTTTCTTCAATCTATTCAAATTTTTAGGGGTGTTGTTCATGATATGTTAATCTTGCATGTTATGGTGTTTTTTGGAGAGATTTTGAATGCTTTGTTAGATATTTGGAATACAAATTTAGACTTGTGTGTCTGCATGCATGTGTAATCATGATGAGTTATAAATGTATAAACTTGGATCGCATGTATTACATGTAGCAAACAATATTTCGAAAATATTTGTGCGAAGTATGGAAGAGAAATGTTAGACTTTTGTGTTTTATTGTGGAATCATGATGATTTTTTCAAAGATAATTTTTTGGTTCTGAATTGAACTCATGACCAGGAAATATATTTTATTGCATTAGTCGTTAATGTACAATTGTACATGTCATTTATTTTTGTGAATAGATGTTTTTTTACTTGTTGTAAGATTATTATTAACAATGATATGTTGTAAGATTACTTGTGGCAACGACTTATTAAACTAGAACGAAAAGAAGAGAAATAGCCCAACAAGGGTTGAAAGAAAAAAAAGATTGTAGCTGCGAGACTAGTGAGAAGGGGAACTAAGCCAAGGCACAAAAAAGCCAAGGAAAGTAGATAAAATGAAAGACTTCCGCCCCCAGATTTACAGTCGCATCTCATTAGGGGGATGAATTAAGATGACTCTAAGCCTCCTTATAATAGCCAATCCCATGTTCAAACTATGAGATGGAAAAGATGAGAAGCACGCCTAGCATGGAGTCGGGTTTTGAGGTTAGCTTAGTAAATAATCAGTTTATTGCTAATATTCCAAAATCTATAATCGAGCCATCACGTAAAGATCGAATGTGAAATTCCTCGCACTATTTCTGATGTGGTAAGGATATCAAGCAAAGGTACGCTCAAAGGATGTAATTCATACCCTGCAACCTTTTTTTTACTCTTGTTGGGAGAAAAACTGAGATTGTTTATTCAAAGAAACCCTAGGCTCTCTTATATAGGGAGAGACCTAAAGGGTAATGTTGACGCACGTTGAGTTATTGTACCTCTTTGCTATTTTATTTCTCTTGTTATCCTCTCTATGTAATTTACCCATAGGCTACTCCCCTATATAAGAGAGCCTAGGGCTATGGAATAAACAACTCATTCACGTTTTCCAACATGGTATCAGAGCGACGGTCCTAGACCGGAGTTCTCGAAACCCTAAACCTAACACCCCACCCGCCGGCCTCTCTCTCTCTCTCTCTCTCTCTCTCTCTCTCTCGAATCGGCGCCGCCTCCTCTCCGATCGCTGCTCGCGCCTGTGCGCGCATCGGCTGTGCGCATATCTCGCGCATCGCCGGTGCTGTGCGCACATCGCCGTCGATCGGCGATCTTCTCTGATCGCCTCTTGCGCCTGCGGGCATCGCCTCGTGTGCGCACTGCTCCTGTGCGACTGTGGCGTGATCCTCCAGTTGCGTATTCAAGTGCACGCGTGATCCTCCAGGTGCGTGCGCGCGTGCTCTTTGCACGTGCCTACGTGCCCTAAGTTCCAAAACCCTAGGGCACACAGCCGGTTCTACATGGGGTTAGTTGCTTGAAGTCTACACACGCAACTAATCCCGTCTATGTCATTGTAGACGAAGATTATTTTCTCTCAGTCGCTCCAGTCTTTCGTTTCCAGTATGTCAGAAAGCAAGGCTGACATCCCATCTATGGGCGCATTTCGTGGTCCAGCGCCCATTGTCAAGATGGATGGCACGAACTATGAACTGTGGGCAATGCAGTTCATGAGTATGATGAAGTCCACGAGCAAGAAGCATATTCTCACAGAGCCCGAGCCTGCAGAGAAGACTGGAGTTCATGCCTCATGGGAGGCAGATGACGCATATGCCAAGGTGTGGCTGTCTGGCACATTGGCTATTGAAATTGCCAATGATATTCTACATCAACCCACAGCCAAAGACATGTGGGATATTCTGGCATCAACATATTCTCAGGCGAAGAATGAGACAAAAATTCTGCAACTACAACATGATATATTCACAATAAAGCAGAATGGTCGCCCGTTACATTCTCTCTACACATCTTTGAGAGGAATGTTTGAGAAGCTTCATAGCTTCATGCCGCTTACCGCCACGCCAGAGCAGCAAAAGACATATAGAAACGCAACGATGGTGGGTGTGTTTCTCGCAGCACTCGACCCAGAGTATGAGGCTGCTCGTTCACAGATTCTGGCGGATTCAACTATTCCTCCCATGGAGGAGGCTTTTCATAGGTTGAGTAGGATCACTGTACCTTCTGCAGCCACTAGCCAGAATCCCTCAGCCATGGCAGCCAACAGGGGCCGTGGCTCTCATTACCAGGGCCGTGGACGTACTCCCCGTGGAAGGGGTGGCCGCACTAGGCCAACATGCTCATATTGTCACAGAGTCGGCCATACTGAAGACACATGCTATTCAAAGCATGGATTTCCTGCATCTGCATGAGCCGCTGAGCAGATAGAGCCTCCTTCTCCTGCTTCTCTGGATCAGCGTTTTGATGATCTGGTTGCCCGCCTTAGGGGCATTATCCCACCATCTGGCCCAGCACCGACGGCAGAGAGTCATACAGATGTTGCTGCTTCTGCTTCTGCGTCTGCCTCTACGAGTACTTCAGGTAGTACACTTGCACTACATAGTAGTAGATCGGATACATTGCCATGGATCATGGACTCAGGCGCTACACATCATCTATGTGGCGACCAGAGTCTACTTTCAGGATATACTCAGATTCCTCCAGGACGAACAGTCGTGATTGCCAATGGCACTCATTCTCCCATCATGGGTCAGGGGGAGATTAGATTGACATCATCCATGCAGCTCAAGAATGTTTTACATGCACCGCATTTTTCTATGAATCTATTGTCAATCAGCCAGATTACGAAGGATCTCAAATGTCGAGCTATTTTTGATTCATCTTCTTTGATTTTTCAGGACATCCGTACGGGCAACGTGATTGGTCATGGCTATGAGCAAGGAGGCCTCTATCGTCTGAACCAGACCCCATTTGTTGGAATCACCTCTTCTCCCGCTGGACAAGTATCTCCTCTCCTGTGGCATCTGCGTCTTGGTCACCTCCCGCTTCAGAAGTTGTGTCGTGTCTTACCTTATAGTCTTTCTCACACACCTATCCAGTGTGAGGCGTGTCAGTTGGGAAAACATCACAGGTCATCGTTTCCCAGTGGTCAAGGTCGGAGTAGTAACTCCAAATTTGAGTTGTTTCATGTTGATGTCTGGGGTCCAAGTCGTGTTCCCGATCTTCAGGGACACAGGTATTATATTGTTTTTGTGGATGATTTCTCTAGAGCATCATGGGTATTTTTAATGAAAAATAAGTCTGAAGCTGGAAATATTATTATTCAATTTCTAAATGAGATTCAGAATGTTTTTTCCACAACTGTCAAATTTTTGAGAAGTGACAATGCCTTAGAATTGTGCACCAATAATCTAGCCAACTACTACTCTTCTAAGGGAATTGTTCACCAAACATCATGTGCCCATACGTCCCAACAGAATGGGGTTGCAGAAAGAAAACACCGTCACCTTCTTGATGTCACAAGGTCTCTTCTCATTCAGAGTCATGTTCCGTATTCCTACTGGGGTGATGCAGTCCTTACTGCATGTTATCTTATAAACCGTATGCCCTCGTCCGTCTTGAATGAACAGATCCCCTTCTCACTTGTTTATCCTAACAAGGATCTGTTCACTCTTACCCCTCGTGTGTTTGGGTCAGTTGCATTTGTCCATCAGTTGTCGCCCGGTTCTGACAAGCTCTCTCCTAGAGCTGTCAAGTGTGTCTTTGTGGGGTACTCCAGAACTCAAAAGGGGTACAAGTGTTTTGACCCTCTGCGTCGGCGGTATGTGATCAGCGCAGATGTTACATTCTTTGAATCCATCATGTACTTCTCAGAATCTGGGAACATGCAGCCACAATCTATATCCCCTGATACTGTGTTCATGGCACCACCAACATCTCAACCACCACCATCACCACCATCATCACCATCACCACCACCACCATCACCACCAATGCCATCAATAGTACCTCCATTACCATTCCATTACACCCGGAGGCCGAATCAAGCTCATGGTCCTGACCAGTCAACTAGCTCGCCTATGGTATGTAATGAAAATATTAATGTTGATGAATCTGACGACATTACTCAGCAGGATGTATCACAGGAGCATGCTGATACCACAGAGGACCTAAATGTTCCAATCGCTCTACGCAAGTCAAAGAGAAGCTGTGTCCAGTATCCAGTTTCCGCAGTGGTGTCGTTTGAGAGGCTATCTGGACCTTTCAAG
This sequence comes from Ottelia alismoides, assembly GCA_037367405.1. Classification (NCBI taxonomy): domain Eukaryota; kingdom Viridiplantae; phylum Streptophyta; class Magnoliopsida; order Alismatales; family Hydrocharitaceae; genus Ottelia; species Ottelia alismoides. The sequence continues at coordinate 1,203,126 of JAZKJV010003011.1, read as the reverse complement.
ACGTTTGCGTTGGCACTTTCAGCTACAGATATTCCAAGGAATCACCATGAAGCCTTGCAGGATTCTCGATGGAGGCTAGCAATGGAGGAAGAGATGGCGGCACTTCAGTCCAGAGGAACATGGAGCTTGGTTACTATACCTCCAGATGTCAACCCGGTGAGTTGCAAGTGGGTGTTTACAGTGAAACATAATGCAGATGGCTCCATTGACAGGTACAAGGCACGCCTAGTTGCAAGGGGATTCACACAGACATATGGGGTAGATTACCTTGACACGTTCTCCCCGGTGGCTCGTCATTCCACTCTACGGATCCTCTTATCTGTTGCAGTCACTAAAGACTGGCCCCTATATCAACTGGATGTGAAGAATGCCTTTCTTTATGGCGATTTGCAGGAGGAGGTCTACATGCAACAGCCACCAGGTTTTGCTGTTGAGGGGGAGTGTTCCAAGGTTTGCCGATTACATAAGGCTATCTATGGCCTTAAGCAGAGCCCCAGAGCGTGGTTCCAGAAGCTGTCAGACCTCTTTGAGAAACAAGGATACAAACGTTCAAATGCTGATCATTCCTTGTTTGTACAGAAAACGGCAAGAGGTACTGTTGTAATCATGGTTTATGTTGACGATATCTTGATTACAGGTGATGATGACCAGGGCATTAAGCAGGCAAAGGAAAGGCTAGGAACCGAGTTTGTCATCAAGGACCTGGGAGTCCTTAGATATTTTCTGGGGCTGGAGTTTGCTAGAAATCCGTATGGACTAGTCATGTCACAGAGGAAGTATGTCACAGATCTACTAAGTGAGACAGGTATGCTAGGGTGTCGACCTGCTACGACACCTATGGACCCTAGCATGAAGATGTATGATGATGACACAGAGGAGGTTGACAGGAGAAGATACAGAGAACTGGTAGGGAAACTGCTATATGTTACCATCACTAGGCCAGATATATTATTTGCAGTGAGCCGTGTGAGCCAGTTCATGGAGCAGCCACGCCAGGTGCATATGGATGCAATACACATGATACTTAGATACCTCAAATCTTCTCCAGGTAAAGGTATGTTGTTTAAGAAAGGAAATGGGATTTCTGTCTATGCATGCGCAGATGCAGACTATGCAGGATGTCCTAAGGATAGAAAGTCCACCTCAGGGTACGCTGTCTATGTCGGAGATGCCCTAGTCTCATGGAGGAGCAAGAAGCAAACTGTGGTAGCTAGATCCAGTGCTGAATCCGAATATAGGGCTATGGCCCAGGCTACTACAGAGATGATGTGGGTGAAAGCAGTGCTGACAGATCTATGCTTAGATATACCACTTCCTATGAACTTGGAGTGTGATAATCAGGCTGCTTTGTTCATTGCTAATAATCCTGCATTTCATGAGCGGACCAAGCATATTGAAGTGGATTGTCACTTCATACGTGATATGATCCAGAAAGGATTTATTACCACATCCCACGTTACTTCAGAGAACCAGACGGCAGACATTTTTACCAAGGCATTATTACGTGGCCCATTTCAGAAGTGTGCTTCCAAGCTGAGCATGATTGACATCTATGCTCCATCTTGAGGGGGAGTGTTGACGCACGTTGAGTTATTGTACCTCTTTGCTATTTTATTTCTCTTGTTATCCTCTCTATGTAATTTACCCATAGGCTACTCCCCTATATATGAGAGCCTAGGGCTATGGAATAAACAACTCATTCACGTTTTCCAACAGGTAAAGTACAAAGTAGTCCAGAGAAAACAAAGAAATAACGAACAGGTACATAACATAATAATATCTATCTCTACACTCCCCCTCAAGGTGGAGCATAGATGTCTATCATGCTCAGCTTGGATGAACATCTCTGAAAAGGTCCTCTGAGCAACGGCTTGGTGAATACATCTGCAGTCTGATCCCCTGAGCTCACATGAGTTGTAGATATCAACCCTCTCTGGATCAAGTCTCTAGTGTAATGGCAGTCAACCTCTATATGTTTGGTTCTTTCATGAAAAGCTGGATTGTTGGCAATGAACAAGGTTGCCTGATTGTCACACTGAAGCTGCATGGGCAGAGATACGGCTACATGTAAATCCTCTGCACTGACCGAACCCACATCATTTCCGTGCTGACTTGCGCCATGGCCCTATATTCGGATTCAGCAATGGACCTTGCCACAACAGTTTGTTTCTTACTTTTCCAAGAAACCAGAGAGCTTCCAACAAACACTGCGAATCCTGAGGTTGATTTTCGATCCTTAGGGCATCCTGCATAATCGGTGTCTGCACATGCCGAGATAGACAGATCTGTGCCTTTTCGAAACAGCAGCCCTGAACCTGGAGAAGACTTCAGATACCTCAGTATCATGTGTATAGCGTCCATATGAACTTGTCCTGGCTGCTCCACAAATTGACTCACTCTGCTTACTGCAAAGGCAATATCAGGTCGAGTTATGGTAATGTAAAGGAGCTTACCCACTATTTCTCTATATCTCCTCTTATCCACTTCAGCAGTATCATCATCATACAACCTCATGCTTGGATCCATGGCAATACTGGATGGTTTGCATTAAGCCATATGCCTGTTTCAATCAAGAAATCTTTAATGTACTTCCGTTGGGTCATCACCAAACCCTGTCCATTCCTGGCAAATTCCAACCCCAGAAAATATCTTAGGGTTCCAAGATCCTTCGTAATGAACTGACGGCCTAGGAATTCTTTCGCCCTTTCTATGCCCCGAATATCATCTCCTGTAACCAGAATATCATCAACATAGACCATGATAACAATCGTACCTGCCGATGACTTCTGAACAAACAATGAGTGGTCTGCATTTGACCTCTTGAATCCTTGTTGTTCAATAAGAGTAGAGAGCTTCTGGAACCACGCCCTTGGACTCTGTTTGAGGCCATAAATTGCCTTTTGAAGTCTACACACCATGTGCTTCTCCCCCTCAGTAGTAAACCTTGGTGGTTGCTGCCTGCTGCATGTAGACTTCCTCCTGCAGATCTCCATACAAGAAGGCATTCTTGACATCCAATTGAGATATACTCCAATCACGAACCACAGCCACAGATAAGAGAATGCGAAGGGTGGAATGGCGAGCCACTGGAGAGAAAGTGTCCATATAGTCCACGCCATAGGTTTG